>JAMZAV010000330.1:0-1231133 GCA_024449915.1 Sweltsa coloradensis
ATCGTGTGTATTTTATGTTCCTTTATCCATTACATGTGTCATATATCATTTTACCACATCAGGCTATGCTACGAGAGCAAATAAACAATTGATCCGCGCCATCCGAGTTTTTCGCAAATCCGAGGTGCCCCCGGTCTCATCCAACTCGGATAAGAGAGATCTTACTGTATTTAAAATTACAAAGTTTAAAAAAATGGGGTGTGGCCATTTCATGAAGCCATTAGTAGAGATGTGCAAAAATGTTTTTTTAAAGTTTGAAAATTCGCGCCTAAAAAATAAAAATTCGCGCCTAAAAAATAAAAATTTGCAATTTGTCGCGATTTACCAAAAAACACAATTTTCTCATGCACAATTATTTATTATTATTTATTTTTTTTTTAGATCCAAGTTTCAGGATAATTTGATTGATTTTAATGATTTAACCCTCCGTCACTCGCGCGGAATTTCTTAACACCATCCCTCGCGTGGGGTTTGTCAAACCCCAAATTATTTTGGGCTGTAATTAGTGCAGAAGTATGATTTGGATATTTCTGTCTGTGCTCATATGATTTTGTGGAACTACTTTGTAGGTGGTTTTTACTGAGAGGACAGGGAAATAAAATGCCTATGAACCTTTTTGTATGAAATATTATTTTATTGCATTTTTCAGATTTAAAAAATGGACATTTTAAAATATTCAAAAAAGGTGTCCAAATAATGCAATTTTAAGTTTTGTTTCACTTTTTAGTAATAAAGATGAACCAGTTAGTTAATTGCTAGAAGAATTTTTCCAAAATTCCAAAATTTCAAAATTTAAGCCAAAATAGCATTGAGTTTCCCTATGCTGTTACTGTAACGTGATCACTCGCGTGGGGTTTCAGAAACCCAGCCAAGTTTAGACCGGCAATATAACGACACTAAAAGCCCTAATGATTAGAGGGTTACAAATTTCGCTAACAGATAGAGTGACTTGAAGGTACTGAGAATCTTGAGTCGGTAAAACAGTCCGATGCAGAGAAACAGAGTCGAATGTAGACCCTGGGGTTTGTAGAACCCCACGCGAGTGACGGAGGGTTAATAGAAAAACAAGCACATGAAAGTGAAGTTCAGAATCAGTTTTAATTTTAAGCTCAATTTCAGCCTTCAGTTTCAAAGTTTCCTACAGTTTTTACGAAAATTAATTTCGTCTACCCGGCACCTCCACCAAATTTACGAAATTATGCATTTTTTATGTAATATCTTTTGATATGGATATGAAGTATTTTGAGCTTACTCTCTTCAAAAAATTATTACGATCTCACAATCACGTTGTATTAACCGGCACCTCCACCATATGTACCAGCCAGTATTAAATTATTTCGACTTTGACCCGGCACCTCCACCAAAACTTTGAAATTTTTTAATTTTTTAAAATTTCGTGACAAGGAGTTAAATTGCTAATTTTGCCACTAGTTTGCGGTATCAACTAAAATTTCGCGAAAATTCACGAATTGGAAATTGGTACCGTTCAATCACAATTCATGAGATTCATGTGCAAACTGAATTTGAAGGGATTATTCAACTTTAAAAAAATTCGCAAATTTCATTGTCACTATTTTTGCACACCTCTAGCCATTAGTCAATAGTTGGATGAGCGTAGCGAGCGAAGCGAAAACTTCAATTTCACTGACCCCTCAAAAAATTTAGCTCCAATGTTTTTATGTTTTGTTTTTTTTGTTTGTTTTTCTGTCTGTTTGTTCGCTCGATTCCGGGCAAACGGCATATGCGATCTTGATGAAATTTTGAGGGGACCTTCGAAATCTCTGAACTTAGACGTGCCACGTTTTTGGGTACAATCGAAGAAATATTTCTTAATTAGTGATATTTTCGTGACATTTGGGTCGATTCTGACCAAACGGGTGGGGCTAGAACGTTCATATTTCACATGGACATTAAGGTTATAGTGATGTATTGCTTTTTGAAAGAAAAAGTTGAAAACATTATCCAGAAACCACATAAATAAAGGTTTTAAATTAAGTTTTTTGAGGTATTTAATAACAATTAACAAGTAACAATAGAAACTTGACAACAATCACCTACAATGCGTTCAAAAAGCACTTGATAAGTAAAGAGATCCCACGCAAACTAAAAACTTACAAAAAAGCTCATCCATCAACGCGACGGGACTTTAGCGTTTTCCTAGTATTTACATCATACTCTTTAAAATTTGTTTGGTCAAAATAGGGGTGCAGCCTTTATTCTCTGGCAGCCTATGGTATTGCTCACCTTGTTGTAAAGTCGTACGACACGGATGCGAGGACTGACAAGTGATGTGGGGAGAACTGTACTCTTCTTACCGCATACTCGCAACCCTGGAATAAAATTATGTTTGCAATAATATTCATTACTAAACATTAAACAAGAGGTCGCTGCGCACTGGTCTGGTACTTTTCGCCTCATGAACCTGTCTGGTAAAATACTTACTAACGCTTGTTTTATGAAAGAAAGCGGAGTAATTAACATTAATTTTTCTCAAATGAATTTGAACAAAATGGAAAAAATGGATGAAACAAAAAACTGTACACCCTCATAACCAGTGGTGTATTAAGGCCGGAACGTGCCGGCTTGTTTCCGAGTCGGAACAACGTTTCTCTTTCTTTTCTAGTATTTTAATGGTTCAACTTCAAATGTGTTTGCAAAAATGCAAAATTGAATATTTGTGCTAAAGGAAATATTTTAATTTGAAATAATATTTATGATCCTTCCTTTTAGTCATTTGTAGACAATTGGTCTACTTAGTGAAAGCTCTGTCACTACTCGCATTCACTCACTGGTCAATGGACATGTTTATCTTCTTGGAAATGTGTGGTGCTATATTTTCAGGGAAGGAGTTCAGTGTCAATTTTATAATAAAGGCCTAATGGTAGTATTCGTACAGAGCAATTTACATCATTGAGGAAAAAAATTGAACACTCAAAGTCCCAGTCAGACATTAGCGCTGAAAACATTATATAGAGCTCAAGCACAATCAATAGAAACAATTGTAGAACGTATTGTATGTGAAACCGAAGTTGAGGCCACTAACAAGGTTTTTAGAACCACATATTTTACTGCCAAACATAGGAAATAGAACTAAACATTTTTTCGACTAATTACATGATTGATTGATTGGCAAATGATTGGATATTGCTTAACACCTCATATTATTGCGACTAATTACATCCTTGCAGTTATGAGGGTAAGTCATCTCATAAGTAGGGATGACATCGGGTACCCGGGTAGCCCGGGTACCCGGTTCCAGAAATTACCCGGAGCCGATTTTATTTCACGGCCGTTTTTAGGCTAATTCACCAGTTTAAATTACGCGCTACGTGGTTGCGGTCTTTCCCGCGGAGCGTGCCCGCTGCCTAAAGAGTAACTGGAGTTGACGACAGAGCGCGTTGTAAGCTATCACGTGCTTCCGTCCGTCTCGGCGAGTCGCGCCCATGCCACGAGTGAGTGCAAGAGAGAAAGATGCGGCAATAAATCTTGGACACTGCCGTCTGCGCAGTACGAGATGCGCGTACGATCCAACCAACTCACACTCACAGCTGACTGACAAAGATGGTTGGGTGTAGAAGAAGAATTCGCGATGCAATCATCTTTCAACCGATTCACGAAATTCGTTATCACGACGCATAGGATTGTTATTCCTGGGCTTATGTTCTTTCTTTCCCAGGCTTATCTTGCGACGAGAGCTTCAGCGCAGGATAAAGTAGTGAGAGATTTTCCCACATTCGATGCGTGTTTGTTTTCCCCTGCTTTCTGCGCGTAGGCCTAGGCCTACCTACAACGAGTTTCACTGCCTGTACAGTGTAATTGGTAAACTAATCTTTGGTGTAATGAAGAATGAAGATCATTGCCTGGCCATCAAAGCGGTTTCTATATTTGTGAACGATTATTGCAAAAGTTTCCAGAGACGGAAACGTAGTCAGTCGGTATGAACTTTAAACTCAACTAGTAGCCCTAGGAAACAGCGTTTCCTCACATCGTGACGTAACGGGACCCGGGTACCCGGGTAATTTGAGTGCTGGAACCGGTTCCGAATTTTACTACCCAATGTCATCCTTACTCATAAGTGACATTTTTATCATTCATAAACGCAATACTCAACGTTATCTGAATTAGTAGGCCTAATTAGTTTCTTACTGGTAACTGTACCCCTTGGTTATTTGACTATGATGCTAGGCTGATACGATTACCCAAATAAAACATAATGTGACTTAATTTCATAACACAATTAAGAAACATACATCCTAAGGTTAAGATTTTTCTCTGTAAAATGGTCTCCTGCCGTTGACTGTAGGGCACGATCAATTACAAAGGCATACATATTGTAATGAACTTGGTCTGACAGTAAACATTAGGTTTTCAGTACTAAAAAAATAAAACTTGGGAGAAAATAATTTATTAAAAATTAATGAAACATTTCTAGAAAAATGTCATTTACTCATAAGACATTGTGAAAGCAACAACAATTGACTACGATTCATTTGTTCACATTTGGCCGACTGCATTGCCATGTTAATCATACCTTTCGACCTCGACCATACCACAACTGAAACGATTACCGTCGAAAAAGTACAAATCCAATTTGGTCAAAGTTATAGAATAGGGGTCCAGACCACTGACAGAAGATCCGACATTGAAATACCGAAAGCAAGTAGCAGACTTCTTCAGTGTCACCACTAGCACCCTTAACACCTTTGGAAGTGCGTACGTCCACCTTCCACACGCTACCCAATATAGGCCTACATAAACAAGGAAATCCAAGTCGGCCTACCATCGCGAGCTCTGTAACTTACCCACGGAGAGAATCTCAACTTAAGTGGATCACCACCTGCAGCCACTGGTGAAACAATTTGACTCGCACATCAAGGACACCTACGATTTCCTGGACAAAATAAAAAACCTGGACATGCCCCACCTCCCCCGGAACCATTCTATAGCCATCAATGTCACTTCTCTGTACAGTTACATGTACAGACTGCTCAGGGACTCGCAGCCATGGAGGCCTACCTCAACTCCAGGTCTACCAACTCCACAGCGAGCACCCAGTTCCTAGTAGGTCTAGCCCAGATGATCCTCACTCTCAATATAACTTCACCTTTTTAGAAAAACAATACTTTCAAACTAAAGGCACAGCTATGGGCACCAGCATGGCCCCTCCCTTCCTATACGAACCTGTTCATGGGAAAACTGGAAGCAGATTTCCTTACTGGACAGCCACTCACTCGCACTCTGTGACTCCGCTTGGAAACACCTCTCCCATTCCGAGATGCTCTGAACTCAAGCTTCCCGGTGAAATTCACGTGGACCATTTCAGAAAATCAGGTGACATTTCTCAATGTGGACCTATTCCTGAAGGAAGGCCAGCTCAGAACCAAGAGTTCACTTCAAGCCTACCAACAGCCTCCAATTTCTCCACTTTGACAGCTGTCACCCCTCATCAATGAAGCATGCCCTACCTTTTTCCATGGCCACCCGGGTTGATTGTTTTTGTTTATTTTCTACAATCAATTTATTATTATTATTATTTAATCTTTATTATTTATTTTTTACACAATAGATCCTAATGCAAAATTTCAAGTTATGCAAATGAAATTGGCCGAGAAATTTAAAACCTGTTAAAATGAGCATTCCTGCCTAAAACGTAAACCCACCTTCTGTTCAAAGATGGGCGTGGTGAAGTTTCTGAGGTCCCAGCCTCTTATGAGTCCGTCCGATCCGCCGGTCGCGAGAATGTTCTGGTCGTATTTGCACCAATCACAACTGAGCACTTCTGCGTCGTGCGCCCGAAGAACCATCGACGCTCGTTGGGGGACGTGGGAGTTCCAGACTCGGAGCGTTCCGTCGCCTGGGACAAACACAAATATTAAATAAATAATGTTAAAAAGAGATTTTAAAAGTGTATTTGACTGTTATTTTGTTAGCTGTCTCAGAAAAATTCCTGGAGTGTAAATGATTGATAGTGAAAATAGGATAAAGCAAAACAAAGCTATTTATTTTGTCTAAAGTATTCACAGCTTATTAAGTGGTGCAGGTGCCAAATTTATATACTACTACTAGTATTTATTTGTATCTAACAACAGCTTATTATCCCCACAAGTGAAAGTATTAAGTGGGCCTACTCCTAAGTAGGCCTAAATAAGTAGTACCTATTTAGTTTGGGTGAGGTTAATCCTGCACTGTGACCCCCAGCAGAGTCACTAACACTAGCCAATTGGTATTTTTTTTTTCAAATTTGTTGTTGTCAACAAAAAATACCACGTACATGATATTATTATGAATTTTTTTTATCCTGAGGTGTGACGTGTCAAGCCCGGACAGAGGAGTGATGCGTATAGCTCCTTAAAAGTGCAGCTCACTTCAGTAGGACCTGAATACGCCAGCGGATACTCACCCGAGACTGAAGCGAAGCACGAGGGAACGTGGGGTGACCACATGGCATTGTAGACTAGCTGGGAATGTGCCAGGAATGTTGCCAGCGAGTTAGGCCGGTTAGGATCCCACTGTAAAAAAGAGCTGTGTGTGATAAATATGCAAGGAGTACGGAGGGAAGACCCCTAACTGGTTGGGATGTTGTGGGGGCATGTTGTGGTTGTTGAAATTGGAGGAACTACTTTCACTAATTGAGCACTTGGGCTTTGCATACAAAGCTTTTGCAGGTCGCACCACTGTAGTACTGGTCCTAAATGATACAAATCATCAACATACAATTACCTGTAGTTTGGAAAAGGCCAACTGGCTAGTTTAGTTTAGATTGGAGAAGGGTTGACAGGTTGGGAAAGCATAGAGAACATAAAGCCCAGGACGAAATGCGTTGTGAATTAAGGTAACAAACAACTTTAAGTTAGCTGCAGTTGCAATCAGCAGATGAAAAGTTTTGTCACCCCCAGCCCTTCAGGCTGGGCTTTATGTTCTCTATGCTTTCCCAACCTGTCAACCCTTCTTCAATCTAAACCAAATCAATCAAATCATCAATATAGTAGGCCGTGACTGAATTATGACACTCCGCGTAGATCTATGGGCACGGCATTGTGGATAAATAAATAAATAAATAAATTTTATTTAGAGTCTACCCACTCAGTTATATAACTGATTTTCAGTGGGGGACTTTAAATCAAAGCGACCAAGCCAACCCTGTAGGCCCCGACGCAATCGGCAAGTGAGCGATAACCAACCAAAGATCGTTATTTGTAATAGGAAATATAGCAATCAGTGGTATGGACAGTGCGAACACCCGCGAATCAACGCCAGAATCAACAAGGCCGATTCAGAACAACTCTGAAATTTATTATGTGCTTCGTTGCTAGGACGGCTCCAAAGTCACCGTTTACAAACTCCTAAGACAAGAACTGATGGACTTAAGTCCAAATCAGAAGTTAAAAAACTTCTGACTTTGACGGGAATCGAACCCTGGACCTTCTGCATTGGAAGCAGATACGCTAACCACAAGACCAATCACACAAGCCCAATCTAGATTGGGCTTGTACTACGGTGGCGCGACGAGTGTGAGAAAGTGGCAGTACAAAAATTGAGACTACTACTTAGTGCTCACAAATATGATTTGATTTCTCACCAATTTCACACTGCAGTCCCACGACGCTGACAGTATGAGTTGTTCCGACCTAGTTTGGCTCCAATTCACAGAATACACTTCCTTCTTGTGTTCTCGGAATGTTTGCGGAGGATGCTAGAGCAAAGAAAAATAAACAGATTAGTGACTTGACTTGTACACCTGAGGAGAAACATGTTTGTTCAATGACTTGTTTAGATTTCAGAGTAAATGTTGGCAGGAAGTATCTTGTTTTATGTTCAACGTTGATATGATTGTAGATCTAGCCTCAGCAAGAGACTCTGAAACATTCACTACATCACAGAGTCCCGCATACCAATGCACCCTTGTTAAAAATTTGGTGTGCTCACTGCCTTAGAAATGACGTGAACATTCTCTTGTCCGTAAGTAAGCAGGCCAGTTGGATAGACGGGAAGTCAAAACCAATTAAGAGTAGCGTACGTGAGTATGGTACCTACATAGCATATGGTAATCAATCCAGAGAGAAAATATAAAAAAATCCGCCTCAGCGGGGTAGGCTAACGAACCCTGGTCTCCCAATTACCGGTCGGGTGCTTTACCCCTAAACTACCGAGACGGTTAACTTCATAACATCTGGATTGTTGGTGCATTATATTTATAGCCTGGTGTATTAGGCCTATATTATTTATATTATATTATTATTTATATTGCATTATTTATATTTACTTGTTTAACTCGTCTATAAAAACTGGAGTTTACCCTTCCAAATGGAAGCATGCAGTAGTCACACCTGTTCTCAAGAAGGGAAGTCGGTTTAAGGTATCAAACTACAGGCCTATCTCCCTCCTACCGTTATTTTCAAAAGTCTTCGAGGCAGTTCTTCACAAAAATATCTATAATCACGTAAACAAAGCAATATCACCGCAGCAACATGGGTTTGTACGTAAGCGCTCTACTGTGACCAATCTCGCCATCTTTGCTGGGGACATTGCTGACTGCATAAACAACAGACAACAAGTAGATGCAGTCTACACTGACCTAAGCAAGGCGTTCGATAGAGTTGACCACACCCTACTAACTCACAAGCTGAAAGGCTTTGGACTCTGTGGACAGATCCTGAGCTTGATTAGCGACTATTTAACTTCTAGAACACAATCCATTGGCATCGACTCAAGTTTATCGGCATCAAATAGTGTTTCTTCGGGAGTTCCACAAGGCTCAATCCTTGGGCCTCTCTTATTCACCCTCTTCATTAATGATCTCCCTACAAACATTCAAAATTCAAAGTGCCTCTTATATGCCGATGATGTTAAACTGTACCTCCCAATTAATGATCAATCAGACGGTATCAAACTCCAACAAGACCTAGACGCACTGTTCATCTGGTGCTCAACCTGGAAACTAAGTCTCAACGTGTCAAAGTGCTTCGTAATTTCTTTTACAAATAAACGTAAAAATATAACTACACATAATTACAAACTCGGCGACTCGAACCTACAGCGTGTGCAGGAAGTAAACGATCTTGGAGTCCATCTCACCGGCAGCATGAGTTTTAGTAATCATGTGAACAAAATTGTTCCTAAAGCTCTAAAAATGTTAGGATTTCTCAGAAGAAACTGCCTAGACACCTTCAGTGAGAAAACACTACGTATTCTATATGTGACTCTAGTCAGACCACAGGTGGAATACGCCACTCAGATCTGGAACCCACATCACCTGACTAAAGTGCTGCTGTGGAGCGCGTGCAGCAACATTTCATAAAATACATGTGTTTCAAATCTCATACCGAATACCACCGATCAAACTACACAACTATGTGCAACTCCTTGTTTCTAAAATCTCTTGAAAGCAGAAGACAGAGTATGGACATTCTTTTTCTCTATAAAATTGTTAACAACCTGATCGACTCCACCCTAACAGAAAGAATCAACTATCATGTACCACCAAGAAACACACGTAGGCACACAGTTTTCCAAATCCCACCTAGTCGTATAGATGTTTACAAGTACTCGTGTATGAATAGACTACAGTCAACATACAATCAGTTATCAATAAATCACGACCTTGACTTGCATAACACCAGTCTACACACCTTTAAACTGAAAATCAGGGCTATTACTTAATCACACACACACTCACACAAAAACACACGCGCACACATACACATACACACACACACGCACACTCATACCCAAACTACACATCCTACTACTTGTTGTATATATCTACTGTATTATTGTTCTAAATTGTACTATGTATTATGTATCATGTATGTTTATTGTATTGCACTCGTGGGGCTTGCCCCGTTGACAATAAAGAATTAATAAATAATAAATAATCAATTTCACCTACTGCTACTTGATTATTTATAAATACCGGTACATACTTTTATCCTACCTACATACCTACATTTTCTGGATTGATTTCCATAGGTATATAAATATGAAAATCAATATAGAAAATGAAAATCCATCCCAGCAGGGTAGTTTAATTTATTACTTCATGCATTATAAATTGATGATTCAATAAAAGCTCATATATCTGCAAAAGTTTATGTAGCCTACAGTACCGGCAGAGTCGATAAAGAAGTTTCCCCGTTGGGGATGTCCTCCAACTCCCTATACCGCCCTGGGTTAAATAAAAAGTCGGTTTTTGGCGTTTGGAATCTAACGTTCCGCGCGACATCTGTGTGACGATTGATGGAACTACTTCAATAAAACTACATCACTTTTCTACTAGTAGTTAACAGTCGATGACGACAAATGTACGGAAACATCAAAATATTAAATACGATCGAATGTTGGCGAATGTTTTGGAGTAAAGCAAAGCAAACTATCATTATTGATGAGGATATTTCTGATGGAGGAGACCGAAGCATAGGACCTGGCCGACAATATGTATTGTTCAAGATTTCGATTTGAATGCCATGGGCGTACTTACGTCTGAAAACTGTATTGTGGCCTTGGGCCTAGGCTACACTTACGTCCGTTAGGCTTGAACAAGACATATCTCAAATTATTTCGCACGAAAATGTCAGTGACGCCTGTGCAACACTTTATAGTACAATAATAAATCAAAAGTAAATCGTTTCAAAAGACTAGGGCCCAGGGCTAATATGATTGAAATAAAATTGAAGTTTGACGTTTCGTCTGTTATTTGTTGATTTCAGCGTCACTGCACATCGATAATCTACTGACCGTATTTAGCGTGCAGTGCTTTTATTAGTTTCACATTTAAGCCGCCCTCAGCGCGCAGAGCGTTAGATTCCGTTTTGACTTGGAGTAAGGGAATCTCCCAAAGGGGAAACTTCTTTATCGACTCTGGTACCGGTACCAGTTAGTTGTTAGATTCACTTTTTTGTTTTGTTTTTACAAATCCCATTGCATTTGTGCCAGTGGGGCATTTAGGTACACAGCCATGTGCATTATGCTGGTAATTTGCTTATGAATCAATTAATTTGCCAGGTGATGAACATGAAATCTTAACCACAGAGAGGGGCTTGATTAGCTTCAGGAACTTATCCTCTATAAACCTAATGTAAAATTGAGACATGCTTGCTAATAATTAGGTAAGGTTTTAGAGAAATAAAATTTTTATAGTGGCACCTACCTGTGGATTGGCTAGATTCCAGAGTTGTAGCACCCCGTCACCACTGGCGCTGACCACAACATTGGCATCCGTTTCACTCCACACGACATCAAACAGACCTACAAGTAAGCCAGCACCTACATTAGAACTAGATTCAGCAAGTGTTTGGTTCTTGCTTTAAGGGAACGTTAACCGTTGGATCGTAATGCATCACTCTAGCCCAGGAGATGTAGGGAGGAGAGGGGGGTTTCGGGTAAGTAGGGCCTATCTAACATAACGTTGTACTTTATTTTATTTATTTAATGTGTATAATCTTCAGATAAAAACTGATTTACAAAGGAGGACATAGTGAAGTTGTTGTTGGGGTCAAGGAATGGGCAGAGGGAGGGTAAACCAATTAAGACTGCCAGAGCTCGCTTCCAGGAGTAGGTCTAGGTAGGGATGCACACGATAATCAATAATCGATAATGGATATAATTTTGAAAGGCCTAATCGCTAACCAAAATTCATTAGGTATATCGATATCGAAATATCAAATAATTGTCAATAGTGGCACGAACCAAACTCTAAAGACGATGATTATCACACATTGTGCCATGCACGGCACAACGTAAGATAAAAGCTAGATTTATGTTTGGAAAAACGTAAGATAGATTTAGAACGTAAGATAATAGCTAGAATTATGTTTGGAAATGAGCTCTATCAGTCGATAACGGTTCAAGCCAAACACATGACATCGAAGACAGCGAGGCAGCAAACGGAAGGCGTAGGGAAATATTTAAGATTCATGCAATGTAACGTACCGTCAGTCCATTGTGAGCTGCTTATTTCCACAAGATTACCGTCTGGAGTCACCTCCAATAGGAACAAAGTACCCCCTCCAGCCAGTCCAAAGTACTGGCTCGTGGCACACACGATGCGCCCCGCGTGGAAGGGGGAGAAGCGCACCGAGTATCCGTGGCGGTTTGGGGTCAGGAACGTAGGCATTATGACCCTTCCTGTCAGAAAGAAGAAAATACAAATTAGAAATGCTGACTCTTGGTACTTTTTCCCACTGGCCTGCACATTTGGGACCACCACTTGTCCATAGTGGTTGTGATATTTTCTTGCATTCTTTTTAGGTGACCGGGGAAATCAGCAATCAGCTTAGAACTATAGGTATAGGCCTAAGCTAAAGAAAAAAAGTCCTACATGAGCTACCGTATTTGCTTGACTGCAAGCCGACCCCTGATTAAAAGTTCATATAACAAAAAAGTGTAGCATTTAAATACTCGCTAAGTTTGCCATTGATTCTAAGGCGGGATGCCATTTTGAACTGCAAAAATGTGTCAAAAAAGGTAGGCTTGCAATTGGGTAATTAAACAGTACCTAATCAGGCCAAGGGCTGGTAAACAAAAATGTAGCCTACCCCTACATGTTATTCATGCTATAACGGTTAGGTCTAGCCTACTCCCAAATCAGACTTGCCAGAAGGCATAGCCATCCGTTTCCTTCCCAACACCAGAACTTTGTCAGGCTTCAAAGGTTTGAACTGCTGAATTATCTCTAGGAATGCAATATTGGATACAATCTCAATCGAAAAAGTCATTATTGATAATCGAAATAGGCCTTTTAATAATTGGTTAGTGGCGAGATTTATGTTTGGGAGCAAACTAAGCCGATAGCAGGAGGCAAAAACAAAGACAACACATGACAAGACGAGGCAGCAAGTGCCACGAAATTGTATTGTGAATTTCAATTTACAATATTTTTTAGATTCCATCTCTAGGTTGGAACAGGCTTGAATTTTTCATTGGTAGCCGGTAATATCGATTCGATGACATTACCATTTTGATAATCAATAACAAGAAAAGTATCGATGTGCATCCCTATTAGTATCTCCAAGCTTAAAATGTAGGTGGTGGGGTGATGGCCAAGTTGCGCATCACATGTTTGTGTTCCGGTACCCGTAGGCCTATAAATGTTTGAATACTATTTTCAGAATTAACTGTGCATGCGCGCTCTGTTGCAAAGCATTATGGGAAAAAGGGCATTGATAATATAATATACTATAAGCCATATGCTTGATTGCGTGGCGGTCTGCACTGACTGTGCAGAAAACGCAGTACGCCACACACCCGAGCATAATATGGTATTTAGCGTGTAAATGCCCTTTCTCCCGTAATGCTTTCGCGCACGATCCTAGAGGATCATCTATCAGTATTCTTGTCTTTGGTTCGAGTGACGTGAGATGTGATATCAATGTCTCTAGGTTCGAGCCATCCAATCCCTGATTCAGTGTATAGAACTATGCTAGGTCTCCTATGACACACGGGTTAGCCTAATAATTATTGGCCTATAGCCTAGGGAACCTAAGTTTTGAAGGCAGGAAGGAAATTGGTTCTCTCTGGTCTCAGCGCCCATAAGAGTTAGGTCCTATCATAATACAAAAATTTAACTCGCTGTATCTTTTGACTCACGCAAAAGAAATCTAAACCAATAGCTAACAGCACAAGATGCATAATTTTGTGAAGAATACGATGGCACCCTACTAAGCTCGATAAGACGATAACCTTCCTAAATAAAAACTAATAGCCTATGAGTAAAATGGACCCATGTTTTAGTGCTGTCGCAAAATGTACTCTGAGCGGCAACCTAAGCGAGACACAGCCACATTGTGTGCAGCTGTGGCATGCCATGCACCTGTCCATGGTTGCTACATTTCTTTTGCAATTCACATTCAAGATTTTGTTGGCACATGTAAGATATTTTAAGTAATTAATGTATATAGTAGGCCTACAACCCAGTAAACTCACAGTCACTAAAACAAGTCGGATAGCCTACCAAATTTTGTGCTGATGACACGGACAAAATAATGTTTGTGCTTTTTTATTAGTTGTTTGAAAGGTTTGGCAACAGTGTCAATGTAGACTAGAGTAACAGCTTACGAAACATTAAGCAAGGGTTAATCGCCTATTTAACGCTGATGGGAGAGAACCGGACAATGCCCACGTACCCTAGGTTCCCTATGCTTCTACTTCTGGATAACAGTCAATCATGTTAGTTTTAACCGGTCCTGTGGCTAACTAGCAACTGATATTAGCCAGATTGAAGTTTAAGTTAGGCCTAGGGTTTGAGCAAAGTGCCAGATATGATTGTCTAAGAAGGCGCAATAATATTGCTCATATTATGAGTAAAGGCTGGTTTATGATTGACGTCAACGTGGGGAGACGTGAATGGAAACGCGAATGTGGTGGAAACGGAAAGCGGGGCGTTTACGATTGACGGGAATCGGTACAACATCTGTCGGCCCACCGCCGTCTGGATGCATGTAAAGGTACAAATATCCAGACGGCGGGGTGTCGGCCACTACGAGTTGTTTACAAGTTGCCTAGCTAGCCTACGGTCCTAGGCTAGGCCTAGCTTGGCGTAAATTATTCATTTCTTTTGCCACTGATTTCCACGCATTTTCTTTGTAGTCTGTACGCCTCCTGTATATATTCAGGCCCTTAGCATAAATAATGCGATAGCGCTGGATGGTCTCAATAAGCTTGGCGTCGTCCATCATTTTGTTGGTTATATTTTCATGACAGTTGCAGACAGCCAAGCAGTGCGTTTATTTGCGCATGCGCGTAGCCCTTTTCACGTCGACGGCGCGGCAACCAAGCCGCGAAAGTTGGGACTTGACGAACTTTGGCCGCTCCGTTCTCCATTCCCGTTCACTTCCCGTCAATCATAAACGCTAAGCTGTGAATGCTATGTGTTACCTTTCGCGTTCACGTCTCCATTCACGTCTCCCCACGTTGCCGTCAATCGTAAACCGGCCTTAATGCTGGATGCCATTCAATTCAGGTGGAGTAGCGAGAGTAGACCTAGACGGATACCTACATAGAACTAAAAGTTGCATAGCATACTAGCATCTTAGGGCCCTATCTTGTTATAACGCACTCAAAAATATCTGCTGAAACTCGGCAGCGAAAACTGATAGCCCTACATTACAACAGAATAGGATATAGGGCCTACCAGTGGCGCGCTGACCATAAAGACCAGGAGCAATTGCTCCTGGTCCTAAAGGGGGTGGGTGGGTGGGTCCCCGGGGGGGACCCACCCACCCCATTTTATTTTGTATTTATTATTTTATTTCATACTTTATTTACCTCATCATATTTAGGACATTGTAAACAATTAATAATAAACTATATCTACATAGTTGTTTTCCAAAGGGTTTTCCAAAAACTTGTGAGTGAGTTATGTTCTAGAAATCGTTAAATCGTAAAATTGCGATTTTCATGAGAAATGATTTTAAGATTGCGCTCAAAAACGTGGCAGTTCTAAGTTCAGAGATTTCGAAGGCCTCCAGAAAATTTCATCACAATTAAAGTATCGGTTTAGCCGGAATCGTGATGACAAACACACAAAATTACAAAAAAAAAACATTCCGGATTTTTTTCTCCAGTGTAGTGAAATGGAATCTTCGCTTCGCTCGCTACGCTCATCCAACCATACCAAGTACCAACAATACCACAGGTCTGATAAAGTTTATTATTCATTATATAAACAGCTGTTAAAATAAATCACATAAAAACGACCATGGTTCAGCCAACGGGTTCGTTGGCTCTTTAAATCTTTAAATGATGTTTTCTGTATTTTGTGTCATCATTTAACGATGTATCTTAAATGTAAGAGGTTGGATATGATTTGATTTTGCACAAGGAATTAAATTTGACTTGATATTTTACATACGTTTCTTCAATTAAAATATTTCATTTCTCTATGTTGGAGGGTAATGTTACTGAATTGTTATCTTCTAGACTTCTACCTTCCATATTAATAATCCTGGAATTCAGGCACCTGTCCTGCTCTCCCTAGAAAAAACACCCGGTACGGGTAATTGTCCCAGTTTTTCTTTTAGGACGTTTTCATAATATAATCTTCACTTTAAACAAATCAAACGAAATCAAACCTATCTATCGATCAAATTTCTAAGTGCAAAACGGGGACCAGACCAGCCAGGGGGCGTGAAAATTAAGAACAATGAAAACGTCTTGGAGGACTGATGAATTTTGTTTTTTTCTTGCATGTAATGGGTTTGTATTCTGTTACCAAAAAGGTATTTTCTAGTGCTTAAAACTCGTTAAAACGCACCAAACACACCCTAAGAATTGAAAAATTTTCCGGGGCTATGCGCCCCGGACCCGCATGTTACCTGGGGGGCTACCCCCCCAGACCCCCCATTCATGTGTTTATTTGTGAGGGTGGGTGGGTCCTGTAAGAGGGGGCTTGCTCCTGTTCGATTCAAGGGTTCAGCGCGCCACTGGGGCCTACCGTAGGTCTACTGTAGACTAGGCAGAAGCAAAGCATTATTTAAATTAGAGTGAACAAAACAAGGGCTTAATGCTAGGCCTATTGCTACCTATCGACATAGAAAAAATGGAATGAAGCAAGTGTCCTGCCTCTAGGCCAAGGCTTCTGCCAGCATTCCCATTTGCAAAGGTTGGCGGTGAGGCGTGGCGGCAACAACATAGCCGATTGTCAATAGCAGAACAACCACCAAAGCTGTAGGCCTACGTCCTTGGCTAGCGCTAGCTAGAGCTAGGCTCTACATATCAGTGTCTACGTGCAGTCTTGGGCACGTTCCCCCAAAAAGGAACTTTGAAAAGTTAAGTTACTTCAGCCTAAAAAGGAACTGAGACGTTCCTCGTTACTTTTCAATAAAAAAGAAACTTAAATGTTCCTCGTTCCTCAAAACGAACTTAGTTCCTTTCACGTTCCTTATACCATCACTGATTTAAACAAAAATAAATGTGAAATGAGTTAGGCCTAGTTTATCATTACCGGTACTCTTATTTGTGAGTCCTAGGCTATCTGACGAGGGTGGCGCCTTTTTTGAAAATCACAAGATGTCACATTGACTTTTTTACTACTGCCTCCTAGATGTTGCTCGTGGCTCAACGAGGCGCCACAAGCAACATCTAGGAGGCAGTGTTTTTTACACTGCAGTTTACGATATCAGGTACTAAAATTCGACGGTATTACGACGGCGAAAGGAACTTGTAAAGAAACGTTAAATTCGTTCCAAGTTCACCCAAAAAATAGTATAACTTTGACGTTAAAAGTTCCTGATCTAAGAAAAGGGACACGTTACGGGTTCCCACAATAGTTCCTGAAATAGGAACATGTTCCTCCCCAAGACTGCCTACGTGTTGGTCCTAAGTCTTAGGGTTCCTAGCCTATAGGCTAGGCCTAGGCTAGATGGCAATAGGGCCTAGGTATTAGCAAGGGTAGGGGGCCTAGCCTGGTACTTCTTTGGGAAAGGGGGGTCCAAATTTTATATGTACACTGTAACGGAAAGGATTTCGAGTGCGCTCTTATCGATTATATCCCAGAACTAGCGCGGCGCACTGTAGCCAGCGGAAAGTTCGGCTAACCTAACGAAAGTACACCTTTAACATAAGTAGTAACAAGGCAATATAGCACTGTTAACAAGGTGTATAAAAGTTGGACCCCCCCTAGCCAAGAAGTGCCCATAGCCTAGGCCTAGGCCTACCCTAGGGGCTAGGCTAGGCCTAGGCCAAGGTATCGCCTTAGGCAAGGATGGAATTGGACATAAATCTTGAATATTTACATATTGAATTGTGTTCAAAAAGAAAGTGGCAGTGGGTTAGTGATTTTCTCCTTTTCTATTTGCTTAGTAAAGAATGAATCAGCTGATTAGGCCCGGGCCTACGGCCTTTCAACTTTTATGACAGCTAAGCAAATGGTACAGGAAAAAGACTAAAATCTAAAACAGTAAGTTTCCCGGGATAAAATTAATGTAACTTACACCTGGAGCGATAAAATATTTATACTTCACACCATTTTGGCACAATTTACACTTAGTTATTGACATATAGGCCTAAATGACATTTTCACTGCTAATCGGTATTTTTCACATGTTGAAGTCCGCCATGTTTTCGACGTTGTAATCAAACCCACTCTGACGGTAGAAAATATAACTAGACGGAGAATCGCTAGCTCAGTCGCATCGACGTGGGAAAATTTAAACGTTGATTGCAATTGTGTGATTGTCTTCATTGATCACCCGAGACCTCCGGGAAAATACGATTTTTAATGGGATTAATATTCTTTTTTCTGTTGTTATCTGTTCCAAAATATATTTTCAACACTATCGGCTGAGGTTTTAAAATGAATTGAATGATTAGGTTGTGATAAGAATGTGCGGGGATGGTGGTTTGAAGTCATTCTCAATTTAAGATAAATCATTAGAAGAAGAAGATGAGAAGAATTAGCTAAAATCAGCTAAACATACTTATAGTTTAAATACCAACTTATAACAATACAACATTACAATTCTTCCAAACATCAGTTTCTTTACATAATGCACACAAAGAAACAACACAATCAACAAAAATATTATCCACAGTAACATTAAAAGTTATTCCTTACAGTAGGCCTGCATACAATTATTACACTCTTGAATTTGTAATAAATTTACTAATTATTTTACTCTTAAAAACATCTAACGATTTGATTTCTTTTATCTCTGCTGGCAAGTTAGTATAGTCTTTGATTCGATGTCGACAGTGTCGATTGATTCGGACGTGCTTTTATTAAAGCATACCTGATATAGACTCAAAATACAAATTAATTGAACGTAATATAAAATATTTTACTTAAAATACGTAGATTTTTATACTTAATTATTAAATATGTTCTCTATTTAGGAGAAAATTTAATTAAATAATGTTGTTAATTATTAAATAAATTAGGCCAGTCGTCTTCCATGGGTCTTCCGATTTAACTTTAAAGTAAAAAATAATGAATTATTTATTTATTTTCACTCAACGGTTTGAATAATATAATTTTGAAATGATTTTATAGTAGGCATCTATGACGCTTGTAGCCTATGATGGTGCGATGGTATCCAGGGACGATGACAAAGCTTCTCCAATGACGTCAATATTCCTTAAATAAATAGCCGCCTATCGTACTAATGTAATAGAGAGGATCATACAGTCATCGATCCCCCTCTGCGTCGGTATAGCCCCCTACCACCTGGCAGTGCCCTATTACAAGACTAGGGCGATGTATAAGGCTTCGTCACGTGTCTCCCGTCTACCAAGGGTCTTCCGATAATGAAACAATACTTAGGTGGTAAAACTTCCAAAACGTGAGAAAATTATAATCGCTATAATAGGCCTTGAGGTTACGCAACTGGAATGCGGAAATATTGAGAGCTTGCTTTGTAATCATTTGGCAGTTGTCACATATAGTTATTTGATCGGCCGGTAAGAATCCGACGTATCTGAAATTTTACATCGTTATCAATATAGCATACATGGACAGCCTTACGGTCGCAGATTTACAATATTTTATGTTTATCAGCCAAGATATATTATTAATGTGGTAAATTTTAAACTTTTTAAGAAAATCCAAAAACCAACAAAACATTTTTTTAATTGTTTAAATTTCTTGAAAAGTGTTAGAGCCCTTTGTTTGCGATTCCTAGACAACTACCCTAAGTTGTAAACAATTGTGGTGTCAGTCGGCCGAGCGAATTGGAATTTGCTTAAATAATCCTTTAATCCTATAATAAATATATCCTCCAAGAGACTATAACTCGATCAATACTATGATAGATAAAACAACGGGTTTGGGAGTACACAAAATATGGAGCAAAGCTTCATTGAAGAATCCACAAATAAAACCTCTTTGCTCGTTGCTCATTTTTGGTGGTGGTGCCGGGTTCACAAATATTCTCTTTTGAGTGAGAATATCTCCGTACCACTGACTAATAGGGTAATTCAAATAATTCTGTCAAATTCTTATCGAAGGGCAATGTCACCAAAAGAAACTGCTTGTCAATCGGAGGTCATGTTCGGTGATATGAGCAGTCAGAAAATATGTGACGGGAATACAGACCTTCGCTGCATAAAGAATATGTTATTTGTTATGCTTGTAAAAAACCAAACATTCATTTCTACATTATTTACGAATAATTCTACACTATAATGGATTATCGGATTATTAAATCATTCATGATTTACAGTGTTCAAATTATTTACAATGTTTATTAGATTCTCTTACAGTAGAAACAAAAATAGTTGTTTTATATTTTTTAACCGACAGTGTTGGCTCGAGCGTTAAGGACTTGACTCTGATTCGAGAGGTCCCGGGTTCAAATCCCGTCGAGACCGGAAATCCTGACTGAAGTTTTTCCGAGGTTTTCCTCAGTCGTTAATGCGAATGCAAGGAATTGAGTCCTCTTAAACTTTCCTCGGAAATCTTTTCACAATTGTCCTATCCGCAACATACCTAGTTGGACACCATGAAGAGGGGCATGAATTGCACCCTGGGCAGGCTTCCTACTAAAAATTAGATCAGGGAAATGATTTTAGTAAATACCCTCACTTTCATTTTAGATTGCGTAAAGGGCTTGCACCGTCTGACAAATACCTAACAAACTGAGTCCAAGCAATTTTTGGACATATAATTCCAATGGTATAAAAAACAAGAAAAAATAGTTACACATAGGCCACATAGGCAACTAAGTATGGAGACAACACAATTTTCATTAAAGGATTTCTTATAATAATCTTTCGTGGGAAGCCTGCCCAGGGTGCAATTCATGCCCCGGCTCTTCAGGTGTCTAAGTAGGTATTTTGGACTTTGGAGCCGTCCTAGCAACGAAGCACATAATAAATTTCAGAGTTGTTCTGAATCGTCCTTGTTGATTCTGGCGTTGATTCGCGGGTGTTCGCACTGTCCATACCACTGATTGCTATATTTCCTATTAAAAATATCGATCTTTGGGTGGTTATCGCTCACTCGTCGATTGCGTCGGGGCCTGCAGGGTTGGCTTGGTCGCTTTGATTTAAAGTCCCCCACTGAAAACAGGTTATATAACTGAGTGGGTAGACTCTAAATAAAAATTTATTTATTTATTTATTTATTTATTTACAATCCCTTGCATTCGCATAAATGACTGAGGAAAACCTCGGGAAAAAACTTCAGTCAGGATTGCCGATCTCGACGGGATTTGAACCCAGGACCTAAAGGAATTTTTAATAAACGTAAAACACAAATTTCTAATATCTCTAACATCAAAGTCCAACTCGCAATCTTATCGGGGTTTTGCCCGTGATTACGAGAGTTCCACTCCCTGAAACTATGGCGGGCTCTGGATCGTCGTCGGGGAACTTTCCCCTTCCCTTTGACTACCTCCCCGACGGCGACGACAATGACAACATGGACGGATGATGACACTGACGAAGACGACCACGACGTGGGGAACCCCTGCGGTGGTGGTAACTCACACTTATAGAAATTGTTTTATCTTGGAGGCGCGAATAATCTTAGCTGTCACAGCGCCCTAAAACTACCAATTCTAATAAAAATTTTAAGCGGCCTCTTTGCATCAAGGTATACCTTAAAATACTCACCTAAGTATTGATCTTCGATAATTAAATTAGCACAATGCGATTCCCCCATCTAATCCAATTAGTCAATGAAACCTCTAAGGTGCGTCTATAAAAGCCACGACGCCGCCTAAGTCCTCACTTCTGGTGGGACTACCAACCGTCTCACACCAACTAGAACTACCAACCGTTCAAACTTCCATCTAGAGTTGCACTTCACAACTACACCATGTTTCCCTTGATGTTGTTGGCCCACGTTGTGGCCGTCAAAGTGTTCAAGAAGACCACGCCCAATGGGAAACTGACCGTTTATCTGGGAAAACGAGATTTTATCGATCATATCGATCATATCGATCCGATCGATGGGGTTATCGTTGTTGAGAATGATTATCTCAAAGGCAGGAAGATCTATGGCCAGGTTGGTGATGTTTTCATTATATTATTGCCTTATAGTACTTTTTTATTTAATATTATAATATTATGTTCTTTATTATACCTAGTTTCACATTAATTTTAAAATGCTTTCAAACCTGTTAATAATTGAGATCATTTCACAGTCGTGATGAAAAGTCAGCAAAAATTAAAATGACTCGCAAAATAGATTTTTTCAATCTGTTATTATTTGTTAGGAGTCAATCCCCACAGGAATCGGTTTATTGCTTTCTGTTTTACATACCATCACAAAAGCGTAGAAGTCGCCAACTTACTGTAAAATCCATTATCCGATAGTATAGTCCGATACATATTTATACTTTAAAGAGGGGAACGATTTTAAAAACATGCTGACTGGCTTTTGTGGAAGTTAGTAATGCATATAATTGCCATTATCTAGCACGTTATCGTAAAATGATTGTTTGGAGCAAGCACATTATGATTTATCGAAACATGATTTATTTTATAATGATAATATTAATTTCTCATACATTCAAAACAAAATTGATTGATACTCGAGTTACATCTCATGCACACATTTTCATAAGAATTATTTATAGGTTACACAGTTGAAAATTACAAATCAGATTCACGTGAAATCACTAAATATAAAACTTAAAACACTAAAATCAATCAATTAGGAACTAACTTTTGCGTGTGATAAGAATCCCTCATTATCACAGAGGCAAATAATATGTGAGAAGGATAAGTCGTTAATATTATTTTTTGTACATCATTAATAAAAATATCATAATTCTAATTTTATGGTCACACGGGTAACGGGGTAAAACTCTTGATTTGTACCATACATACGATATTCTTAAAAAATAGTTTTTAATATAGTTTCGTTGGGAATCAGTGAAATTTCAAATAAAATCTGTTCCTTCCTTGTCATTGCAACACAATGTTTTTAATGAAGCCAAAATGGTTGAATGTTCGTTAATATAAAGCTATCAAAGATTAGAGTCAGTGAAGCATCTGTGGTGATTCGATTCCCTGATTACTGGACCAAGTGTCTCCAGGATACCAAGTGTTAATCCCCCTCTTCCTGGTTTCTTCCCACAGGTTACAACCACATACAGATATGGTCGCGAAGAAGATGAAGTCATGGGTTTGAAATTCACCAAGGAAATGATCATTGCAAAGAATCAGATCGTACCTCAAGCAGATGAAAAGCAGGAGCTCACCCCAATCCAGGTTAGTGTACACTTGGTGCACAAAGTGTAGGCTAGAGGAACTACACCACACTACAGGCGATTACTCTTTACTACCACTTCAAGTCAAATGTGTAGCTCAAGCAAGTGAGACTGATTCACGAATTGCGGATTCGATAACCGCCCCCAGCAATCCCGACTGAATTTTTCGAAGGTATCCTTCAATCATAAATTCTAATGCAATGGATTGAATACTCTTAAACACCCCCTAACAATAATTACCCTTACTTCAAAATATTTACTTGACACATGAAAAGGGGCTTGCATTGCACCCTGGGAAGGTCTCCCACGAGAAATGTAAACATTGTCAAAGTTAAAGTATAGATAACAATATAATTATATTGTGATATTATTATGCACAATTTAATTTTGCTATATACATAGATAGTGGGTCTGTAGTTAAATCATACATTTGAGAGTAGAATTATTGATCTGCACCTTGAATAATATTCTGAAGGGTTTCCCAAAAGAAGTACACATGGTGTAACCCAAACCAGTACGTATTTTACCGGATGCCATGTTTGTCTGGAATCTGATACCCGGATTAAAAGTACTAATCTGGTTTCCGGGCGTTACAACTGATGTACTTTACTTTGCACGAAGCTCGGGAAGCCATTCTTTGCAGCTTTGATACATGACCTCTTATATAGGGGGGATGCAATTGATATTCGCATAGTAAATCAAGTTGGTTTCACCGTCATGATTCTGATACAGCTCGAAAGAAACCTTTAAGTATCATCACGGTACACAAGTAGCGCATATCGAAATAAAGAATAATGAATTATTATGAATATGTTAAACTGTTATTAACCCTATTATAACATACTGGCTTATCTTGCAAATGAAATTGCAGAGGTGCTGAGTATAAGGAGATTGATATTGCAAGTTTCTGGAGCTAGCGCCGACCCTTAACCTCCAGGGTCACCAAATACATTTTATAGTATTAAACAACAAAAGTCTGCATATCAGAGAGTTTTCCTCCCTAAAAATAAGTTTTAAGAAAAATTATCAAAGACTTAGAATGAATTAAATTTGTGTGGCTCGTTAGGTTTTGCTTCCAATGCAGAAGGTCAGGGGGTTTGATTCCCTCTTTGACTTTGAAGCCGTCTTAGCAACGAGGCACATAAATAGGTTCTAAGTTTGTTCAGAATAAGTTTTGTTGATTCTGGCTCTGTCCGCTGATGGAATCATGTCCAGCTTGATCGATAGGATTCCGGTCTCTAGTTGGTCATTGTTCACTGGTCGATGGTGTCGGCGCTTACACAGTTGGCTTGGTTATCTTTAAATTTTTTTACCCCCACTGAAAATCAGAAATATATGACTGAGTGGATAGACTCTAAATACGAATGTATTTGTTTATTTAATTAACTATATGGTTATGTTTTATCTCAACGTAGAGTCCTAACATACACCTTACCAAGAATTCAGTTTTAAACAAAATGTAACCCTCGTCTTTTCTAGGAGCGTCTTATCAACAAGTTTGGCGCCAACGCCTTCCCCTTCACCTTCCACTTCCCCTCCCAGGCTCCGTCATCCGTCACCCTCCAGCCTGGGGAGGACGACCAGGGCAAACCCCTTGGTGTCGAGTACAGTGTCAACACCTACGTCGCTGAGAACCAGGACGACAGAGGCCACAAGAGGTCGTCTGTATCGCTCGCCATCAAGAAGGTAAAGTAGTATGCCCTACTAAAGAAAGGTGCAATATAGACAGTCTTTAACACCTATAGTAGGCTAGATCCCCAGTCTCAAATACGTCCGCACAGGCGCGAGCGTATCAAATTGAAGCGTCAATCTGATCTATTCAAGATGGCAATTTGGTGTTTCAATTTATTCTTTATAGTACGTTTTAATTAGGATTAAGTATTTTTCTGGATTGTTTTGATATGGTTTTAGCTTGTGCAGCATGGCAATGCACAAACAGAAACAATACGAACTTATTGCATAAGGAAATTTATTATTAATTTGGTGTTAATGGCTAATATGTTCACCTGTCAACCTGACAGCCACCTTGAAAAATATTTGGGCCACAAATCGCTCCCATCTATGCAAACTGACCTATTCAAGATGGCTTCAAATTGTCACAGAAGTGGACCAAGACTGAGGATCTAGCCTACTATAGATGTAAAATATCATTGGTGCTATCACACTTGCGTGTGTGGGTAGAGGAAATTGGAGCATACCTTCTGGAGATAGATGCAATTTAGGCAGTATCCATCAGCAACTATCACACTATAGTGTAGGTAGAGCAAAGAGGTGTACACCTTCTGAAGACAGGTGCAATAAAGGCAGTATCCATTATAGCTGCTATCAAACTTTTCTGTAGGTAGAGCAAGGAGGAGTATATCTTTTGAAAAGGTAAAATATGCAATTTACTTAGCAAAAAAAATATTTTCATCCATCAAAGCAGATTTAGTAGGCACTGTAACTTTCCCTACCATATTTATCTTCGCATACTTCATCTAGTTGGGGCATAGGGGCATGTTATCATTGGTAATATTATCTGCAGAACATTCATTTAAAACCTAATTTCCAAAATGGCTTGCGTAATTTCAACTTAGTTATAAGATTAATCTCTCAAACGGTGTCACCAAGCGATCAGATCATGGGATGCCTCTGTTCCAAAGAAGTCACACCTTGCCTTACGTTCCAGCTGCAATATGCCCCAGTTAGTCGAGGTCGTCGCCTTCCGAGCTCTTTGGTATCCAAGGGATTCACCTTCTCCAACGGGAAGATCAACCTTGAGGTGACCTTGGACCGGGAGATCTATTACCACGGAGAGAAGCTGTCGGCCAACGTCATCATCAACAACACATCGAGGAAGTCGGTGAAGACCATCAAGGTAGGTGGAGACACCTAACTCTCTCTTGTTGAACACCGCTTCACTTTGAAACGATGTTGGGGCCTTTTCTAACATCTAAAGATAAACTTGCGATTGCTTGATAACAAACACAACAATATTTATAATATTTGTCTTTATAGTATCTTTGGCATTGTTTTTTTTTTTCTTTCAATTGGTGGATAAAATGCCATCTAACATTGTAATTTAAAATTCGAATTAAGGGTTACTTCAAACCAAAAGTTTTGTTTGTTATGAATTATATTTTAAAGATTGAAAGTTACTGAAATGTAACAAAGAACGCCAAAACAGAATTTAGAATTTTGCTTTTTGCTGACCTATAGTTCTTCAAATCATAAGCCATTTTCTTGCTTTATACGGCTATATGGATAGAGGTGGTGTGGTTGGGTCTTTTGACTTTACCTCGCATTAATTCATATTGTAGGATTGATATCTAACTAAGATCTAAGATATGACTTTGAAATAACGTCTTTCAGGTCTATGTAGTCCAGCACTGCGAGGTGACCATGGTCAACACCCAGTTCTCCCGTCACGTTGCCAGCCTGGAGACGCGCGAGGGTTGCCCAGTGACCCCCGGAGCATCGTTCACCAAGGTCTTCTACTTGGTCCCTCTGGCTTCCAGCAACAAGGACCGCTACGGCATCGCGCTCGACGGGTACCTCAAGGTACGTTCCTAGCACCTCTTATGTTCCATTTTATTTTTTCTTTAATTCCTTAACAAACCCATGAGTAGCCATCGTTCTTCGATTTCTCAACTTGTTCTCAGCAACAAGTATTGTTTTGTAAAAGTTCCAAAAATTGAACCACAATGTAAAGTGAATAATCACGTGTTATTACTCATTACCATTTCACTAACTTGACCCATTTTGCCTTTAAACTATCAACATGACTCAAGTCATATTACATATGAATCTGGCACTAGTTATACATGAGATTCGGTTAAATTTGTTTGTATTTCTTATCGTCGTATCGGGAATAGTTCATTGTAAGTGCAAGCACATGAAGCAACAGTGAAGATTGTAAAGATTTAGATTTCACCTTCTCAAGATATGTAATGAATTGGGAAACAGTTTAGACTAACTTTGCACCAGATGTAAGTTTGTAATCTGAAGTGAATCCTTGTGTGTTTCAGGACGACGACGTCAACCTGGCTTCCTCGACTCTGATTGGCGAAGGCAAGAGCCCTAACGAGGCTATGGGTATCGTCATCAGCTACTCTCTACGCGTGAAGCTCAACTGTGGCACTCTCGGTGGTGAACTGGTCACCGATGTGCCCTTCAAGCTGCTCCACCCGGCACCAGGTACGTTTAACCTTGATGACTTTCCTGTATAGTGTTGGAAAATCATTATAACTTACTTCTATTGGTAAACTAAGAAGCTTTTCTTGATACTTTTCGGTGGCTTTCGATTTTTTATGCCTTTCGTGAAATATAAGGGACTGTTCCTTAAATGAATAAATAAATAAACATGCGCACCCACTCAGTTATATAACTGATTTTCAGTGGGGTACAGTAAATCAAAGCGACCAAGCCAACCCTGTTGATCACTCCGCTACATTAAGGACTTCATTCTGAAGACGATAATCATATTTTTTTTATTATTTAGATAAGATTTTCATTTATAACAGTTAGCTTGAACTTGAACCTATAATAATGGCGGGAAAACGATCCTTTACGTCACTATTAGCTGTTGTTACGAATTGACCAATAAGGTAATGCCAAACAGTGATATCAACTGTGTCATCTAAAAGGCGGTAGTTTATTCATTGATCCAAAGACAATAAACAGCTTTTCACATTGGTCAACAAAGCTCTAGACCCAAATATTGACGTCACGTGCTGGCGGAATAAAATACTACAAACTTTGTGCCTCAATAAAATTTAAAATATTTACTTTAAATTGGTTTTAATTGCAGTAATGGTGGTTTTCTATCCATTTCTTAACCCACGTAAATATTTGGACTTGGTGAACATTCCCTAAGATGGGAATATTACGTTCTATCTTTAGTTGACAAGTCGCTTACATACTTGAATATTTATCAGTTTCAAATAAGATATGACTCCCAAAACGAAATAAAACCACAAAATCATTTCGCATGAGTAAATAGTTTATAAACGAAACCTAGAAAAAATTGGAGCATGATTAACGAAGAAAGACTCTGGGAGGATAGACACAAATGGAATGAACTTGTAGAAAAACCGTTCAATTTTGGATAGCCTATCATAATTTTGTTAACGCTTTTAGTAACCGAAATTAATCTTCAGATTTTCATCTATGCGTGTGTCACGACTTACGATAAAACAGAATATCTGTTTGACAAGCTGTTATTTGATTTACTTTGACCTTCAATAAGGATGACACAGAAAGTTTTGGGTGGCCCTGGGGGTCATGGGACAAACCTAGCAATGTTTTAATTGACGCTTATCCTTACCCGGCACCTCCACCAAATCCAACCTGTGTTAATCTGTCTCCTCATTTTTTTATACTCTCGGTCCCTTGCTTGTTATTGTTGTTATTAACTTGTACTGCTAGAAAAGTTTCTTTAAGAGTCAAGTTAACATAATTATTAAATGTCGGACTCAGCGTTCATTACAATTAAATACATCTTTTACAATGACCTGAACATACAAAATATATTACCGACAGTGTTGGCTCTGATTCGGAGGTCTCGGGTTCAAATCCCGTCGAGACCGGCAATCCTGACTAAAAGTTTTTTCCGAGGTTCTAACAAGGGATTGAGTCCTCAAAAACAGTCCTCGGACATCCCTTCACAATTGTCTTAACATCAATTACCTAGTTCGACACCTGATGAGGGGCATGAATGCACACTGGGCAAATATCCCACAAAAATTTTTATTTATAAAATAAAAATATTTATAATATTCTCTCCCCACCCTTAAGGCACCGTTGACCGGTAATGTTTTTCCTAGGTTTTCCGCAATCTTAAACAAGGGATTGAGGTCTCTTATAAACAGCCCTCGGACATCAGCTGTTCATTCATTCAGTTACTACAATATCTAGTTAGACAACAGTGAGAGGGGCATGAATGCACCATGGACAGGGTTCCCAATGTCTTTAAATTTATTTATTAAATAAAATATTTTAAAACATGCTCTCCCCACCCTTCAGGCACCGCCGAACGCGAAAAGGCCAACCAAATGAAGAAGGCAAAAAGCATCGACCGTTCCCGCTACGAGAACTCTCACTACGCCGCTGATGACGACGACAACATCGTCTTCGAGGACTTCGCTCGGCTTCGTCTCAACGAACCCGAATAGATCCGAAGTTCACCCGATCACACTCGAAGCAATCAGAAGAACGAACTCTCCAAGATTTAATTTCCAAAGAGGTGAATTACATCATGCAGCTGAAGATACCTCAAAACCCAAGATAGAACTTCAATTTATACGTCGATTTCTTTCTTACCCTTCCTTTTCTTTACCTGGATTTCTTCAGAATAGATTCGTAGTTAAAAGTAAAATGTAAAATTAAATAATAATGTCAAAAATTATTTTAAAATCCATTTTTAGTTTTAATGGATCCGTCCTGTAAGAAAAGTCCAAGCCGTTCAAAATAGTAAAATTTTTGGGAGTGCTGAAAGAGATTTAAATATGCATCATCACGGAGAACTACGAATTGAAACATTATTCCAGCAATAAACGCATTCCAACATATAGGCATGCATACAAGAACAGTTAATATACCAGTTAAGAACACTTTTTGAGGAAAGTGTAATTTATGTTATTATTAAATCACGTTTTCACGTCACTACAGCACGTATTTTTGATCAGAATACACTTCACTTGCAATACATAGAGGCACTATTTTCTTTTTTAGAATTAAAATCACTATTTTATTTCAAGAGTAATTGCACTCGTAAAAATAAATAATAGTTTATAACTATCTTGTGGGAAAATAAGACCTAAATTAGTAATGGCAAGACGGTGGTAACAGTGTCAACTAAATAATCCATCAAAAAAGTTGTGACTTAAAAAAATGATTTAATGATGGTCAGAAAATCTATCCAGTAAAGCGGGCAATAAATGCGAGATCATTCGCTGTATTTGAAAAAAGTTATAAAAGTAAGTAGTTAATAGATGAATATATTATGTGTGTCAAGACAATAGAATGTGAGAGTGTGTTTACTACACAAACTATACTATTTCAATATCAATCCAAAATCATGCTAACTTGGAAAATAGTATAGTTTTAAATGAAACATGAATATGATTACACTACATATACGCGATGATTTCAATTTTAAATGAGTCCAAAAGAAACCATTATCATAAACTGATAAAAAAAAGTGAAAATGAAAAATATGGAAAAATAAAAAATAATATATTTTGAGTGAAATGTTAACAACGCATTGAATGCAAGATTTATTAAAACAAAAATATCGACAATGGAATAAAACGTGCAAGTTTGACTCGTTCTCAATTCTGTGAATCGTTTCTATTGTAGTATTTATATGTTTGTAGTTAAGAAAGTAGGGATACATTCATCACCAACAACATTATGTTATGACTTTGATAAAATCATACCCAAAGCATTTCATTTTCTATGACGATTTAGAAAATATAATTTTCTAGATAGTATCACAGAATTGTTGACGATTTTCACTTACGTAAGATCAACGTATACATAGCAACTCTGAACCAAAATATGGAAGATTTAATTAATGTGAGCAAAGAATTAGGCAATCATTCAATACTCTTACCAGAAGTAACATATCTCTATGTATATATAGACTTTTCAATAAGTTTAGACATTAAGTTAGATTTTAGAATGTAAGAAGTGTGTACGTCTGTGTACACCATGTGGAAAACTTTATTGTATTGGAAATGCATAACCATTCAAACGGCTCTAATTGGTTTAGGTAAATTCATCTTTTTATATCATGTGTCCAGAGCAAAAATTTGAATTTACCAACTTTTTAAACATCTGAACTTGATTATAGCCTTTTGAAAGCAAAGCATACCGCTGTTTAAAAAAATTAAGTATCTAAATCAATACAAAACTAACTTAAAACCTTTTCAAGGAAAATATATACAATATGTATTAAATATAAACGATATTGTATTTATTTAATATTAAACTTATTTGCATTTGTCTGATTTTCATAATTTATTGTCATCACTAAGTTTCAAACTTGTTTTGTGATTAAAAAAATGTTTGAATTCGTTCTATTGAATAAGTTAATCTAAGTTTGTAAATTTTGTGTTTTCAGTAAATTGTGTTAGTTCAGTTTATTCTCAATGTAATCTTTATTCTGGATTTAAATAAAACAATATTTGGATTAAATGTATGTTAGTATTATTAACTCAATCGAAAATTTGTTTTCGTCAGAATAACTATAACATTTAAAGTTTAACACATCGAAAAAATATGGTTTAATACAGATAAGCGAAATTAATAACTTACATGTTATTAAGAGTTTTCAAGAGACAGATATGACCTTGGCACGCCCGTAAGCACTCAAATTCAAATGTACAACGCTCTGGAGAAAAATTGAAACGACATACGTGAATTCTAAAATGCACAAGACACAGATATTTTTATGCAGAACAACATAAAACAAACATAATTGCTTTATGTAATAAACCCTTCTATTCACCGGCTATTGTACCACCTCTGGCCGATACTTTGAAAGTTGAAGAAACATGGCTGAAAAGTTTTCTGAATGAAAGAGGGCCTTACTTAAAACAGGAAAAAAAAATTTGGGCGGGACGTAACCTTACTTTTGGCCATTATGTGTTGTTTTTTGACAATAGTGTAGCCAGCACAGTTATTGCAAAATTAATTTTTGAGAATCGGTTTTCTGGATACAGTTTCTTAACACCTTTAGCTACAACTTCAACTATAAGGACAAATATATTTCTGAAAATACAGTTGGTGTACGATTTTTTTTTTTGTCAAACGGTACAAATATGATTTTTTTTGCTTTTTGTATCGTCTGGCAAAAAAATCGTAAACTTCTGATATTTCAGAAATCTATTTGTCCTTATAGTTGAAGTTGTAGCTAAAGGTTTTAAGAAACTATATCCAGAAAACCGATTCACAAAATTTAATTTTGCACTATCTGTGCTGGCTACACTATTGTCAAAAAAACGACATATTATAGTCGATAGTGAGGTTATGACCCGACCACAAATTTTTTTTTTGCTGTTGTATTAAAGGTACTCTTTCATTCAGCCAACTTTCATGGACTTTTAAGGTTTTGACCCTACCCTGATAGTAAAGTCAACGCGACGGGAGCAACTTCTTCTTTCTTTCCCCGTTTTGCGTCGACTTTTTGCGTCACATTGGTGTATAGTAGGGTTTATTAGATCCATCAATTCTGTTTGTTGTATGTTGTGTCGCATAAAAATATGTGTCTTGTACATTTTAGAGTTCTCGTATGTATAGTTTCAATTTTTTTTTCAGAGCGTTATACATGTGAATAAGTGCTTACGGCCGTGCCGTGTACATGTCTGTCTCGAGAAGACTCGACAATATCGGTATTTGAAAATATATTTTTGTCGTTTAATTAAGCGAGCGAAGCGAGCGTTTCCATTTGACTCTGCCGGAAAAATTAGTCACTGGTTTTGTTGTTTTTTTTTGTATGTCTCGCGATAACGTTCGAACGGAGGCTCGGATTGAGTTGAATTTTTTACCATCCGCAAGCTTTGTTCTCGATTGAATGCCATTAGTTTTGTGGCAAAATCGTTCAAAAAGTTAAAAAGTTACATTGAAGTTAATCGAAAGTTTTTTTTTCAAACTAAACGGCGACAAAATCTGAGATAGCCAAATCATTGAGAATGTCCGTCCGGTCACGAATATGTTAATTTTATTTTGATCCGATAAGTAATGTAGATGGAAATTACATTATAACAAAAGTAACGTTGCCATGACAACGAAAAGACGCGTGAAGTTTCTAATGCACTGCCACCTAGAAGTAATCAAAATACTTTCGAGGAAGCAGTCTATTATTTGTCAACAAAGAGTTTAATTAAATAGTTTTCCCAAGGAGTCAAGGTCCTCTAGATGGCGGTGGATGCAATGTGGGTCTAGCTATAGCACGTGCTCGCTTAAGGGCCCTTTACACGAGGAAGTTGGAAAAGTAAAAAGAAAAAGTGAGGAGAAAAAGTAGTTTTTTTGTAGTAGAGATAGCGTGCAGCTTATGGGACTTTTCGAGTTGCCTTCACACGGGGAAGTTGAAAAGTAAAAAGTGAAAAGTTTCCCAACTTGTCGGACTCTGCTCGACAAGTAAAAAGTGAAAAGTAGAATGGCCTTGAAGAGTTGACCGTGATTGGTCGACAACGTTGTCATTGAGTTCAACTTTGGTAATGAAATCAAGATGCAGAAAAACGTAACACCTTTGCCACAGCTTGATATACGCGCAAAAATTGTGTTTCATAGCGTCTACCAAACTAGCACATTTAGTTTGCCCCAAAATAGAGAGGCAATGCGGAACCCGATCGCGGCTGAAGAAAGGCTGGCAGTGACGTTGCCGTTTTTAGCATCAGGTTTAACCTAGGCCTAGGCCTCTAGGCCTAGGCCTAGGCCACACACACGCGCCAGTACTGTGTGAAGATCAAGATTGAAGAAAACAATTGTCATGGTTAGTAACCCCTTCTTGCCGCATCAGTTTTGCACAAAGGCCGAGAGGTGACGCCAGGCACAAACTTTTTCTCTTTGTCCGTGTGAAGGCTTCGAAAAGCTACTTGTTCTTTTCACTTTTTACTTTTACTCTTTTCAACTTCCCCGTGTAAGGGGCCCTTTATCAACGCGTCCAACAGAGCGTTTCCTAATATATCACTCATGTGATGGAACTACCTACTCCCTTCCCCTACAGGAAACAACAGGAACAGGAAGAACACGATTAATCAACCTGACCAGTAGGTATTTCGTCTCTCGTCCTCAATGAAACGAAACGTTGCAATAACTGGTCAGTTTCAAACTTGATTTATATCGGTTTGAAATGACCAAAGCACCATCAGGTTGGATTGGTTTCTAGAGGATCAGTTTCCCACGAGAACTGAAACTAGTACGTTCAAAGTGGCAGCCACGAACTGACGGTAACGACTTTGTAAAACTGTCGTCATGAGTTTCCAAATATTTTCAATGGATGAGTTATCAAAGTTTTTTCGTAGCTGTGTCTGCTGTAGGATGTGTGGCTCGTTGGTCTTGTGGTTAGCCTACCTGCTTCTAATGCAGAAGGTCCAGGGTTCGATTCCCGCTAAAGTCGGAAGTTGGGGCCATCCTAGCAACGAGGCACATAATGAATTGAAAGTCGTTCTGAATCAACCTTATTGATTTTGGTGTTAATCCGCGTTTGTTCGCAATGTCCATACCACTGATTGCTATATTTTCTATTAAAAATATCGATCTTTGGTTGGTTATCGCTCACTCGTCGATTGCGTCGGGGCCTACAGGGTTGGCTTGGTCGCTTTGGTTTACTGTCCCCCATTACAAATCAGTTATATGACTGAGTAGGTATAGATTCTAAATACGAATTTTTTTATTTGATTTATATGTTGGTTTAATCCTGTGTGGCCCTATTTAAATAACTAACTAGTTCATTAGTGTGTTTGGGTTGTTAGAAGTAGTTGTCCAGTCTATGTGAGAGGACAACATTGATAAATAACTCTGCTGTTTTGCTGTTACTGTTCTGTTATCAGTTCGACATCCCACAGTACCTAGTATAGTGTTGTTTGATTTCAGGATGCGTCAACCGTTAGGTCATTGGTCATAGCCAAAGGGATGTTTGGAGGATTATAGACGAGTACAATCCCATTGCAAAACTAAAATAGGACAACTTAACTCGAACTACAGAAAAATAAAAATTTACAGTAAACTCACAGCAATCATAACGATGAAAGACCTAAACACATTCAAAATCGACTGAAATATTATCTTTTTTAAAAAACTTTCTGTAGTATAATTAACGACTTCTTAGACAAGACAAAAATACATCAGCGAATCACAATTTGATTACGCCATCAATAGTATTTTCTCTTAGTATTTGTATAAGTTTGTCATAATAACGGAAATGGATATAATTTTTTTTTAAATATATTATAAGTTTTAACAAAAAGTTTGATAATCATAGGGCCAATAACAGTTCCAGCCATAGCCGGGAAAGGAAGGGAGATGAGGTTTATCACGACGTCGTCTTCATCGTCTTCGTCATCATGATTTATGTAAAAAAAAAAAAAAAATGGAGTTTAGAGAATCAAAGGGGAAAAAATCTAACTTGCTGTGTTGAATACACAGAGTAACGTTCCTGTACGGTATGTCGTTAATCGAGTAAGACCACAGTCACATTTAAAACTAGTATTTAAATGTGTTTGCCACCCTTAAAGATGTCATTGTAAACAGAACCTGTCCAGATCAACACAGGGCACACGTACTTGAGTCAAGACAGGTTTAAACCAGACGGGTTGATCTTTTCCCGTTTGGATTACTTCCCCTATGGCGGAAACGTTATCAAAATCTCTCAATCTTTTGTTTTTATTTGTTTATCTCAACATAGTTCCAGAACACGTTGGAGCAAGTTAAACAGAACATGATTTGTATGAGAAGGGAGATTAAAGTGATTAAAATAATATAAACATATCATTGTACATTGTACATATTTGTTTAAAAAATTGAGTTTTAATTGGATGAGTAGCGTAGCGAGCGTAGCGAGCGAAGCGAAGATTCCATTTCACTACACTGGAGAAAAAAATCGGAATGTTTTGTTTTTTTTTCTTCTTTCTTTTTGTATTTTTGTGTGTCTGTTAACACGATTCCGTATAATCGATACTCCGATTGCGCTGAAATTTTATGGAGGCCTTCGAAATCTCTGAACTTAGAACTGCCACGTTTTTTGAGCGCAATCGGGAAATTTTTCTTATAAAAAAGGCAATTTACGATTTTTTTCGATTTTTAAAAAATTTCTTCTGACTTATAACACCTACATGCTATATTCGATCTGTAATGATTTTTTCACAAAACCTTTAATTTATGAAGTAAGATATTCGTGCGAAATATGAGCGTAATCAAAAATTATTTCTCTTGAAATTCGAAATTTTACGGTTTTTCTTTTTTAAAACAATTCTTTGACTTATAACACCTACAGCTTTGTCCTATTGTATGATTTTTTCACAGAAAACCTTATTTTCATAAATTAATATATTCGTGTTAAATTTGAGCGCAATCAATAATTATTTCTTATAAAATTGCAATTTAATGATTTTTTTCTTTTTAAAATTATGATGAATTAAAAAAATTAAGTTATTTTTAATTTAATTTAATTTATTTAATTAAAAAAATCTGCGCGACTAAGTAATGATTTTGTTCAGCAAACAACAGAAAATCCGCGTAACATATGCAGCTCAATGGCAACCAATTACGCTCATCCAAACAACGCGGTCGGGACTTAAGCGTTTTCCTAGTAAATAAATACATCCGTATTAGAGTATACCCACTCAGTCACATAACTGATTTCAGTGGGGGACAGTAAACCAAAGCGACCAAGCCAAACCTGTAGGCTCCGACGCAATCGACGAGTGAGCGATAACCAACCAAAGATCGATATTTTTTTAAATATGAAATATAGCGATCAGTGGTATGGACAGTGCGAACACCCGCGGGTCAACGCCAGAATCAACCAGGCTGATTCAGAACAACTTTTAAATTTATTATGTGCCTCGTTGCTAGGACGACTCCAAAGTCTCCGTTTAAAAATTCCTAAGCCACGAACTGAAGTTTTTTTTTTACTTTAGCGGGAATCGAACCGGTCCCTGGACCCTATGTATTGGTAGCAGAGACGCTAACCACAAGACCAACGAACCACACTGAGCACTGACATTGCATGTCATATTGCAATATATTAAACATTAACAAAAATGATCCCGCACTAGCAATTTGTCATCGACAACAAACAGTAGTCACGAAACATCAATCACTATAATGATTACTAAATCAGCAGTTAAGTTTTAAGCTAAAGTGTTTCTAAACAAATTAAATAAATGATTTTGTACAATGCTGAATAGGGATATTGTTTTTCCTCCACATTACTTTTAATTTGTAGAACATTATTCTTACTTTCTTTACTAACTTGTGAAGACGCCGACGGTAATAAAGCAATGGTGGTTGGCTCTGGTGTGCCGCTATCAGTCTTGAAGAACTATTCGGTTTCACAAATATATATACACTACTAAAGTGGAGTTATTATTTCAGAGTAGTGCGCTACTTTAATTAAATTAAGCAGTTTACAGCCTCAATGGAAGAAAAACAATTAGTTGTATTGTTTAATTCATGCAAAATTGAGCAGTTTTTAAATTATAATAAAAATGTAAATACATATCAGATGGAATCAAGATGCATTCTGGGATATTTACGAGTGTTAGGTGAGAAAATGTTGAGCCAATTCAAGACGAAAAGCGTTTACGATTAAAGCGGAAAATTACCCACTTGATTGAACTATAACCGCTCTCTACTGTAGCCGCACCTTCAGTCCAAACCACATTGCATGGTCGACTGACATTACAAATGTTTGAAACTTGGCACATATTGTAAACATAAATTATGCTTCCATTAAAGTGTTTCTAAGAATAATTTAGAAAACTACTACAAAATGTATTTGTATTTTTAAACCCTTTACAGGTCGTGGTATACATAATTACCACCACTTTAAAAAATATACGCAATTAAATCTGATATTCATACTTATAATCCGGGTAAAAAGCTGCTGATGATTGGAAGTATTTTTGAAATGGTTCAAAAATCAAATAGGGTATAATACACAAAAATACACAAATTTCCGGGATGACCAGGATATTTTGTTAGCCAGTAGAAGATTCAATTTGAACATATAAAATATTGGAAGATGTTAAAAATTGCCAAATTATAGATTCTAATTTTTGAAAATAAAATAATATTTTGGATTTTTTATATGTCAATTTGGAATCCAAAATCAGCATTTGATTCCTAAAATATCAAGGAAATAATCTTAAAAAATTATTAGAAAATTTGCGAATTTCAAATTGTTAAGTTATAAAGCAAAATTTTGGGTCCCTGTCTTACCCAGGTAAAGGTTCAAGTCCAAAAACATAAAATATAGACTTATTAGTAACTTATTGTGTCTGACATGTTTGATAATAAACTATTGCACGAGAAGACTGCAAATATTATTTTATGGCATCCTAGGAAATTGGCATATTAATTAGATGCCAGCTGCGTGAATACTACTATGTTTACTACTCTCTTTTATCATGTAGATTAAGACTTGCAATAAGTAAAATACAAATTCACATCTTTAATCGAGTGTTTCATTCTAGTTTTCACTGAACTTAGATTAATTTCCGAGTGAAAACGAAGAGTTTTTCAATGGGCGTGACTTCCTAGTGATTGTCGCGCGTGGTTGACGAAGGGCACGGAGGGGTACGAAACGGATATTCACCGCAATGAAGCGCGACAGTTTAGGCTTCGTCGGTGCCAACTTTGCGATCTGTAACTTTCATTGCTGGTAACGTACAGCGAAAAACATAACATCACACTTAACGAAAATATTTTTTTATTTTTTTATTCTGGTCAATTATTTGAATATGAAACTTAGTTATGCTTCAAGGGCAATCATTGTTTTAACTTCGATTTGGATTCGTGATACGTGTGGATTTTTTTTTATCTCCATGATCAATCGTTCTTTAATAGTATCGATTGGCTTGATTGCCTTTAATGTTTGCATGTTATTTTCATTTTAAAATCTACACAAAGAATAATTATCACAAGTCACAACTAGAAACAAATATTTTTCAATTTCATTAATCGGGAAACACTCCCGTATGTGTAATTGATTTTATGGAAATCAATCCATAAATAAAAAAATCCATCTCCCCGCTGAGATGGATTTTGTAATTTCTGGATTGATTTCCATAAAACAAACAAATACTTATGTGTTAATAATAAAATAATATATTTAAAAAAATCAAATTGGTTTAGGGCCTCAGTAGAATATTATGATAAAAATACATTTATCCTTTAACAATGTCAACGACTAGGCTATCATTCAAGAAGAAAGTCATTCTGCCTTTAGTTTATTTTTTGTTTTCATAATGCTTTTGATGGTTTTTATGTTTGCATATGATTTCTCCTTCAAAATTAATAACGTCTAATACTCGAGAAAATATATTGTTTTCCAGTTATTAATATACGAGTCTTACCAAAAAATTAATCGTAGCATTAATCATGGATGACGAAAGCCTATCACGAAACGAAGTTTATTGTATGTGTTTGTGTGTAATTTTACTGATTTATTTTTGTTTGTGTGAGTGACTGAATTAACTCGAAAAAAAACATTTTATTGATACGTGTTTTATTTTATTGGACGTAATCGGTGAGCTATATAAATAGAATTTATCATACTTTTCTAGGTTAATTGCTGAAACGTAAATTTTAATGCACCGGTAATTTTCATCGTCTATTAGGCAGAGGAATAATAAGCAGAGAATCAGATGGAGTGGAATGAATAATGTTCTTGTCTTAGGAGTTTGTAAACGGTGACTTTGGAGCCGTCCTAGCAACGAAGCACATAATAAATTTCAGAGTTGTTCTGAATCGGCCTTGTTGATTCTGGCGTTGATTCGCGGGTGTTCGCACTGTCCATACCACTGATTGCTATATTTTTACAAATATCGATCTTTGGTTGGTTATCGCTCACTCGTCGATTACGTCGGGGTCTACAGGGTTGGATTGGTCGCTTTTTTAATGTCCCCACAGAAAATCAGTTATATAACTGAGTGGGTAGACTCTAAATAAAATTTATTTTATTTATTTTATTTTATTATATCATGAATTATGATATTTATGAACATTTGTGTCGATTTCTCTCTTCAAATTTGATTCCACAATAAAGTCTACAAAATTCATGCAAATACTGAGTTAATGATTTTATTATACTTGAATTGTTTATTAATGCCAAATTGGAACAGGACAAAAAATGCATTTTTACGGAATTATCAATTGCCATATATCTGGAAATACATTGTGTATAATTAGTTACTTACGTGTTGAAATGTTTTCTAGAAGATCTCAAGTTGTTCGATACGTTGACGATTTACTTATTTCACAATTGTTTTTCGAAAATGATTACCTAGTTCCACTTAGAAGAAAGTTTCTACACTCATTAGGAGTTTTAAAAAAAACGTAGATCACGTTATCAATAAACCATATCACCCGTTCGGACGACAAATAAAACAAACGCGGTCTAAAATCTATTTAGAAAACGCAATGTGTACTAAACTGTTCAACAATAGAAGCTTTTGTGCAACTACATTATTTCAGATTTAACTAACACAAATTTAAATATATTTTGTTTTTGAATAATTAAAAATTAGAAATGAAAAATGACAAAACTTCTTACATTAATAAATCTACATTAAATTAATTTTTTTAAAATGTAGTTTAAATCTTGATTGTATTAAAATTATATCAAATTATTAAATCATCTTCAAGCATTTAATATTTAAAAAAGTTAATTCAATTATGAAATTGAACCATTTTAACTAAAACATTTATAAGCAAGTGTAATTTTGGAAAAAATAATTTTCACTGAAATTAAAGAAAGAAAAAATATGCGTAACTCAGAGGACTAGAAGCAAGTCAAGTTTAGTGGATCGTCGACCAAACCGAACTAAATCTAAAATGTCCTTCTCGGTTTTAGAATCGAGTTTGGCTAACGTCTTAAAGATAGGCCGACTTTTTGCCAACGATAATTTATCAGAATATTTTTATTTCTTCCAACAGGAAGGGGTGTGTCCTAGTAAAGTCCAGTTGGGGTGTTTTTTTTATTAAATTCTATGAAGGGGTGTAACAGGTCGCTGTACCCTTGCGCTGAGACGGAAGGTGACCATTAGTTTGTTTATAGAAGGGGTGGGTTAGGGTCAACATGCTGGGGTATAGTTTGCTCGCTCTAGAGCCAAAAGAAATTCTATTACATTTAAAAATTTTAAAACAAATTATAAAATGATGGAATCATCGATAAGAATGTTATTATTTCGGTAATGTGTATTCAATATTTAAATCGATAAATTTAAGGAAATTTATTATTTCTTACGGATTACTAAACTTGCATTTTTTTGAAAGAAGAAAATAAAAAATTGAAGTATTTTAAGCTATCAGTAATGTATGTGGTATCTACCAATGTGCTGCCACAGTTACCAATAACTGGGTCAATTAATTTGTAATTTTAGGGGGTTGGGTGGGAGATGATACTTTGAGACAATATGATTATTTTGATATGTAATTTGCTGTCATTGTATTCTCTTAAATAATGCATATTAAACATACAATGCTGTTTTTATACCTATATATTATTAAGATAGACTAATATTGTGGGGTTTTCACAAAAAATATAAATAAAGTCGCCAATCACGAATTTGAAATCATAGGAAAATATATAGTATTGGAAAATGGTATAAAAAATCTAATGCAGAAAATAAAGCTAATTATATATTAACACACAATTTCACGATCACTTAAAAAATGTATGAGTAATAATAAATTAAATAAATACAAATGTGTTGGATATTGTAAAGTAGATTGTATTTTATACTTCCTTGTCAAGTTAGCAAGTAGCTTGACAATCCGGTTTTCTACCCTTCCGAGCCTCTAGCACCGAATGTGCTATGCCGACCATACGATAAGCCCTCTGACCACAATCAAGCTCATAATAAATGATTTCCATAGATCCAACTCGTAAACTCAAAACCCCACCCCTTTTTCGCACGCCTCGACCGGACCTCGCTACCCTTTTGGGCTCCCAAGGGCCGGTCCGGTTTCTTCGGACTTGTCTGACCACTTTTTGGGTGGTATGGAGACAAAGTTGATCGCAGTAGCCCTCAGGAATATTCACACAGTTCCTAGACTGCATATATACATAGGCTCTAATCCCTAATTACATTGACCCTTATGTGTGTTTTAATTTCATTGGTGTAGTGACGGTGATTGTACTGTTATTGGCAACGGAAAACCCTACACTACGCATCATGTTCAGTTAGAGGTCTCGGTATATGACCGTTATATTTTATTTGTGTATTTATCATCATTAGGAGCTTTGTTTGGCAATAAATTATTCTCTTCTTAAAACATTGACTGTAATGGTAGAACAATATTTTTGTAGATTTATTATTGTAGTTCTTCCAAAAGCAATTGATTTATTTCCATTGCTTAAAAAAAGAAAAGTATATGGAATCCGTTCCATATTATTTTCTCAAACTTACAATTTAAATAGTCTGCATTGTGAATGAGATATTTTATTATGTGAACAGTACATTTTGCTGTTCTAATATATTTTGCTTGTAATTACTTATTTAATAAAGTATTTCCCAAATTAATTTCAAAAAGTTAGAACACATAATATAGTGCGACATTGTGCGTAAATGAAAAGAATCTTTCACGCAAATCATTCAATTTGAAACACTTAACAAATTTCTAAGCGCTTTAATAAACCGATTTCTGCTAAGAAAAGTGTCAAAAATATTGTACAATGTTACATTTTCGCCAGTCAAACTTGATAAATATGATAAGAGGATAGATTGCAAACAAAAGTAAAGCAATAAGAACTATAATGCATTTTTATGTATTGATTTATTAGTTTAATCTAAGATTATAACCTTTTTGATTGAGTAAAGTTATTCAAGTTAAAACATTAAACATGTTTTTATTTGGATTTTTTTATAATAATAAAGAAAGAAATGAAATTATTATCCAGCCTTTAAATTGAAACTAAATTAAAAAAAAAATCATAATCGTCTAAACTGGATATACATTATATTATATATAAATAAATAAGGAATCCAACAGTAAACATAAATAATATAACAATATTCGTTCAACGAAGATATACAAATGTACGTTATTTCTTTAAATTTTCTCAAACCCAAAATCATATTTCGAAAATCCCTTTCACAGACTGAAAAAACAAGTACATTAAAATATGCGGAAGCATTTGTAAATAAAATATTCAATGTCCAGCCATTCAATGAATGCCACATCTTAATAATGAAAAGAAAATGCCAACGCACGCTCTTGACAAAGGCAGGCTAAGGGTTGAAAGGGTTATAGGGGTAGCCGCTCGGTCTCGGATAACCCCTTGCAATGTTTAGATCCGAAGTAATAAATCTTCTGTGTTTGTGGGGGCTAAGTCGAGGGGATAAGGTCGGAGCAATTACCAACAACTATAGCAGAAGTCTTTTATATCGGTACCCTTAACATAACCTTAGACCCTGAAAGACATCGAGTTTTTTTAGTTTGTATTTAAATGTCGGTGGGTTAGAAGGGAAGAGGAAGTCAGATTGGTATGGTGTACATTTCGAGCACATTGCTGTAATGCCTGCTACGAAATTTGTACAATGCGATATTATTTATAATTTTTCAATATTATCAATATTTTTTGGAAATGAGGGATTTTTAGTCTTGTGAAGAAAAATAAGAACTAATGAAAAATGAGTTTTAGTGGATACAATATATATTCACTCAAAGTTTTATGCTTTCCTCGTTATCAGCGAATTGAAAAAAGTTAAAACGAAAAATCTTATGATAATAAAAATAAAAAACCCATCAATGGGCAAAAGAAAGGTTGATGGTTCATTTTTTAAAGTCGTTTTAGTGTACCATTAAAAAAGGCAAAATGAAAAGCATACTGTATAGTTTACAGAAGTAAACCACGTTTAAAATAATCCAATAATCCAAATTAAGAGTAACGGATAACAGAGACACACGCAATATATGTAGGCATATTTTCTTCTGTGCGGGCTTTCAAAAAACAAAAATAAAGTCATTTTTAGTTTTATACCCACACCAAAGTTAAATTGCAATGAATGTAAAGAAAGAAATCAATCAAAATCAAATTCTATTCTAATTAAGAGTCTACCCACACCCACTCAATCACATAAATATTTTCAGTGGTGGACATTAAATGTAAAGCAGACTGAGCTAACCCTGTAGGCGCTGACGCCATCGACGAGCGAACAATGACCACCTATAAAGACTAAAAACACCGATCAATGAAGCTGGACACGATTCCACCCAAACAAGCGCCAGAATCAACAAGACTAATACGGAACAGTTAATCGAATACCATAAATTAAACTCATAATATAAATAACTCCCACCATAAAAATATGTTGGACAAATGACAAAAAATAATAACTGTTTTGTTATTGGTTGTATCTTTCGACCCTTTTATTTTGGTTTCATTGTATTTAAAACATTTACCGCATTGCTTTCATAAAAAAGTTGATTGATTTGAATTGACTCCTATCGTAAATGTTTTTGGTTAAAAGTAAATAACACTTGCCACGGTTGGATTGTTTCTGCATCTTGCACGGACGTCTGTTCAATAGAATATATTGAGGTTAGGTCGGTTTAAACCATTTCATCAGACCACAAGAGACGTAGGCGCGACACTTTCGTTTTCTTTGGAGAAATGCAATTTTCTTTACCTGGGATTGGAGATTTTCTGCTAGATTTAACAATGCTGGTCAAATACTTGGTGTTACAACTTCTTGCATTGCTCTGGCTACGTGTGTTTGAGAGAGGCTAGAAGCTTTAGAAAGAAGTCGCAACAAGAAAACGGGTTCATAAATGTATGCTCTACAGAACGCCATTTTTAACTTAATAAATGTTCCCCTTCAACAAAATTATAGAATTTAGTATTGTTCCAATTCCGGCGAAACATTCTGCGGAACATAATATGTATACACAATCATATGTACAATGTTATGTACTGCAGTACATATTATACTAAAATATTTTAAGTAGAACCAAAAATTATATTAATCCTTTTTATTCCTTTTCAAATTGACTTTTTGTGTGGTAATTACATTAAATTTGTTATTGAATATTAGAAATAAGTATAAAGATTAAAATAAAATATTTTAAAATTTATAATGCCCATTTAGAGTATTTCAATGTTAAAATCACGTTTTACTCATTACTGCCCTGTGCTTTAGGCCGGTTTTACATTGAAATTATTATGTTAAACAATTTCTTTGAACTGTTTTCTGTGGATATATTAATATAATAACGAAACTTTTAGAGCAGGCGAGGTTAATAATGTACTAATGAGTTATTTCGACTATACACTGCACTTGTAAATAAAGAAAACTTTGTTACAATATTTCGACGACTATTCAGTCGTCTTTAACAGGTTTGATGACTTTTGACAAATTACAACAGACGACGACGTTAACACGACTGAATAGTCGTCGAAATATTGTAACATATAGTTTTCTTTATTTACAAGTGCAGTGTATAGTCCAAGTAATTCATTACATTACTGTAGAAATATGTTATTTTCTGAAGATTTTAATTTCTAAAAGACCAAACAGAATTCACCACAAATTTGACATCATTACCATTGCTTTGATGTAGGTCCTCGAGAGCCTGTGGCTTGGTCTTCAGAACAATACTATTCGCAAAAGCAACACAACTATAACAATGAGAGAAATAAGTTGAAATTAAGTACATGCCACATGATGTCTTGGGGGTCGACAACATTCTATCAACAACGTCAGTGAGAAGAACAATAACTGCCACCTCGAACTTTCATCATACCAAATTAAATAGTAATTACATTTGATGTATGTAGTTTTTTTTATTTAGTTCAGGAAACATTGGCAGACTGCTTTTAAAATGTAAAATGTGTGGTTATAGCTAATAAAAAGCTTATATGCTGGTTATTGGTAACATTTACGTCTGCCACTGTCTGCCAATGTTTCAATTACTATTTAATTAAGTAGGTATGATGAAAATTCCAGGTGGCAGTTCTCACTTGTTTTTCTCACTAAAGTTGTCGATTGTCTATTATCACCAACGTTCTTGATCGACTGTTGTCACAATTAGTAAATAGACCCCTAGAACCTAAGGCATTGGCATTGGTTAGATGAAGTCCATCACAATGTTTAAACGCCAAAAAATTGTAAAATGTATGAATAATTAAGAAATCTGATTTAATAGATGTATAAATTATATACTTTTTAAGCTTTAGCTGGCACCAATGATTAGTAAAGATAATAGAAACTCAAAACCGTTGAATAATGTCACCACAGAGTTGTGAACAGAAATTACCCGAAGAATCAGTTTGTGACAGTTCAGCTTTCCTTCCATTATTCGCCAGTGACCTAGGTGATGGGTCAACCTTGGTTTGATAACTGATAGCCTGATTCGGTGAAGATGATTTCCATGCTTAATAAAGCAGAGCGGGAGAAGTCTGTCATGCTTGTGCTTAGAAAACATGCGGAGCGTAGATATCGAGAACTCGTCTCAAATCAAGAAACACCATGATGAAATTATTAAATTTCGCGTAGGAAAACTGCCCAGGGGCAATAATACATGCTACTTTTCAGGAGTCAAACTAGGTATTTGGGAGTTCTAGAAATTGCGAAGGTAATATCCTATGGCAGTTGGGGGATTCAATCCCTTGCATTCGCATTAACCCAGTCGAGTTTTAGCGCTCAGCTTTTTGTATTTGTTTAGGGGTAAACTATAAGTAACATTTTCATCGTATTTTACGTAAAAGTTAAGATCAATAAATAAATATTATCATATTTTTGTAACAAAATCAATATAGGATCAAGTACGCACATTCCATAAAATCTTTTTATTTAAAAATGTCTTGAACTATCCGTAATTTTCTTGATTTTATTAATGCCTAAGTAAAGATAAATAAATCTAAAATTTTATTTTTATTTCTTACAAATTATCATGACTATCTGTCCGTACGTGATATCGGTTTGACAAGCTATTCTGAACACATTACCCTTCAACAAAGATGATACAGAATGTTTTTGGAGAATTTCTTGTCTCAACCAAAGTAGTCATTTATATCAGCCGAGCATCTTCACCAAGAATGACTTAACCCTGAAGGAAACTTATTGTTTAATCCTTTTTCAACAATCTGTTACTTTCAAAGCAATGCTCTTTATTTTGGGTAATATTGCTTCGTGCTTGTTTTTTTTGTAACGTATAAGCAATTCCCATTTTATAGCACAGATTTAATTCACTACTGTGTGCATCGTACCATGTGTGTTGCATTTTAAACATAAACAGTGTAATTTTGACAAAAGTAACTGACATTTTGTAGTGAGTTTCAGTTTTTATTTTGCACACCAAATTATAATAATTATTAATGAAAGAATTTGAAATTTGAATTTCTTAAATCTCTCCCTAAAACCTTTATTAACGAGCTTATACCGCATTACTGCACGGCCAATGCACTTTAGCGATAAACAAAATGTCAAATAGCCCAGTTAATCATCCGTAAACTTTCACAGTCACACTAACGTCTAAATGATGTTTTTAACGGTGCTTCTTCGGGCACCAAGTTTTTGCGGTCACCATGGGTTTACTCGCTGGAGCGAACAGCGCTTTAGCGGAGTGGGGCGAGACTAGTGGTGTAAACGATCTTCGTATATAAAGGTTTAGAATCGTCGGAAATATCATTCAAATCTGTGAGGTTGAGTCGGGAAGTACAATGAAGATTCAGAGCAATTTATCATGGGTAAGATTCTTGTGGTTTTCAATTTTAAATCAGCCTTCAAATTTAAATCAGCAATTTTTCTACTTTCGATGTATCTCAAAATTATTTTCATTGTAAAATTGTGTTATATATTTTATTTTGTAAAGTGAAATATTTATGGATTGAAATGTGGGTGTAACTGGTTTGGCAGTAACAACATTTCATAAATGTGCGAGAAATTCAGTTATACAAGGGTTTTTGAACGATAGGTGTGTGTCATTCAATTCTTGTTGGTGTAGAATAGTTTTACTTTATATTATCTTTGTGTAGGCCAACTAGGGAAGAGAAAAAAGTTTACAAGGTCATTAATTAATACAACAGTTTAAAAAAAATGTATTTAGAGTCTACCCACTCAGTTATATAACTGATTTTCAGTGGGAGACTTAAAATCAAAGCGACCAAGCCAACCCTTTTAATAGAAAATATAGCAATCATAAATAAACATAAAAATTATATGATTCAGTTGGCGATTTTGACCACAGAAAGATCTCAAAAAGTATATTTTGGAAATAATCTCAATGATCAATGAATCAGTGTATCAAAAATATTCTATGGTTATTTTTTTGTTTTCTTCGCAATTTTCATCATTCAGGTCTCAACAATAAGAATATCTTGTATTTATTTATTTATTTTATATATTTTTTTATTAATTTAACGTCTATATTATTCAGATCTGATTTTCAAAGGACAAGGTTTCGCGGTCAGTAAACATAAATATATTTAAAATCACTGCCTTCTCTGGTTCACAATGTTGTGTTGTTTCTTTAGTGGGCGGCTGTGGCCGTTCTTGCCGCCTTGCTGCCGACCATCATGGCGAAACTCGACGAGAGCGCCAAGAAGAGGGTGCCCAAACAAATACACACAAAAGGTAATAAATAATTACATTTTTAATTACCGAAGTGTATCGTAAGACCTGTTATCTGTGGTAAGACCAATCGTACTAAAACAGCTCGTTACCCACTAAACACACATTTTTCGAAAATATATGGTTTTTGGGGCAGTCTGTGAAAAATCAAAATCCTTATACATATATGATATTTTTTGTCGATTATTTGTAATTTGAAATTTAAATGGTCTGTTTAAATATTAAAAATATATAACAAAAATATATTAAATAAAGGTAAGTGCAACATTATTTTTCCCAACGAAAGAATCCTGAAATTCATTAAAAATGGTATAGGGCCTAGTTTATATTATAATGTTTTTATGAAAATTTAGGAAAATTTGGAATACTACCAATATTATATTGTTTTCAGCCTCAGTAATTGACTCTGATGAAGACCACAAGGCTGCAGAAACAGGCTTTGGTGCCGCAGGGGCAGGAGGTCACGGCAAATACTTTCAGTGAGTATATAATGTTGATTCTGACATTTTTACACAGTTACAATGATTATCAAAATGAAAAAGTCCATTGTACCCAAAATGATGAGTAAGGCCAATGTAAATTAATCGGAGTGACTTAAAAATGTGAAATTTTTAGTTCATCAGGAACTATGTCGTTGTTAACCACGGCAACGTCGAGTAACAATCTATGTATGCAAGTGGTTGGTTTGACTTTTGCATCCAAAAGAAATTTTTTCGCTGATTTAGTACCTAAAAATAGCTCTTGTATCGATTTGTTTCTATGCATAATGCCAACATCCGTAACTATAACTTCAGATACTTTGTTTTTCTGGTCGACCCAAACATCGTTTTTAGTTATGTTTGATTTACATTCGTATCACATTAGTTCTTTATTGATATTTCTCTATTGGAACTTCTTGATTGATGTCGGTTATGAAAAATAATGGGTACAAATGATTTTCATACAAAGTGAAATTTGAATTCAGCAAAAATCGAACTAACAAAACAAGATAAGAATGTTTATAGAGTTACAAACTTGTGTTCTTTTTTGTAATTAAGCGTACAACTTGCATGTGGTTGTGTATTTAACAATCGTTTCAGCTTTAAATCGTTGTTTGGACATGGATGCCATTTTTGTTTGTCAACTTGTGTAACGTGCTGTTATCTAGGGATATATTCGTGAAACAGTCTAATTGTTTAACCTGCTGCTACCTAGCGACATGTACGTGAAACAGTCTAATTGTGTAACGTGCTGCTATCTAGCGACATGTACGTGAAACAGTCTGGCCCGATGCAGATGGAGTTTGGGCACGTGTGTGAGAACGACGACGAATGGGAACAGAGGTTTGAGCGGAAGGACTTGGCAAAGAATCAACATCAAGGACAGGCAAGGAGGAAATGGGCTCGTCTTGCTTTTAGTCGGTGTTTTAATTTAGCCACTCGGCACATTCTTGGGAGTTATTGATTCGATCTACCTTATTACACTTTGGGATTTTACGGATGGTGCTCCTCCTTTATTTTGATTACGCGTCCAGATTTTGTGTTTGTTAACACATGCTTGCAACAATAATGTGCAATTTCTTCTTCTTTCTACTCATATTACAAATTGATGTCTTCGCTTAACCTTTTCTCGTCCTCTTCTTTCACAAAGTATCCAGCAAAAAGATATTTCTGTCTTCAAAACTAAATAATTTCGTAATGGTCGTATCCGGATTGTTATTAATTTTGATCCAGAACTGTTGAATTTTCTATCAATCAAAGACTCACGAAAGTTGCAATTCCATTTTGAACTGCATGCACACAATTTTGAATCTGTTTCTTACATGGTACAGATCACTTTATACAGGTAAAGTTTGGAGATTCATTTTTTTTCCATTTACAAAACAGTTTTGTTTTTGTTTTTACCATGTCTGACGTAATCTTCACACTGATACAGTTACAATTGTAACTGTTAGCTTACTCAGCACATTCTCATGTTTTATTTTCTGAACATCGTGACAACTTGTTTCATCATCGATACAGAGAATCAATTAGGCATGGTTAGATTGCTTTGGTTTCCGTAGAGGGAATAAAAACTACATTTGCCGTTAAACCGAACTCTTTGTCATCAGCGTTTGTTATAGGTTGGAAAAAATTGATGTCATTGTTCTTAAGTTTGAATTCAAATTGTCCCTTTTTTTGTTCGCAAAATATTAACTTTTTTGACATGGAAGAAGTATTTGTTCTTTTTATCTTCTAGTTTGTAAATTCCACAAGATATCAATATCTTAGCATGATGTTCCTGAATTCCAATATTTAAACTCTTTTAGCCATTATAACTTTTTTATCACCGATTGATGGAGCTGTACTTATGCTCTGGCTTTTGGAAGTAAAGCATTTACTTTGCGTTTGGTTAAAATTTTTATCATGAACACCTTCAAATATAATTATTTTAAAGGCAACGATTTGGAATTTTTTGCCACTCATGGCATGGTTCATAAAAAATATACTAAAAATATGTGAAATACATCTGGTTTTCACTTTTCTTAAACCGCCTTCCTATCTGTCTTTTCTCTCTTATCTTCTTTGCTTTAATTAATCAACAAAGATCTTCTTTCTACTTAGCATTTCCTCTTCTAATTCTTTGCTAATGTGAACTTGTCCCCCCCTCGCTTCTCAGGTATCAACACAATCCCGAACACGATCATTACGAGTTCGGCTACCGTCGCGGGAACGATCACCACTTCCAAGAACGTTACGAGAAGGCAGCGCCTCACGCGGGGCATTTCAAAACTAAGGTACTTGGTCTTCTCGCTAGCTCTGTCGGTGGAAGCTTACAACCAATGATATTAACATCGATAGTAGGCTAGATCCCCAGTCATAAGTCCACTTCCGTGACTATTTGAAGCCATCTTGAAGAGATCAATTTGCATGTTAAAGTAGATGGGAGCGATTTGTAGCCTAAATATTTTTCAAGATTGCTGTCAGGTTGACAACTGAGCATATTAGCCATTAACACCATATGATTACTAAATTCCCTTATGCAATAACTTCTCATTGTTTCTGTTTGTGCATTCCCATACTGCACAAGCTAAAAAAAAAAAATCAAAACAATCCAGAAAAATACTTAATCGCATCTATAACATAATGTAACCATAAATTGAAACGGAAAATCTCCATCTTCAATAGGTCAGATTGGCGCTTCAATTTGCTACGCTCGCGCCTGTGCGGACGTATTTGAGACTGGGGATCTAGCCTACTATAGATGTTAAAATATCATTGCTTACAACTATCTATAGTTCCGTTGCGCTATAACTTGTCCCTGACAAAAACTGGTTTTCCCCATATATTGGTCTATGGACATGTTAGCGTATCGGACCTATACTTATCAACCTCGCATGCTAAGTTTAAATCTTCCAAAGTAACCTTTCTGTCGCTATCGTCATTATTGACTGAGTTATTGGCCAACCAGCACTCGGAATTTTCAATACCCACGCCCTTTGAGTTGTGTTTGTGCCCGCTGGCTGGACACAATACTCTCATATAAGAACACCAGCATAGTAAAGGTTACTTCAGGACTATTTTAACTTATCACACACACATGTACATTCTAATACAATGTTTTATAGGGAACATCTAAATTCCAAGCATTTAAAATACATGCAACGCTCCCGATATGTTATTAATTTGGGAATAATAATTTTTATTTTTACGATGACACCCCATTTACATTTTTGATTTCCACACTTATGCAATACATTTTAAGCTCATGTGCCAGTATTGTTCGCAACAAGTAAAAATGAACTATTTTGGGAGCTATTCAACACAAGGAACAGGAACTTTTAACAGCTTGTTAGCGTGGGTGAAGATCTTTGAGTGGCAACGTGAATGTTGTAACGCAGACTATCAATCTTAATTGAAGCATATTCTAGATCTTAACAAAATGTATTTTCTTCCCTGATTTGAAAAGTAAATTTTACGCAACTGTATACGCACAACAATGGGATTACTTTCGCGTCTATTTAATATTCCCTTATTCTTAATTTATTGTATTTTTATTTTATTGTACTACTATATAATATTAACTCTCCAAAATAATTCGTATGCATTTATTGGGACTGTGTGGGTGGAGGTTTTGACAGTCGGGTCGGGTAAAGACGGCTTTTTAATACTGTTAGTAAAAATTGATAATTAATTTAACTTTTTTTTAATTATTCCATTATAATTTTCTACCGATTCAAGTTCTATTGTCTGGATTTTCATTGAATACCATTTTATACACAGAATATAATAAAAATTGTCTGGACCGGCACCTCCACCAAAAATGATTGTAAATCCTGGACCGGAACCTCCACCATTTCTCAAATTGTTTTTTTCACTTGAAAATCGGTTTCCATTTCTGACTTTTACGTATACCTATGTACTTTTATACAATGCATAAACACATCTTCAGGAATGAACGTGTACCTAACGATATTGTGTTAATACAAGTTATGTCCGCCAGGTTCGTTGGGGAGATAAACATGGAGGATACGGAGAGCACTACTACGACTACAACCACGACGGACATGTAAGATTAAACATTATATATCATTACTTATGTCTAGAAATTTAACTTTTAGTCTAATTACAAAAGTACAACATTGAAATAATTATTATCTTATAATTATTATAAGTACACCAGTAGAAGTAAATTGGGTCTTTTATCACGACCGATTTATTACTTCTGCCCAGGTATGTGAAGGTGATAATTCGATTGCTGTATTTTCTATCGTGTTACCTATCGAATTTATTTGTGCATATATTCTATGTTGTAACTTAAAGAGCAGTTTGATATTATATAAAGTGCAACATAATTTAACTACACAAAAGGCACAATTAGGAACATAACTAAATCCTTAATATAGCTCTAATTTTTATCGTTGTCATTTTGTTCTAGGGCGGAGAGGGCGGAGGCGGCGGTGGTGGTGGTGATGGTGGAGCCGATGTAAGTATTCATTCAATTAAAACATTTATTTTCAATTTTAAAATCATACTCTTTCAAAAAAAAAAATCGGAAGTGTAAAGATACCAATACTTTGTTTTGGATATGTCACATCTTCGATTATTGTATTTACTTTGACTTTGACTACTTTAGAACTTGATATCAGCATAAAAAACATTTTTAAAAAAATTGAAATTTATTTTTTGAAAAGTTTGACTAGAGCCCTTTATTGCCACCTTCTTGCACACAAACAAACAAACAAACAAACAAACAAACAAACAAACAAACTAAACAAACAAAAACAAACAAACAAACATGTGCACTGGGCAGTGGTGTCAGTTAGCAGAGAGAAAATGCATGTCGTTTTAAATCACAATTTGTTGACCAAAACAATATCTGATACCGCCAAATCAAAGTTTGCTTCTAATAATTTGCGTTAAGCTCTAAAAACTTCACATTTGACAAAAAACTGACTCAAATTTGACTTTTATTTTTCCCCCAGGGTGGATACAGCGAGCCGGTACCCGACTACAAGCCTCTGAACGGTAAATCCAAGCGCCAATCAGCGAAGGGAGAGTCTGACAAATCCGACCAAACAGCCGCGCCGTCTCAGAAGCGAGCTGCGCGCGCACCCGTCGACGTGAGCGAGCTCGTGTTTGACGTGGCTTCCGGTCTCGTGATCAACGAGAAAACTGGCCAAGCCTTCAACTTGGCGCCAATAAACTAGGTTAGGGTCGTCGAACCGATGAACCAACCATCTCTTATACACATCAAGTCTTGAGCAAACATAAGAATACTCTTTGAATACATCGATTTCTTATCAAATCCACAAATATGTCAACATCGCATATTTACTTTTCTCACAAAACTGAGATATGTTACGGTGTTTGCTGTGATAAGCAATGATGGATATTATTTCTTGAGTCAAAATGAAATGTAACATCCTATTTCGTAACGTTTTCTACCAAAAAAACTTGGGAGTGTAATAAAACTCAATACTCTTATCAAAGTAAAAATGTCATCATAAGAACATAACACCGAGCTATTGAAGAAAGTGAGTTGATTCAAAGAGTGTATTTATAAACCATGAACATGGTGAATATTTTTGTTACGAGATTGGTTTGATGTTGTATAGTTATTTTGTTGTTCATCTTTGTTGATTGTTGTTGTTTTTGTACTGTTTTATACGATTTGTTATGTTCAACGATGTTGTACACTTTGTTACAGTTTGGAATTTTGTTAAAATAAAACTGCGTGTTAAGAAAATATTATGAATGTATTTGTTTATTTGTCTCCTGAACCATCCCTATAGTTAATTTCGTTTCGATTTATTTGCAATGTTTTACTTTGATCATTGCCATTATAACGTAAAAGTAAAATTATTATTATCATAAGAACATAACACCGACCCTGCATTCTCTTTGTCCACTGTATTTACTGAAAAATTCCACTTAAATACGAAATGCACTCAAATTAAATTTTTTAACTCAAATTATAGCTCAAAATTACCGTGTATTTTGTATCAAACCTGATTTGCTATTTTGAGAATTCATATTGCAATCGTGAACGTCATTTCTTATGAGTAGGCCTGGAATAAGTTTTACTATCTTCATGATTGTTATTTACAAAATTGGGTTAAAGATATACACAATAACCGTGAACAGGTTAACAATAATTACAGAATATAAAAAAATCTAAGTAGTCAGAAAGTAGAATATTATTTTTATTTCTTGTTGAGACGTTTTACTAAAAGCTAAAAAGCAGTAAAATACACACAAAGAACAACTTTTTAGAAGATATTTTACAAACACAAAATCAGAATATTGAATTGGTAACAACCAACTGCACGTGAGCTCATGATGCGCCCATGTTGCCTGGGATATGTGGGGAGGGCATATCCGTGATCTTTTTTTATGCCCTTGTAGCATATGGTACAGCTGGGTAGATTCAGCCACAGCAAGAAGGAAGGGGAGTTAGGGTGTCTTATGTCGTCGTCGTCTTTGTTATTGTTCGTGGAGTCGTTGTCGGGAATGTTCGGTGAGTTGAAGGTTCGTCTCTATTTTGTGGAATAAAATTTCTCCCCTAATTATTTACTGATGTTGGCGAAAATATATTTTCCACTTTTCTTGATCTTTTTGATCAACATAAGCTTACATACATGTGACATATAAACTAAATCCATACATTTACTAATGATTTGGAACCAAAAACTTTAGTTTTTATCCACAAACAAATGATTGACCTCATTTTTGGAGTAAACTCTTTTGATACTTGGAATCCGTGTTAATCGTTTTTTTTTCATTTTTTTTATTACAACAACTTTTATATTTACAATGTACACATATCAAGTTCACATATCAAGCTCACAGAAATTAAAATTAGATTTTAGGGGAATGGAGAAGACACATTTAAATAAGAACTTAAAACAAACAGAACAAACAAAAATTGGGGGTACATCCTGTCACACGTTGTGAGCATGTAAAAATAACAATTAATAGCCAAAAAGGTTCTTGTCAAAATGTTCCAAAATATTTCCTTTTTTTACTAAATTAAACCGCATTTTTCTTCTATCATCTTTAGTCTTTACACACTTTAAGATTCGCTTAGCACGTATCTTATTCGACGTCCTCAGATAACATGTTTATGAGATGTAACCAACTTGATACCTAAAACAAAAGAAAACCCGTTAAGAGTTGTGATACCAGTAAGTTTTGTCGGGAGGCTTACCGATAAGATTGATAATATGATGGAAGATGGTAAATTCGATGGAAAGCCCCGTAAAACTTCTTGGAGGGACTTTAGGATAAATTACTTTGGCCTCAGAAAACATTAAAAAATCAGACTTTGTAAAAGATTTCGAAACAAGATTCAAAAAAGTTGATTTACAAGTCGTTTGATCATCTATTACTACAGAAGAGTGTGCGCATTGTGCTTGTTACATAAGTATGTCCAGATTTTAAACAATACATAATACGTTATGCTAACAGCCTCCAGCAATTTTTTTCAAAATGTTTCATTCATTCTTCATTCTTAAAAAGGAGTGATTTAAAAACAAATTAATAAAATCACGAAACAAGTTAATTGATGTTCTAAATATATCCCCCCCCCCCCCCCTCCAACACGCGGGCATTCACACGCACAAGACCACACCCTACCTCTCCTCCAAGATAACATTATCACAGCCTTGTTTGTTTATCTGCACCTACCTAGTGGGTATAAAGAGTTACACTCAGCATGACGCAGCCACAAAAAGACGGTAGCAGTTGTGATCGTTCATACCAAGAGCGTCGGTAAGTTTCTTTACAAATTACCATGTTATACTAAGTAGTACCATGGTGGTACTAGCCACTTGCATTGTAATTTATTGCATAAAATAACTTAGATCTTATAACACATCGTGTCGATTCGATGCTATATCATAGATAATATTAATTAAACACATCATACGCACAATAACCAAGGTCATACACTAAATAACACACACCGTCAATTTACTCATTTTTTGGGAAATTGTTGTTGTAAGAGTGTAAGAGTCTTGGCTTTCATCACAAATAATATTATATTGTTGTTCTTAAAAAAAGTTACATGAACTAATCAGTAAACAAAATCATCTCATAAACAATGTATACTTTATACTTTATTTTTAGCACATCGAATCAATAATATACATTCGTATTTCGTTGTCAGAATATTAAACTTTAAACATCGATATTGAAAAAGTTATCACCACCAACTTATAAGTCTAACGTAAGAAAATCATTATTAAAAAAATCATTTGTAGGCTTAGAAGTATTTTACGGTTAATTTAAATAACTGTTTTGGTAATTGGATGTGAAAATATTTTAGAGTATGTCTACACTGATCTATTTAAATACAAGGTTTTTAAGCATAAGCCCGCTTTAGGACATAGTTATTGATCCATAGAAATTGTCGCAAAAGTTTGCCCCGACAAGGATTCTGGTCAGGGGGGGGTGTCATCTTTCTCTTCTGTAAAGAAAGCGAAGTAACGCATCATCTAAGAAGAGACATGTCTATAGGGGCCCGAGCAGAGCTGGAAAAAATGCCCACAAATCTCATCTCATGTACTTGACTGCAGTGTATTGTACTTACATCACAACAGAATGTCTGTCAACTCTTAATTCTCAATGACCCACTCTGCCAACATGGCAAAACGCGTTTTTCTCCCCTGGCAATACAATCATCCTACATTTGAGGGTTCAGACCCGGTATTGTATATGTAAGCAAGAACACATGTTCGTTCATTGCATAATTCTAAGCTCTAAGCTTATCCTCCTAGTCAAGGCAAACTTTTACGACAATTACTATGAATCAACTGTTCAGGTTTATAATTAATAATTGCAGATACTGTTCTATACATGCATTGAAGTCTCCATTTCAAAATACGTGTTTTCTATCAACGTGGCAGCTCTCTCTCTCTCTCCCTCTCTCTCTCTCTCTCCCTCTCTCACAATAAATAATACCAAACCAACCCAAATAATGCTAGAAGCTTCGCAAACGCTTTTTCAGGCGCGTTGTTGGATGAGCGTAATTTTTTAAAAACTAAAAAGCGTTAATTGTTTTCATGAGAAATAATTTTTCGATTACGCTCAAATTTCATTTGAATATATTAATTTATAAAATTAAGGTTCTGTGGAAAAATAAATACAATCGGATAAAGCATGTCGGTATTATAAGTCGAAGAAATTTTAAAAAATCGAAAAAAATTGTAAAATTGCGATTATCATGAAGAAATAATTTCTCGATTCCACTCAAATTTCACACGAGTATATTAATTCATAAAATTAAGGTTCTGTAAAAATATCATTACAATCGAATAAAGCATGTAGGTGTTATAAGTCAAAGAAATTTTTTTAAAAATAAAAAAAACGTAAAATTGCAATTTTAATGAGAAATAATTTTTCGATTGCGTTCGAAAACGTGGCAGTTCTAAGTTCAGAGATTTCGAAGGGCTCCAGAAAATTTCATTGCAATTGGATTATTGGTTTAGCCGGAATCGTGTTAACAAACAGACAAAAATACAAAAAAAAACATTCCGGATTTTTTTTCCAGTGTAGTGAAATGGAATCTTCGCTTCGCTCTTCCAAAAACGTTCAATTGAAGCGAAGATTCAATTTCACTTACAGTGAGAAAAATCGCTCGATTGTTTTTATTTGTTGTTTTTTTTTGTCTGTTTGTTCGCTCTCCAAAGGCAATTGCGATCTTGACGAAAATTAGAGGGGAAATTTGATATCTTTGAACTTAGATTTGACACGTTTTTGGGTACAATCGAAGAAATATTTCTCGTGAATATCGTTCTTTTACGATTTATTTCGATTTTTAATGCGATATTTTCGTGATATTTGGCCCTCGACCGGGCAAACGGCTACTCCGATCTTGATGAATCTTTGTGGGAACGTTTTAAATCACTAAACTTAGATATGTTATGATTTTGAGAACAATCAAAGAAATCGTACTTTTAGAGCAACAATAATCAACTATAAAAGCTCATCCATCAACGCGACTGGAATAAACGTTAGCGAAGAGGCCTAGTTTAATTTAGTATTGTTTTTCGACGACCTTTTGAATAAGTAGCTTCACTTCCAATGGATACACCCGTATTCGTATTTGTTAAAATATCTTAGTAAACTGAAATATCAAGACTCGAAGTAGAAGAATCAATCAAACGGATGAAAAATGGAAAAGCCCCAGGAGCTGATGAAGTTACAGTTGAGATGTTGAAGGCAGCAGGTAAGAGTGGAGTAGAATGGATGTGGAGAGTAGTAAATTCAGTTTGGAAGTATAAAGAAATCCCAGATGACTGGACTAAAAGTGTGATTGTACCAATTTTTAAGAAGGGAAATCGCAAGGTTTGTAAGAACTACAGAGGCATATCACTCATGAGTCAGGGTGCGAAACTGTACGAGAGAGTGCTCGAGAGACGGTTAAGAGATCATGTTGAATTGTTGCTGAGAGAGGAACAGTATGGTTGTAGACCTGGCAGATCCACAATAGATCTCTTATTTGCTGTACGTCAAATAATGGAAGGTCGGTGGGAGGAGGACGAATCCATGAACATGGTGTTCTTAGATCTTGAAAAAGCATATGACTCTGTACCAAGGGATACAGTTTGGGCATCCTTGCAGGCGTTTAATGTAGACAATGACCTTATAGAACGTATTAAAACCATGCACGTGAATGGAAAGAGTTGTGTACAAACATGCCATGGAAGAACTGAATGGTTCAAGGTGGAGTGTGGTCTGAGGCAAGGCAGTGTATTGTCACCACTTTTATTTATAGTGGTGATGGATGCTATGCTCAGAGAAGTAGAGCCGGAAAGAGACCAATCATCGAAAACAATGATCTTTGTAGATGATATTGTTGTATGGGGTGAGTCTCATGAAGAAGTGCAACGTAGAGTAGATGCATGGAGTAAGGTTACAGAAGCAAACAACATGAAGTTAAGTCAAAGTAAGAGTGAGCAACTGATAATGGCAAAGAAGTATCGGCCGAAGGAGAAGAAAATAGTTTTAAGAGGCAAAGAGATAAGGAGAAAGTTAGAGTTTAAATACCTAGGCAGTATGTTAGGTAGTAACGCTAAAATTGACCAAGAAATATCTAGAAGGGTTAACCTAGCAGAAGGTTTCTACCAATCTGTAAGGAAACTGTTATGGAATGAGGATATGCCTAGAAAATGCAAGCTGCTACTTTACAAACTATATTTCGTCCCAATACTGACGTATGCTTCAGCGACCTGGACTCTGGGAAAACAATGTGAAAATCGTCTAGTTGCCTCAGAAATGAAATTTCTTAGAAGTGTATTGGGGTTAACTAAAATGGATAAAGTGAGAAGTAGTGTGATAAGGAAGGAACTGGGTGTTGAAAGTTTGAGGTGGCGTATTGGAAGGGAGCGACTGAGATGGTTTGGACACATGAAAAGGATGGAAAATGAAAGAATACCAAGAAGAGAATTTGCAAGGTTAACAGGGAATAAAAGAAAAGTAGGAAGACCAAGAGATAGGTGGATAGACCAAATTAAACAAAGCGTAGAAGAGAGAGACGTATCTTGGGTAGATGTAGAATTGGGAAGATGGTGGGAAGATCGGAAGAAATGGAGAGACTTGGTAAAATGCAGCAGGATATGGAAGAGTTGTCCGATGAAGAGGAGGCTGAAGTAGTTGTGTCAGGTTTGGCTAACCGGCAGCTAAGAGCCAAAATAGCTTGAATAAATGGAGCAAACGCTCCCCCCAACCTGAACACTAGTTTGGAAATGGGGAAGGATATAAAAAAAAAAAATCTTATTACGCGCAATTGCTTTGCTTATCCCCAGAAACCGTATTTCTGAGTACAAACTATATGTAGCCGAGAAATTGTGTAACATTTGTCCCCTCACCCATCGATCACAAAGCGTTCAATATTGTTGATTGAAAATCCCAAGGTTTAACAAACTTATCTTATCAATAAGATGGGATCTTGTGTCAACAGTAGTGTTATGTAACAACCTTAAAGAAGATTGGCGGTGCGTATAAGCCTTTTCGAAGTAGATAAAGTATATGGTTACGTAATGTTTGAAGTGTTTATCTAAGTTTTGTTTGACAAAGATTGATATTGCGACATCGCATGATAAATTTCATAGATGTCTCGTTTTAAGCAGTTTTTTTTATCTTAAGTAAATGATTAAACATGACGCAATTTTTGTGTTTCGAATAATTATTAATAAATGTAGAATTTAAAATAGATCTGAAAAGAAATAACCCTGGATTTTAATTAACATTGTGTTTAGCCAAATAGGTTACTGATGTGTATCTTAATAAAAATAAAAATAATAAATTTTATTATAAAAGTTTATAATATTGTAGTGTTAAACCCTTTCATATTATATTTTCGTTGTGATAAACCCCAGAGGACATGACTGTTTGAACCTTAGTGTTTAGTGTGTGAGTTATAAAATTTCTGTCTGTCTTTTTTTAGTCCTTGTTTTTAACCAATATTAAAAGTTGATATGTTATTTATTTAGTCAATCTATCACCACTGATAAGTTGATAACTCATCACAAAATGACTCATCATTATTCATTTTAAAGTTATCAAAATTATTAATACGGCAACACTTTGACTGTCGAATTGTACATTAATACTACTGATATGATACGAAGCAAATTATATTATTATTATTATTATTATTATTATTATTATTATTTTTATTATTATTATTATTATTATTTTTATTATTATTATTATTATTATTATTATATTGGATGTATTTCATACAACTCGATCAAAACCGGAACTAACATGTTGTACGGACTTACGTCAAGTACTTACATGTGTATCTATATTACATACCTACATTATTACTTTGTCTTAACTCTAACTAAAATAAGTCATTTATAATATAGTTTGTAGATGATGTTTTCTTTCTGCTGTGTACGGTCGTGGCCGATTTCTCGTCGCCATCCTAGCATTTGCTCTTCGGACTATGGGAAACCACGAAAACCATGTCAGGATGGAAGCTGTCTCGGAATCTCGAAGTATCATTCTTAGTTTAGAAATTTACGAACTATTCTACACGTGTTGAGTATTACTGCCTTTTGAGTATCGATGTAAACATTGGGTGGAAGATCTAGTTGTTTAATGCTTTCATGTAGCTTCTTCGGTATGATGCCATTAGCCGATATCACGTATGGGATTGTATTTACCTTTTTCTGTTTCCACATCTTCTTGATCTCAATTGCAAGTTCACTATACTTGTCAATTTTTTCTTCCATGTAGTCTCGACGTTATGGCACATTGGGACAGCAACGTCAATAAGGGTAGTTTCTTGTTTCTTCTTGTCAATTATAATTATATCCGGTCTGTTGTGATGTATAGTTTGGTCTGTTATAACTGTGCGGTCGTAATATAATTTGAAATCTTTGCTATCTAGTACTTTCTCCGGTTTGTATTTGTAGTAAGGTGTGTGTGTATCAATGAGGTTGTACTTGATTGCTAGTTTTTGGTGAATAATGTTAGCTACTTGGTTATGTCTGTAGAGGTAATCCGTTAACATAGTGACTGGCACCCGGATATGATGTGTTCGATTGTTTCACCCCTTACACTACATTTTCTACATTGATCGTTTACTGTCGCATCTTGTATAATGTATTTTTTATAATTTTTCGTTGCAATCACTCTGTCTTGAATAGCCAACATAAAACCTTCTGTTTCTCCAAATAGTTCCCCGTTGTTTAACCACCTATTTGATGCTTTAATATCTACGTGACCTTTATGTAGTTCATCATAATGTCTCTTGTGTAGGGTCTTTTCTGAGAGACGTAACTCTTTTGAAGCGTCAGTTATGAGTTTCCCTTGTAGATTGACATTTTCGTTTGCTAGATTGAGTGGAGTTAATGATTTGTCAGCTAGCACCACAGCCCTATGCAGTGTTGATTGGTTGCTCTTTGTAAAAAATATTTTCTTAAAATGTCTAGTTGTTTATAATATAAGTTGTTCAGATCAATTAGGCCTCGTCCTCCTTGTTCTCTTGGAAGTGTCAATCTCTCTATTGCTGATTTAGGATGATGCATTCGTGTTTAGTAAGTGTAGTGCGAGTTATTATTTCCAGCGCATGGATGTCTGTCTGCGTCCATTTAATGATTCCGAATGAATATGTCAGTACTGGTATAGCATATGTATTTATTGCTGTGATCTTGCTTTTACCGTTTAGTTGCGTCTTGAGGATAGATTTTAGTCTCTTCTTGTATGTATCTATCAATTTTTCTTTCATTACTTTATGTTCAATTCTGGCAGCTTATTATTATTATTACAATTATTATTATTATTATTATTATTATTATTATTATTATTATTATTATTATTATTATTATTATTATTATTATTATTATTATTATTATTATTATTATTATTATTATATTTGCATTTTTGCGATTTGACCTGCTCTTAATATTTCGGTCCAATACTTTGATTAATCTAAGTAGAGTAGTAAGAAAGATGAGTCGAGATTTGCTTCATTTCATGTTCAGCTTGAATAAATACTTGGTTGAATGTTCAATTGGCATAAACAAAACAACGACGGTTTAAAATTTAATGGCTCATTCCCCTGATGCCTCATTTATTTGGTTGTTAAATGGTTAATCTTATAAAAGTAATTTGCCAAAATATTTATTATAGTAAAGAGAAGAGTAAAACGCATCGATATCGATAAGATTTAATACGATTTTCAAAATGTTACCGTTACAAAATCCAAATTCGTATAAATTATTTTTATTTTACTACCGTACTAAATAATGTTCATAATTAGTTATAGCCAATAAGTTACAAAAGTGTCTGGCATTGAAGAATATATACATTTTTTACTTGAATGTTTAAACATATAGGGGTAGATGTTTTAAAATATAGTAAATTCGTGTTAAAGAGTTTACTCAGACTTCTTCGATGACAGAATTATGTCCAACCAGAAACTAGTATCTGAATTAGTAAATAGCGACCACATAGTTGGTCACGTTCCAATCTTAGCCGAGGCCAGTATCCTCAGGAAAAACTTTATACAATGTTTTATTATTGCTAGGAGGGCTCCAAAGTTCACCGATTGGAGGTTTCCAACTCAAGTGCCGATACAAGTCCAAACCAGAAGTCAGAAATCATATGTATTATGATGACTTTTTACAATTTCTCGATTTGGTTAGTCGGGAAACACTCCCGTAGGTGTAATTGTTATTATTTACTACAATTCAGAAATTCCATTCAGATGTATAATGCAACTACAATTCAGAGCTTAAATGTACCCGTCCTGATGGTCTAGTGGTTAAGACGCCTGTCTGGAATGCGGGTAATCCGTGATTCGATTCCCGGTTGGGGCGGACTTTTTTAATTTCTGAATTGTAGTAAATAAAGTCTTTTTACAAGTCTAGATAAATATAAAAAATTGAAATGTGTGGTATTGATACGAATGTCAATATATTGTTTGTAACAATAATTATTGTGAACTTTGGTAAGCCTAAAAGCGCATTCAACCATTATTATTATTATTATAGTTATTTGTATGATGTTAAAAAAGGGCAAGCCCAAAATATGTTTGACATTAAGATAAGAAATCAAAATTAATCTTGCAGGTACCATTCAAGATGGAGAAGAGGAGCTACCACCAGAGAACCACTGGCACCAATATATTTCAGCCAGCAACCTCTTCACAGGACTACAACCCACACTGTGCGCAGGTCAAGAGGAGGCTGGCTGAAATATCTAGGAGGCAGTGGTCCTGCAACTGTTTCCAAGGAGAAGGCGACGTACCATGAAACTACAACCCACACTGTGCGCAGGTCAAGAGGAGGCTGGCTGAAATATCTAGGAGGCAGTGGTCCATGCAACTGTTTCCAAGGAGAAGGCGTACCATGAAACTACAACCCACACTGTGCGCAGGTCAAGAGGAGGCTGGCTGAAATATCTAGGAGGCAGTGGTCCGTGCAACTGTTTCCAAGGAGAAGGCGACGTACCATGAAAACTACAACCCACACTGTGCGCAGGTCAAGAGGAGGCTGGCTGAAATATCTAGGAGGCAGTGGTCCATGCAACTGTTTCCAAGGAGAAGGCGACGTACCATGAAACTACAACCCCACCCGTCATTGCAGAGGAGTCAGTTGTGCGGTAAGACTTTGTGCGATTTTTTGGGGGGGATTTTAGTGTTGGTAATATTTTACGAGTCTCTCATTAAATTATTAAAAAAAATATATTATAACTGTCCTATAAAATAAATTGTCCAACAATGTACTGATTTTCTGAAGAAAGGTCGAAAAATTACAGGAAAATATTAAAAAGAAAATTTTAATGTTTAAAAAATACTATTTTAATTAATTATTACCTGTTTACTTGTTTATTTTATCTCCAGCGTATTACAATAACCAATACAAATTAATGGCTACTTTGAGCCTCCCAATTCAGTTACCATTTATAGGACATTGGGATGCATAATTATCACCTCTTTTCAAAAGAGACACAATTAATTTTGCGAGTTTTCCATACTTTTAACCCGGGGTAAAAAGCTGGTTTATTTTGTTAGAATTTGGTAGAATTCTTCATTACTAAATTCTAATGATAAGAAGGATTTTGTAATGGTTTAAAAATCAAATTGTATATAAAAACACAAAAATTACACAAATTTCAGGGATGTCTCGGATATTTTGTTTGCCTGTATTAGATTCAATTTGAACATGTAAAAAAAGAAAAACATGAAAAATTTTCAAAAAAAAATTGAAAATAAACTCAAATTTCGTTTTCCCCAACACTTTGATGTCCATTTTGAATTGAGAATCTGCATATTTTCCCTAAAATATCAAGAAAACAAGAATCTAAAAAATCTTAAATTCATTTTAAAAATCACAAAGTTCAAATTGTTAAGGTAGAAACCAAAATTTTGTTTCAATATCAGTTAGGGGCACTAATTTCAAGCGGTCTGTACTAACAGAGTCAGGTGAATTCTTTTCAACATTTTGTTTTATTCTCTTCCAAGTTTCAGAAAAGTTGCAGATACCCAGCATTTGGTGGGCCCGAGTACCCGTCAGACAACCGCAAGAAAGTTTCTACCTTCAAAAGACGCGGATACGCGGATACCTCGCCAACAAACACGACATCTCTCTCCTTGAAGATTCAGTTGACCTTGAACTTGTGGAAGAAGAACCAGGAACCACAACTTTCAGGACACATTGATCAGCCTGTCCACTTCTGGCCAGGTAAACTACAATCCTTTCAACATTCATTCGCTCTTCGGAATCTAGGAGACCAGGAGCAACAGTCTGTTGCTTACTATACAGAGCCGTCATTATGGAAGTTATTATCTAGTACTTTTACAGTTATGAAAGTTGTAATATTTACTTTATTATATTGTACTTTGACGGGCTTGTATTGTAGTATACAAGCCACAACGACATTGTTAGTATGGCAGAAGATAGAATACAGTTATCTTTAATTTCATAAAATGAAGATAACTGTCGAGATATATTAATTAAAAACATATTTTTGTTATCTTCTACATTTCAAATTGCTGCGTAAGCTTATTTATTATCTTGTTCTGTCTACAGACAGGCGATTAAATACATATCTCTATCTAAACAGACAGTTCTAGCACCACGTATCTCACTTTTTTTTTAGTAGTGGCAGATATGTGAAGTTGGCAGAACAAAGATACCAGCGGAAGATACGTGTTTTTGCCCCCTTTAAGCAGTTTCTATTAGTTGATGTGATACGTGGTTTTGGATGATAAGTTTGGCAGATATCATGAATCAAATGAGCCAATGACAGTGATTATTAAAAGTCAGATACGTGCTGTTAGAACTAGGCCAACGATATATAGTATATAAAACTTTTTGAATTCTCATTATAATATATTGGTTACCCAGTTCAAGAGCTCAACTATTCACTACAAGTAAATGGAGAGCAATCTTTCTTTTTGTTGTGTTCTTCTGATTCGGTTTGTTATTCCACCAATCACATGTTGGTATTATGTAAATTATTATAAAGCATAATAATTGAACTTGGTTAATCTATCCATCCCTCAAACCATCTTCTAGCCTACGACTTAGGGTGGATTTCCGCATTCCTGGCTAAGTTTTGAGCTAGCTAATCGAATCTTTCCTTCTACAGCAAGTAGTTTTCTTACCATGTTGTCCACAAGATTTTGATTTCTTCGTTACCGAATTACTGAGAGTGCACGTTAGCACTAATATTTTGAATATCTTGACTGAAAAGTATGTAAATCTACTCATCTTTTCCTAAAAAGAAACGAGTATATTTTCTTCTTGCATTTTTTTTTTTTTACTTTTATGCTTATACAAAGGTCATATGTCAGGTGTTAATCATCACTTCACCAGCGGTCTTGTTAAAACATGTCTTAATAACTTAATGACATGTAAAACACTTGTGTTAATATCTACAACTGATTATAGACGTATCTATTTCAGTTTTAACTGATAATTTCTTCGAGATCGATACTTTACCTCAATTGCGTCAATTTATTGTTTACTTATGCAATTTATTATTTAATTGCTTATTGTTACCATGTTTAGAGCTCAACTATTTACTGCAAGTAAATAGAGATCTATGTTTCATTTTGTTGTATTCTTCTTATTTCACCATTCATATGTTGGTATTATATAAATTATTATGAAGCATAATAATTGAACTTGGTTAATCTATCCATCCCTCAAACCATCTTCTAACCTACGATTTAGGGTGGATTTGCGCATTCCTGGCTAAGTTCCGAGCTAGCTAATCGAATCTTTCCTTCTACAGCAAGTAGTTTTCTTACCATGTTGTTCTCAAGATTTTGATTTCTTCGTTACCGAATTAATGAGAGTGCCAATTTTTACGTTAGCACTAATATTTTGAATATCTTGACTGAAAAGTATGTAAATCTACTCATCTTTTCCTAAAAAGAAACGAGTATATTTACTTCTTGCATTTTTTTACTTTTATGCTTATACAAAGGTCGAATGTCAGGTGTTAATCATCACTTCACCAGCGGTCTTGTTAAAACATGTCTTAATAACTTAATGACATGTAAAACACTTGTGTTAATATCTACAACTGATTATAGACGTATCTATTTCAGTTTTAACTGATAATTCCTTCGAGGTCGATACTTTACCTCAATTGCGTCAATTTATTGGTTACCAATGTTCAAGAGCTCAAATATTTACTGCAAGTAAATAGAGATCTATGTTTCATTTTGTTGTATTCTTCTTATTTCACCATTCATATGTTGGTATTATATAAATTATTATGAAGCATAATAATTGAACTTGGTTAATCTATCCATCCCTCAAACCATCTTCTAACCTACGACTTAGGGTGGATTTGCGCATTCCTGGCTAAGTTCCGAGCTAGCTAATCGAATCTTTCCTTCTACAACAAGTAGTTTTCTTACCATGTTGTCCTCAAGATTTTGATTTCTTCGTAACCGAATTACTGAGAGTGCCAATTTTTACGTTAGCACTAATATTTTGAATATCTTGACTGAAAAGTATGTAAATCTACTCATCCTTTCCTAAAAAGAAACGAGTATATTTATTTCTTGCATTTTTTTTACTTTTATGCTTATACAAAGGTCGTATGTCAGGTGTTGTTAATCATCACTTCACCAGCGGTCTTGTTAAAACATGTCTTAATAACTTAATGACATGTAAAACACTTGTGTTAATATCTACAACTGATTATAGACGTATCTATTTCAGTTACAACTGATAATTCCTTCGAGATCGATACTATACCTCAATTGCATCAATTTTGTGTTTACTTATGCAATTAATTATTTAATTGCTTATTGTTACCAATGTTCAAGAGCTCAACTATTTACTGCAAGTAAATAGAGATCTATGTTTCATTTTGTTGTATTCTTCTTATTTCACTATTCATATGTTGGTATTGTATAAATTATTATGAAGCATAATAATTGAACTTGGTTAATCTATCCATCCCTCAAACCATCTTCTAACCTACGACTTAGGGTGGATTTGCGCATTCCTGGCTAAGTTTCGAGCTAGCTAATCGAATCTTTCCTTCTACAGCAAGTAGTTTTCTTACCATGTTGTCCTCAAGATTTTGATTTCTTCGTTACCGAATTACTGAGAGTGCCAATTTTTACGTTAGCACTAATATTTTGAATATCTTGACTGAAAAGTATGTAAATCTATTCATCTTTTCCTAAAAAGAAACGAGTATATTTACTTCTTGCATTTTTTTTACTTTTATGCTTATACAAAGGTCGAATGTCAGGTGTTAATCATCACTTCACCAGCGGTCTTGTTGAATCATGTCTTAATAACTTAATGACATGTAAAACACGTGTGTTAATATCTACAACTGATTATAGACGTATCTATTTCAGTTTTAACTGATAATTCCTTCGAGGTCGATACTTTACCTCAATTGCGTCAATTTATTGTTTACTTATGCAATTAATTATTTAATTGCTATTTGTTACCAATGTTCAAGAGCTCAAATATTTACTGCAAGTAAATAGAGATCTATGTTTCATTTTGTTGTATTCTTCTTATTTCACCATTCATATGTTGGTATTATATAAATTATTATGAAGCATAATAATTGAACTTGGTTAATCTATCCATCCCTCAAACCATCTTCTAACCTACGACTTAGGGTGGATTTGCGCATTCCTGGCTAAGTTTCGAGCTAGCTAATCGAATCTTTCCTTCTACAGCAAGTAGTTTTCTTCCCATGTTGTCCTCAAGATTTTGATTTCTTCGTAACCGAATTACTGAGAGTGCCAATTTTTACGTTAGCACTAATATTTTAAATATCTTGACTGAAAAGTATGTAAATCTACTCATCCTTTCCTAAAAAGAAACGAGTATATTTATTTCTTGCATTTTTTTTACTTTTATGCTTATACAAAGGTCGAATGTCAGGTGTTAATCATCACTTCACCAGCGGTCTTGTTGAATCATGTCTTAATAACTTAATGACATGTAAAACACTTGTGTTAATATCTACAACTGATTATAGACGTATCTATTTCAGTTACAACTGATAATTCCTTCGTAATCGATACTATACCTCAATTGCATCAATTTTGTGTTTACTTACGCAATTAATTATTAAATTGATTAGGAACTACACATTACAGTTGCAAACGATTACAGTATGCAATCGCATTGTATTTGCACACAACTAGATGGTGTTTGACCTTGAAATTATCTCTTGAATGCAACAAATTTTACAAGCATATACTTTAGTATGCTACTCCGTATTCTTATACATAAACGTTGCATATAAAAGATTTTATAATGCAATCAATGAAAAATATCGACTAAAGTGGATATTTCTATCCAAATATCTACGAAATTTACCCATGGTTTAGGAATGATTGACTCAATACCGATTATGGCTACTATTGTGCAATTGGAATATACAATGTTAATCACATGCACTGCAATGAGGTGATGACTGCACAATAAATATTCGATTCTACAACTAGCCTTTAATATGGGAAATCATTTGAAATAATATTTATTTCATAACGTCTAAATTGTTGATATGAATATTATTATTGGTAAAGTTCTTAACATGATGGTTTTGTTCAAACTATTCTTTCAAATGAAGAATTATACGTCAAATGTTGACCGTGTTTTTTTTTAACTGATTATTTATCAAAATCAATTGCATTATGAAGCACTTGTAACCCGCGATTTCTTTAGATAGAATCTTCCATAGAGTCACCTGAGTCCAGGTAAAAGGGAGACAAAGATGCACCCACTTATTCCGCCTGATTAGGCTAAACCATAAGGTACGTTAGCCTCACGTTCAACAATATCAAGTGAGTGAGTTACTTTCCAAACATTTCATTCAAAGATATTGCAGAAAGTGCTATGATCGGACGAACATTATTATTATTACATGATGTACGTTTCAATTTTATTTCTGTATCTAATCAGTTACAGTCATTGGGTTGAACAAACAAAGATTTTTTGCATCCTCTATTTGAATTTGTTGGGGAACCCAGCTTAAGTGCAAAATAAAGTGAATTTATTATTCAGTTTGTTCGACCATTGACATGTTGGTTTAGCTTAAACTATGAAACATAATAATTGAAGTGAGTCAATCTATCCATCCCTCAATCCAATCGCCAAGATACGAATAGTGTGCTTTTCCCCATTCCAGGATTTGCTTCAGGTAAGCAAATCGAATCATTCCCTCTACAGCAACTAGTTTGCTAAAATCTTAATAAACAATCAGACAGTTTGCATTTATTCAAAGTGCAGTTGACAGTCTAAGAAAGTAACTATATTTACCTCGTGTGCTCTTTAAGTTGCATCAATAAAATATGAATTTTTAACTGATTTCAAAAATCTACATCATAATTATTGCTGTTGGTTTCAGTATTTAAAACATCATTATACTTAAGTATGAAACTCCATTTTCATATTTTAGCTCAAATAGATGAATCCAATGAAAAATATCGACTTAAGTAGCTTTTTCTAACCAAATTGCTATGAAATATACTAACGGTTGTGGGATGATTGTCCCTATACCGATTGTGGAAACTGATAACTTAATTTTGTTTTTCTATATTTACACACTAATTGTATTTTTCAATGGTTTCCAACGTGAGCAAGCGCCATGCATTTACTCAAATTACAATAAAATTTGTGAAAAAGATAAATATTCGATTAACACTTCGTGCCCTGTGAATGATAGGGTAACTTGAATAATTTATTTCGTCACGTCGTTGATAATAAGTAAGCCTTTAACATTTTTTGAAATAATAGAGTTTTGTTCAGGAAATACTTGAATTGTACCATTATAATAACTCTTCTCTACATCAGCTGTTTGTTCAAATTTAAATCTTTATTTAAACAGATATGTTCTAGAGATGAACATTATTTACTACGTAACTGGATTGAAGTATTCTTACTTGTATTTATTGGGGCCCGTATACCTAGTTTAAAAGTACCATGACAAGTGCGTGGAAAATTATATTTCCTACGCATATTTTGTAAGTGGTTTCATCACTTATTGGCATGTTTGTAATACTAGAAACTAAAATGTTGAACTATGTAAATTTATCCATCCCTCAATCTTTCTTCAAATCTCTGATTTTAGTTGACTTACTCATTCCAGTATCCGCTGCTAACAAGAAAATCGAATCTTTAATTCCTACTAAATCAACTAGTCTGTTGAAGTCTTTAGTGATCGATTCTTGAATTTCTCTTGCCCGAAATAGTAAGAGTACCATGTTTGTGGCATTCTTCCCACTAATTGACAATGTTATACTTGACATCTTTGCTGAAAAAGTGTCCTTTAACAGACCATCCTTACCAATTACCAGACAACCTTTTTAATTATCCTAATTCAACAATCCAAATTTTGGATCGTCATTGAGAATCAAGTTATGTGGATCATGCATTCCTCAATATATCTATCTTCTAATCTACGATTAAGAGTTGATTTCCCAATTCCAGTCTCAGCTTCAAGCGAGCAAATTCCTACTACATCAACTTATTTGTTGAACTCTAGCCATCGATACTTGAATTCCTCATCCCCGAATTAGTAAGAGTACCAATTTTCAGGTTTGTGTCACTCTTTGCACAAATTTTCCAATATATTAGACATATTGACTGAAAAAGTATCCATTAACAATCCATCCAAACCATTTACTATTTTAACCATCCTAATTCAACCATCCTAATTTTGGATCGTCATCGATACAAAGTAGAACTGAGTATTGAGTGACTTTGAGTCGAAATTGAACGCCTCAAATCTATCCCATTCAAAAGGGTATTTGATTGGATCCCAAGGAGTAAGAATGTATTAGACAGAATTTCGTTGGACCTTGACTGGAGTGATATCTTTCTTTTACTTTACACCTTTCGTGAAACTTAGTATTTTAGTAAAACAAACAATTATTACAATTGTAATAAACATGTTATCAGATTCCCAATATGCGTTATATCAATCAAGATTGTTTACAACTAAAGCCCCACCAGCAACTCTACACTGTATCCATCATAAGGACGGCCACTTTCCTATACTCTCTGAACTTTCAAGAAGTTTCACCTTCATCTAGAGGTCAAACTCTCTTCTCTGTATCAGGCCTACATCGTTACTTGACAACTGGGTTGTCAGATTCCCAATATGCGTTGTATCAATCAAGATTGTTTACAACTAAAGCCCCACCAGCAACTCTACACTGTATCCATCATAAGGACGGCCACTTTCCTATACTCTCTGAACTTTCAAGAAGTTTCACCTTCATCTAGAGGTCAAACTCTCTTCTCTGTATCAGGCCTACATCGTTACTTGACAACTGGGTTGTCAGATCCCCAATATGCGTTATATCAATCAAGATTGTATACAACAAAGCCCCACCAGCAACTCTACACTGTATCCATCATAAGGACGGCCACTTTCCTATACTCTCTGAACTTTCAAGAAGTTTCACCTTCATCTACAGGTCAAACTCTCTTCTCTGTATCAGGCCTACATCGTTCTTGACATCTTTCACAATACGAGATGGTGGTTTTGGTTTATTGAGCAATTCTTCTTTTAACCTTCTGCCGAGGGGAGACGGGTTAAGGGCCCAGGACATCTAAAGTAGGCTCCGGCTGAATGGTTCGCCCTAGTTGCTCCTGGTTTACCCGAAGTTCGTCTCTCCGGGTGTTCTGTCACCCTGGCAGAGGTTCTCTACGTTCAAATACCACTCTCTTATTTCTTCATTCTTTAGCAAGAGTTGAATTGTCATCATTTTCCAAAAGGGTAATCCAAAGCTGTGTGTAGGCCTGAGTTCCTTCCATCTATTTTTGAGAAATTAGGTTCTTTGCATGGAGTAACACGTGTACTCAAACAAATATGTCCGTCTGTTATTGCATTCTCATCTTTGATCCATCTATGAATTTTCGGTTGGTTATGACAAAGATTGTGTTTTGTTTTGGCATTTTGTCCTTAGTTGCATTCAGTTTAAATTGTTGAATTGGATCAGAGTATGGTCAGTTGTTATAAAAAGGATATTATATCTGAACTACGAGTAAACTTTTAATTGGAAGTTTCATCTGTCTTAAGATTAACTATGACAGTTGGCTGCTTGGTTATAATCTGTGCTTCTAAATTAAGCTCAGAAACCAGAAAACTGTGATAAGGGAGATAACGCTATGATTCGTATTGAGTAGAGTTGTGCTGAATAAAACTACTCATCCTTAGTGAGGACAATACAATGTCACACAAACCACAAAAAATGGTAAATGACTATTATATCGTCAAGATACAAACCACAAAAGTGGTAAGGGTTTTGTATTTGACTACTTTATCGTCTAGCTACAAACCACAAAAGTGGTAAGGGTTTTGTACTTCACTACTACGTCGTCTAGCTACGAACCACAAAAGTGGTAAGAGTTTTGTATTTGACAACTACGTCGTCTAGCTACAAACCACAAAAGTGGTGTCTTCCAGCTACATAAACTCATTTGAGAGTGACAGACAATATTGAAACAATTTTAAAACAAGGATTATAATAAGTGTTTGTGCAATATCTGGTTACATTTTATGATGACTATTTACGGCAAAATTAAATGCCACACACCCAATAAAAAAGTTGTAGGACAACTGAGAAATAAATTTTTGATTATTACCTTCTTTTGAAGAATAAAATCGTATTTTATGTAAATCAATCCAGAAATTAAAAAATCCATCCCAGCGGGGTATCAAACCCCGGTCTCCCGATTTCCGGTCGAGTGCTTTACTAATTTCTGAATTGATTAACATTAAATCTATTACACCTACGGGAGTGTTTCCCGATTAATGAAATTGAGAAATAAAGTTGTCCTTTAAGTTCTTTGTTTGAGAGATTGTTTAAAGGTTTGGTAAGTGTTTGCTAAAGTTTGTTGTTTAGGTAATGTTTAAAAGTTTGGCAAGTGTTTACCGAAGTTTGTTGTTTAGGGATTGTTGTAAGGCTCGATGGTTGGTAGATGCACGTTAAGACACAAAGTAACCATCAGACCTAAAATTTCTGATCCCAATTATTGTCGCAATATTGTTTTTAAAAAATTGACTTAACTGGATAGGATTGACATTAAATGAGTATTTGATGCACTCACGCAATATTCAACGTTGGTCAAGCGTTTATAATTTACTATAGTAAATAATGAGATAATTGAGGGAAAGAAGTACCCATCTTTAGCCTAGCTTTGACTTTAAAGCTCATTACACTACAAGTGAATTATCTGTATGTTGGTGATTCGTTGTGTTTTTCTTTATAGACAACACGTAATATATCTTAATACAGAAATAATCACTCGATATAAAATCAATTACATTTTTGTATGAGGTCTTCTTTTGAGTGAGTTCGATAATGGTGAATGACACTTGATTTTTATTTTCTTGCAGTAGAAAGGGTTTTAAAAAATGAGTTTATATTTGATACAACAGTTACAATGTACCGTTCGTCATATTACAGTATGATCATGGAGTAAGAATTTAGATCAATAAATTATGGTTTACATTTTAAACGTTCTGTCGTATTGAGTATCACATCATTGGGATAATCAAAGATTTATTAGAGAGGCAACGTTTCAGCATGATTATGAATTTGGCTTTGTAATTATGCAGTATTAATAAAACACAAAGAATAAGCAATGAAAATAGTCAAATAAACAATTAGAAAAACTTAGGCCTAACCCTGGCAAATAGTGGGTGGCCTTGGCTCAGGCACTATAGGCCTAGTTGTCAATATTCAAATTATTTAGAATTGTGAATATTTTTAGAGGATACAATGATACGTTACAGTCTGATGTGTAGGCCTACACCCGAGGTCCAAGTTGGATGTATTCGAATGCCCCAAAGTAGGCCCAGGCTAAAGCCCCGGTGGAAGGTAGACCCTGCTGGTCCTGTTGTGTAGGCCCCTAGATTAGGCCACTGCTAGGTATCTTTTTGTTTCAAGCTTTGTCAGTTATTAATTATTAATCCCTACTTTTTTGGGGTAGACCGATAAATTGTAGGAAAACACAATAATTCCCCTTGAAACACCAACGTTTCGTGTCTTCTGTGGACCACATTGTCAAGAGGGCTGACTCTGTAGTTTGTCGTCTTCTTGTTTCTCATTTTTTATTTGATGTTTTCACTTTGATTGTTCATACGATTGAAAGACTTCAAGTTCAGCCAATCAGAAATAAAGTCGACAATATATCTAAGATACAGTTTAAGTTTTAGTATTGTTATGCTCCAGGTTCTACATCAAATGTATTTATGTATACATTTGCTACTAGACACATAATATAAGTAATACCACAGCACCCACATTAAGATCTTAATGAAAAATGAGATCAGCTCTGGTACACTTTTTTTTATCACGTTTATAGCTTCGTTTAAAGGAATTGTCGTAAAAATAGAGTTTGACCAAAGTATATTACAATTTATTTTTCTTCGATTGTGTATTTGAAGCAAGGAAAACTACCCATCTCTACGCTTTTAAAACATCTTCAAACCCCCCACCAAACTTTGAATGTTTCAGTTTGAAACTATGTTGAACATATTATGTTCCAGGTTTTCCCAAGAAAAGATACTTATCTGCTCTACTATTTGATATTGTCCACATTCAATACATTATTGTAGTTTGTGGTATCACTTGAAGTAATCAACATTTTGTCCCCATTAGAAAATCAGTTTTTATAACTGAATAGGATAGACGTTGAATGAATAAATGAATTAATTAAGGGTGTATATCCCTAAATATTGATCCTTGACTTATTCAAGATTTGTCAGTTATAATAATTACACAATGTGTGTTCCTACTCAGTTAAGTAATTTAATGAGGTAAATGTCAAAACTTCTTCAATAAATCCACATTTCAGGGAATAAATGAGTATTCTTGCAATACAAGACATGGAAACATGTTATATTGGAATGGACATCATTCGACAAAACCGTCCATGAGTGGAAATACATAGAATATTTACGTACTAGCAATCTCTGTTCTCTATACCAGAAAATGTATCATAGGCTAAGTATCTTATAATAATATGAGTCATTGCAAAGATTAGTAATAGCATTGGTTCCATTTGGTTCTCTGTGACTCAATCCTCAATGATTAAATTGCAATCATTTCAGATTTGCGAGGATACACTTCCCATGCAGTTTACAAACCCTTCGTTATAGGGGCACCATACTAGTCTATATCGTCCACAACATTAGTATGGTCATTACACCTCAGTTGGATAAATATAAATAATATCATTGGAATAATGCTAATATATTTCATCAAATCCACGGAATCAGTGGTCCAAACCTCTCCTCTGTCAGCAAGAGTTATAGAGTAAAATCTATGTAACTAGCATTTTATTTGAAATTGTTTAGTTTCTTCAAAGAAGGGTAAAACTTCGTCTACTTCTTCAACCTCGTCTAAGTAATAAAAAGTGTCTACCCACTACAGTTTTTTAAACAATCGTCGAAATAAATTAATGATGTAATCATTGCTCATGAAATGGGTTTACCTCGTCTACTCAATCAACCACTTCTTTTGTTTCAACTGATCTATTTGTTTCTGTTTCCTCCATTAAATGTGGTTGAAATTCCAACAAATTATTCCTTACTTCTTGGGAGTTGTATCACATTATTTCTTCCCATGAAACTAGTTGGACACGATATTGGTTATACCGTGTAAGTATCATAATTACACTATTTGATGATGGGCAACATAATATATTTCATAAATGCCGTCTCATCATATCTTATACAACATTGTTCAACATTTACGTATATTTTCTGGGTTCTTTTTCAGATTTCTCAGAAATGCCAAACATACAATGTATTATTAACCCATTTATCATAGGAGTTTAATCGGATCTACCTGATACAAGATCAAGAAATTTATTTCTCATATTCAATTTTAACACGATTTATTGGAATGGACATCATTCGCTTAAACTTCCATGAGTGACAAGTTGTTGAATATTTACGTTGAGAAATCTTTACTAATATTCTATTGCTTTTATATTTATCCCATAATAATTGCAATCATTCTGAACATTCATCAAGGCAATGTTACTTTTGATTTGAAAGTATTGTTTAACCCATTCTGAACGTCTACAGTTTAATCAGTACAACTTTTGTCTACGTACTCAACTTGCAAGAATGGAAATGACTTTTCATTGTCTTTTTGCTACGTTGTTTGACAATCTCCCTGAAAGAGGGCGGTACTCGTCAATACCGTCCACTTATAACACAGGTTTGTCGTAACCTTATAGTTGAATCACTTTCAAATAAAAAAGTTGTTGGCGAACTTATATATCTCTTTTGTCAGTTGAGCTAAAGGAAGGATATGTTCTAGAACATCAATAGGGGTTTTTAATTCCTAATTTGTATGGTCTTTTAAAATATCATAATATTTTCTAAGTGACCTTACATACCTTTTTTTATATACTTTGATTTAAAACACAAATTGTGTAACTGTCAACTTTTGTTGTGGCACATTTTTTAGTAGGGTGTTTATAAATTGTGATAAACCACAATTAAAAAGACATTCACATATCACGCCTTCTTCGTCATTTTGTGACCCAATGTGCATGTTACATCTGTCTAGAATATCACCACACACGTTTGGTACACAATCCATTATGGTGTTGTTCAAAAATGGTCGACATACCACGTGACAGAGTGAAAGACATACTTCATCTATTACGTAACGATCATCAACATGCCTCTTAATTCATGATTATTGTTACTACCACAGAAACTCACAATAAGTCATCCGTGTAAAATTGAAACATTAACTAGAACATTAGTACGGTACCTTCCTAGGCACTGGTGTTTCCAAGGGGATGCAGAGAATTCATGCAACACTCCCACCAAGAGGATGAAATCCATCTCAGATTCAAATTAGTGAATTCATTACAGCAGTTTGATCTTTTCTAGCACTAAAGCTAGAATCAGTAACCAATACCTTTCCGCTGTTAGCAAGAGCTATAGAGTACAGTTTGTGCAACCATAGGCATAATTCTGAATGATTTGTTACCATAAAAGAGGGGCAAACTTCGTCTACTTCTTCAACGTCGTCTCAGAAATATAGAGAATCGTTCGTGTCCTTCGTCAATCAACTATGCAAATTTCCACTGAAAATAAATAACACATTTATAAGAAGTTGGGGTGAAATTAAATATTGTCAGATGAAGAAGACTTTTCCATTCCGGATTTCGTAACGAGATTTGGAAGTTTATACCTTAACAGAAGTGGTTGAAGTGACTTCTCTAGTGTTGTATTCGAAAATAAGGTTTGATACGAGATCATTAAATTTCGTGGTTGTATACTCTGTAATTCAGGATCATTTCCACATTTCATCCTCAGAAATGATTGACGATTGATAAACTACAAAAATGATGATATGTTAGGTATTCTGTTGGAAGGGACATTTTCGCAACCCTTCAAAAGAGATACAAAATTCTATGAAGGATGGAAGGCTTTCGCAGCCGATAATAATAACATTGAAGGTTTTCGGGGCATGCTCTGCGATAATAAGAATGTACTAAAACACGTACATATTGTCTCGTAATTCGTCTTATATTACCACTTATGTTGATATTTTCGATGAAATGAGGTTTACCCATTCCTGGCTCGTCTATAATATTTGAATGTATTCCAATCGAACTTACGTCATCGCGACCATAGTTTTCCCCTGATTTCTTATTTGTTAAATTTGGATTATTTTCATTACTTTTACTTTTAATGTTGTTAATATCCAAATCATAACACACAATATTGTTATTTTACTATACACTGTTGTTATTATTGGAATATTTCTACAGTTCTTCATTTTGTCTGCATTTTTGTGATTAATTTTATTGAAATGTCCTCTTTTGTAATTCAATTATCATAACTGAATAGGATAGAGGATAAATAAATAAGTTAATAATTAAATAGTGATCTAACTTTTTAGTCTTGATGGTTAAATTACGTTTTAATATTTAAACGTGTCCTTTAACCCTTTCAGACATGAACTAAATTGGTATAAATTAAGTCATATTCAGCATTTTTTAAAAAGTTTTTTAGTATTTAAAAAAAATGTGATTATGAAGGTATTTTGGTCAAATTTTGGATTTTAAACTGAAGCTAAGTTCAAATTAAAATTTTATCGCATTTCTAAAAGAAGATTTTTTCTGAATTTTTTTTATATTTAGATTTGCTTTTCTAAAAAACAGCAATACTACAATGATATGACATTTCCGGGAAAAAACAAAATTTTCACATTTTTAGCAGTTTTGGCGGATGTGTATTTTCAATCTTCTCTGATAAAGGTAATATTCATCCGATTGAAATGTGCTTTTTTAATCCACCCCCCCCCCCCCCAAAAAAAAAATGTCAAACTGAAAAACCTTTCATTTACCCGGATTAAAATTAAGAAGTTCATGACCATAACCATGGACGAAGTGTCTGAAATGGTTTAACATACATCAATCAAATAATTAAAAGGTTTTGCTAAATCATTAATTATTTTTAGAAATGAAATATTTTGTTATTCTTTAAAAGAAAAGATAAGTTATTTTCTAATAAATAAGGTTTCCCCATACCAGGGTCTTTTATTACATCAGAAGGTTTTTTAAACAGAGGTGGAAGATATAGTTTAAATACAAAGGGATTTTTTTCGGAAAACAATCAACTCCCGTCACTATTAGGATGGTAAATCTTATTTTGAAACTTATCTTCGGAGATTTAAAAGGATTGGCCTACTCAGGATGGAACTAAATTTGAATGAATGGAACATTTTGGCGTCGGCAGTTACTGGTGTCCTGGAAAGCGTTGTTATTAGTTATATTCTTCTGAATTCAAGAGTTGAAGGCATTTTAGATTATTTTGCATTTTTACATTCAATTTTCAAATTGTTTTAACTATAATTTTTGAATCGAGTTAGTTTCCTTGTCTCAATCCCAGCTGTTATGTCTGCAGGAACATTAATGTTTGACGTATCAGATATTTCAATCAAAGATTTATCTTTTGTGATCAATCAAACGACATTGATATACAGATTTGAGAAGTTTTGTTGTTATTTTCGAATGAATTAGACTTTCCCATCCCTGGCTCTCCTATCGCAACTAAAAGTGTTGTTAAAACAGATTGTATGTTGCAGAGTAAGAGAAAGAGACAACTGTATTCAACCCAGAATTGAATGTTTTTATTTCCCAGACAACTTTTCAGCAAGCAATGGTATAAGGTTTAAATAAATAAATAAATAAATACATAAAATAAATTGTATTTAGAGTCTACCCACTCAGTTATATAACTGATGATACATCTCAGTTGTCATGAAATTTGTTGAAAGATACATTTTTGTGATATTTCATTAGAGATTGATACAATGCACAACAAGTTTAGTTGTCATTATTGAATTAATTAGAATTACCCATCCCTGGCTCTCCGATTACAAGTGAGTGTATTCTTTAACGTTTTACAAAGACTTTTCCCTAACATTGTAAGAGGAAACATTTTTCCTACCTCTTACTTTGTGACTAATCAATCTAGAATTGAATGTTTATATTTCCGACAACGTTTCAGTAGACATAGTTTAAGTTTCATTTTATATAGTTTTCATGAAATTTGTTGAGAGATACACTTTTGTGATATTTCATTAGAGATTGATACAATTCACAACAAGCTATGTTGTTATTTGAATTAATTAAATTTACCCATCCCTGGCTCTGCGATAACTAGTGAGTGTATTCTTTAAAGTTTTACAAAGACTTTCCCGAACATTGTAAGAGGGAACATTTTTCCTAACTCTTATTTTGCAACTAGAATTGATTGGTTTTATTTTCCAGACAACTTTTCAGTTTAGAACCATAGTTTAAGATGTTTATTCATTTTACATCAGTTTTCATGAAATTTGTTGAATGATACATTTTTTGTGATCTTACATTTGGTACAATACACAACAAATTATGTTGTTATTATTGAATTAATTAGATTTACCCATCCCTGGCTCTCCAATTACTAGTGAGTGTATTCTTTAAAGTTTTACAAAGACTTTCCCTAACATTGTAAGAGGGAAACTTTTTCCTACCTCTTACTTTACAACTTATCAATCTAGAAATTATTATTTTTATTTTCCAGACAACTTTTCAGTTTTGTACATTATAGAATTGTTTCGCAACATTAATTTACATGATTGTTTTTAATTGTGTAAATCACATTTATTTCACATCTCAGTTTTCATGAAATTTGTTGAGAGATACATTTTTGAGATGTTTCATAAGAGATTGATACAATACAACAAGTAATGTTGTTATTATTGAATTAATTAGATTTACCCATCCCTGGGTCAGCAACGATTCAAGAAGTAACACCCTTTGGTAATTGAATTCTTTATAATTCCTGATGTTTTATAAGCATTTAAGGCAGCCTCAGCTGTGATAACAACTTCGTTGTATTTCTTCTTTCCCATCCCCAGTTCAGCAATGGGAATAAATATTAATAATGTTTTCACCCATTTTGAGATAAGGTTTTAGGCATATATGACATTGTTAATTTGTGGATACAAATTAATGTCTCCCTAGTTTTAAAGAAATTTGTTGAAAGATACCTATTTTTGTGATCCTTCAAACGAGATATTTACAAATATAACATGTTATGTGGATATTAGCAAATCAATTAGATTTGTCCATCAATGACTCTACAGTTACAGCAGAATGCGTCCTTTTAAATTTTAACATGTGATGAGATAAACGATACAAATTAATATAAAGAGTTTCATACTCATTGTGATAAGAAACATTTTCCCTACACGTTGCTTTGCAATTATTCAACTTAAAATGTAACCTTTTCGTTTTGCAAACAACGAATTAGGAAGCCATTACATGGTTTATGTGTTATTTATTCTAGACATAGACTGTACAATATTTTCTATTGAATTATGACACTATAATTTACCATTGTGTGCGTATGATTCAAGTTAATTAACTAAGCTGATATGAGTGACAATTCAAAACAAACAATTATGTTGTACGTATTTTAGTGAAAGTGAAACTTTGGATGATCGAGATTGGAACATAATATATAACAAGCAATGTTGCCATTTTATTATAAAATAGACTTTTCCATCTCTGACTCAGCAGTAACATCTGAAGGGTTCTTTTAACAGAGGTGTATATACAATTATTAGTTCTTTAAAAATAAACATGTTTCCTAAATGTAGATTTGCAACTACTCAAACCACAATGTACTATTCTCGTTCGCAGGAAGCAATGTCCATTGGTGTAAGATTGATTCCTTTTTCACTTAATCGAACGTCATATTATGAAGTTTTATAAACATGGGAAAGAAGCAGCCTCAGCTGTGATGACAATTATGATGCAATTAAGTATCGAATAAAGGAGACTTACCCATACCAGGCTTAGCAATGAGAATAAAACACCAGAAAACGTCTTTTGTTTGGACCAGAATAGATCGCCGTTCACAAGAATGCGTTCTTTCTAAAACAACACTATCTAACTTACGTCTATGTGTATAAGTTGAAATATGGCACAAACGCATATACGAATGGGATATTATAATAACGTTTTAATATATTATTCGCTGGAAACATAATTTCATTTTTAAAGTAAACGTGATTTAAAAAATTGAAAGTAACAACACGTGTAATTTGAAAATCGACTAAAATATGTGGATAATGACCACATTTTAAATATTTTTAAAATGTTTAAAAAATAACCATATTTTTAAACATATTTCTGATTTTCCGAATAAAATCAAAACTCTACAAATGCATCTAACGTAATGTAATTTACATTCATTTTATACCCAACTAATTACATGTTTTGTTTGGGAAGTATATAAACACATTTGTACAAGGCAAATCTATTTCCATCCTTATCTCGTTGATAATATGGTTTCTCATACACATGAGCTTATAGCGTCATCAATGTGCCCATCCCTCCCACTAAATGATAATATGTTATCAATTATAGCGTTAACTGCCTGAATTTCATTTCTCAATTTGTTTGTGATTATACGACGAAAATGAATTTTGTTTAGAGCAACCAAATTTGGGAAAGTTTAACAAATAATTTGAGTTACTTTCATTTTCTCTTTTCTTTATCGGGTTTTATTTCAACTGTGATCATTGCGATCGGATTGGCTTTTGGTCAGGTGTTTTATAGATGGAAAAACTTGTCCACAACACACACACACACACACACACATTTTTTCTCTTTCTGATTTTCAAGTCAGAAGATAACCTTAAAATATTAACAACATAATATACACATACTATTGAGCCATTTCTTGTATGGCATTATATATAATACAACTTTCCATTTCTATCTCCCTATTGTGGTATCTGAACTCATATGTTCTCTTCCTCATTAAGACAAATATTATTGTTGATTTTATAAAATAAGCCTACAAATCCCTACTTGTGTGTGAATTTATTAATTGACACAAAATGAACGGTCACAAAGTTAAATGATAGCACATCAGAGAACTTTTGAAAGTTATTTTGATGTGCTTTTCGAGTGATAAGAAAATTCGATCAAGGACATAAGTTTATTTGCCCCCAACTTTGCAATGTATATTTTATTTCTTATTCATAGAAGTATCGGTAGTCATTAAGTTAGTTTACGTTTCAACCGCTCTGTAAATATCCAAAATCAAGAGCATTTTAATGATGATGGCTTCAACTTATATTTTCAACTACAAATATAAAAAAATCCTGTTATTTTCACTAAGAGGAGACTATCCCATTCCTGGATTTACAAAGGTTTATGCAAGTGTAAAGAAATGTACAATGTCAAAAAGATCAATCTTAAAATACTCCCGCTATTTTCGAATTAACGAGACTTTCCCATTCCGGGTTCACCTATATCATTTGTTTATTTATGAAAGATAATACTAATACAAATACAAATACAGCTCAAACAAAGGTTGTACCGCGTGCTGATAGACTAAATATATATTCCTTATCTCTAGCATTGTCACTTTTCTACACAGAACGAACTGTTTGTGGTTGATTTAACTCAAGTGCTTATACTGTGGTCAAGGTCGAAAGTAAACATAATCGATTAGTTGAATTTTTTAATTTCATCATTTTTCACAAACAATCTAAATTATTGCACATTTAGCTACGTACGCCCAATGACAAAATATAAATTTTTCACATAAAACTATGTCATAATCCATTGAACTTTACTTATCATATTTTCAATTTGGAGAAATAAACTGTTGAACTTTCCAAATATCCAACTTAATTTAGCGGATGTAGAATAAATATATGAAAGTAATCAGTTTAATTCACCAATTAAGGAATACAAATATTTCCATAAAGACATTTGTAATACATTATAAATATATATTTTCTATTGGAAGTACCAGAATTATTTGCCAGCAAGCAAACAAACAAAGTAAAGATTATACCATTTTTCTCTTAGTAGTGTTCACGAGAAAAATCTTTAAATCATGTCAAAAATGAACATGCTTATTATCAGATGAAGGACATTTTTCCACTTTAAGTAATGTTGTTAAGATTGTTTTAAGTAATTGATTAAGTTTATATATTGATTGCCATGACAGCAATGCATTAAACTTGAAAAGGGTGATGTTTATAAATGTCAATATTGTCTCTGGTACAAGAAAATGAGTTTATCTATATTTAAATTACTCTCAGAAATATGAAAGAATTTCATGGGTTAAGTTGTCAATGATGATCTTTAAATAATATATACGAGTCGGGACTAGCTTTTATGACAATTGATATGAATCAATACTATTGTTGAAATGTATTTTCAATAATTTTTTGAATATTTGAATTCGTAATTCCTTAATTTTATGTTTTGAAGCTCCATTATGTTCGAAAATGGGTTTTATTTTTGTATATTTTTTCTGATTGATGAAATTTTTCCATTCCGTGCGCTGCAGTTACAGATCATTATGTATACGAGTTTTGATTATGTATAATCTGTATGTGAAAGCGATTAATATCATAAATCTTGCACACATGGACGTTAAACTTCATTCTGATATGTTACTAGCACCTTCTTGTAACCGGCACGATGTGCTACTCTGTGGTTAAAAGATTGCGTGACCGAACATTTTCAATCTAAATTTGTACTAAAATGTTATATAATTTCTCAGCCTTGAAGTGTATGCTAACATGTACCCTTCTTATTGATATCCATTGTTGTAAATTGTAACTAAAGTTTTGGCATAAACTACCTGAGTTCACTTACGATTCGTTTTAATTATTGCCAAATTGTTAAACAGCGTCCATCAAAGTTAATTTTAAGCTATGTGATTGTTGTGAGGTATTTCCACCTAAAAATATGAAGTTATTTATAACATGGTGTTTTATTAATACTTCATAGGCACTACATTGTTTAAAAACAAATTTTTAATATTGGGGCAATATTTTAAGAAAATGATGTTATAAAAATTAATGATCTTAAGCTTAAACAAGATAGTGATGTATAAAAAAATACCTGCATTTATTTTAGCATTCTGTGTTATTTTATTTGCCTTGCTTTTTATAATTATCTTGAAAATTTATTTTCCATTTATTTTAAATTTTGTCTTTCTCTTTCAATTTAATTTTCTCTATCTCTGCATCTAACTTATATTCAAAACAAAAATTTGAATTAACGTTCTTAATTATCCTTATTAATTCGTATTTGTACGAGAAGAATTTACCTACATATTTCTCAATGAAAGTATTAAATTAAAAAAAATAAAAAAAATGTTTCAATTGTAAATACTTTAAGTATACATAACATTTTTTATGATTTCAATCTTGATGTTTACACACCCCAAAATATTAGAGAAATCAAATATTTTACTAGTCATTTCGCTGTGTTCGTTTTATTTACAAATCCTGACGTTTCGATACGACTGTGCGTATCATCATCTTAGGCAAACTAGTTTGCGAAGTGACTCGCAAAATTTATGATTTCTCTAATTTTTTTATGATTTTTAAATAATTACAATTATACTAGTTATTATAGTTTTAAATTATTATATTAGTCATTAGTTAGTTATTAGTTATAAAAGGTATCACCTTTTCGCCTGTAACAAACCAAATTTTTGTGTGGGAAAACATTCAATTTTCTGCTACTTGATTTTATGTATTTCCGTCATATTTTCCTGAATTCCTCATTTCAAATGTTGTACATGTATATCCCACGTGGAGGGTCACACCAGAGGGTATATTTAATCGATGACAGCGATAGTGACAGTGACAGTGACAGTGACAGTGAGAGTGACAACCTTAGTGAGAAGCTATACAAGCTTATAAGCTGTGTGTTGGCAACAATTCCACATTTAACATTTGTAATGCCGTCTGCCAATGTTTACTAAACGTACCATACAACTACTTACATTACAGTAAATACTTTTTAATTTGGCATGATGAAAATTCAAGGTGGCAGTTCTCACTTGCTCTTCTCACTAATGTTGTCGATTCAGTCGACTATTGTCGCTTATCGCTGTCGCTGTCACTTTTAGTAAATAGCCCCACTGGTTTAAGCAAAACGTGTTGTCTCTACCCTACAATGGGAATCCTTACTTGAAAGTGTTGCCATGTGAGTTCCTTCATATGGGGTCACACTGAATGCACACAAGTGCATGATAAATTACTCAAAGGAGTTGCATATTATCCATCAAATTAAATTATCTAAGATTTCATCTCGGAACGGTGTTTATTTTTAGCGGTAACCACGTAATAACACGCAATTACAACTATAATTTACTATGTGAGAGTTTTTACATGAAAACTCCTGTCTGGCCCATGAATCAAATCCAGACTGATTAAAAATGCTAGAAACTAAGTTTTTTTTATCAAATTCTAGATCAAAACCGTCTCGAAGGTCTAATTTCATAGCAAACATTCACAAAAACTTACATCTTTCAATAGAATTTAATGTGGTTATGTGAGTGTGATGTATGTTTAAGAATAGAATATCGCAACATTACCTAAAAGATTAGGCGCCCTCACATCAACTAGTAAAAACAGTAAAATCTCTTAAAATTCAAAATTACAAAATCTGTTTATAAAGCTTCTTGCCAGACGATGGCTTCTCTACTAAAGCCAAAACAAAAATGAATAAGTAATAAATAGTTACCATAAAGAAGGACTTTGAATAAACTTAAGAACTCCATTCGCATTTTCATTAAGTAAACACTGGGAATATATTTTTATTGAGGATTGACAGTAGTTGGTATAGAACTGGCGACCACTAAATTAGAGTCACGCAGGTATTATTACATGGTTTTCTTGAATCGGTGAAAATTATCCATGTGCAGGAGAACGGTCAGGACAGTCAACAACAAAGAACAAACATTTTATAGAAATCAATCCAGAAATTACAAAATCCATCCTAGCGGTTTTTAATTGATTTCTGGATTGATTTCTATAAAATCAATTACACCTACGGGAGTGTTTCCCGATTAATGATATTGAGAAAAGAACAAACAATTTCAACAAATATGACGTGAACTTATTTTTATTTAAATAAATCAAAAATTCTTATTTGTATCGCAGACGCACGCAATTAAATATTATTAAATATTGTACAAAAGAAAATATTCAAATATTCAATATTGAAATAATAATGTTCAAATTTTAAAAAAAATCCTTGGTTAATGTTTAAATAAGTGTGTAATTTATATAAATATATCCAGGTTAATACTCTCCGCAACCAGCAAATATAACCCAAATACAAAAACGTCAATTAAAAGTTAGATTTCGCGACTTTCTAAGTCAAAAGCAAAAAAATCCAAGTCATTGTAGTCAATATTCATATACATTATATTATTTAATAATGTAACAAACATTTTCATTCTTTACTAAAGATCCATGCACCTACTTTCAATGTACTTCGATCATTAGTGTCACGGTAGTTGTTAAAGATAATATTTAGCCGAGTTTTAGGTCACTTTATTAGTGCATCCTTGTTAGAAGCATGCCATCTGACATACGAGAAGTCAGCAGTCGTATATGCAATGTCACTGCGTTTCCCTCAGTGTACTGCATTCGCCTCGACCCCAAGTTATTATTTAAATAAATAAATACAAAATAAATAAATTGTATTTATAGAGTCTACCCACTCAGTTATATAACTGATTTTCAGTAGGGGACAGTAAATCAAAGCAACCAAGCCAACCCTGTAGGCCCCGACGCAATCGACGAGTGAGCGATAAGCAACCAAAAATCGATGTTTTTTAATAGGAAATATAACAATCAGTGATATGGACAGTGCGAACACCAGCGGATCAACGCCAAAATAAACAAGGCCGATTCAGAACAACTCTAAATTTATTACGTACTTCGTTGCTAGGACGGCTCCAAAGTTACCGTTTACTAATTCCTAACTTAAGAAATGATGGACTTGAGTCCACATCAAAAGTTTAAAAACTTCTGCCAATAGTGGGAATCAAACCCTGGACCTTCTGCATTGGAAACAGAGTCGCTTCACAAGACCAACCAATTATTCTCAGTCTGAATCTTGCCAACAGCAATCCTGACTGAAGTTTTGACGAGACTTGTTTATAATAATGCACATTCTATGATAAAGTCGTACTAAAAAGCCCTTGGACATTCTTTTCTAATAAAATGCACATACACACAAAATAAAAAGTTCGTTTCACTTAGGATTATTTAGACAATAAAATACATAGAAAACGCGAGTTAGAAATAACATCACGCAAATATTGACATTCGATACTTTTTGTAAAACGAAATAACCACAAGATCTCGCGTAGCTACAAAAACACGGGACATGATTTTAGAAACGTAACAATTGTTAGGAACTAGGAAAAAATGTAAGATTGTTTTTGGATTAGGTTTTTCTTTAATTCGGTGACATTTCTTGAAAGGCTTTCACTTTTACTTTCGTTGGTTTATTTGGTTTTACCAAACCGACGGATGTAGCTCAAGCGTGAAATTTAGGCTCTGATTCCTGAGGTCCCGGCTTCGATAACCACAAAGGCAATCCTGTTTCATCCAAGGATTTCTTTATTCATTAATGCAAATACTATGGATTGAGTTGAAGTCTACTTAATATGTACTAATATAGACACTTCATTAAACTTAACATTATAGTTGTAAATACCGCAATTACAGTTGTGAACATTATAACCTATCCCTATTCTTTTTTCTTTTCTTATTTTCCCCCTTTTTAATTGGTTCATTAATGAATTACAATTAATGTCCTTTTTTTAATTTGTTACCTAAATTATTGTGTTATTAATACACTGTTGTTGTAATATTACTATTAAAATGTTTACTGTAGTTCATTGTTGTGTCTGCATCTATGTAATAAAATTTATATAGTTTCCTCCATTGTAAATCAATTTTTTAACTGAATAGAATAGAAAATAAATAAATAAAGAATAGTCAACGAATTGTAATTTTTCAATTGTTGTTTTTATTAATAAGCAAATACTTCTAAACATGCATGTATCAAAATTATTTCTAAAAGAATATGCCTTTAAAAAAGAGTCGAATCTGGAGCAATAGGTGTTGGGACATAATAAGTTTCCCACACACCAACAGCCTACACATAATATACCAAACACAATAATATTACAATTTAGTTACATTATATTTAAGATTGGAAACCAAGTTGTGCTGTTGAGTTCCTTGTAAGTTCTTGTGCACTTAGCATAAAAGCCAAAGATTTAATCAACAAGCAACTGTGAATACTATCTCTAAATCTGATATGGAGGAGTAGTTAACTAATTTGGAACTGTGAAACGTTTAGGTTGCAACTTCGCTTCCAGGCTCGAGCTGGATGACAAATTACGTTTGGTTTCCACACGTAAATCACAAACACCATTATCAAATTTGTTTTCGACATTGCAAGTCAGAATAACGTTTAAAAAACACAAATCGAAATAACGAATAATCACTTTATTAAATCATTATAATTTATTCTAAATTTTGATAATAAGTAATACATATGTACTTCATTAAATCGATCTTTTTGTTATCATTAATTAAAATCTAATTCACATGATGGTAAATAAAAGGAGATTTATTTGTAAATAACCAAAATAATACTGTGTATGTGGTATTACAATTGTCAACAGAACTGCATCGAATTGCTTTGGATTTATTTATTCTTATTTTAACATAAGTACACATTTAGCACCAAAAACCTCGATTAAATGTTGTATAAAATAAATTTTGTGCCAGGACATTAAAGAATGCATTATTAATATTTGAGTTTTAAAATCACACCTAGAAATCAATGTATCTTATTTGGAATCATAATTAAGAACTTAAAAAAAAGATTAGCGAAGAAAGATTTGAATTTGGATTGTAATGGTAATTTATGTTGATTCCTTGTGTGTGATTCACAGAACTTGTCACTTTAATGTTATGCATATTTTTATTTGTTAAATTATGTTCTTGTATAATTTGTAGTTAAATTGTATATTATTGAAATGTCTAAACAGATAAATAAATAAAGACAAACTATTTTCCCCAATTTTTCCTAAATCGTCATCAACCTTTCAGTTCAGCTCTATTTTCTTTCCCATCTCCCTAAAAATCAAACCTTGTGACAATCACCCACTGATGCGTAAACCCCAATCACTTCTTTCTTCTCTGACTTTCATTCTCCCTCCTCTGCTCCACTGTACGAAGCGACCGCAACGGTACGGAACGCTGCAAGAAGAAGAAGAGTGTGAGAAGAAATGTAGGCAAGTAGGGTACACTGCCACAGTCGGCTATAAGAGACTTGCACTTGCCATTGTAAGTCACACGTACGTTGACACCTGGACGATTAACATCAGACGAACACTTCACACTGTCATCATGGTCGCCATCAAAGTCGTGAGTACTAAACCATTTAGCTTACAGCCATTTAGTACACCTTCAGTTACTTTAAGACATATTATTATAAAAACACATTACGAAACATTATAAATACATGAAGGAACAGACATTAATTTCTATTCTCAAAATATTGTTAAATTTAAATTTGTGATCACTCAAGCTTAGGATATTAACATTATAATTTACTCACTATCTTTTTCCATTAGTCTCTTCTTTCATATCAATTTTTCTTTTCTTTCAAGAATATCTCTAATTAATTTTCATTGTAAATAATTTTGATAGTTTCACATTTAAATTGCTAATTTCAAATGTGTCATGTGTGTCATGTGTGTCAAACGAGAGACATTTATTATTTTGTGAATGTTTTTTGTATATTTTAAAGTACGTTGACTGTCCATGCTATGATTTGCACTTGTGGAGTATTTGTACTCTGTTGTAATATGCATTATAATAAATAAATAAAACATTATCGGAATCAGTAAATATAATTATTTGAAATCGAACTTCTTTAAATGTTTTTTAGAGGATATGTGTTATGAATTTTGATTAAGCAAGATTTTATCTTCCATCTACTGGCAGTTATTAATTACGATCATACCAATATTTATCAAAAAAATCGGTCACACCAAACCAGTGTTTTTTAATGAAGTGATTTGCTTTGATTTATTTGAACAGTTAATATTTTTCAGTTAACATCAACAAGTGATATAGTTACAAGATAACAAATCAAAAATATTATTTCCCAAGTTATGTAGGCGTACATCAAATAAACATAAACCAATAACGTTACCATTAATCTAGAACAACGTAACCAGAATGAAATGTTTAAAGAGGCTATTAACTCAATTTTTTTTCCACATGATCTTTAGCACAATACTACACTAAAATGACCGTTTAAAAAATCATATCTTTTAACTGTGATTTAACACGAATTTTTGAATTTTTTTATCCAGAAATTTGCGAAAATTGGTGTTATGGGAAATTTCTTAAATCGGCTTAAACCTGCTTCTTTTTTGGTCCACATAGATACTAGACTCATAGTATCAATCTAAAATGCCCATTTTTTACATCGTGTCTTGAATCTGTGCCCAAATATACCCTCAAACACGCAAAAATATGCATTCCAAAATCACACCTCATCTTGGTAATCAGCATATTTTGACCGAACTACTTGCCCAAATTACCAAAAAAATATAGAAAATTTACAGAAATAGCTGTAGAGTAAGTCAATAATGGCCAATATTTTTTTGGATCAAAATCCTCCAAGGTCACGGGGCATAAAGATCGTCCCCATGTGATTTCTTATGAGAGATTTTTGCCGATGGGGCCCTAGCTCGAAAAATGTCATATTTGACCATTTTTTGGGAGGTCATGGTAGCCCCAATAATTTTTCTGTTAGTTTCTAAATTCATTACTAGTTAGCCTGAATGAAATATAATTTTTGAGTTTAGCGGTTAAATACCCCTTTAAATAGAAGGTAGATCAAGTCGATTGCATTAATATAGAAAAAAATCACAAATTCAATTATATCTAGATAAACTTGAGTCACACATAATTGGATGAGCGTAGCGAGCGAAGCGAAGATTCCATTTCACTACACTGGAGAAAAAAATCCGGAATGTTTTTCTTTTTTTTCTTTTTTTTCTGTTTGTATTTTTGTGTGTTTGTTAACACGATTTCGGCTAAACCGATACTCCAATTACGATGAAATTTTATGGAGGCCTTCGAAATCTCTGAACTTAGAACTGCCACGTTTTTGAGCGTAATCAAAAAATTATTTCTCATTAAAATCGCCATTGTATGATTTTTATAAAATTTCTTTGACTTATAACAACTACATTTTTTATTCGATTGTTATGATTTTTTACAGAACCTTAATTTTATGAATAAATATATTCGTGTGAAATTTGAGCGCAATCAAAAAATGTTTTACTATGAAAATCGCAATTCTTCGATTTTTTCGATTTTTAAAACATTTCTTCGACTTATAACACCTACATGCATTATTCGATTGTAATGATTTTTTTCACAGAACCTTAATTTTATGAATTAATATATTGGTGTGAAATTTGAGTGCAATCGAAAAATAATTTCTCATGAAAATCGCAATTTTACGCTTTTTTCGTTTAAAAAAAATTACGCTCATCCAACAACGCGCCTGAAAAAGCTATTGCGAAGCTTCCTAGTACTAAAATCCTATTAAAACTGGCTAATGTGTCTGTTCTTACTGCTCGAAGTGGTAAGAAAGTGTTGCTAAACGTTCCAATTATTGCAATATTGTTTTATGTAATCTAGCCTAATCATTTTTTGGATTTTATGAAATCTTAACTGAATAGATAGCACACCCCTAGGCATTTCCACCTATATTGCAAGATTGCTCATTGCATATCACATTGCAAGCGGACATGTGTCTACAAGTACAATATACCTAAACATTTATTTGTCTTGACATGCAAAATATTTACATAATGATGACTATGAACAAATAAATTTGAATTTGTGTGCGTATGTTTAAAAGGCTCTCAGAAATGTAATTAATTTTAATTAATTTTAATAGTGAGTAATTAGCAGTTAATTGTTTTTCAGTTTAGTTGGTATTTATTTCCACACAGCCAGTTCTTATCTGACTTGTATGAATGACGTTTTAAGTTGTGAAGGGTAACCTATGCAAATTTATCGTTGATTTTGTAGAAGATTTGATAAAAACATAATTTTTTTGCATTTCAACTAAATCCGAAAATAGTTATTAGATTAAGATTATGTTAATATTGAAACAATTTTTAGAAATATTACCGAAGAAAACTTCATAAAACCACATTGACACATTGTATGACTGTCCTCCAAATTGGCTATACATTTAAAATACCTTGCTTGAAAAAATATATTAGTTTTGTCAACAGCAAGTCATTTAATCAGGACCTACTAATTACTTGTTTTACTTATGAAAAGTTTATATTGATGCAAATTTTGTTGTTTATGAAAATATATAAAAACACGATTATAAATGCGAAGTTGATTCCAAATAATTAAAACGGGTATTTTTCGTTTTAATATCAAACAAATCGATCATAGTGTTTTTTTCTTTATCTCTCATTTGCAAAGATTTAAATGAAGAATTGTATGTACCTATTTATTTTTCTACTTTAATTTAAAAAATGGGTGCAAATGCCCGTTCTAACTGTTGCATTATGAAGTTTTGTACCAAACTTGGTAATAAATGTGATAGATTGTATGTTTCAAAAGAATATTACTTACTAGGCTAATGGCAAATTTGCAATTGTTTATCAAATCCTTTTTGAGTTTTCCCAGCAATTACCATTTTACAACATTTTTCAACTTCCCAAATTAAATCACTTAAGCTGTCTTTCAATATCAGGCATCTCTACATAAACCATTAGCTACAATAAAATGTATAAACAAATCTATTTCTCAAGGGCAATGATAAAATTGCATCAATGAAAACATTTAATTGACTAATTTACAGTTGATGCTTAAAGAGTAATCAGATCAGAGTATGAATAAATCATTGTAAAAACAAATGCAAATCATGTTCGCACTTTCTCATTCATACCCTACGTTCCAAATAACGATTAATATCTCTTCAAGGTCACACCTTTGTAACAATATTTGTTCAATAGTGTGCTGAGCGCAAACGTTTGTCTTCAAAAGCAAGAAAGTAGGCTATACTTAAGTCTCGGTCAGTTTAAACGCCGAAACAGTTTAGTCATCGTGGTTCAACTTTTAATAATGGACTGAGAAAGTTAGTGAATTGGATTTTATTACCAGTCGGCTTTTTCACAAGTCAGTAAAGAAAGTACGAATATCTTAACGAAAATAAAATGGTCATGTTAAGACAGACAATGTGTTAATTTACCTTTGTATTAACACTTTGTTTATAATTTAAGAAGAAAACCAAAGACTATGAAACTTTATTGTTAATTGTAATTGAAAATGTAATTGGTGTTTAGTGACGCACAATTAAGAGTTCATGATGGGACTAAGAATTGTGATTATATTAACGACCTGTGTGGAATTCGTTGTAAGCATGGTAATGAACTTGTAAGTAGCTACAATGGGACATTATATTTTAAGAGATTTATTACAATACAGAAATTAAAAATCCAAGTCGTCGACCTAGGGTTAGAAGTTATTGTACACTGCGTCCTAGTCATTTCAACTAAATCCTTATTTCTTTGTCTGTCCATGGACTACGTGTCGACTGTTAGTAGACCATAGTTTACCCTATTCTGTCACGGGAGCGCTTTATAGCGCTTGGTTACCCCAAAGCACCGTATTTTGATTAAACGCATAAACATGTGTAAAGAAATACATTAAGGCTATTGTACCGCCTCTGGCCGATAGTTTGAAAGTCGAAGAAACATATCTGAAAAGTTTGCTGAATTGAAAGAAGGCCTTTAAAATAACAGAAAAAAAAAATTGTGAATTTTTTGGGCGGACTACTCACTTTTGGAAATATATTTAGATTTTTGGACAAAGTGTGATATACAAGCTAGTTCAAAATTAATTTGACAATCGGTTTTCTGACATAGTTCTAACACCTTTAGCTACAACTTGACTAAAGCTTAAAATGTTTTCTGAAAATAACAGTTGGTGTACGATTTTTTTTGTCAAACGGTACAAATACGAGTTTTGTACCGTTTGACAAGAAAATTCGTACACCAACTGTTATTTTCAGAAAACTATTTTAGCTATAGTCAAGTTGTAGCTAAAGGTGTTTAGAAACTATGTCCAGAAAACCGATTGTCAAAATTTAATTTTGAACTAGTCTTGTATATCACACTTTTGTCCAAAAATCTAAATATAATTTCCAAAAGTGAGGTTATGTCCCGCCCAAAAAAATTCACAATTTTTTTTTTCTGTTATTTTAAAGGCCTTCTTTCATTCAGCAAACTTTTCAGACATGTTTCTTCGACTTTCAAATTATCGGCCAGAGGTGGTACAATAGCCTTAAGAAGAAGCAGGCGTGATTTGATGTTCGGCGCGTCCCTTGTCCTGCAGCCATAAATCATTGCATCTTTATCTAACTTGGCATACTTGATAACAAAGAACATCTGTATGATCCTATAACATCAGATTTTCAATATTTATCATAGATCAATCAGTTGTAATTTGGGTCTTTTTGACCATTTTAACAGAGTTCGAGAAAATTGAATTTTTGTTTATTTTCTATAATCGAGTAATGGATAAGTGCTATGATAGATGCCTTCATAATTATTTTTTACACAATTATATGAAATCACAATTAGATGCGACTAAAATTGTATGATAAATTTGAAAGCTCTTAAAATAAGCATGCTGGCCTCCTTTTAAGTGAAATGAACTTCACACAACGCTTACACAAATCAGTTCACCAGATTATAATATATATATATATATATTTTATTTCAGCAAAATATAAATTGTTATATATTAATGATTCCACCTTTCTGCTTCCAGCTGTTTGTTGTCGGTATGTTGGTACTGTCGGTCGTTGGGCCAGCAGTTGCTCGGGTCTATCTACTAGATGATGGCGAGAACACTGAAGGTAAGATTTCTGTTTTTGTAGAATTCAAAAATTGGAAGAAAAAAATAGAATAATGTAGTTATTTTTTGTAGAATAATGTAGAATTGTGATAATGTAATAGTACACAATATTGTAGATTGTTTATAATACGATTTGTATAAATTATTTGATTTGATTATTTAGTTGTGATTAATAGAAAAGTAGAGTACGTTTGGACAAACAATTTGTGAGTGAAATGATTATCAAATTTGATTCAGTTGTATTATGATTTAGTTAACATTTTTGGTTTATAGTAAAGTATAACACTTACAAACAGCTATCAACAAATTCTTACATTGACTTTTTTGTGTATACATAATTAAAAACAGTCAAAATAAGTTTATCCAATGCATGTGGATGTGAATGTGGAATTAAGAAATACTGTAGTCTTGCTTGAAGTTTTATTTGTCAACAGTTAGAAATAAGTATTTAGATGGTATCTTATTGTTGTTTTGAACTTTGTTGTATTCGTAATCGTACATTGTACTAGTATGTAGAGTAGAACTAGTAGTTAGATGTGGTTTGGTTCTTTTTAGGATATCGCTCATCCACCAACGCAACGACACAAACCCCCTTTACTCTCCTCACAACAGAACCTATAGAAACTCTTATTTTTACCACAGAAGAAACCCCTGTACTTGACATGTTGATACGTCCAGAGGAATTAATGTTAAACACATCTAGCTTTCAAGTTTCCGAAGAAACTAAACACCCACAAGAAAAACAACCAGAATCCGAAATAGAAATCGATTCAGTATCTGCAAACACAACTCAAAATAGCGAAATAGTCCCCCTTCAAAACACAACTATTACAGACATTGACACTTTAAACAAAACTGATACTGAAGGTCAAGAAACTCCCCAAGACCACGTTGCATCTAGTAGTTCTGAAAAGGATGATTACCAGATAACGATTATTCCTTCGCAATTGAGTGTGGTGACATTTCCAGAAGAATCAAACGATTACTCTAATTTTTACGATGACGATTCATTTTTTTATGAAGAAGACACAGAAGTTGTAAATCCATTTAGGGTTTTGTCTAGGTCTTTGCAGCCGAAGCTGTTGTCCTATGACGAGGCTAGTTTTCCGTATGGGGATGTAAATATTCGGAGATCGTACATGGTGACGCAGACAGAAAGAGCGCCATATTTGAACGCTGAGCATTTAAATAGAACACATCCGTTAGGGTTTGGTCAGTTTAGTTCGTATTTCCCCGTGATGTCTCGGTCGGATTCGGTACGGGACAACGATGAGGCTTCTTACTGGGAAGATCCACCAGTCAAGTCGCACAAAAATGCTCCGGTTCGTCCATACAAGCATGAAGACGATGATGAAGATGATGACGATGATGATGACGAAGATGACGAACCACATAAGAAACATCCGCAGAAGAAACCGAATGGTTCGGTGAATCCAGCAAATCCTGTGTACGAAATATCTCTGCAATCTGACCTAAGTTCGACGCACAGTGCGGACAAGGGGAAGAAGAAACGACGACGACCAACGACATATAAAGTCGTAACTAATTCACGGAGAACCAAGAAGAAAGGTCGTAAACGGAGAAGAAGGAGACGTCCAAGTGGAAATAGAACCAACGGAGATAAGTATAAATATAACCCACATGATTTTAAAAACACGTTGAATCTAAAGGTTTTAGTGAATCCTGATGGAACTGTATCAAAAGATTCGGGAGATCAGAAACACGGAGACGATCACGACCACGACGTTGCGAAACCAAAACGATCGAAGTTCACGTCTAAAAACGAAAGAATTGAGGACTCGGATTCGGAAGCGAGCGATTATACGCAGGAGTATGCTCCAAACGTGAGGAAACCGAACCGACCCAAGGGAGGGAGACCTGGCAACCGTGGAGAGGTCCAAGATAGACCTCGTTCAACCAATCAGGAGGCGAGTCACCCTTCCAAGCGACCACCTGTCGGCCCAGAGCGACCGCTTCAACGTAGACCGACGAAACAGAACGATAATGCGTATCTTTCGCAGAGACGACCACATGAAAATACCCAAAACAACAATGAAAGGAATCCAAGCTTAAAACGTCCAGAAAATGTCCCCCCTTCTAATATTCCACCCAATAATTTCATCCGTAAACAGCCAATATTCACCAATAACAACAACCATGATAACAACAATCCACAATCAAATAGAAAATCCGAACATTCACACGTAAGACGTCCAGTGTTTTCAGAACCTTCTCGTCCGTATAATCCGGACCCGCTTCAAGGTGATTCCGACGCCCCCCTTCCCGCCCACGAAGTCCCCTCACACAAACACAAGGGCCACACAGACTCCTACAGACCGCCTAGCGCATCCTCATCGTACGACCCTCCGAAGTATAAAGCCCCGGCCAAAGGTTCTCTCAGTACGACCCTAAAGACAGAATACCCAGCTAGAATTCATCCAGCGAAGGGTGTGACCTTATCACTTAGTAAGTTGTCTTTGCAGTATACAACACCGAAGAATATCGAACATGAGATTACACTTCCGGTAACGTTGTCCCCGTCGAAGGCTCACACTTCCGGTAAACACTCAGAGAGTAGTTATACGGAGACGAGCGATACGTATTTCCCACCCCATGAGGATACTTCGGAATATAGCAGTGATTATGGCGAAGTGAAACACCACAATCTTTTTAAGGGGATTTTCTCAGATTCGACATCTCATCATTCAACAGACGAGATTTATGACGAACCATCTGGTCATGATATCTTATCGGTTGGTACAAAACAGAACAAACAACGAAGACCGACCGGTCCATCTCGATTCAATCCATCGTCAGCTGACGAGAATGATTTCGAAGACGAGGAAGATGCAAAATTGAATCTGTCTCCTGGGCCGCCTTATGATGATGCTGATGATATCACGGGTACTCTAACCAAATCCCCTCCTCGACAAAAACACAAACATCACAGACCAGAATCAGAACAATCTCGTCACAACGAAGATTATGTCCCACAAAAATCTGCTCCATCATCAACGAAACATAAATCGGATTCCAGAAGACACAAAGATCACCGTGATATATACGCACCACCTAAAGACACAATCTCCTCTTACGATGCTCAACCGATTCCTAATCTAGACCCAGATTCTTATAGGCCAGCTTCTGGGATAGGGGTTATCAACATTCCTTTAACCCCTAATGGCGACAAACATCTTGCAATTCCAACTCACGTCACCACAAACTCAGATCTAAATTCCAACCATTACGACATTACTCACGAAATACAATCTGGATTATCACCAAAAGTTTCGAAAGTTCATGGTATCGCATCACCAGATTACAACCCTCCTTTACAAGAACCAACATTATATGAACAATTCCAACCAGATTATGGATCATCACCCCCAAGTACACGATATGGCGTACCCTACGTAAAGAATTATGGGTCTCTTCATACACCACATAGGCCAGTAACTGCCTTTGGACAAAGTCCTTACTCATATGAGAACCCGTACAATCAGCCAAATCAGAAGATTGGTGGGTCAAGGGTTTACACATATACAAACACAAATAAGGCGGGTAATTTTCAATGGGGGGTTAGACATAATGCAGGGGTTCCCTATTCACCTTATGGAGGATGATGACGATCAGGGAGAATTCCATGGAAATGGAAGAAAGAATATTGGAAGGTGATAAGCGGTAAGTCGCACTATTGAATTAATAATGCCTGGCTTTTGTTTTTGGTGTTGGGAAATATTTGTACATTTTGTAACTTCTTTAGAAAAAGGACAAAATATTAGGTTTGGTAACATGGGGGTATTTACTAACTCGTGCTACAATAGTCGATCGATTGCGTCAAATTTGTAAATACAATAACGCATGTGGCAACTTGTGGAACGATAGACAACTTATAAATATAAATCATTGGACTTTTTCACTGTTAGTTAACAAAATATTTATTTTTTGATTTATATTTATTTATATTTATATTTATAACGTTACTACCTGTTATATAGTTTCATTTTTTAAGATAGACAACTTAACTTAAGGCTAACATTTCCTTCACTGACACACAAAAAGTCAATTCCACTGCGATGAGCATGACATTGTATTTACAAAGTTGTTGTTGAAGATCGACTTTTGTCGCAAGGGCTAGTAAATAGATCCTCAGAGCTTACGAATGTTACGTTTGATTTCATCACTTACAGCATCGTTATGTTTGTCTGCTTCTCTGGCAACAAGTTGCAATTGTGAGATATATACAACTAGAATGTTTAAAATTATTGGAATATTTTGTTATTTGCTATCCAAATTTCTCATTGGCATTCAAACTTGACTTGTTTTGACAGTGTAATATACTATTATCTGGGTTTACTTTTGTATGGGATAAATCTGCCATCAATAATTCTGTGGTGCGTGGGGAAAAAGGGCATAGGTCAATAATGGTTAATTATCAGGAGAGCCATGTAAAGTTGAAAAAAATCTGTGCAATCAGGTAGGTATATTGACTTATATCTATTGCACCAATGCTAACATAGCTCATTATAAGGAAGATTTATGACTTGTGCCCCTTTTCGTAACACAGAAGTAGAAAAATTGAGAACAAATGTGGCATAGGTCAAAACTGCCCAAATTTGACTTGTGACCCATTTCCCGCCGTCTACAGAATTATTGTTATCATTAAGTGGCACTACAATGAGTTATTATTAATTGAAGAACATAAAAGTACCCCGGGGTTCGATACCCCGCTGAGATGGACTAAGAAATATCTGAATTGAATTCGATAAAAAATAAGAAAAAAATAAAAATAAAGATACCAAATAAAGTTGTTAAACAAAACACGAGTATCGTGATTACTTCCCGTTTAAGTAAAAAATATTACTACGAAAATTACTACTTTTACTCTAAATCACTGACGCAAGCTAAACAATTCTTAATTGTTATTACGAACAAGACATAACACTTAACAATTAAAATTTAACAAGCGTGTTTTGAATGTCAGGAAAGATTCCTTACAAAGACGGCATCATCTCGTGTCAAGTTAAAATGGTTGAATGATTTAAATATGAAAGTAAAAGATAACATCTTGTCCCACGTACGAGATGCGCGGAGGTAACAAAGACGAAGTGTAAAGTAGAGTCAGATAACAAATTAGAATAATTACTATTATTATAATCTTGACACCGCGAGGTGCAGTTATTGTTTTGAGTCATGTCACTTTCAACTTAGGTGTTGTACGGAGACTCTTAAAACTGCCGAACAAAAGAATTGGGAAAATAATTGCATGCAACAGACTGAGTTCATATGTTCACAACAGTTTTAATAACTCACGGAAAGCCGCCATACAAAGCGGCAAACTTGAAAGGAAAATCCAATTGCAATTAAAAATAAATCTTTTTAGAAATAATATGTCAAACTAGAGAAGATGATTCTATATGTTTTTATAAAACTACCATAGTGTATATGAAGAAAAAATTCATGAAATTATGTATTGTGATGTACGTTTAAATTATTCGATTGGCACATTATTCTAGATTTGATCTTTTGTGTTAATTCCTGATTTTTTAAGAGTTTAGTTATCAGTAACATTGCATTAATTGTGGGTTATTCTTCAATAAAAGTACGTATATTCAAAAGAGACACTCTTCCTTTATTTAAACTACATGAAGAATTGATTCTTTCAATAATTATTTTTAGAATAATTTTTTGTGGGAAGCCTGCCCAGGGTGCAATGCATGCCCCAAATTGGTATCTAACTAGGTACCTTGAGGATAGAACAATTGTGAGGAATGTCGAGGGCTGTTTAAAAAGGTCTCATTCTCTTGCATTCGCATTAACGACCAGGAAAACCCGAAAAAACCTGCAGTCAGGATTGCTGGTCTCGGACGGGCTTTTGAACCGGGACCTCTTGAATCAGAGTCGCGCGCTTAACCACTGTCGTTTGATTCTTCAATTGGATTAAAACAAACATGTAAAAGCGATTTATTGTTAAAAAAATTGTAATTGACTCCTGTAAATAAAATAGAGTTTAAATCATCCGATCACTTAATTTCAAACTGTATGTTTAACAAATTTAAAGTTTACCCGTATTTCAATCAATCAAATTCTTTATATTAGCATTTTTGCAATTTTCATCCATTTTACACACATAGAAAATGTTGAATAATAATATAAATGTAGGTAATTAAATCCCATTAAAACGTTCAGTGCACTGTTGCAAATATTTCGCAAATATGACACTTGTCACTAATAAAAACACGTCAATATTAAGTGTTTATTGAAGATAACACTGCTCTTCAGCAATATTTATTTGTGATATTTCGACTTTTATTCGTGTCTTTATCAAACTGAAGGTTGACAAAGGAAAATTAATATATATTAATATAATTTTGTGAATCTTGACAAAGTCCTCACTACTAACAAAATGTGTCTGCTCCCTCTAGATCTGGCCCCAGCTGCCAGCGAGGGCAGAATCCGCCGCCAAGGAGGGGGAGGGGAGGGGGTGACTGGCCCCGTCCACACTTTCGTCAAGACTGACAAGCACGCCCACTTCAAGTGGGGAGTTCGTCACCACGTTGGTCACCAATACGCCGGTTAAACTACGACGACAACCATGTGATAACAAACCTAAACCTAACTAATCTTTATAACTGGGATTGACCACTACCAAAGTGTGTTTTACATTTTTAAAACTTAAAATTTTAGTAATTTTGTAATTGTTATTTAGTCAAATTATCGGATGGAATAGTCATAGCATTTTGATTTTTATTACATTCTAAATTTTTGAGTTTATAGTATATTATGTTTTATTAGGCTTATAGAGTATAGAGTATTTAGGTTTAGTTTGAAACCCAAATAGTACTTTAGCTTCGTTGAAACTTATATACTTCTTTAAAGGTTATAAAGTTCATACTTTGTCACTCAAAATTGTAACAATGTATGTTAATACATTGGTTCTTCTCTACGAAAAACAATTTCTTCTTTATTTGGTTACAATACTCCTTTATTGAGTATAATTCTGGTTTATTTTCAAAAACACAAAACATTTAATATGTTGTTTGAATGCGTGTGTGTTGCGTGTAAGTTTAAAAATAATGTGATTGTTATTTTTTTCTTAGTTTGATAACATTCTTTTTACAAACAACCAATGCAGATTGATGACAAAAAATAAGCGTTGTTTAAATATTTCGAAATCATAATGTTTAAAATATGTTGTGTAACACAGATTTCTTATACTTAGATTGATCTATGCAATAAAACACCAAGAACAATTAACAATATTGTTATTATGAGATGAAGCCATAAAAAGTTGCATTATATAAATTGCCAATAAAGTATTGATAGTAATATTTATGTAAGTTCAAAAACGGATCTGAAATGTGTCATCTAAGCTCCTAGATTTTCAAAACAGCAATTCTTCTTCGGTTTCGAAGATATTTTATGAGTTTCTGTTGATCCTTCCACAGATATTGGATGTTATTGAATGTTTTTGTTTTTCTACTTTTCATTTTCCTCTTCTAGTAAATGCTTTTTGTACTTTTATCTTCTTCTTATCGTTTATCTTCTTCTGCTTCTTCTGCTTCATCTTCATCTTCTCTTTTGCTTCTCCGCCAGTTTCTTTTTATATCTATACTATGTCAAGTTTTCTTCTTATTTTTCCAATGTTAGTTCTGAATTTCTCCGTCTAAAGTCACAACGGGGTATCAAACTTTTATTTCTGAACTGATCTTCCATATTTTCAAACCAACTTGTTAAATCCTTTTCATTTTTGTCTTTCAGTCAAATATAACAGCTGCTGATTGTGAATCTGAAAAAAAGACATACAAACATATTTTTAAATGTCTTATTTTAGTCCACACAAATGAACATGATACATTTAAAACTGTTCTAATTGTTTTATACTTGCCACCTATTGTTCTGTACGTGCCAAACCTCCATCTGCTCATTGTGAAACTTCTCCGAATAGTAGACGCATTCACGACAGCCGATGCGTAACATTATCTGTTCCAACACGCACGTCGTTTAACTACAATCCAGTGTCATAATAAAAGTAAACTGAATTGCACTTTCAGGGAGATTTTATCTTCTTTAAAGTTAATTTCGTCATGATGTATGAGTCAAAATGATCCTTAACAGAATATGACAATGTTGAAGTTATACTGTAAGTAAATTTGAAAAGGCATTTCAATTTGAAATCACTTGGCAAATATATTTCAAAACTGATATCTTTTCTTAACATGGAAATAATTCATCCTGTTAAAACAATGCATGCATGTGTTATCCCTTATCAGTTTCTCCCTTCTTACACATTTATCTTACTTTAGACAGATTTCTGCTTTCTTCTCTTTTCCTTATTTTCAAACTGTATTAGATCGTTTTACTTATCCATTCTTGAAGCAACTTAATATTCTGTGTTCTGTCAAATCTTATCATCTTGAATTGTTATAATTTTTATGAAGTGTATGTGTATGTGCAAATTGTTTGATGTTTTTATGATAGATTTTACCTTCTGATATTGTATTTTCTAGTTTTATAATAAATAAATGATTGTTATGTTTTTTGTTTAGAAATGAAATTGTTTATTTTCATCAATTTTCCTTTCATAATAAAACACAAATCACAGGTATAGTATTACAGTAACGTGCACAACAAAGTAAAGAGGAAGAATGTTGATAAAGAGCACAAGATAAAGAATGAAGGTTTAGGTAAGAGACAAGAATGCAGACACAAAGTAAAAGAAACAGACATAAACACAGATACATTATAGTCTGAATGTAAAGTGAACAAAATAATTCAATGTTTAATTCAGACAAGGAAATAATTCGAAAATAATTCTGCAAAATGTGGAGAACATACAGCAACTAAAGATATATTTACTACAAATGCACATTGCACAGATAACAAGTTAATTTGAAATGTTTTTTTTTTTAAATTCACAATAAAGAAAAAACTCTTGAATAATAAAATTGAACAATATTATTTGATGAAGACAGAAAATAATGTGAAGTATGATGGTGAAGTAGGCACTGAAGGAAGACACTGAAAACAAAACAGATTGATGAAAGCAAAAAGAACAGGATAATGAACAAGAAAGAAGACGCGATTTACATGCATGATTTGATGAGATGTGATATAAACGAAAGTAAAGCATAGTTGATGGAAGACAATGCAATGATGTGATGTCGATTCATTAGAAGTGATGGTATAATAAATCATGATTATCTGAAAGAAGTGGTAATGGTAGTTTAATGGAAGAGATCATGTTCATGAATGATTGAATGAATGGTTTGAAAATGATGATTAAGAATAGAGAAAGGAAGAAGGTAAAGATGATAAAGGTAAGAAAATAAAACATGCTTCTTTTATAAGAATGTTACTATGATCTGTTATCAAATTACCATTCGATTAAAGTGTCAATGATGGTGGCCAGGTACGTAAAGCTGTTGCGAAAGTTCGAACCCATTAGGCATTTTTCCTAGTCACCAGTAAAGGAAGAAAAGAGTAACCCATTGAACTATGACACAATGGTTTAGAGATACGTAAGGTGTGGTGGACAGTGAACAAGTATTTAATGAACTCTGACGGTGAAATGGCGGTGAAAGTGATGCAGATGTTGATTGACGATAGTGGTGATGATGAAGAAGAATATGTTGATTGATGATAGTGATGATGGTGAGAAGATGACGATGATGATAAAGAAGACGTTGACAATGATGATGATGGTGACTATGTTAATGACGAAGAATTGCATTGAGGAATACCGGTATAGGCATGCAGTATAGTCCCATAAGAAAATTAATAAGAAACTAGTGGTATATCAGAAGAAAAGGTTGAGTTTTGAAGGTTTTTGTCTAAGTGAAATGAGTTGTTGAGAAGAATGAAGAGAAGGTTTCAAACTAACTCCAGAAATATGAAGTGGTCATAAAATATGATCATGAAAATATGCAGCTTGAGTGAATGAAAGTAGTATGCAAAGTTAAACATATTATGCAGTTAGGATCTGAGGGTAAGACCAGCCAAATGAAGAATGGGTTGACTACGTGATTTCAAAAAAGATAATGAAGTGATTCTTTGTGATTTTGAGATGGTGCATGCATATGGCGAAGTAGAAGATGTTATTATATAAGAACATGTGGAAGTTTTTAAGGGCAAGACCAACGTAATGTAATAAAATCTGAAGGCATATTTTTAAAGAAGAGAAATTGATTAGTTTGGTCTATATTAAGATGTTGCATGCTAAACGTAAAATGCAGCTTTGCAGGCAACATTAAGGCGTAAAAAAATATTTAAGGGTAAAAGCCAGTGCAGTGGAATAAAAAAGGATGCGTGATTTCAAATAAGAAATTTGTGAGTTTTGTTGATTTTAAGGTGGCGCATGCATAAGTGCAGTATTGAAGATAAAAAAAAGGATACACGTAAGACGTGGTAGTTTAAGGGAAGACCAGGGCAATTTTGACTAAAGAAGATAAATAAAGGATAGTTTTTGCTTTCATAAGAAGGCGCATGCATAGCCAAACATGAAGTGCAGTCGTGAAGGCAAATGTGAAAGATATAGCACCTAATGAACACGTAGTTTTTGCTCTAAGAAAAGCGTTGGAAGTCATAGAACTAACTCACAAAATACACAGATTAGGAATTATCTCATTCGAAATGAGAGCAAAATTATTTTAATGAGAGGTTTCTTATTGTTGTGCGTATCCTTGATACTGCGCTGCAGGCTGCTGCGCGTAGGCCTTGGGAGCAGGAGCGTATCTCTGTGGAGCCGCCGCGGCCGGCGTGTAGAGTTGTGGCTGGGCGGCGACAGGTTGAGCCACTGCGTACTGCTGGCGTTGAGCGGGGCGGGCGGGGGCTGCGGCGCGGTACTGCGCGGGGTCGGACAAACTGGAGTAGACCTGGGCCTAGGGAAGAGAACGAGATGCATGCAAAGGGTTAATTTATTGAATTTCATATTTGCGAGTATTTTAAAAAAAATATTTAGTCAATAGGGTTTGTAGTAACTTGGAATTAATCGTAAGCTTTAATTTTTTTATTGTACACACAAAATATAACTGAATTTAATATATATTACTACTTGCCATACGAATTAAAGAAATATCTTTGTATTATACTTTATGCCCATTTTGATTCATGTGATGAGTTTCAAAAATATTTTATAGTTAACTTATATTTTTAGCGCATTTAGGGTATAAACAAAAAACTAATTATTTGGCCTAATATTAATTAAATGTAAGTACTTTACGAGCTAAGAGTAAAAACACATTTTTGTGATGATGCCCGCTATGGGGTAGTTTTGCCGATGAGAATTTTTGAGATGACTAACTGTATATTAGGGTGTCAGGGTAATTGAGAATGGATTCTTGGCAAGAGCTAAAGCAAGATAAGGACCCACCTGAGGTGCCTGGTACTGCTGGGCTCCTTGCAGGTATTGCTGAGTCTGTTGTTGCCTGACCGAGTGTTGCGCAGGGGGAGGGGTGGGGACGATCACCTTGATGTCGGTAGGCTCACGGCTCACCTCGGCCTTGAAACCCTGGAACATTACATTACAAATATAGTTATATTGGTATTACCATAGCAATTAATACTACTTTATAAACTTTATCAAAATTATCCTAATTTTAACTAAAATGATTTTGCAATGGGACTTAAAAAAGTAAAGAGATCCCTCGAATACAAAAAACTTACAAAAAGCTCATCCATCAACGCGACTTAAAAAGCGTTCGCGAAGCTTCCTGTTGTAAAGAGTAATCCGAGAGCCTTCTTCCCATATTTAATATCTACCATCACCTTCATATCACAGGCAGAGTAAGCAGAAGGAAGATTGATGTATTAACTTTTAAGTACCTTGACCATTATTTTGATTTAAAATTAAACAAAAGAGAACCAAAAAAGGAGAAAAAGAAAAATCTACAAAAATGATTTTTTGAAATTGAAAAAAGTTGTTGTTTAGAAGATCCCACTCAACAACGAATGTAAGGTTTGCAAAAGTCAGAAAAAGCGAATCAGGAGTGACTAATTTATAAATGTTGCCAATGGTTTTTAATATTTTTTCTTCGATTGAGGTAAGCCATATAGTGTAAAGTAACCTCTTAGCAACGAGGTTCATACTAAGTATAGGAAATACGCCATCACACCCCCAATAAAAACCAGGTTTGTCAACTCAGTGGATAACAAAAGAGGTCAACTCACCGATAGAGGATCAGCCGTGTACTTGACTGTCCTGATGAAGCCGTCAGAGTCGACAACACTGTACGAGCCCTTGACAACATCCCCCTCTCTCTGCTCCTGACGGTTCTGGTAGTTGGTGTTGTGGTCATCCTGGACGTTGAAGGCGAAGTTGTAGGGCTGAGGAGGCTGGAGAGAAAATACATTTATTAGACATCTGACGTCAACGTAGTCTTCATGTTACTCTAAAAAACCATATCATTCTTTGATTGATGAATTCCATTTTATTTGGAAAATAATATTTCTTTGATGTTCTTCAAATTTATTAAGATCAAATTTGAGATTCTATGAGTTTCGAAAAAATATATACTGATATTCTCTGTATTTTGACGAAGTTATTTTAACTTATTAATTAATTCTGATAAAATCCAAAGAACTGTGACAGAAAAATAAAAATAAATTTAACAAATCTATTTATAAAATTTAAAATATGATTTAAATTATGATTCAAAATTAAGCCAATTTGAAAATAACTATAGGTTTTTGTTAAATTAAATGAATGGGTGTTTTTTCTCATGGTGAAGTAAAAAAACTCCTTAATGAAGGCACCTTCAAACAACAAAAACTGGTATACATTATGTAACAAATAAACTATTACGTTACGTAAGGTTACGTTACCGTTGCCCATAAAACAATCTTTACATAATCGCACCTCGTTAGCAATCGATCTATTCTCGTTGTTAATGAGTCAAGTAACGTTTCCTGTTTTATGTTCCGGTGTCGATGCATGTTATCGGTCGTCGTACGGGGCTCAGGTCTGCTAAGAGCCCCGCGGTCCGCGCGAGTGAAAGTGTAGAGGGAAAGTAGAGGTACTTTCATTACCACAACGTGCAACACTCTTGCTGTCTACGAGCTATGCCCGGTTCAGCGGGAGAGAAAGCACTAGGTCGTGGCGCCGGCCGGTGACGTGTTAGGGATGACGCGATTATGTGGTTAACTGCGGTTGTAATTTAATTTTAAATTGAGTATGTTTGTTTGTATTTGTGTCTACACCACACAAGATTGTGTATAACAGTGTACAATAATTAATATTTTTTTCTTTGTTAAAATTACACTACTTAAGAGACGAAATGACTTACAAACAATGCATAAAGTTTTTATGTAACCCGAAATTGTTGAATTTACAAATCTAAGTAACAACTAAGAACACATAAAAATATTTAAAATATTAAATAAATTATTAATGATTATTAATAGGAAACTGCTTAAAATAAATTTAAATTAGAGCAGACACAAAATTAATTTTACAATTAATTGGTTATTTTAAACGTGGTTTAATTTGAAAAAGTTCTTAACTGAAAATATACCTGTTTAAACACGTTTTTGTGCACTTTACCAAAAATCCAATTTACATGACGATTTTTAAATAATTATAGACACATCATATGCCACTCATCTCTAAAGAAGGTACTAACTAAAACTTACTAATACATTAAAAAAACGTTGAATATTTTTTACATACTGGTTTCCTGATGACGATTATTAGAAAGTCTACTTATTTTAATTAAAAATAGGATTTATCTAAATAGAACCAGTAACTTTCCTCTCTCTGAACGTATTCTACACTTGGCGGGCATCACAAACAAGTGCCTTCTAAGGTCATTGTCATCCACTGCACACTTGACTAGGTTACAAGATCATCCGTGTGGTGGTCATTCTTCCACGTCGTGGGCAAACCTTTCTACGAGGGCTGATACCTTCGCAACCTGATCATCCGGAACTGAACGTAGCTCAAGAGAAGGCGACGGAATTGATTTGTTTTGCACATTTCGAGTTCACATCGATCGTTGAAAGCTTAAATTTTTGCGAGTTTAAAGAAGAAATTGAATCGTCTTCCATAACAAATCGATATAAATAAACAATTTTATATAATAAGAAATCATAATTTCATATTGTGTATTCTTTTTCTTATGATTGCAACTAATGTCTCCAAAACAACCAAAATTCTCAGAATGTATGAAGTAATAACTCTATATGAAAATACACATAACATATTTGCAGTAACTTTAGTAAATGGAGAATATTAATTGATTCCTAAAAAATGTTTCAACATTTCAGAGTCAGATTATAAACTTATCACAATCACCATTTTAACCATTACATTTTGTAAATTTAATTGATTGTGCACTAAGTTATTCAAAATAAATACAAGTTAATTTTTCTGATAATTTGGTTTGTCAACAAAACAAAGAAGGTGGTATATTCTAAATTTGTGTGAATATACAGATTATTTTCAATCATAAGTTTTTGCAAAATATAATATCCTAACATTTAGTCTGTATCGCTTGGCAAGACTTGCGGAACGATTGTGCTACGCCGCTGTAATTTTCATCTCTCGGGCCATTGATTGATTTTAGTGGAATCTCAAGAAATAATTGGGCTATGACAATACCCTAATTTTATAAGAAGAATTAAAATCTGCCAGTCCTACTTTCTTGTTTCAGAGAACATTTATTGAATTATTTGGTTGAATGGTTTTCCTATCACGTCTCTTTTGTTCAGGGAATTGAATTAACACTCAAATTGTAATATTAGTGATAATATAAGGCTGGAAATACCGATTAAGTTATTGGTGCTAAAAACATGGCATTTATCTATGAAGTAATAACTGTTAATCGCCTAGACAATAATTGAACGTATGAGTTTGGTAGAAATTGATTAAGAAATGCTGTAATTACATAATTTCTTTAGACTCAAGAAACTATTTTCGTACGTTGTGTGAACAACAACAACAATGACCTAACCTTACATATCGAATTACAATGTGTGTTTATAAGGTTTTTGTGATTTTTCTACATTTTTAATAATGCATTTTAAATGTATGTTCTTTAGTGTGATAAATAGATTGTAAAATTTATTTTTCGCACTTCCAGAAAATTAATTAATGTTAAAATAGGATTTATTTTATAATTTGCACTAAATAATTGTGTATCTTACTCACTGTAGGCCTAGGTATTAAATACACAAAATTCAATGTATGTGTAAAAATAAGTGTTCATTTGCATCTACTATCTATTTGAACACAAGCGTTCTCACACATTTGCATGAGCAGTTATATTATTTTATATAATTGAATATGTATTAATTTATTATATTTTATATTATAAATTACGCTTATATTGGCTATTGGACACACACTTAAGTAAAATACAAATGTAACAATATTTTAAAAATTGTTTAAATAATGGTCATTTTGTTCATTTGACCAGATATGTGTATGTAAGAATGTACACAAATTGAAATCATTGTGAATATATTATAGTACTACGTGATTATAAACTTGAATATCGAGTCTTCCTGTAGATATACAATGTTATAATCTTTTGTTTTGTGTTGTATTATGAATAAAAATAGCAAGAATGCTACTAATCAATAATTTGATTAATGGATTGTCTAAACTCGTACTGTATTGAAAGATGATTAATGACGATGATAGATGTTCCAAAAAAAGTGTTTATTTCAAAGTGATTTTCAATGTATTTATTATTATGTCTCTTTTAAGATGAGATAAATATTTATAGATTGGTTTAGGTTTTCGCGGCCCGTTGTATGTACAATACTAGGTTCTTGGGGAACTAGTGCAGCGACACTGGGCGTCCACCGACGTTTCGTCTGATCTACGTCAGACATCTTCAGAGTGACTGTGACTTCACGAAGGTTGACGCGGTTTTACCCAAGACCCTGGTATTGTACAAATATATATCCACAGATTATCTACCTCGTATTCCTCTGGTTGTTGTGCGGCGAGCGGCCGCAACAGTTTCCTCTGCGGCTGAGGTTGTGGTTGCGGCTGATAGATGGCAGCAGTCTGCTGTTGTGGTTGCGCTTGTTGCTGGTAGAGCGCCTGGGGTCCGGCCGGCTGTTGTTGCACGTAGCGGTACTGCGGCTGGGCCTGGGGGTAGGCGGCAGCGAGGCCGAGGGCGCTCAACACGAGAGCCTAAGGGGTTAACTTTTATCAGTGCTTTCCAAAATCATACATTTATATACTTATTTATTAAGATTGCTTCTCCTTTTTCGGTTATTAAAACTGATTTATAAAGCAAAACAATAAATGAATTTTAAATACATTATGATCACAAAAATAATATGAATTGCAGTTAAGCATATTTTGAAATAATAAAAAAATGCTTAAAATAGATATAATTTCTGATTATATATTCAAATAGTAGATTGGAAATTGGAAATGAAATTAAAACTAATCCTAGTTATATACTTAATCCTATTATTTACTTAATTCAAAATCCACTAAAAAAAATACTTGCCCTAGCCCAGTTTGAACATTGGTAAATAATGGATTTGCGATACATTTTCTGGTTTTTAAAAAAGGCATTGTCGATCCTAAATAGACTAACAATAATACATAATACTGATATTTCAATAATAATCGAATATAGTCTAAATTTCTATTTTCCTAACTACCGGTAGGCCCTACCCTATATTTATTTAAATTTCCTTTATGCATGCATACAACAAAATAATATGTTGCAATTTGCTATAACATAAAAACACTTTGAAGTAAATAATATAATTTTACATCAAATTTGTTTTAATTAAAAATACAAATTTTGGTTAATCACAGTATTTTTTCTATCGTTCATGGAATGATTAAATACCTTTAACCAAATTTACTAACTCACTAAATGTATTATTGCATAATTTTTATGTTAAAACACTTTTATGTTATGATGATTACCATACATTTTGAACAATTTACGCTTTGACACAAAAAATTAATTATAATTATGATAATGCTAAAAATAATTAATATATTTATTAAACTTACCTTAAATAACATGGCGACGTGTCGTAAGTATCCAACTGAGATCCACACACTTGTTTCTTAAACAGTTTCTTATTGAATGATTGGCCTGTTATTAAATCGAGGCTTATATACTTTAGAAAACGAGGAAGTGGATAAATAAACTATAGCATTTCCGAACGGCTGAGAGAAATTGTTGTTCTTGATTGTCTCATTTGGGGCGGACCCTGCCCTCGCTTACACCCAATCATAGGAGTATACGCGTTGGGTGTACACCAACTGCACTATAGGTTAGATTGTGTGAAAGCACGTATTTGCATGTTGCACGTGTACTCATGTGTGATGAGTTTTAATTGATAGGCAATGCTACACGAGGGGTAAGAGAGGAGATGGTATTGAATTTAAACCGGTATGTGAAGGAAGAGGTTTGACGGTAAAGGGCATAGAAAAGGAAACTTGTTGGAACTTGAGTAGTTTTCTTGGGTATTAATTGTAAAAGAGAGTATGAAAGTAAATTATTCAAAATAATGTGATAATGAACTTGTATGTATTTTATTTTATATTAAACTCTCACAACTGCTTATGTCTATAGTTAAAAAATATCATATATTCCATTTACCGTTTATTTCGGTTTTCATGGTTTTGAGTCATTGTGAATCCAGATTCCGGAATGTCACCAGATCCACATAATTTTTAGTATATTTTACTTCACCGTCTTTATCTATTACAGTTTCTCATATTGGCCTTGGCGTCAAACATAACATCAACTAATATAAATTGGTAAAGGCGTATTGTTGTATTAATAGCATGAGTACAGGAAAATCCAAGCTAGGGAGCGAAGCTAATTAAACGAAGAAAATTACAAATAAAATCACATTTAGCATTGAAATCTAAAAAAATGTGACCCAAGATTCATTTGTCGGTAAGCTAAAGAAGTCGATCCAAATCGTCAAACTAATGCCAAGACAAAACAAACAATTTTGTGTTTGTTTATTTATTTTTATAAAGATACATATTCTATTCAGTTATAAATCTGATACGCAAAGGAGGAAAAGTAAATAAGTGTCTTAGGGAATGTTCTCTCACCTTTTATAACTCTACTTCATTCCGAATACGTTAATCATTTAAAGAAAAAAAAATTATATACGATTTTCGTTTATAGACGTTAGCTGAAAGATGCACCATTAGTAATGGCGGGAAAAACGATCCACTACGTCACTTTTAGCTATATTATTACGAATCGACCAATGCCAAACAGTGATAGTAACTAACTGTGTAATCAAGATTCATTGATCCAAATACATAAAACCAGCTTTGGAAATTGGTCAATAAACTAAGCTCTAGTCCAAATCTTGACGTCACGTGCTGTTTGCGCGGGAAATAAAATACTACAAACTTTGTGCCTCAATCGAGTTTAAAATATTAACTTAAAATTGGATTTAACTGCAGTAATTTTGTTTTTAATTGGTTTTCTATCCATTTCTTACACCCACGTCAATATTTGTACTTGTGAACATTCCTTTTTCCACATACAAACCATTTTCAGGTGACTAAAGTAAGGAACACATAGGCCATCCATATAACAAATATTGCAGAGGATTGTCCAAGGACTATTTAATAGGACTAAGGAAACCCAGAATACCATAGGAAATTATTTTCGGTTGGATTGCCCGTGGCTTCCATGAATAATCTTTTAATTGTCTCACTTTCCATAATGAATGTACTTTGTCAATATATCTCTGACATACTACCTTATAATTAGTCTTTCCCATTAGTCAATTAGCCTAGTTCTTTCAAGGAACAATTAGTGAATTAAATAGAAAGGGCGGGCTTCGCCGCTGAGTGGTTTAAAATAGAAAATCATTCATACGGAATGCGATAACTATTAACTATTAATTATAATTGTTTATAATCAGCAATCACGGGGAATTATTTTGGTCGAGTTTTGAATTACAGTAGCTGTTGTATCTACGAACTGATAATTTTTTTTATGCTGGTCAATTAAACAAAACTTTCACGTGTAAAACGTTTTGTTTCTAAATTGCTTGCTTTCATGTGCATCTTTCTATTATCTCATTTTAACTATACTTCAAAAGTTAAGAATTTTCTATTATAACTATAATAATTATTGTTCTCTTTGTCGCAGCTTGTTAAGTATTTTCAGTCATGACAAACAACATTTTATCCTGTTGTTAAAACATTATTTTAACTTGGATTAATATTGATCTTTTTAATTATCACTAAAATAGATAAGATGTGATTCATAAAGAGTAAAATAATTAAGTGGTGCAGAATAATAACAACAAAATAATTTTATCAGGATATTTTTGCCGCGTCGATGATTTATTGTCTTTGGGCGTGTTGTGCGTATTGTTTGGTAATTTTTTTTTGGTTAATATTCTAGTAAGTTTAAACATTTAAATTTCTTGTTTTTCTTAGAGAGCCCACATAGTTTGGACTGAAACGTAAAAAGATAATAAATATTAAATAATCAATGTGGCGAAATTCCCCGATAAAATCATTTTAATGTTAGTTAAATAATAATACATTGTTGGGGTTTGTTACAAGTAACTTTCATTTAAGTGTAAAGTTTAAGTAAATTAAAGAATTGTTTGCAAAAAAAATACAAATTCCAAAAAAATGAACAACATAAATCTACGTGGGTGAGTGAATGCTTTATGTAATACTATTAAACTACTTTCAATTTTACGTTATGTGTTACCGATTGACAATTACTTGAACTTTCAATTTCCGAGTCATATTAAACACTTTATTTCCTGTCGACCCAACAATAACCTGTATAGTACAAGCTCTGCTCAACTGTTATCAACCTAATATTCGGAATCCTCAAAATATAAAATTAACAATTGACATCACATCCCGAAATGTTACCAATTGAGATGAGTTGATGTCAAGTTATATCAATTTGTTGAATAACTTTGTCAAATAATCTATTAACAAACTAACAATTAATGTGAAATGATGACAATTGACAACATTTTCATATCAAGTGATATCAGTTGAAATGTAAAGGCTATTATTATCACCCTAGAGGCAAAACCTTAAAAGTTCATGAAAGTTGGCTGAATGAAAGAGTACCTTAAATAAAACATCAAAAACATTTTTTTTTTTGGGGGGGGGGGGGGCAAGACACAACGACAAAACCGCCAAGGACGCATTTTTTTGGAAAAGATATATAATGGCCGATAGTGAGGTTATGTCCCACCCAAGAAGTTAAACAATCAAAAAATTATTTCCTGTTATATGAATAAAGGCCCTCATTCATTCAGAAAACTTTTCATACATGTTTCTTTGTCTTTCAAATTATCGGCCAAAGGTGGATACAATAGCCTTAATTGTTATTCGATTGAAGGTTCCAAATATTATTTGATATTAATTAGTCATTATCAATTAACAGTCAATTAATTTTTCTCTTTGATGAATGCAAACGTTTTCCAATGTCAACCAACGTGTTCGATTCACGACAGACAAAGGGCTTACATAACTGTATTTCAGACCAGCCTAATGTTCTAGACTCACATGATGTAACCTACACGATCTACTAATCTGATCGAGTCTATTGAAATTTCTCCGGTGTAGTAAAAGTGATCGAGCGGTTAGAGAAAGAGTAAGACAAAAGTATCTGTGATGTAAAAACCTGTCCATATCAACTCCCACTAGAGTCGAACAATGTAAAGTATAGGTCATTCAGTGTTACATTGTAATACTGTGCGTACACACGTTTACAAGGTAGAAACTCTCACTGAAACCAAATATACATCGCGATTACATATTTTTTATATGTAATGGCTGGTACGGTTGAGGTATTTTAAGGGGGGGGTGGGACTGTCGGATGCTTCGATATCATAAGTTGATGATGAGCTTTTTTAAAGTTTTTATTTGCGTGGAATAATCTTTACTTTTGAAGTCTTTATTTTTGGTCGACGCATTGTAGTGATTGTTGTCAAGGTTTCTATTTGTCTTTAAGTTAATTTGTTTATTCATTTAACGAAAATCTTACAAAAAAAGCTATATTTTTCTATGGATTCTGACTAACTTTTTCAACATTTTCTTTCAAAAGCGACTACATCACCATAACCTTAATGTCCATGTATAATATGAACGTTGTAGCCCCATCCGTTTGGTCAGAATTGGCCCAAATGGCACGAAAATATCGCACAAAAAGTCAAAAAACGTATATTAAAAGCTTTATTTCTATAGATTCTGGCTAACTTTTTCAACTTTTTCTTTCAGAAAGCAATACATCACCATTACCCCAATGTCCATGTGAATGTGAACGTTGTAGCCCCACCCGTTTGGTCAAAATTGGCCCAAATGGCACGAAAATATCGCACTAAAATCGAAAAAAATCGTAAAAGTACGATATTCATGAGAAATATTTCTTCGATTGTACCCAAAAACGTGGCAAGTCTAAGTTCAGAGAAAACGAAGGTCGTGTCAAATTTTCATCAAGATCGCATATGCCGTTTGCCCGGTAGAGAGCGAACAAACAGACGGAAAAAAAAAAAAAAAAACAAAACAACAACAACAACAACAACAACCGAGCTAAATTTTTTGGGTGGTCGGTAAAATTGAAGTCTTCGCTTCGCTCATCCAATTAATACTTATCAACTAGGAAAACGCTAAAGTCCCGCCGCGTTGATGGATGAGCTTTTTAAAGGTTTTAGTTTGCGTGGGATATCTTTACTTTTCAAGTGCTTTGTTTTTGTTGACTACGCATTGTAGGGGATTGTTGTCAAGTTTCTATTGTTTCTTGTCAATTGGTATTATTTACCGTAAAAACTTATATTAAAGCTTTATTTCTATGGATTCTGGCTAACTTTTCCAACTTTTTCTTTCAAAAGGCACTACATCACCATACCCTAATTGTCCATGTATAATATGAACGTTGTAGCCCCACCCGTTTGGTCAGAATTGGCCCAAATGGCACGAAAATATCGCACAAAAAATCAAAAAAATCATATTAAAAGCTTTATTTCTGTAATTTCTGGCTAACTTTTTCAACTTTTTCTTTCAAAAAGCAATACATCACCATAACCTTAATGTCCATGTGAAATATTAACGTTGTAGCCCCACCCGTTTGGTCAGAATCGGCCCAAATGTCACGAAAATATCGCACTAAAAATCGAAAAAAATCGTAAAAATACGATATTTATGAGAAATATTTCTTCGATTGTACCCAAAAACGTGGCAAGTCTAAGTTCAGAGATTTCGAAGGTCCTGTCAAATTTTCATCAAGATCGCATATGCCGTTTGCCCGGTAGAGAGCGAACAAACAGACAAAAATACAAACAAAAAAAAAACAAAAAAAAAAACACCCGAGCTAAATTTTTTGGGGGGTCAGTGAAATTGAAGTCTTCGCTTCGCTCATCCAATTATTATTAACGGATAAGAAAGAGAAAGAGTATGCAACAAATAGATTACTTCATTAATTAGACTTTCAATAAGGAAAACAGTTTGATTATTGATCGATATACTTGCAAACTATTCGATATCGATAATGATTAATACTTATCAACAATTTATTTGCGGATAAGAAAGAGGACGAGTATACAGCAAATCGATTCTTTCATTACTTAGTCTTTCAATAAGGAAAACAGTGAAAAAAAATTCCGGATAAATTTAAATATAGGAAAGTACGCTCAAAATATTGGTTAATCGATTATAAATCGATAGCAGATGTTTTAGCCCCAGCATGAATATATAACATAATTTTTATTTTTTGAGCCTACTAAAACTTTTCGATAGTGACACCTTAGATAATTGATTCTCAGGCACCGCGCGGTAGTCTCTATGGTCTCATTAGTGGCGTATCCATGGGGGAAAAGAGTGGGGGATAATCCTCCCTTTTGGCAAAAAAAATAAGTGGACTTTAACGTTTCAATGAAGAATACAGTATAACTGTTTTATCGCAATACTAAAGGCAAATTAGCCTACCATCTGACCAAAAATCAGATATACTTATAGATCCACATCTGAGATCTTTCGGATTTTAGTAGATAAAAAGTTGGTCATGCTTTAAAAGACACAGATTTTCACAAAAGAAAATCGATGGAGAATTTTTTTAGATTTCAAAGATGATTTTAGTTGGATGAGCGTAGCAAGCGTAGCGAGCGAAAAAAAAATTTAGCTCGGTGTTTTTTTTTGTTTGTTTGTTTTTTTTTGTTTGTTTTTTTGTCTGTTTGTTCGCACGATTCCGGGCAAACGGCATAAGCGATCTTGATGAAAATTTGACAGGACCTTCGAAATCTCTGAACTTAGACGTGCCACGTTTTTGGGTACATCGAAGAAATATTTCTCATGAATATCGCACTTTTACGATTTTTTTCGATTTTTAGTGCGATATTTTCGTGACATTTGGGCCGATTCTGACCAAACGGGTGGGGCTACAAAGTTCATATTTTAAATGGACATTAAGGTTATGGTGATGTGGTACCTTGTGAAAAAAAAGTTGAAAAAGGTAACCAGAACCCATAAAATAAACGTACTTTTACGATTTTTTTTCGATTTTTAGTGCGATATTTTCGTGACATTAGGGCCGATTCTGACCAAACGGGAAAGGCTACAACGTTCATATTTCACATGAACATTAAGGTTATGGTGATGGAGTAACTTTTTAAAGTAAAAGTTGAAAAAGTTAGCCAGAATCCATAGAAGAAAGGTTTAGATATGAGTTTTTTTTGAGGTTTATAATAACCATTAACAAGTAACATTTGAAACTCGACAAAAATCACCTACAATGCATTCACAAAGCACTTGCAAAGGAAAAGTGGTCCCACGCAAACAAAAAAGTTACAAAAACGCTAATCCATCAACGCGGCAGGACTTTAGCGTTTTCCTAGTTGATACAAAAATGGTTATTGTTATGCTTTAAAACGCGCAGATTTTCGGTACATACATCTATAAATACATTGGTTGACCCCCCCCCCTCTTATGAATTCCTGGATACGCCACTGGGTCTCATATTTCTACAAGTTGTTACTAAAGATCAAAATGTTATAGTTTCAAAATTGATGTTAAATTTTCTTCTAAAAAAAGAATTTATTTGTATTTCCATTTAATTTAAATCTAGTCTTTACATTAAATGTGGCTACAAGTTTGTTATGATGTGATGGCGGACATTAAACATATTAATATGTTTCCTGGAGACTAGGTTTCTTTGAAAGCTGTCTGATTATGACATAATCTGGTCGGAAGTGTACAATACGGAATAACAAGTACACGATTGTCAGTGTACTTACTACATACAAGTGACACGCCCTAGTCGTTAAGTTACACAACGAAATAAAAATGTAAATTGTTAATAAATACCTGTACAACTTCATTAAATATAAATAAACTATAAAGAATAAGTTATACGTAATTACTTGTAAAAATTGGTTTCACCAATCCCAATACAACCTAATTTAATTTATGACGTTTAAAGAAATGAATGCGCCCTTTTATCTAAGGGCGTACATGCCTAGATAACATGTCTAATTTCATCCAATTATATTAACTGTGCAGCTATTAATCGTTTTAAATAATTTTGGACAATGAAATGAATGTATCGATTAAGATACATATTACGAAATATTATTATTAACAAGCTTTTCGTTTTTTTAAAAATTATTTTATTTAATTTAAAAAAAAAACATTTCTTAATTCATAATTCACCGGTGTATGATTCATTTATAATTGTTAATATAATATAATTGAAAATGTTATACACACATACTTATTTTGTAGGCAAATGTTAGGAAATAACTTGCCTTTCTTCCCTTGATAACGCCCTGCAAGATGGAAGAAAATCTTTCCACGATATTTAATAGAAATCCGCCGTTTGCATGGGGAAATCCAGTACCATTGCAGGTTCAATACCTGAATATTGATTGTTGATACTTCACACTAAATAATGTTCCACTAGAATAAGTGAAATATAGCCAATATAATGGACATTTTTTATGTTTTATAAGCTCAGGTGCGGATAAACTCAAAATATAAAGCGAAGCTTATCAGTTATTATAGAATTGTTTAAACCATTTGGTTGAGGTGCCGGGTTCTCCCTATTTTGATTTAATCTCCCCCCCCTCTCCCCCCCCCCAGAATGCTTTTCTGGCCCTAAAAACCACCCCTAGAGCCAAAAAAGCATTCTGTATCATCCTTGTAAAGGCCAATTAAAATTAAAATGTACGCATGTCAATCGGAGGGAATGTTTTGTTTTTAACGTGATACGAGACACAAGCACAGACGGACGGACAGACAGATAAGAGATAAGGTCTCTTAAGTATTTAGAGTGTTTTAAGCCCATATAATATAAGTTGAAAGTAAGTGTTGTAACATACGTAATAGTATAAAATTTTGTATTGTTGGCAGTATCTCATTCTCATTCGAAACAACGTTGTTAATAAGTAATTAATACAGAGCTCTCATCAGTATAAGTGGAAAGACTGCGCTGCAAGGAGTCACCGAACTGTACTGTTCAAGTCCTCGTCGCTGTCATCGTCACATTACAACAAGAATGTGAAATTTAAATAATTTTAAACGAGCAAATTTTAATTAAATAGGGAGCGTAGCATGTAGTTATTGGTCCAGTCTTCACTAATGTTACATGAATATTGCATGAATATACAATGGCACTCTCACTTGCATACACACAAACATATTTTTAGAATTATGATTGTGTTTTTCGCACAATATTGTTTAACAGTATAATTTTAATTTATTTAAATTATGTAATTTTAATAACAGTTTTATTTAGAATATGATAACTTTATGTTTAGATTATTTTGTAGTTTATTGTGGCAAGTCACTATATTTTGTGACTTACTTTTAGAGCATTGTGAATGTCAATTTGTAAAATTAATAATTAAAATTGATAATATATCATCAATAATTAAATTAAAGTATTTGCATATTTGTTTTGTGTACATTCATTAAACCAATATCATTAAATAAATTAAATAAATACATTCATATTTGGATGATTTTTAGTGGGGGACATTAAACCAAAGACAATCTATACTCATTGCTAATTGTACATAAACCCTTACCAACGCCCGAATTTTGTACACCATTAAAATGGATTTTGAAATACATTTAAATAATAACCGCTACCTGTGTATAATGTACCACAGAATCTACAGTTTCCCTTCTTCTCGGTCTAACACTTCTGCCTGGTTCAGTCGCCACCTAGCCATTGAAGCGCATCAAACAGGCCAATCCATATGACACTCTGCCTCTCAGACAAAAGTAATCTTATCACGTCTATAAAGAGAAATCACACAGCGAAATGGTAGTCATTTGCAACTGGACCACTAAACTATTGATACATTCGGGGAAACTGTCGCTGTCCATACACTCCAACATGTGAAGTAAAGTTAATTGTCTATTTTCAACGTGAGTTTTCTTTCTCAACGCTGCTTGTGATTGTGTGAAATTTGTAATTTCGTTTAAAAATCTACTTTATATGTGAAAGTGAATGTGATTTATTGTTTATGTGAACTATTCAACATCTCAAACAAACGAAGTGTGAGCGATTTGCTTTGTTCTGCCTTTAACATTATTTACCGAAAGTGAACGGAGAACCTTCACCAGTAGTTAAATAAATGTTTTTTTTTCTGGTTGAATTGACAAAATAATGGACAATTCACATAGTTACTGTGAAAAAGGAGAAATTATAGAAATTTTATCGAGTGACAAACAACATAGTATTATGTATTTAAAAAAATAATTTAACAAACCTTTATTTTTTTCATCTTCACTTTCAATGCGGTTTAAATGCATAGAAAAGTTTGAAAGATATTTTCAGTAGCTCGGTGTAAAACGACTTTGTCTCTTATTTTGGTCAGCTTTTCACATGACAGTTTTTTTTAGGTTGAGATGACGCTTGTTACTTTTAGAAGTCAACAGTGCGGTCAAATGAGGAAACAAATTAATTTGTGAACTCACAAAAAATAAGTGTTGATTCAATGAAACTATTTTACGTTCAAAGGAAGTGAATTAAAAAATAAATAATTCGACAGGGGACTCCCCCTTGTGACGTCATGTTGTTCTGCGTGACCTTGAGTCTCCTGTTTGTCCTTGACGCGGTATCGAGCGGACACAAGGAGCCTCCCCCCTCTCTACCAATCAGCGACCACGAGTTCCCGCGTCTCAAGGTCAACCCCCACCCCTACCCGGGGGTGGGTGTGTGGAAACAACCGCCCGCGCACATAGACGTTGGATTCGTCCCTCAGAAGACCTACTCGCAGGTCAGGAAGACCTCTAAGGTTCTTCACCTGCCGCAGAGTGATGCGCTAGAGAGCGCGTCCGACGCCGAGGAGGTCTTCAATGCACCGAGACTCAGAGAGGTGATTTAAAACTATTATTTTATATACGTCCCCATTTCCAAACTAATGTTCAGGTTGGAGGGAACGTCAGCTCCATTTTCTCGTATATTTTGGCTCTTAGCTGCCGGTTAGCCAGACCTGACACAACTTCTTCAGCCTCTTCTTCATCTGACAACTCTTCCATATCGTTTTTTTTTTTTTTTTTACCAAATATCTCCATTTCTTCCGATCTTCACCACCATCTTCTCAGTGCACCCCCCCCCAAGACACGTCTTTCTATTCTATGCTTTGTTTAATTTGTTCAATCCACTCCACTTATCTCTTGGTATTCCTTCTTTTCTTTTTTTCCCTGCTATCTTTGCAAACTCTTATTCTTAATATTCTTTAATTTTTCATTCTTTTCCGTGTCCAAACCATCCGAGCCGCTCTCTTCCAATACACCACCTCAAACTTTGAACACTCAGTTCCTTCCTCATTGCACAACTTTTCAATTTATCCATTTTAGTTTCCCGCAAAACACTTCTTAGTAATTTCATTTCTGAGGCAACTAAACGATTTTCGCCTTGTTTTCCCAAAACTATTATTTAGAGTTATTCGTTATTTAATCATACGTTCTTCTATACAGAATTGCTTCCATTTTACATCAAGCTTAATTACAATTTCAAAATATGAGATTAACGGTTAAAAACTGTACAAACATTCAAATAATAATAATACATGTGCAATATGGACTGAAAATATTAATATTTATAAGTTCGTAGGTAAATTTTATATAATTGTTGGGTTTCTATTTATTTTATAGCGAAGAAACAGAAAAATCTTACGCAAATCAACATTTAAAATAGTTATATTTTTTTTATATAAATTGCATTGTGGTAAATTGCAATTGTGGAAAATATTCTGTCTTGATGTATTCACACCAAAATAATAAAATTAAAAGTAAATGGTTTCGTTGGTCGTGGTAGAGATAAAATACGTCATTTGGGAAAAATACATTTGTGTACCAAAGATAACGGTGACGTTTACGTTCATTGTTATAAACTTATGCTGTATCATAATTATTATGAAGCTGCCATATTTTTTTATATATCCCATGGTTATGGAAGCCACCTCTTTTGTGACAGCATTACCAAAAACTTGTGCTATACGTTCAAACATTTTAAACACTGAACATACTGTTCAAGTTTGACCGTGTGCGAAATTGATTATTGCGTTTACGTATAAAGACATTCATCTATTTCTATGAAATTTATAACTAAGCATATAATCCCGAGATAAAATTTTAATTGCCATTTCAAAAATACAAAAATTGGTTCATATTTTGACGTGCGCCGTGATTTGTTTGGTAGCTTGATTGTTATCCTTACCAAAATATTGTTATTAAATTCAACATAAATCACTATAAATTATTCGATAGTCAATTTTAATAAATAAGAGGAGATTACATAAATCTACTAAATATATTCATTTATTTATTTCTTAGGTGGTGAAACATACCCAGATTCGTGAGGTGTATGAAGAGGAGGGTTTCGATGACAACGCGTATGACCACGGTGGCTACAAGAAGGCAGCCGAGCATCACTCTGGTTATAAGAAGGGTGACGAACCAGCCACTACACGTCGGCGTCGTCAGCGAGGAAGAGCCAAGCCTGACAGCCACGGTCAGCAATCCGAGGCTGTTGGGAAGCAGCTCCCAGAAAAGGAACAGTTGAGTGTTGAGTTTGAGGGGAAGGGGGATGGGGCGATTGAGGAGAAGGAAGTGGGGGGAAGTGAAGAGGGAAGTGGAGGAAAGGGGGTGAAGAAGGGTAGGGGTAGGGGACGTTACAAGTTTAATGATGGGGATGGTGGGGGAGAAGATGATGGAAATAGGAACTATAGGTATGGAAGGATGATGCACAAGATGGAGATCAAGAGTGGTGTTGATAAAATGGATGATAGGGGAAGGCGTATTGAGGAGAAAGGCAAGGGGAATAAAGGAGTTGGTAGCTTTGTTGTTAATAGTTATGGGAAGGTGAATAAGAATCACACACGTAAACGAGAAAGTCCTATGGATGAGGAGGGAACTGAAGTGGAATTGGCTGAAGAGTTGAGTGGAAGTGAAGAGTTGCAGTCTGGAAAGCCATACGAAGAGCAAGGTTCGTTGGAGGATAGCTTCGGCGACGAACATAGTGCGACTGATAGACCGGATAAAGGCGATTATCTAGAAGGTAAAGATGAAGAGAGGAGGTTGAAGGAAGAGGATGCGATGCGCGATGAGGAAATTGAACAGCACTATCTGGAGACGAGTGCTGATATCTTGAAGGATTATCAGAAACCAGATCCTGGGATCGATCATCGTAAATATCCGTATTATGCAACTACGAAGAACAAGCATAGTCCGTTGAGGTACGCTTTGAATGCTGCCGAGATTCCCAAGAAAACTGCAGGGGGTTTGGAGTTTTATGATTCGAAGGATTTTTATCATTGTGAAGAGGTTAAAGGTCCGGGGAAGGTAACCCCCGAGAGGCAGAAGGACGGCCAATGGGCTGGAGCTCCAAGGAAGGGGATATTCCCCAGATTGACAGGTCTTGGTGATAAGATAGATTGCTTTAAAAATAAATATTGGGGTAAGGAACCCTTTGGACAGTCCGTTTTTCAAAGAGGGTGAGAGTGTGAAGATGGATAATAAAAAACGTGATACGCAAGATGAAAGTGAGGACAAAAGTCAACAACCGTTCGAAGATACGTCTGGGTTTTATCAAGATATAGTTGGAAATATAAGGAGTATCGAAGAGGGGAATTTTCCAAAGACGAATTTTGATTCGGGAGGAGCGGTGATTAAAAGGCCCAAGGACGATTATCCTAGGTATGAAATGCCGTATGTGCGTCCAACGCGAACGAATGGGAGATATAGAGAGGGTGACGACGAAGAAAATGATGATGACGATAATGATAATAATGATGATGATGGAAGGGAGGAAAGACGTGAAGAACCAGAAAAGCCAACATACCCGAAATATGTAACTAGTGCGCCGGTCTACGAGCAAGTTTATGTGCCTAAAAAGTCAAGGCCCCAATTTCCACTTTATGCTAATTACAAGATATATCCGAAGTTCAAAAGCAAACGTAATCATCATCATATAATTTTGAATATTTTGCCGCCTATAAAGTATTCAAAACCCAAAGAAAAATCACCTCCGAATAGTTATCAAGTTGAAGATTATAAACAACCAAAGAAGATTCCTAGTAGTGCGTATCCACTTTATCCTCCACTTGGCAACGAGAAAAAAAGATATAAAAAACCGCCACCTAACTATTATGTACAACATCCTTCACAGGTTGCTGAATATCAGGCAAGTAATGTTAAGGTTACTCCGTATTCCGGGAAGCTGTCAAAACAAACACAAAATCAAAAACCGAGTCGAAGTCCTCCCAAAATTCATAGAAATTATTCCACGCCAATTAAAACCAACGAAGAATATATAAGTATTTTCGGGTTGCAACCCCCGCCTCCAAACGTGCATTTTAAATATCAAACAATAACCCTTTTGCAGCCAACAAATACAACGGCGAAGTTTCGACCACCAGAAAATGTTCAACAAATAGCGGATGCGTCAAATGTTGTGACTCAATATCCTATGGTTGACAATATGGCCCAGGAAACTTACGATTTCGTGTCGAAAGTTTCAAATTTAACACAATTACAATTGCAAAAAATTAATGTTAAACTAAGAGTTAAAAGAAGTAGGTTATTTAGTGAGATTAAACCGGTTAGGGAAGATGTTGACGAAGATGATGAACCAAAGGTAATGAGAAAACGGAAACGTTTAAGGAAACCTGAATCTTGGAGGAATGGCGACATTTCAGAGGATAATGAGAGGATAAGGAATGTGTCACCTAGAAGAGAAGCACAAGGAGATGATTCGCCGGTCACATCATCGTCTGGAGGCAGTTACGACGTTCATGAAGAAGTGGATGACTTCGTTAGCCCTTTTGAAGAAAGAGATTTCGATTTTCCGGACGACGTTGGATACCCAGGTGAACCGGGTCGATATGTGGAGAGGACCAAGCAATACAGTACCCACAATCACCAACCTGTTGACGAACAAGTGGAAGAGAAAACCGCTCAGCTACCAGAGGCGTTAAATGCTGAAGAAAATAGAGGTCGTAAACGAAAGTTGAAACGGAAGAGAAAAAAGCCAAAAAAGCAGAAACACTTTTGGAAGAATGTGGAGTCTTATGAAATTAACGATAAAGAACCAGATGTGATTAAGTATGTAGAATGGAGTGAAAATGATGAGAATACGGAGGCACCAGAGACTGAAAAACAAGTTCAGTTGGTGGATGAAGTGGTTAACAGTAAAGTTGAAACTGTGGAGAAGGGTGATGTTGAGGAAGATGGAGATGAAAAAAAGAGACGTAGAAAACCTTCGAAGAGGATACGCATTCCTAAACCTAAACCGCAAGAAGAAGAAGAAGAAAAAGAAGAAGAGAAAGAGAAAGAAGTTGTTGATGAGACAAGGAGAGGAGTTCGTATAAAGGAGAGTAGAGAAGATGAAGCTCCAAGTGAGGTTCAAACAACGCATGGTTCTTTGAAGGATACTATCAATGGCTGGCTAAGAGATGACAAAGACTTAAAGATTCTTTCTCTGGACCCCGGTGATGTAAGACTGCCTACTAAAAAAAGCAATCGAAAACAACACAGAGTGAAGGTCCACAAAAAAGACGAGATAGATGACGAAGAAGCAAGTAGTTCTGAACAGACGCAAGTAACTGTCGACTATCCAAAACTTTCTAGGAATAGTCAAAATGTTGGGAAGTTTGCAAGAAAAACTGAAAGTATAGAAAAACAAAGAGAACAAGAGGAAAGTGAGTCAAAGAATTCACGAGAAAAGATAACGAGCGATGAAGAACATCAAAGTACGGATAAAAGAAGAGGAGAACCCAAAATACAAAGAAGTTCGGTTGAAGAAAGGCGAGGATGATATAAAGAACAATACTCATATGACAATCCATGAAGAAATAAGGCTTACCCCTCAAAACGCACCGCCACCCATTGTGCTTTCACCAGAGGAAATAAACGCGAAACTAGCTTTGTTATTCAAAAATCAAACGTTTGGAAGTAGATATAATGCAAAAGAACCACAAGAAAGTGTGAACACTTTAAGGAAGTTGAGACCAGATGATCCTGAACCGAGTCCAAAGACTGAAGCTCTTATTCAGGAAGATACTCCCATCACGACTACAACAACAGAGGCGACGACAACAACCACAACTCAGAAAGTTAGAGTTCGACCTTCGTTTTCGATCAGATCTAGAAGTCAAAGCACTAATGATAGCAAAGAGGTTAAATCGGAACCAAAACAAGAGACTCTAAGGTCAAGAACACAATTTTCTCAGAGGTCAAGAGTAAGGTCAAGGGAACCCCAAACAACTACAGAGAGAAATGAGAATATTGAGAAGGAAACTCAAAGAACTCGGGTGGAAAGCACTCAGAGGACGAAAGTTCAAAATAGTTTTGAAGAATCTGTCAAAGAAGTTACAAAGAGTCGATCTAGGCGGCCGGTTGTAAGAACGAGTACCGAAGTGACAACGCAAACTTCTGCTTCACCTAGGTCAAGATCGAGGTATCGTTTTACCACCACAACGAAGGCGACTCCTGCGGGCAATGAAGATTCGCCAACAAGACTCGAGAGTAGGAGGTTTAGCAGAAATGGTAGAGATAAATCAACGACTGAGTTACCAGATGTTGTCAACAAAGATCTTAATAAGGAAGGGACTGGTCAGGATGTAGGGGAAAAGATTTTAGAAGTGGTCAATATTTCGCAATTGTTACAAACGACGACGAAAGCTCCTAAAAGAATATTCTTGTTTAATAGGCCAAAACCAACTACAACAATAAGGCCGGAAGTTACGTCGAAAAAGGCGCTAACATTTGAAAGACCTAAAATGCCGTCGAGTATCCTTTCAAGATTTGAATCGACTAATGCGCCAACAACGGTGAAGTATAAAGGTCTTTCCAAGCTACAAAGTGTAGACATACAAAAAAGTGAGTCGAAATCACCTTCAGTTTTGGCGACGAAACCGATTTCAAGTTCGAGTCAAAATAGGGTAACAAAGGTTAATGATAAAAGTCAAATTTCGGGAGATGCCACAGACGATAAATCTAAACCGAGAAAACTAAATAATTTCGAGACTCGTAAAGTAACGAAAGAAGAGATTTTCACAACTTCTTACACTCCCGAAGGAGAAGACGACGAAGATTCAGAGCAAGATGGAGAGGAAGATAATACCGATGATGAATATGCTGACGAATCTGAGGATGACGGTGCTGCTTACGAACAGTTCGAGAATCCATACTTTAAATTCGAACAAAACAAAGAACAATCAAAGAAGGTGGAACGATTTGAAATTCCCGCTTCAGGATGGGGAAGTGAAAGTACCGGAAGTAACAAAAATAATAATAAGGGGAGGTTACAAAAGAAGAGTTTTCTTAGACCCCAAGAATCGTTGGCGAGGCAAACTGTAGCGACTGATAGAACATTGACGTACATAGTTGATCCCTACACCAGAATAGGAGCATGGGTAGAGGGTAGAACTTAATTATGAAAGTACAAAATTAAAATGCTATCTTACCAATACAAAGATTTTTCGTTTGTATTATTTTTAGTTAAAAAACTACTTTAATATACATCTACTTTTTAGTGCGAATTGTATTTTAAACAAATTCGATGTATAACAATACCATGTATATTTTAACTAAAAACAGACAAGTTGCCCAAATGAGTGTTGACTGTGAGATAAATTACATTCAGAATATTGAAATAAAAGGAATCTCAACAGAATCATATTAAACATGAATAATATGTTAATTACATTCCCATGAATTGAACAGTAACTTTGTATATAATGTGTCCTCATCTTACTGTCTTTACTATATTTTTGTACTGCCTGTAATCTACCCAGAGAATGCTATGCTACGTTATTATTTTAATTTATAACTTCATAAAATAATTGTAGAATTATTATGTGTATCAATGGCGTTAATTATTTATAGAATATTCTAATCGGCGATTCTCAGACATAACCCCTGCTGCTTTTCATGTTCAAATTGATATCGATGCCAGTATAATATAATTGTGTATAATAAGTACAAATATTTACGAAATGTTTTGTTTTGCTTCCATATTTGCAGTACAAATTTACTACATTTTTATATCTTCTTCAATGTGATCTGAAAAGTTCTACTGTTTTTACCCTGGGTATTGGCCAGTTTGGTCTATACGATTTTATTTTGTTTAGCCACTTTTTTTTGTAAAAATAACAGTACTTCATGAGAACTTATTTTGAAAAAAAATTCAAACTGTGATTATTTTGGTTTCGTTAATAATGTTAGTGTCAAGTCACATTAGGATTGCAGATAGACCATAGATAAACGAAATCTATTTTTTTGTTAAACAGTGTAAATGTCTTAAATATTTATAAAATGTGGTTACTTTCATTTCGATCAGACTCCATTGCCCGATTTGGCCAATTAAAAAAAATATCTCCTACATTGCATTGTAATGATTTCTTTTTTGTGTTCACGAAGTAATTATCTGCTGCAGTGTTTGAAATGTTTGATAAAAAAGGTGGCATTATTCTGCTTCTTGTTAAATAATGACAATTACTTTTTATAGAAGAGAAACTGTAGAATATTTGCATGTTCAACTTAATTGACTTCGTGATCATTACTGTACAACCTAGTAGAGATACATGACTAAATTCTTTCTGTCAATTTCAATGCAATTGTTCACAAAAAGTATTGAATATTAGTTACGTGACAGTGTTTTCAATTTCAAATTTCTCTCTGTTACGTTTGTGTATGTAATGTGTTACGATATGTGATTGTTTTTTATATGTATGTTTCAAATAAATACCAATAACTGGTGTGTAAAGTTGAATGAGAAGCCAACCGCAATATTTTTTAAAGACCCGACTTTTGGTTCGATAATATGGGTTTAAAGATCATTATTTTTTCCCTCATTAACTTTCCTGTGGGTTGTATGTGGTTTTGTATGCGATTATATGACTCAGTCCACATACTGTACATACCCTTACCTTAAGTTCCTTATATACTCTGCATTAGTAACGGTTATGACTTAGTTACCCCCAAAAGAAACAGATAAATAAATAGCCAAAGTAAAGTATTTTTAATATCAACATTTAAAATTAAGTTAATATGAAATAGTACCTTATTTAAAGTTACTTATATTTCAAAACGATAGCTAAAAAATTACCTTACGCGTCATATTATACATTTTACTTGCTCTTAAATCTAAATGAAATTGAGATATGGATTATGCTCCAAAAAAATCCCATTTTTGGTCTATCTTGCGCAAAATTGTCGCAGATCCATAAAAGCAATAAAAATTGGTTGCTTCATTATGGTTACTATGATATTGTGAGGTTTTACTTGTTGATAACAAACAATATTACAAATCCATGATGTGTGAACTTAATATTTTTTATGGATGCCTGCTGGCTATCAAGTACACATTATTTATATCGTATAAACCGTATTCTGGTGACTAAGTAAGTTCTAGGGTGTTATTGAAGTTGTGAAACGAATATCTTGGACCTGTTTAAGATAACTCAATCCCAACATTTGTTCCAACTTCTGAAGAGGACATTGGAAATAAATTCCAAATGTTATTGCCAGTGGAGGTTTCGAACCCGTGACTTCTAAATCAGAATCTCGCATGCTACATGTGAGCCAACTAGTTGTTGAGTGTGAGATAGCCAGGTTATAAACCAGCGTCCCATTCGTATGAGCCATCGTAGAAGGCAACATAGATAAATTGCATTAAATTGAGTCTTTCTAAAACAATGTTTGTGTGTTGCTCATTATCTTTGAAAAGCAGTACGATACATTCGTGCAATTTAAATTAATATGTTTTTCTTTCCGCATCAAATTTAAACACTCATCGTTTGTAACTTGAATAAACCGGAAGTCACCGTGACATCTTTTATCAACATTAAAGAAAGATCCGTTACGATCTAACTTTCTTTATACCTAGAATCTTTAAGTTAGTCGTTATTCACTCGTTAAAGCATTACTGTCAAGCTTATTAGCATTGTTATTGAAACAAGTCACCAAAACAGCACATTTCAAGATATCGTGTATAAACGATCAACAATCATTCAGTGGCCAAAACGGACTTTTTGTCGCGTGATTCGAAGTTGTCACAAAACTTTCTCACCATTTCGAGCGTAGAAATGATTATCGTTAAATTGTGATTACAGTTTCTTACTGGCATGTTGCTTCCTTACACGTCTGCCGTATTTTGGAAATCAGAACTAACAATTAATAATGCCGCATCATTCTTAAATGTGTTTATATTTGAACCAATTTTACATTTCCTTTTGAAAAAGGTTAGTACATTCGTAATGAGACATATTGAATGTATTTTAGATAACAAGGCACAAAATAAATACTAGTATAAGTTCATGCGTTTCTCTAATTCGGAAGTTTGATGGCACGATACGAGCCAACGGCAATTTGGACTACTGGGTGATACAAGGTTATAAAATACAAATTTGTTATTCAAACGTATAAACTCGATCATGAACATACCCTTCTCTCGATTACCCCACCACCACCACCACTACCCACCAACCACCACCCACCACATTCGTCCTTACGATCAAGAGTATTTCAGTGAATTCGACGCAAATTTTATATTTGTAAAATATCTAACTTTAAAAAAAATTATTCATACTAGTTAGAATCGGCAAATACTTTACTTAGCATATTAGTACTCAGTATTTGGGGCACACCAATTCTACGTAAAAGTATTGTTGATTGTATTCAATTTACAGTTTTGTTTATTTACAGAATAGATTTTGTATGCGTAAAAGCTTCAAACAAACAAACAATGTAAGCATACAGCTTTTTTTTTATCTTCAAGTATATATTTGTGTAAATAATTTTTAGTTTCCTCTTGCATAATCAACTTAAATAATTGAATGTTAAAATATATACAATAAATAATCAGAAAATAAAAAATAGACCTAAATATAGGAATGTAGCCAGTATCAGGCCCGTTGCACCACATTCCCAATCTACAATCATATTCGTTCGTGATGACACGTATTAATATTGCGTAATTTGGTTTATTGCTAGGTGCACAACGCATGACTTTGATTTCAACCATGAATTACCTAACAAAATTAATAATATGTATTTTATCGACGTTTGTGAACAAACATCCCGGATTCCATTATAGTTAAGACACCATTAGACTTCGATTACACAACTTTGCATAACTGAACCATAAAAACACTTACCACCCACATCCAGAATATTACACAAACAAATTGAAAAATATACATTTCCAATATATTTCAATTTGCATACCTTGCAATAATAGGCGTGCTTAAAAAAGTACAAATTCCTATTTACGACATTTCGTCTTGCACTATGAATTATCCACAGGATATTCACCTAAAAGTCACAATAAATTGTGTAATATTTGACGACATAAGCATTGGGTCGAGACCTTAACCTAACTTATTGTTATTTAAACCAGGGTTAGAGGATACCCGGTCAGTTGTGATTATTGTCAACTTTCCGGTCTGTTTACGTGAAAATTTGCTGTATATATAATCGACTGGGATACGAAGCAAAATCAGTTGGTTCGAGACTTAGAAAGAGAGAGAGGTTCTAGCACACGGGCATCATGATCCAAAATGTAAGTTGAGTTTGATTTTTAGTTTGTATTCTATTCTTAAATGTATAGTTAAGATTATTGGATGCGCTTGGACAAACAGGTTTTAAGAAGAATGCTGAGTTTATTCTGTATAACTTTGATACTCTTTCGATTGTCTTAGGGTTGTATGAATACATCACGTTTGAACGTCTATGTCAGTCGCTAATGGAGCACATTTTCAAAATATCGTTAAGTTTTTAAGTTTTATTTATTTATTGGTTCACTCAAATACAGCATTGCTGACATTTTACATTGAGGTACAGACTAAAATAAATTTAAAAGCATATAAAAACATAAAACATATCAAATCCAAATACAAATATATAAATTCAAAATATCAAAATTGACCCCTAAAGGGGTTTCACATACACTTCTGCCATCAAGTTGAAGTCATTCAATCAAAAAAGTAATTTTTAAAAGCTATCTTCTCTTGTTCCTTCATTATGTTCTTTCTTTAGTATCCACTTCTTTGACATTGATTAGCTGTTTATATATTTCTTTTGCAAGTCTTGTTGCCCCCTGATTGTTTCTTTAGTTTCACGATAATCATTAAACAATATTGAAAATATTTATTCAAAACTGAGAATTGAGAAAATCACTATAAAAGTGGAATAAAAACTTTAGATAACAATTACCTCAGGTTCTCTTCAGTAGCTCTCACATGTTGGAAAGATGAATCACGAAAAATTTGTTTACAAACGATAAAATCAATTTCTTAAGCTGACCCTCCCAGAAGTATAAGAAATGTGTAGAAATTTCCTAAGCTCGAGTAAAAGACAATTATTTTAAATGTTCTGTGATAGTGACATGCACATATCCGTTGTTAGTTGTTAGTAAGTATGGGCGCAGAGATTTAGAGGACCTTGGTTTATATAGTGTTCCCCGGGAAGCCACTCACCGTAATAAGCTAGATAATGGAGGATTTGTAGTTGGATAGTTGAGACGAACCCCAAATGGCGTATTAAACTTTCCAATGAACATCAGTTATGTTCCAGATAGGATAGACTCAATACGAGTTTTTTTTTTAAATCAATAAATGCCAACATTCTTTGTATCATTTCTGTTTTGATGCTGATTGAACTTGTTTTAGAATATATTTCATTCCAATTTTTTAATGAATTATTTTTATATATTTACATTTCAATTAAAATTGAACATTAATTGAAAGTACGTTTCCTATATTGTAATATCATAGAGAGAACAAACGTTAAACATTATGCCAATAAATTTGTCATGTTAACAATGTTGTTGTGAATTCTTAAAAGTTGTGACATGACTTTGGAAATTTGAGTGATACCACTGGGGTTAAATAAAGATAGTGGGTTATAATATAAAAAAATGAAACTATATAACACGTAGTAACGTTACAAATACAAATCATTGTACTTTTCACTGTTATTTACATAATATATTTTTGGATGAGCGAAGCGAAGACTTCAATTTCACCGACCCCCCAAAAAAATTTAGCTCGGGTGTTTTTTTTTTTTTTCGTCTGTTTGTTCGCTCTCTACCGGGCAAACGGCATATCCGATCTTGATGAAAATTTGAGGGGACCTTCGAAATCTCTGAACTTAGAGGTGTATTGTTTTTTGTTTTTGTTTTTTGTGTAAATTTCGATTTTCATAAGAAATAATTTTTCGATTGCGCTCAAATTTCACACGAATACTTTAATTCATAAAATTAAGGTTCTGTGAAAAAATCATTAAAATCGAATAAAGCATGTAGGTGTTAAAAACTGAAGAAATTTCTTTTAAATCGAAAAAAATTGTAAAATTGAGATTTTAATGAGGAATAATTTTCCGATTACGCTCAAAAACGCGGCAGTTCTAAGTTCAGAGATTTCGAAGGCCTCCATAAAATTTCATCGTAAGTAGAGTATCGGTTTAGCCGGAATCGTGTTAACAAACACACAATAATACAAACAGAAAATAAAGGAAACATTCCGGATTTTTTTCTACAGTATAGTGAAATGGAATCTTCGCTTCGCTCGCTACGCTCATCCAAAAAGTATAAAATACTAGGAAAACGCTTAAGTCCCGCCGCGTTGTTGGATGAGCGTAATTGGTGCATTGACCTGCCATGTGTTATGCAGATTTTCTGTTGTTTTGTGAAAAATTTATTACTAAGTCGATTTTTTTAAAATTAAATTAAATTAAATAAAAAATTAACTTATTCTTTTATTTTTTCTTAATCTAATTTTTAAAAAGAAAAAAATCGTAAAATTGCTATTTTCATAACAAATAATTATTCGATTGCGCTCAAATTTTACACGAATATAATAATTCATAAAATTAAGGTACTGTAAAAAAATCATTACAATAGGATAAAGCATGTAGGTGTTATAAGTGAAAGAATTGTTAAAAAAAAAGAAAAAACCCGTAAAATTTCGATTTTCATGACAAATAATTTTTCGATTGTTCTCAAATTTCACACGAATATCTATGTTCATAAAATTAAGGTTCTGTAAAAAAATCATTAAAATCGGATTAAGCATGTAGATGTTATAAGTCGAAATTTTTTTTAAAATCGAAAAAAATCGTAAATTTGCGATTTTCATTAGAAATAATTTTTCGATTGCGCTCAAAAACGTGGCAGTTCTAAGTTCAGAGATTTCGAAGGCCCCCATAAAATTTCATCGCAATTGGAGTATTGGTTTAGCCGGAATCGTGTTAACAAACAGCCAAAAATACAGAAAGAAAGAAAGAAAGATAGAAAGAAAGAAAGAAAGAAAAAAAAACAAAAAAACATTCTGGATTTTTTTCTCCAGTGTAGTGAAATGGAATCTTCGCTTCGCTCGCTACGCTCATCCAAATATTACATGATTTTTTTTTTAAAAGAACGCTCATATTTTAAATGTACTAAAAAGTAAAAAAGATCCCTTCAGATATCCCTAAGATATCCCTTCAAAGTATCATCACACTACAATCAATATCAAGATAATTTTCTAAACTAGGAAAACGCTTAAGTCCCGCCGCGTTGTTGGATGAGCGTAATTGGTGCATTGAGCTACCATGTGTTATGTGGATTTTCTGTTGTTCTGTGAAAAAATCATTCCTAAGTTGAAGATTTTTTTAAAATTAATTTAAATTAAATAAAAAATAAACTTTAATCTTTAATTTTTTTAATTAATCATAATTTTAAAAAAGAAAAAAAAATCGTAAATTTTCGATTTTCATAAGAAATAGTTATTCGATTGTGCTCAAATTTCACAAGAATATATTAATTGATAAAATTAAGGTTCTGTAAAAAAATCATTACAATCGGATAAAGCATGTAGGTGTTAAAAGTCAAAAGAATTGTTTTAAAAAGAAAAAACACGTAAAATTTTGTTTTATACGAAATAATTTTTCGATTGCCCTCAAATTTTACACGAATATCTTAATTCATAAAATAAAGGTTCTGTGCAAAAATCATTAAAATCGGATAAAGCATGTAGGTGTTATAAGTCGAAGAAATTTTTTTAAAAATCGAAAAAAATCGTAAAATTGCGATTTTGATGAGAAATAATTTTTTGATTGTGCTCAAAAACGTGGCAGTTCTAAGTTCAGAGATTTCGAAGACCTCCATAAAATTTCATCGCAATCGGAGTATCGGTTTAGCCGGAATCGTGTTAACAAACAGACAAAAATACATAAAAAAAAAAGAAAAAAAAAAAAAAAAAAACATTCCGGATTTTTTTCTCCAGTGTAGTGAAATGGAATCTTCGCTCCACTCGCTACGCTCGCTACGCTCATCCAATAAGACAGAAAATTGCTTCTCCCTGTCCTGGTTTCTTACGAAAACCTTATCTTGTTTTAATAATTTTGCATTAATTTCATACTTTGTTGTTAAAAATGATTCGCATAGCTCAATTATGATTACTATCCCATCTAAAACAGACGTTTAAAGTAAGAAGCTATCACACTAATCCTGTCAAATAAGATCGTATATTGACGCTTGGAGGAAAAAATTGCGATGTCGCTGAATTTTTGCAGAGACCTTCCTTATATAATACTAAACAACATACTAAAACTCCCCTACAATCGGACTGGAGCTTCGGCCGCCATATTGGAAAAAGGCGGCCAAAAGGTGGTTGTTATCGAATATCTCCAAATTGGTTTGAGATAGACAAAATATCACAATTGGTAAAAATAATCCCCATTAAATTCCCTACAAAACAGATGTCTTCTATAGTTTTGGTAGGGGCAACGGTTACGTCACAAATTCGTGGTTTAAATGTTGCTCATTGGAGTACCAGCTTATTTACAAATTTTCACGCCCAGCATCAAACAATGCCCAGTAAATCCGTAAGAAATCGATTTAAATACAAATGGACTTTTGTACGGGGTTCATGAAAGCTTCCATTAGTATTTTAAAAAATCAGGTCTGCAAAATAGAATTTTGCATTTACCCGGAATTTGGGTTTTTCCATTGTTGGAATTTCCTAAAAAATGCCCTTTTTGACTGTCCATTATTAAGCACTAAATAGCATTGGAGGAAAAATTATTTCTACGCACATTGAAATGACTCAAATAATGATCCGATTACAACCAAAGTTTAAATCCAATATGGCTGCTAATTCCTAATATCCACAACATCAAAGTGAATTATGTAACAAAAAGAGTGTAAAAACAGCACGAAAACAGTATTCATATTGTGAATATTAGGAATTAGCAGCCATATTGGATTTAAACTTTGGTTGTTATCGGATCATTATTTAAGTCATTTCAATGTGCATAGAAAGAATTTTCCTCCAATGCTATTTAGTGCTTAATAATGGACAGTAAAATATGGCATTTTTTTAGGAAATGCCAACAATGGAAAAACCCAAATTCCGGGTAAATGCGAAATCCGATTTCGCAGAACTGTTTTTTAAAAATACTAATGGAAGCTTTCATGAACCCCGTACAAAAGTCCTTTTGTATTTAAATCGATTTCTTACGGATTTACCGGGCATTATTTGATGCTGGGCGTGAAAATTTGGAAATAAGCTGGTACTCCAATAAGCAACATATAAACCACGATTTTGTGACGTAACCGTTGCCCCTACCAAAATTATAGAAGACTCCTGTTTTGTAGGGAAATAAATGGGGAATATTTCTGCCATTGAGATATTTTGTCTATCTCAAACAAATTTGGAGATATTCGATAACAAACACTTTTTGGCCGCCATTTTCCAATATGGCGGCCGAAGCTCCAGTCCAATTGTAGGGGAGTTTTAGTATGTTGATAAGTATCATTTAAGGAAGGTCTCTGCAAAAATTCAGCGACATCGCAATTTTTTTCCTCCAAAAATTCTTATTTGACAGGATTACACGTGAATGTTTTTATCGCGCGATGCAAAGCCCCATTGAATTAACATGGAGACTTCAATGCATGTACTAGACGAGTTCCGTTCTGTGTCGCGGTGCCGCTTCCCCTCGAAGTTGCCTCTACTCGTATCTTGTACCACCCCGTCCCATTTAGTCAACAGAAGTTTGAGATGACTTAATTAAATAAAAATACTAGGAAAACGCTTAAGTCCCGCCGCGTTGTTGGATGAGCGTAATTGGTGCATTGAGCTGCCATGTGTTATGCGGATTTTCTGATGTTCTGTAAAAAAATTATTTCTAAGTTCAAGATTTTAAAAAAAAATTAAATAAAAAATAAACTAATTCTTTTTATTGTTATTATTCATAATTTTAAAAAAATAAAAAAATCGAAAATTTGCGATTTTCATAAGAAATATTTATTCGATTGCTCTCAAATTTCACACGAATATATAAATTTATAAATTAAGGTTCTGTAAAAAAATAATTGAAATCGGATAAAGCATGTAGGTGTTATAAGTCGAAGATTTTTTTTTTAAATCGAAAAAAATCGTAAAATTGCGATTTTCACGAGAAATAATTTTTCGATTGCGCTCAAAAACGTGGCAGTTCTAAGGTTAGGAGATTTCGAAGGCCTCCATAAAATTTCATGGCACTTGGAGTATTGGTTTAGCCGGAATCGTGTTATCAAAACACACAAAAATACAAAAAAAAAGAAAAAAAAACATTCCGGATTTTTTTCTCCAGTGTATTGAAATGGAATCTTCGCTTCGCTCGCTACGCTCATCCAATGATGAAGTTTCGTAAATACGAGATCTGGTCAAACGAGTTACAATGGCTAGAAAGAGATATAATTGAAAATCTAACTAGCAAGTTAATAATATAATATGTAGTGTATATATTTTTTAATTATGTTTTTGTTTTAAACCTTGATAAAGCTAAGTAAAATCCTATAACAAAGTCGGTAATAAAATATTATTTTATTATGAAATCACAAGCAGTTTTACATCAAAACATAAATTTTCATATGCACACATAAATAAATTCCATAAAGTACGGAACACGCGTTCGTTTGTGTAAATTGTTAAGGTGAAACGTTTTCGTTAGGAGTTAAAATGTTATAATCAATGTAAGCAAACACATTACATATATTGTTCTTATTCTTTTGCTAAAACCAAATCCTGATTACGAGATTTTTGTATTTTGTATTTTAATATATTAAAATAAAATAAGCTCGAACACGTACGCGATTTACGTCTTCATTCCATCTTTTACGAGTGGCAAGTTTTAAAGTTTACTCAACAGCTCAGTCAATACTCTTCAATACTTCTATTTATTAATTAGCATAATGTGTTCAAACATTTTAACATTTTTATTAACGCTATTAACATACGATATTTTGTGAAAATCTGATGTCTAATGCCGCAATTTGCTGATGAAAATGTAATAACACCGCTTTAATGTAGAACAAGAACTCACAATAAAAGCCAATACCCAGGATAACTGGTGATGCACTGACTAATTACAATATTGAAATAAATCAAGATCTTTTTAACGTGTATGTGATTGATGTGTATACATTTTGATATTTTATTTCATTTGTTGTTTAGATTAGATTTAGATTGAATTGGTAAACTTAAACCAAGAGTGATCCCTAGCTTTTTGACGAAACTAATTTTAAAATTCATTACATTTCATATTATTTCATTTAAATATGAACTCTTTTCATTACATTACTTGAATAACAATATTATTGTTTCAGATATTTTGGATCTTTTGCTTGTGTCTGCAACTGATGACGGCTCACTCACAGTTGGACCTACCCAACTCATCAGTCCCAAGACAAGTCATACCCAAACAGCCGCCGTTGAAGACTCAGAATCTCCCTCCAATACCCCCACAATACAACCAACAACAACAACAACCATACATCAACAACTACAACCCAAACTTCGCCTACAACCAAGATCAAAACCGACTCCCCTACCCCTACAACAACTTCATAGCTGTACCCATCCAAATCCCCCGCCAACCTGTCATACAAATCAACAACCAACGATTTCAAACCCAAAACCAAAACGAAACCAGACCGGGAAATTACTTCAACGTTTTTGGTAGACTAGACAATAATTTCGGCCCTGGTCATTTTGGTCAAGACTACATTGGACAATTAAGACAACCTCAACAATTTATTCCATATCCAAACAATTTTGGGCAGTATCCAAGACAGAACCTCGTCGCCACACCGAGTGTTACACCGATAAATACCGAGAACACCCGAAGAGAGCCGAAGATCGAGAACACTCCACCGCCACCTACCGGACAAATACCGCAACCTCCTCCAATCTATGGAAACTTCGGACAAGTCTACCCGAGTATACAACCAGGTCTTCAGTTTACACCTAATCAACCTAATTTCGATCAGAATGGTCAGATCGGTCCACAGTTTCAGCCGTTTTCTCCGAATTACGGAAGGTTTGATTTCGGACATAATGTGGCACCCCCACAGACTATTGAGCATAATTTGCAAGTGACGGGACCGTCAGTACAAGATGGACTACCACAACCTCCTCCAAGCAATCCAGTTGTTGGGTTTTATGGTCCACCGCCAAATCTTGGAGTTTTTGCTTATCCTACGTTTTCTCCTGGGTTCACTTATCCAAGGGGACAAGATAATCAGTTTGTGAGTCCTGATCCTGAGTCCGAACCTGTTGATGACCAACCACCGGCGATTAATCCGAAGTAGGGGAAATTGGAGGGGATGAATTGTTGATAAATAGGGGTATGAGGGTGGAGATTGGTTTGAAACATACAAACTCAAGTATTTGATTGAAAACGGAAGCTGGCTGGGGAGATTTGGGGTAATCGTAAGGGTGGGACTTTTAACGAAATTCTATTAGGGAATTGGGGAATTGGGAGGGAGGGTGGGTGGGGAGGGGGATGTACAAATTTAGGAAAATAGTTATAAAATATTGGGCAAATGAGATGGAAAGTGGTGTAAGTTGGGTGGGTGGGAAATGGTGAACTAACATACTTGAGAGAAAATAGAGAATGTGGTTAATTGGGCACTTTGGATTTTTGTTTGGGAATGAAAACATCGAAACATTGTAAGGTAAGGGATTATTATAACTTATTTATAAAAAGTTACTTTAAGGGTACTTACATTGGGTGGGGAACTTTCTTTCAGTGACATTGTAAAATAACGTAGAGGGAACTTGGAATGGGGTGTTTTGGGGAGGGAGGGGTGGGGGGGGGATGGTGGAGGGGAAATATAAAAATATATTTTGCTTCGTGCGTTTGAACTAAAAATATGTTTCGGTTGTTGGGTACAAATAATGGTCAGAAAAGCAATAATGAAAAATCTTAAATTGGGACGATTACACTAGAAAAGTATAAGTTATTTAGTGAAGTTATCATAAATATCTTACCAAAACAACATTTTGACTGTATAACCGAACCACAAGCAGCTAAATCTATTTCAATTCAATCAAAAGTTCAGAATTGCAATTTTGGGTTAAGTAATAGCATAAACATACAACATTGAGTTAGCAACACCTAGATTGTGTAAACAAAGTGTCGTATTCTAAGGGGGGGGGGGGGAGGGAATTTAAATGTTATTTTATCTTGTGAAACTTTTTAAAAAAATGACACATTCAATACTTCAGTTTACATGAATAAGGCGGTGGATAAGACGGTCGGGGTTGGGGAAGGGGGGGGGGGGGTGAAATGTTATATCTTCTGTTACTTCTCAAATAGTTGGCAAATATCCTATACTAAAGTTTACAGGAATGTAGCCACTGGCTGAGGGTGGGTGGGGGTTGGAGGGGTGGGGGGAGGCAATGTTAAGGGGTTGTCCACTAGGAATCATGACTGAAGATGTTTTGCTAGATTTTCTTAATTTAAAGAAGGTAATTTAACTTACAATCCAATCCCACTTCGTGCTGTTAGTTGCCGAAAGAAGGGATTTCGTTCAGGGTAGGTTTCCTACACATTATTTAATATATTAAAGCGTAGTATTTAAATAATTTATATTTTTATAGTTACTTTTAATTTACTATTTTATTGCGAGGTAATGTATAAATCATAGGTACGCTGGTTAAGTTGTTAGTTCATTTTCATGGTTGTAGGAATAACAATTCGGGGAGGGGGAAGAATGATAAAATACGTACTGGACTATTTAGGTAAATTAAATTAAGTAGCCTATCTTGTCCGTCAAATAAATTAGTGTTGGTAAGAGAATTTGGGGGATGATGCGCGAAACATTATATTGCCAATGGAGTAAACAAAACTTTTGTACGGGATATTTATGATTGGTTTCATTAATAGAATAAAATACCAATAGAGGAAGGAGTTCATAGGATTTTATTACGTTTAGTAGTATATGAAGATGAAAGATTGTTTTAAAAAGATTTGTTACTTTTAACGAGTCACGAAAGACTTGATGAGGTATAGGTAGTGTTTCTAAGGGTCATTATTATCAAGCTAAATTCCGATTTAAATATTGCAATTTGTCTTATTGAGTATGCTTATTAAATGAACGTCATGGCGTCATTTTAATTGCTAGGAGGGAGGGGGGTCAGAGATTTTCAATGGGTGGGAAGGGTGGGGGTAATAGTTTGGGGTAAGTAATAGAAATTAAAGTTGTATTGATTTCATTATTCATATAAATTCGTTATTGAAATTGTTCAGAAGGGTATTTTGTATATAGAAAAATATACCTCTTAACTGTAGGGTAGTTACTGAATGCACTGTACATAAGAACACAACCTGTGATTCAGGAATTTTATGATTGGGAAACTTGTGAGTATAACTAGGCAATATTAACGTGGGGGGGGGGGGGGAGCTCGGCGGTATAGTTGACTGGGGAGGGGGTTTCTGGGGATTTATTTTCAGAAGTTTTAACGTTACTGGACAGTTACTAGCAATCGTTAAAGGACACTTGTTCAAGCGAAAACAAAGGTTTCTAGTATTGTCGAGTATTTTAGATAACTGTTTTAGGGGTAATATTTTCATTATTTTGGACGGTATATTTAAAAATTGTAATGGATTATCTTAATAGCATCAAGCATCAGATGAAACAAAAATCGCCAAGGAGTGTTTGAGGGTAGATGCTGCGTGACAGTGTGGTGGTGGGGCGGGGGGGGGGAGAGGGGGAGTGGGGGGAGTGGGGGGGGGTTGGTATAACATTTTGAACAATAGTATTTATTTTTCTTACGGTTTGCTACAATTTTAACGAATGCTCAATGGTTCTTGGACTATAGAATATGCTTGTTTGCCAAATTCAAGACCGACGAAATGTGTGAGATACAAGCTAAAATTTATCATGATCGTGGATGTAGGTAGGAGTTGTGGGGGGGAGGGGAGGGATTAGTTTTTTAAATAAATAGTGGTAGCTGGGAGGGAAGGGAAGTACAAATACATTTATAAAGAGGAAATATTGTTGCGCCTTGGAAGAACAGTGATGCACAGGGGCAACATAATATTATATTGTACGTTTATACAAGAACGGGGGGGGGGGGGGGGAGGGGATTTTGATGATGTGTAATAACGATTGAAGAAATCTGATAAGTAGCAATTGTTTATCCTTTTGGACTTAAATAACAAATTAAATGTTCAACCACATTCAACTGTGTACAATGGGAGGGGGGTCAGGGGAGAAATACTTTTTAGTTTTAAAATATAGATAGCCATATTGCAATTGGCATTAATTTGATTCAATTCAATTGCAATCTTCTACTTTTTCAAGTTTTCGTCGAAAGGAAATGAGAGGGGGCGAATGAAGTGGGGTTTGAGGGGGGGGGGGAAGCAATACATCTTTTTTCTCAATTGATGGTGAAAATCGTAATCAATATCATGACATAGCATTAATTATTTTTTCAATATTTCGTCATTCCTTCGAGGAATGATCAAATTGGAAAGGATTTACTGTCAGGGAAATGAGGTGAGTGATCTATTATAAATCAAGTGAGATGTAGAAAACAATTTCGATTTTTTAGGGGAAGTTTACAGGAGGCGCTAAATATTTGCATAAAATATTTAGTGTTTATATTGTAATGTGAACATTTTACCTTCTATTGGAGGAGAAATTAAACAAATTTAATTTTGTAAAATTGACCAAAGGGGTCAAGGGAGGGTAATTTGAATCGGGAGGGGATAATAATGGGAATTATAATAAATTAGCAATACATTAATGGAGCAAAAATGACTACTTGGGGTGATATTAAAATCCCCTTTACGTTGAAATTGTTGAAGGGCTCTGGGTTGCAGAAGTGGGTTTTAAGGAGGGGGGTTGGTGGGGGTTGGAGTTTGGGTTGGGGTTGAAGATTTTGTGGGAGGAGGAGGGGGATAGAAAGGGAGGGGGGTTCTATTTGAAATAAAAACAAAGTGGTTATCAACTACACTCTAAGACGGATAATATACTCTTTTAGTACTAGACGATGCATGCATAATTAAAAATCTCAGTACTGTTATTCCATACCCGTGTGTAAACTGTTTTCTTTGTATCATCATATCAAACACAATGTAATGTAATCAAAAATAGCTTTCAGTAAATCTTGTATAATAAAATGTGATTTTTATATTGTGTTATCTTCCTTTGATCCAAATATTTTCACATCTAATCGCAGTCTCCATTAATGAATACGAACATAATTGTGATATTATTACTGTTGTCGTTATCCCAACATATTACTGATTTTATATGAATTGAAGTTGATTAGTAATTTTGACGTGACGTGTTAACGTATAAGTACAATTGAGTTGTTTTAAAACTGCACACAAAAATATGTACTCATAAATACAAAACTATGTGCCTCAAAATCACACCCATTCTTGGCATATAATTTTGACTGCACCATGTGCGAAAGTGAAAGAAATAAAATACATGAGTACGTAGATAACGGGGTCCTAGGTCTCGGTGCAAAAGTACTGTCGAAATGTTTTTTATTTTAGGAAGTTTTCCTCATCGGACCTAGTTAAAAAATGACCAAGTTTTACAACAAATAAATAAATAAATCATATTTAGAGTCTATCCACTCAGTCACAGAACTGTTTTTCTGTGGGGTGCATCAAATTTAATGCCAACCTTACCAACCCTGTAGGTGCCGAAACCATCGACAAGTTAACAATGACCAATTAAAGACCGGCATATTAAGGTAGGAAATACATATCATTCAAGCTGGACACGATTCCCCTCGCGGACAGCCTTAGAATTAACAAGCCGAAACAACCTAAGAATTTATTCCAAAGTCCCAAAGTCACCATTTACAAATTCCTAAGTCAAGAACTGATGAACGTACGTCCAAATCAGAAGTTAAAAAGGTCTACTTATCTAAAGCGGGAATCAAACCCTGGACCTTCTGCATTGGAAAATGTGCCTCTAACCACAAGAACAACGTAATATTTTCCTGGGTCACGTTAAACCTATTTCGTATTTTAATCGTGATTATTCATATCTAATAAGCCTGTATGATATACGTTTCTTTTGTTTTTTTAGGGTGAATACCCTTTTAATTATAATATTTAGCATTTAAACGGGTAAATAGCTCTGTAATGAAGTTTTCATTCATGGTATTTATAGACCAACCAGCCATTTACGTCACAACCAACCAAAGAATTGAACATACCAAATCACATCCACTGTCCACCTAAACTACCATTCGTGATCAGGTTCTTTGACGTTTCCGCCTTTCGAGCGTAATAATGTTGATGTCATTTCAAACAACAAATTTAATTAAAATAAAATATGTAATGTTCTTTTCGCATATTCATTTACGTAAAGATAATCCTATGCACTTTGCAAATATACAGGACAAAGTAATGTCGCAACTTCTTGCATGTTTTTTACTTGAGTATAAATTAAGTGACAATAGTTTTGAAAATGACTGAATAACATACAATTTGGCTCTTTCGAAGAAGAGATAAATTATCATGATTTAAGTTGGTATGGAATCAAGGTGAATAGACGGAAGATGGGTGAAAGATTTTCCTTGGTACCAGTTGGTTCTGGTTGGGTGGCTTGAGTGGTATTTTCACGGTACGGGGCACACGAGTGGTTTTTATTACCCGCGCTAACGGTACCGGACGCATGGCAAGGTCGCAGATAGAGCGAGTGCCCCTGCAGAGATTGTGTAGGTTGCCCGCGTTGCAGGAGAGAAGGTTGGGTTGCTGGATAACAGGGGTTCTCTGAAGGAGACACTCTCAAGCACGCAACATCGAAACTCTTGCCAAGAAAGCGCGGGTGCGTCCACAACTTCCAATCGATGACGACTCAAATGCTTCTTGATCTCGAACTTGTGCGTGCCAGCGGTTTAGCCGGTTCCCTCTCGAACACCGAAGTTAAGCAGAATCGGGCGTGGTCAGTGGTAGAGTGGGTGACCGCAATGCCTTGAAACTCACGTATACCGCTGGTTAGAGCAGATGGGGGGTTCGAGAGCTAGTTTAACGGCTTCATTCTCTTCGACGTCTGCTCGGCAGTCCGGGTTAGTGGAGGAATCTATAAGACTGTCAGAGTTACACCGTCCTTTCGGATGGGACGTTAAGCCGTTGGTCCTCTTAGTACTTTTCGAAAGGAGTGCCGGAGAGCCGGTACCGGTGTAGCAGGGACTGGATACCCCCGGGATGGAATACCCCCCGGTATCCCAGCTCTAGGGATGAGATACCCCCGGTAACCCAGCTCTAGGGATGGGATACCCCCCCGGTATCCTAGCCCTAGGGCTGAAGTACCCCACGCAGGGATGGAATACCCCCCTCGATATAACGTGTAATGAGACAAAAGGGGGTACTTGGTCCCTAGGGATGGAATACCTCCCACGATATAACGTGTATAAAGACAGAAGGGGGTACTTGGTCCCTAGGGATGGAATACCCCCCACGATATAACGTGTATAAAGACAGAAGGGGGTACTTGGTCCCTAGGGATGGGATACCCCCCACGATATAACGTGTATAAAGACAGAAGGGGGTACTTGGTCCCAAGGGATGGAATACCTCCCACGATATAACGTGTATTCAGACAGAAGGGGGTACTTAGTCCCTAGGGATGGATTAACCCCCCACGATATAACGTGTAATAAGACGAATGGGGGTACTTTGTCTCCAGGGATGGAATACGGCCATGATATGTCGCGTAAAAAGACGAAATGGAGTATTTGATTCCTGGACCAAGTAAACCCCCTTCTGTCTTTATACACGTTATATCGTGGGGGGTATCCCATCCCTAGGGACAAAGTACCCCCTTCTGTCTTTATACACGTTATATCGTGGGGGGTATCCCATCCCTTGGGACAAAGTACCCCCTTCTGTCTCATTACACGTTATATCGTGGGGGGTATTCCATCCCGGGGGTATCCAGTCCCTGCTACCGGCTTTCCCCTCCACCCTTCTGATCATACATCATCCTCATTTTTCACCACTCATCGTCTCGAATAGCTTAAGTGCATAAATATGAGACGTTAAGCAATATCCAATCCAATCCAATCGAACTTTTGCGAACGCCGGTGAGATGGATTTTTTAATTTCTGGCTTGATTTACATAAAATCATATCTCTGTGTTGATGTCCAATCAAAAAATCATCCATACACAGTCTGTTCATTTAGCATTATCATCCACAAACAAAACATAATTGTGAAACGTCATTAGACGAGTGAGCGAAGCAAACGTGGTCCGTTGTGGACCACGTTCACCACCAGTCACCACCAGTCAAACGAATCTTCCTCGTGATTAATTTGTCTGTAAAAAGTCTGTCTGTCCGGTCCCATACGGCCAAACGGTCAAATAGATTGAGCTGAAATTTTAAACATACATCCGTGACTAGGTAACTGAGAACAACTAACAAAATGTGCAAACTCTGTTGCGATTTAAACCTAGGTTTTATTGGCGATGGTTTTGTTTTTGAAAAAAATATTTTTTATTTGTTATTTGTCAGGCTGTAAAAACTGCATGCAGTGATCGAGGTGTATCGAATCTTGTGTACGCTCAAGGTACCCCCAAATTCGGCTCAGAGATTTAGTAAACCTTGCAATCTTTACACGTATTTCGTACTGGTTATGTTTTCCATAGTATTGTTACAGATGAGACTACACTGCGTTATATGATTTCAAAACATGTTTAAATAGTTTTTAAATACAAATCTTTCCCGACCAGAGGATTGAACCCAGGTCTCCCATATTTCGGGTATAAAAGTGCCTTATAACCAACGAGACTAGAAAAACGCCAAATTTGTTGCAAGACGAGTGAGCGATACATGTGTTGAGTAGGTACCCGGGAACATTTACATTTAAGTTTGATAACTATATAGGTATAAATAATAGGGTTTTAAGTTTAGTTGGTTTAAGGACGCGTCAACTGTAAGGCCATAATGCGCCACTCTAGCCTATGATAGGCTAGGGAGGCCTTAGGTAGAGGGAAGAAAGGGAATGTTTCTGGGCTCTCAACACATGGATCACTCACTCGTCTAACAAGACTGGCGTTTTACTAGAATAAACAAAGGCATATGCATTTGTTGGAATGTAGCTGGTTTAATTTAACAATCATACATTTCTTGTCGAAGTTTTATTGCATTAGTACAACATTTTTAGTTTTCTTCATTAAAAGCATACATATTTAAATAAGATATATAATTAAATCTAGTTTTTGACGAATATTTATAGCAGTGTATAAATCTGAATGGAATTAACTGATGCGACTCATAATTCTACGTGCAATGCTTCTTTTTTTTTTTCTTTATAGACTTTATTAACAATATTCTCCTCTGTGCGAACCATAGCAAGAGTCATTTTCGTTTGCGTTCTCATCGTGTGCATCGTTTTGATCGACGTTTCTCGCGTGTCTGTCTGCTCCACCTAAGCGAACTTTATCAGACAAAGTTGAACCAATCTTCCCAGTTTCCTCGGCTCCTGTTTGTACGTTCTCAGTGAGCTTGTCGGGAATAAGAGGAACATCGCCAATACCGGCGGCAGAGGCTACCACCACACAGACCAGAACCAAGATGCAAACCTGGAAATAAATAAATTATATTTTGAACAAGGTGTTTGTGAGCGTCAGACTGGTGTAGGTTGGTGGATCGTCTTGAATTTTTCATTTCAAATTTGGAAAATGAATACATTTAATTTATGAAACTTTTTATTTAATTTAAAATCATAGTTAATGGCAAATTTTACATCAAATTCGCAAAATTTTGTGATCAAGCGATTTTTTAAATCGACATTAACTAAAGTAAAAGAATACTGTAAAAGCACAACAACCTTCTTTAAGTTGATGTTTAAGTTTGAAGAAAATCCTTGTTGGGTATTAATCACGTCTATAGACCGACAGTGATGGCTCAAGCGTTAGGCGCTCGACTCTATTTAAAAAGTCCCGTTTTAAATCCCGTCGAGACCGGCAATCCTGACTGAAGTTTTTTCTAGGTTTTACTCAGTTATTAATGCGAATATAAGGGATTGAGTACTCTTAAACAGCCCTCGGACATCCCCTGACAATTGTGTTATCCGCAACATACCAAGTTAGTCACATAACAAGGGGCATGAATTGGCTTTTAAAAAAAAAAAAAACTTGTTATCTCTTCTATTCAAAGCTCGATACTTATCTCCCGTTTCACAACAGTGTAAAGCAAATGCCAAGGTGTCTAGTTTTTAGTTGATTAAGCAATCAAAACACACATCTAAGTCTTCTCTTAAGAATGCCATGCTCATTTTCGTAGATAATTGAATTATTATGTATAGGCCTACAACAGTAGAGTGTCTTTTCTTACACAAAACATACATTAATTAATTTGATTTCTGATAAAACACAATTATTCAAAATTATGTCTATAAGAATATAAAACTATCAGTTGTACGCCAAAAACTATAGCAATAACGAGAAAGAGCACTTAATGCTAAATTTAACGACATGTTTTAAATGTGGATTGTTAACTCGATTTAAAAATACTCAGTGGCATGTTTTTTTGAAGACTATTCGACCTCGTTTTTCTATTTTCCAAAACATGCTACCAAGTCAAAATATAATGAATGGCTTTGAAACCTGGCTATTTTAGAAAATCAAAACTATTTTTTTCGAAAATTTTTGATCTGGTTCACGGCTAATATCGCCACCTCAAAATAATTTCAAACTTCATACGCCAGGGCACACCATTCGACGTAGGGTGTTGTGCTTTTGTGACATTCATTTTCAACTGGTTTTCTATAGGCTAAGTGCTGACTGAGAGAAAAAAGATTTTTTTTAAACAATTCGCAGGAAAGACAATTTTTTTTAAACAATTCGCAGGAAAGACAATTGTAAAAAAAATCTTTTTTCTCTCAGTCAGCACTCAGCCTAAAGAAAACCAGTTGAAAATGAATGTCACAAAAGCACAACACCCTACGTTGAATGGTGTGCCCTGGCGTATGAAGTTTGAAATTATTTTGAGGTGGCGATATTGGCCGTGTACCGGATGAGAAAAAATCGAAAAAATCGTTTTGATTTTCTAAAATAGCCAGGTTTTTAAAGCCATTCACTATATTTTGACTTGGTAGCATATTTTGGAAAAAAGAAAACGCGGTCGAATAGCCTTAAGAGACGGAAGCTAGTACAACAACTGCGCTCCGTTCAAGTTTTTCATTCGACCAATATGAATTAAGGTCACCTTTTTGATACGAACAAAATTAACGAATAGAGCGAGAAGACTTAAGCTACCCCTGAATTGGTCTTGAAAACTATTTTCCTATATTCATTGCCATTCAATTTTCAGTATCTTTAAATGCGTTGCATGTCGAGTTTTTCTACAAAGCACTTTTGAACATATTTTAAGAATGTTTGCTGTAATTTTAAATAAATCTACAGTGTAAAATTAAATCTCTTTTAAACGTATACAAGCATAAATATTAGCTTAAAAATGTTTTCATTCTTTTAAAATCAGTTTTTAACAGAATATGATAGACGTTTAACAAATAAAATAAATACATAATATAAATAATGAACTTCGTGTGAAGTGCAACTAATTATCTTTAAACTTTAATCAGTTAGATTTATTATGAGAGTCGACATAATTATTAATTAATTAACCTTAGAACTGTTAACATTAACACCAAGTTTTAAATGTATGATATTTTGCCTTACCTTAGCCAACATTTTCACGCGCAGAATTGATCTCGTCAAAAATTTGAAGTAACACTGGTGTATTATTCAAACATTTATTGGGTATTTATACGAAATTATACATTCCTAATTTTAAAGAAACAGGTATTTATTATTTCGTTCAACAACATATTAACGATAATGTGTTGTTGTCTGTGCACAATCTTTCTAATGTTGTGATACTCAGAAATACTTAAACATACTGACTATAATACATAAATATAACGGCCATTAAAAGTTAATAATGTTGATATGATGACCAGACTAAAGCAGGATACTTATCTAGATGTCAATACTCCCATCTGGTAGATTGTATGTATGTACGCACAAAAACATGCGTAGATCTCAAAGACTTAAATATTTTATATTCAAGGCTGAAACATTATTTGGCGTTTTGAGGTTTAAAATATAGATAAAATCTGTATAATTTTAATTTTTATGGATATTATAGAATGAAACAGTTTTGTGTGTAATGATTTTGATCAAAATGTTTACCTAAGGTACCACCTCTGGCCAATAATTTGAAAGTCGCAGAAATATATCGGAAAAGTTTTTTGAATGAAAGAATGCCTTTAAAATAACAGAAAAAAATTGTGAATTTTTTTGGGCGGGACATAACCTCACTATTGGAAATTATATTTAGATTTTTGGACAATAGTGTAAACAACAATTATTCTAGTTCAAAATTAAATTTTGAAAATCGGTTTTCTGGACATAGTTTCTAAACACCTTTAGCTATAACTTAAGCTTTAGCTAAAATAGTTTTCTAAAAATAACAGTTAGTGTACGAATGTTTTTGTCAAACGGTACAAAACTGGAAAAAACTCGTATTTGTACTGTTTGACAAAGAAAAGAAAATCGTACACCAACTGTTATTTTCAGAAAATTATTTAAGCTATAGCTTAAGTTATAGCTTAAGGTGTTTAGAAACTATGTCAAGAAAACCAATTCTCAAAATTTTATTTTGTACTACATTTGTTGTGTACACTATTGTCCAAAAATCTATATCTAATTTCCAATATTGAGGTTATGCCCCGCCCCAAAACAATCACAATTTTTTTTCTGTTATTTTAAAAGCCTTCTTTTATTCAGCAAACTTTTCAGACATGTTTCTTCGACTTTCAAATTATCGGCCAGAGGTGGTACAATAGCCTTAAAGTTTTGAAATAAAATCAATCATTGAGCTATTTTTCACACCTCTTCCACGAATTCTACAGCAAATATAATTAAAAAACTTTCATTCTAAATATGACGTTTTAATACTGTAATTTTAATCAATATTAAAAGTTGTTTTCTCAATAATGTAATTGAATGAGCGTAGCGAGCGAAGCGAAGATTCCATTTCCCTATACTGGTGAACAAAAACCGGATTTTTTTTTCTTCTTCTTTTATTTTTGTATTTATGTGTGTTTGTCCACACGATTCCGGCTAAATCGATACTCCAATTGCGATGAACTTGTATGGAGGCCTTCGAAATCTCTGAACTTAGAATTGCCACGTTTTTGAGCGCGATCGAAAAATTATTTCTCATTAAAATCGCAATTTTACGATTTTTTCGATTTTTAAAACAGTTCTTCGACTTATCACACCAACATGCTGTGTCCGAGTATTATGATTTTTTCACAAAACCTTAATTCTGCGAATTAATATATTCGTGTGAAATTTGAGCGCAATCGAAAAATTATTTCTTATGAAAATCGCAATTTTACGATTTTTTTTATATTTTTAAAAGATTCTTCGACTTATAATACCTACATTCTTCATCCGATTTTTATGATTTTTTCACAGAACCTAAATTTTTTTAATTAATATTTTGGTGTGAAATTTGAGCGCAATCGAAAAATAATTTCTTGTATTCTTTTAATGAAAATCGCAATTTTACGCTTTTTTCGTTTAAAAAAAAAATCTTCTCCTTTTAACATCTACATGCTTTATCCGATTGTACCAATGATTTTTTCACAGAACCATAATTTAATGAATTTATATATTTGTGTAAAATTTGAGCGCAATCGAAAAATAATTTCCCATGAAAATCGCAATTTTGCACTTTTTTCGTTTAAAAAACATGCGCTCATCCAACAACGCGCCTGAAAAAGCGTTTGCGAAGTTTTCTTATTAAAATATCAAAGTTATGATTTTCCGTTTGGTTTCAACCTGCTTATTAATTTATTTTAATTTCTTCTTGGGTTGACTCCAAAATCAAATTCATTATTCACTTTCCTTATTCCACTGCCTCCTAGATGTTCGTCGAGGCTCCTAGATGTTCGTCGTGGCTCCTCGTTCCCTGCCTGTCCATGCAACATGGTTTGATTGTTGAAGAAAATTCGCACTTTTTTCCCACAGCGCTAGTTACCGTCCCCAAGAGCTTTCTTTTGTTTTCGTTGTTTACATACGATCTGCATACGATTCAAATGTCATCATGCCAGAGTTGAGCTGTATTTTTCTTCCTAATCTGTGCTAATAGGCAATGGTGCGTGCAAGAAGTTGTAAGATACCGGGATGCCATTATCTAAAACAAGTAGGCCTTTCTTTGCATGAACTACAGGGAAATAAGGAAATTGTGCCACCCAGGCCCCCCCCCCCCAGACTCCCATTTATCACGCGCCTCTGCTTGATGGAAAGTAATGTTTAGCTCGTGGCCTAGTCAAGACTAGGGCCCGAGTAGGCTACCTAAGCCTATTGATTTTTAATATGATTAGGAATAGGAGGCATAGGCCCTCCAGATAAAAATAACATGCCTATTAGCCCTTGCCTTATATTATCAAACAACAAAGTTATCAATATCTACTTTTTGTTTAATTACCAGCATAATATAACTAGACAAATTTGTATATTACTATTCTGCAAACCTTGATAAGTGATGTACGTACACAAAATACGATCTAAAACATTCAATTTAGTTGGATTTAACAGTAAACTACATGGGAGATGACATTTAATGTGACAACAACATCAAAAACAAAAGAAAGCTCTTGGGGACGGTAACTAGCGCTTTGGACAACAATTAACACTGTGCGCGTGGACAGGCAGGTAACGAGGAGCCACGACGAACATCTAGGAGGCAGTGCCTTATTCATAGAAGGCCGATGTTAATTTAAAATCCAATCCAAAATTATCTGTTAAATAGTTACGTATTGAATCTGTGCACAACTTAATATACACTCAAAACTTTTGAATGTGAGCGCGAAATTTTCCCATTTATTATTACTAGGAAACGCCACAATCGTTGTAAGACAAATGAGCTATTCATATGTGTTGAGTACCCGGTATTATTCCCTTTCCTCCCTAGCCTATCATTGGCTCGAGTGGCGCATTAAGAAGTTGACTTGCACTTATAGAAACTACACTCAAAACCCTATCGTACTCAACACAATATTGCTCGCTCACTCGTCTAACAACAACATTGGCATTTTCCTAGTAATCTTCTACATGCCGTTTCATGTTTTTTGTTACTGACACAGTAATTCACATCAAATCACCCGCTAAAACCACACACTTCAACCAGATTATTAGGACTTTGTTCTAGGCACTGGTGCTACCAGGGAATGCATTTACTGAATGCAACACCCCCATCTAGATGACTCTGTGAAAGAGAAAAAGTTCATTTTATTGGGTGCGATATCCTCTAACAAGATGCAGATTTTTTCGGTAAAAACGAAATGAGCACCACTAAGACATAAATAATGATTAATTCTCAACACTAGATTACTGCTCTTCTGTTAAATGTATATCATTTTACTCAACAATTATACTTTATAGCAATTTAGTGCAAGTTTGTTCTGTTGTTCTGGTAGCTAAATAAGTTAGCACTTTAAGCCGGAGGTTCTGTGTTCGAACTTCAAATTGAACAAACTTTTACGACAATTTGATAAGAGTCAATAACAATATTATAAATAAATAATAAAAATTTTCAATGACTTGCCAAATGAAATCATACTGTGTGCATAAAACTTCATTGGGAAGATCAAATGCTCGATTCCCACACCTGACAATCATGGCTGGCGAGCTCAACAATTCAGTTTCCAGTGACGATAAATCTTACTTGAATAATTAAGTGACAACTAACCCTTGCATACTCTCAGTAAAATCAAATCAAACATAAATTAGCACAAGATTGTATCACAATTCATAACTTAATAAGACTGTGATAGCATATTGAAATATAGTAAGTAGATTCTACAAATCAATGCGTAGGCCTGTATCTAAAAGTTGCCATTTAGACAAGAGTGAATTAAATAATTTTAATTTGTTTTGAACGTTTTGTCATTATAATAAATAAATGCATTAATTTGAATAAGTATTAACAATTTAGTAAAAAAAACAAAGGAGGCAGGCATGCGTAGTATATTTATATTTTCACAGACAATTTTGTCACACAATGTTTGATACTTTACATATTTACGTAATGATGGAAAAGGTACGATCCTATTATACCAATTTTCTCTATAAAAAATAAAAATATAAAAATGACGAAGACCAAGAAGAAGAAGAAGAAGAAGAAGAAGAAGAAGAAGAAGAAGAAGAAGAAGAAGAAGAAGAAGAAGAAGAAGAAGAAGAAGAAGAAGAAGAAGAAAAAGAAGATGAAGTTTTTAAAATCTGTCAAAACAATCAAACATTTGGTGTACGATACATTGTAAATCTACTATTATATGTCGTATATTGATCCATCATATTACATAAAGTTGTATTTACATAATATGATGTCAGTAGGAAAATGAACTCACAGAACATCATCAGATAAGACAACTCCCTTCTTATACATTTTTTATTCTCATCATATTTCATAGCTAATTAAGCGAGCGAAGCAAGCGTTTCCATTTAACTCCACCGGAAAAAATAGTCACTGGTTTTGTTTTGTTTTTTATTTTTGTATGTCTCACCATAACGTTCGAACGGAGGTTTGGACTGAGTTGAAATTTGGACCATCCGCAAGCTTCGATCTGGATTGAATGCCAGTAGTTTTGTGGCAAAATCGTTTATAAAGTTACAAAGTTACATTAAAGTTAATCGAATATTTTTTTTTAACCAAATGGCGACAAAATCCTAGGGTGGCCAAATCATTTAGAATGTCCGTCCGGACACGAATATGCTAATTTTATTTCGATCCGATAAGTAGTGTAGATGGAAATTACATTTTAACAAAAGTAACGTTACCATGGCAACGCAAAGTCGCACGAAGCTAGAGCTTTTTTGGCTCATAATAGCGGTCGCACAAAGATTCAGATCAGGTTGAAATTTGGACCATCAATAAATTTCGTTGTGGATTGAATGCCATTAGTTTTGTGGCAAAATCGTTTAAAAAGTTACAAAATTACATATAAGTTCATCGAAAGTTTTTTTTTTTAACTAAACAGCGACAAAATCTGAGGTGGCCAAATCATTTAGAATGTCCGTCAGGTCACGAATATGTTAGTTTTATTTTGATCCGATAAGTAGTGTAGATGGAAATTACATTTTAACAAAAGGAACTTTACCTTGGAAACGAAAAGTCGCACGAAGCTGGAGTTTTTTTGGCTCATGATAGCGGTTGCACGAAGATTCAGATCAGGTTGAAATTTGAACCATCAACAAATTGTATAGCACGTGCTCGCTTATCATCGCGTCCAACTGAGCGTTTTCCTAGTGTATATGTTATATGTATTATGTAACAAAGATAAATGAATGAGTATTGCCTTCGAAAATGGGTGAAATGGGTGGCAAAAACTCAGTGTAATCAAAGGAACTTAAGACAACTACAGAGAAAGGTAAATTTATATTGTGATGGTAATGATATCGACCATTCGTAGTTTGTTAATTGAATGAGCGTAGTGAGCGCAGTGAGCGAAGCGAAGATTTCATTTCACTACATTGGAGAAAAAAATCCGGAATGTTTTTCTTTTTTTTTTTTTGTATTTTGTGTTAGTTAACACGATTCCGGCTAAACCGATACTCCAATTGCGATTTAATTTTCTGGAGGCCTTCGAAATCTCTGAAGAACTGCCAAGTTTTTGAGCGCAATCGAAAAATTATTTCTCATGAAAATCGCAATTTTACGATTTTTTTCGATTTTGATTTTTTTTCCGACTTATGACACCTACTTTATCCGATTATAATGATTTTTTCACAGAACCTTAATTTTATGAATTAATATATTCGTGTGAAATTTGAGCGCAATCAAAAAATTATTTCTCATTAAAATCTCAATTATACGATTTTTTTTATTTTAAAAAAAATTTCGACTTATTTAACCTACATGCTTTATCCGATTGTAATCATTTTTTAACAGAACCTTAATTTTATTAATTAATATATCCGTGTGAAATTTGAGCGCAATCAAAAAATTATTTCTCATAAAAATCGCAATTTAACGTTTTTTTTTCGTTTAAAAAAAAATTGTTCGACTTATTTACACTGCATGCTTTATCCGATCGTAAAGATCTTTTCACAGAACAACAGAAAATCAGCATAACACGTCATGGCAGTTCAATGCACCAATTACGCTCATCACTGCCGTAACTAGGGTATAAAAATTACCCGGGTATGTTGCAAGGGCGTCCATAAGAAATCTGTTAGGGGGCTGGGGGGCGGGGGGCAAAATTTTAATTTGGTAGTTGCTTTTGTGGGACATGCGTAAGGTGTTTGGGGGCCAAAGCCCTCCAATTATAGCGCTGCCGGTGAAAATTTTGAGAATCAAGTTTTTAGAGTGCGATTGGTGAGTTTTAGAAAAATGTAGTGGCCTTAATGCAATATCAATATAATGTAATTTTTGTGCAGTCGATACTCAAAACTAGAAAACTGCCAAAAGGAATTGGAACGCTTACGTCCTGAGGAGATTAATAGAGAGTAGTATAATAATGCATAGAAAAACGTATTCCGTAGAAATGTGTTATTACACTCTTATTCACGCGGTACAATGTCTCGAAAAACGTGGAATCTTAATGTTAATAGTTTTAGTCTTCGACTTTAATTATAATATGTTAATACAAGTGCTTTATAGAGGGTGACACCCTAAGTATGATTGGGTAATGTACTTACATGACCTTGTCTAGTGGGGAGCCCCCAAGGTAATGCATGCGGGTCCGGAGCGCATAGCGCCAGAAAATTGTTTGATTCCCAGAGTGTGATTGGAGGATTTTAACGAGTTTTAGACATATATTTATCAACAAAAAAAAATAGTGGTGACCGGACTATTAGCAATTCAAGATGGTCTACTCCAGATTTTTACCCGGGTTTCCAACCCCTGGTTACGGCGGTGACTCTCATCCAACAACGCGCCTGAAAAAGGCATCCACTGATATCTACCAACGAAAGTCGTCACTATTACAGACGAGTTTAAGCACACAGCTTTCTGTGCTGTCTTTTGTCTTCTCTGGTTATAATATTTCACGCGAACGTTGATAAAGGATCAATCTATGAGATCCAGTACGTGTTTTCCTTAATTGGTTTATCGATTACGAAAAATCCATAAAACTCAACAAATCGAATATTGAAAATCAAAAATTTTCCGGGGGCAAGTTCGCGGACCCCCAAGTGTATATACAGTCATTGCTAATCGTACCGTTGAAAAGCAAAATTACTCATTTATTTTCTCAACTAGACAAATTTATAGCGTAGAAAAGTTTTCAATGTGGAAAACCTGGAAAAGTAAGGAAAATGTTATTACCTAAAATAAAGAGACACTGACAATGTTGGTTGTATTATGCATTTTAAAATGGTTGGATAGTGATCTGCTCCCGTCACATAATGTAAAAAGCAATAGGGACCACAGTAGACCAAAAACGGTCATCCTTCGAAGCTAAGAGATTTTTATTGAGACTTACAAGTATTTTATAGAGTTATTTAAAATTGTTACCCCGTTCCCGGCGACGGGTGGCAATGTTTTATGCGGATTAATGAAATTTCAGTATTTACATCAAACAGTTGAATCAAAAATAAATAAATAAATAATAATGGGATTTAAATATTTTGAAGTTTTTTTTTAAAGATTCCTTTCGGTAGTTTTCTAGTTTCGAGAATCGACTGCACAAAAATTACATTTTGGTATTGAATTCATCCCACTACTTTTTTCTATAACCCACCAAACGCATTCTAAAAACTTGATTTTTGTTGGGAGCCCCCCAAGTTCCCTGTGCTTGCCCAACGAAAGTAAAAATTGTTATTTTTGCCCCCCACCCCCCTGAAAAAATTTGGCGTGCGCCCATGTAATGAGGTGTGGGTGTGTCCTATTTTTAAGGCCTTGCTCCTGTCCGATGAAAGGTTCAGCGCGCCACTGGTCACATAATAGACGATTTTCAAAATCACCAGCGCCCTCTATATCGCGCGCGCAAAGCATTATGGGAGAAAGGGCATTTACACGCTAAATGCCATATGCTCGGGTGTGTGGAGAACTGCGTTTCCAACAATGGCGGTGCAGTCAGCCACAATCCCAATCATATGGCATTTAGCATGTAAATGCACCTTTCTCCCATAATGCTTTGCAACGGAGCGCGCATGCGCAGTTCATTCTGAAAATGGTCTATTGATTTTCAGTGGGGGACTTTCATACAAATGCAAATCGAAAAATAAAATATGTCATCTGTATTGATTTCAAAATAGAGCTTCTATAAAACGTAAAGGTTCCTATAAACTAAAAAACTTCGAATACGAATATTTCCAGAATATACATTATTTATTTATTGTTTATCCCTGTAAAAACAAAAAAAAACGGCGTCGACGCAAGCAAATATTTGGTTAAACACAAAATTTGAGGAGAAAAAACAGTTTGTATAAAGCATACACAAATTTATAAAGCTTCCTAAACGTAACCAAAGAGTTTGAATTATACGTGTTGTTAATTAAATACACAATTGTAATCTTAATATGAATAATATATGAAAATAATTAGATAAATTCATTTATATAGATTGTCAGGTGGGGACTTTAATTTTAAAGTAGACCAATCCTGTCGGCACCGACGCCATCGTATCAACAATACAAGTTGTAAGTATAAGTAAACACTATAAAAAATGAAATTATATAACAGATAGCAACGTTACAAATACAATTCCTTGGAATTTTCATTGTTATTTACATAACATATTTTTATTTAAAAGGTGATATTTCGACTTCTCTGCAGAAGACTTGATAAAACAAATTAACAATTAAAAGACCACAACAGACAAGACAAAAACATTTCCCAACAAATTATAAATATGGCTGTTTTGTAGTACCAAATAACTAACAGAAAAGTTTTTTATGAATAAAAATAAAAATACCCAAAAAACAGAACATAAAATTGACATGTTGGACAGTTGGTGTATGAAATAAAACTGAGAGACCTAAAACTCACGTTTACCGCTGGTAAGACCAGATAGAGGGTATATTTATAAATATTTGCATTAATTTAGTTCAAAAATAGTTCGAGAGCTAGTTTAACGGCTCCATCTTCCTCAACGTCTGCTCGGTAGTCCGGGTTAGTCTAGGAACCTATATGACTCTCAAAGTTACACCGTCCTTTCGGATGGGACGTTAAGCCGTTGGTCCCCTTGGTACTTTTCGAAAGGAGTAGGACTTGTTCCGGTACCGGGTTTCCCCTTCACCCTTCTGATCATACATCATCCTTCATCCTCATCTTTCACCACTCATCAGTCATCATCTCTAATAGCCAAGGTGCATTAATATGAGACGTTAAGCAATATCCAATCCAATCGAACTTTTGCGAACTCCGTTGAGATGGATTTTGTAATTTCTGGATTGATTTACATAAAATGATATCTCTGTGTTGATGTCCAATCAAAAAATCATCCATACACAGTCTGTACATTTAGCATTATCATCCACATACCGAACATCATTGTGATACGTCACTAGACGAGTGAGCGCAGCAAACGTAGTTTACAACGCAAGTCGAACGTATCTTCCTCGTGATTTATTTGACTTTTTGTAAAATGTTGGTTTGTTCGGTCCCATACAGCCGAACGGCCTAATAGATTGAGCTGAAATTTGAGACAGACATCCGTGACCAGTTAACTGAGATTTGCTATCAAAGTTAGCAAAATCCGTTGCTATTAAAACCTACAAGAAAAAATAAATTGAACAAAGCTTAAAATATGTAGGTTTTATTTAAACAACAATGGTTTTGTTTTTGAAAAAAATATCTTCTATTTGTTATTTGTCAGGCTGTGAAAACTGCATGCAGTGACCAAGGTGTAACGAATCTTGCACGCTTAAGTTACCACCAAATTCCGCTCGGAGATTGAGTAAACCTTGCTATCTTTACACGTATTTCGTACTGGTTATGTTTTCCATAGTATTGTCACATATGATAAAATCCACTGTGTAATATGCATTTCAAAACATGTTTAATAAGTTTTTTAATACAATCCAGAAATTACAAAAACTTTCCCGACCAGAGGATTGAACCCAGGTCTCCCACATTTCGGGTATAAAGGCGTCTAAGCCAAATGGACTAGAAAAAGCCAAAGTCGTTGTTGGACGAATGAGCAAGTTATGTGTTGAGCACCCGGGAACATTTGCATTTGAGTTTGAGAATTACATAGGTATAATTAATATAGGGTTTAAAGTTTAGTTGGTATAAGGGCACGTCATGATAAATCATAATGCGCCACTCTAGCCTATGATAAGTTGGGGGACTCAGGTAGGGGGAAGAAAAGGAATGTAACCGAGTTCTCAACACATGGCTGACTCACTCGTCTAACAACGACTTTGGCGTTTTCCTAGTATAAACACAGGCATATGCTTTTGTTGGAATGTAGCTGGTTTAATAAAAAACATACATTGCTTGTTAAAAAAATTTATTGCATTTGAACAACATTTTTAGTATTCGTCATTAACGCAACATATTTTAATAAGATATAATATATAGAATCTAGTTTTTGACAAATATTTATAACAGTGTATAAATCTGAATGGAATTAACTGATGCGATATACAATTCTACGTGCAATGCTTCTTTGTTGTTTTTACTTCATAGATTTTATTAACACAACACATGATTGCAAAATTCAGCGTTTTCAACGTAGTGTTCATTGATTGGATAGATTCTCGCGTGTCTGTCTGCTCCACCTAAGCGAACTTTATCAGACAAAGTTGAACCAATCTTGACAGTTTCCTCGGCTCCTGTTTGTACGTTCTCAGTGAGCTTGTCGGGAATAAGAGGAACATCGCCAATTCCGGCGGCAGAGGCTACCACCACAAAGACCAGAGCCAAGATGCAAACCTGGAAATAAATAAATTATATTTTAAACAAGGTGTTTGTGAGCGTCAGACTGGTGTAGGTTGGTGGATCGTCTTAAATTTTTCTTTTCAAATTTGGAAAATGAATACATTTAATGTATGAAACAAAACAAACAAAAATTTCACTATAATCGTCTATATTGGGCGTACCGCTCAACCGAAAAATAAACCAAAAATAGTTTTGGCAATGTCAGATGATCATAATTGATAAACTACGTCCGATGTTTCGTTAAACTAATATTTAGGAAAATTTTAATTGGGTCCATGGATCCCCCATCTTACATCAAATTCGCTTAATTTTGCGATCAGGCGATTTTTAAAATCGACATTAACAAAAGTAAAAGAATACTGTAAAAGCACAACAACAAAATTAATGTATAAGTTTGAAAAAAATCTTTGTTGGTTTATAATCACGTCTATTGACCGACAGTGATGGCTCAAGCGTTAGGCGCTCAACTCTATTTGGAAAGTCCCGTTTTAAATCCATTCGAGACCCGCAATCCTGACTGAAGTTTTTTTCTAGGTTTTCCTCAGTCGTTAATGCGAATGCAAGGGATTGAGGCCTCTTAAACAGCTCTCGGACATCCCTTCACAATTGTTCTATCCGCAACATATTAAGTTACACATGAAAAAGAGCACGAATGGGCTTAATAAAAAAAATAGAAACATAATTTAACAATTGTCATCTCTTCTTTTAGGCTGCATGAAATGGCGTGTGTGAAAGCTCGATACTTATCGCCCGTTTCACAACAGTGTGAACTGTGAAGCAGATGCTAAGGAGTCTAGTTTTTAGTTGATTAAGCAATCAAAACACACATCGATGGCCATGCTCATTTTCGTAAAAAATATAATTATTATGTAGGCCTACAAAAATAGATTGTCGTTTCTTACACAAAACATCATCGGCAATTAATTTAATTAATGAAAAAACACAATTATTCAAGATTATCTCTATAAGAATACAAAATTATCAGTTGTACGCCAAAAACTATAACTATAACGAGAAAGATTACTTAATGCTAAATATAATGACATGTCTTAAATATGGATTGTTAACTCAATTTAAAAACAATCAGTGGCATGTATTTTTGTTAAGTAACGGAAGCTAGTATAACAACTGCCCTCCGTATAAGTTTTTCATTCGACCAATATGAATTAGGGTCACCTTTTTGATACGAATAAAATGAACGAATAGGTCCAGAAGACTAAAGCTACCCCTGAATTGTTCTTGAAAACTATCTACCTATATTCATATGCCATTCAATTCTATGTATCTTTCAATGCGTTTTCATGTCGAGTTTTTCTACAAATCACTTTTGAACATATTTTACCTATATTTGCTGTAATTTTAAATAAATCTACAGTGTCAAATTAAATCTCTTAAAGGTATACAAGCATAAAAATTAGCTTAATAATGTTGTCATCCTTTTAAAGTCAGTTTTTAACAGAATATGATAGACGTTTAAAAAATAAAATAAATACATATATAAATAATGAACTTCGTGGGAAGTGCAACTCATTATCTTTAAACTATAATCAGTAAGATATTTATTACGAGAACCGACATAATTAATTTACCTTAGAACTGTTTACATTAGCACCTAGTTTTAAATGTATGATTCTTTGTCTTACCTTTGCCAACATTTTCACGCGCAGAATTATTTGTCTCAGCAAAATTTGAAAGAATACTAGTGTATTATTCAAACATTTATCGGGTATTTATACTAAATCGAACATTCCTAATTTAAAATAAACAGGTCTTAATTATTTTGTTCAACAACATATTAACGATAATGTGTTGTCTGTGCACAATCTAATGTTGTGATACTTAGCAATACTTAAACAGGGTGACAATAATACATTAATATTACGGCCATTAAAAGTAAATAATGCTGATTTGATGACCAGTCTAAAGCATGATAACTATCTAGATGTCAATACTCCCATATGGTAGATTGTATTTCAGAGGAGAGCCTTAACATTTTAATTGTGTGCACCATTAAATGTGTAGATTTTAAAAACTTAAATATTAAATATTGAAGTGTGGAACATTATTTGGCGTTGTAAGGTTTAAAATATAAATAAAAAAACTGTATGGTATTAAGTTTTTGGGATATTATAGAATGAAACAGTCTTGTGTGTAATGATTTTGATCAAATTGATAACCTCAAGTTATGAAATAAAATAAATCATAAAGCTATTTTTTACACTTCTTCCACGAATTCTACAGCAAATATAATCCAAACCCTTTATTCTAAATATAAAGTTTTTAATACTCTAATTTTAATTAATATTTAATGGATGTTTTTTCAATAATGTAATGAAATTATTAAAGTTATGATTTCCTTTTAATTGGTTTCAACCTGCTTATCAATTTATTTTGATTGATTCTTGGGTAGACTCCAAAAACAAATTTATTATGCACTTTCCTTATACATAGAAGGCCAATGTAAATCTAAAATCAAATTTTAAATCATCTGTTGAATAGTTATGTATTGAATTTGTGCACTATATTAATATATACTAAAAACACTAAAATGTGGGGTGCGAAATTATCCCATTTTTTATAACTAGGAAAACGTCAAAATCGATGTAAGACAAATGAGCGATTCATATGTGTTGAGTACCCGGGAACATTCCCCTTCTTCCCTAGCCTACCATTGGCACAGTTAACTTGCATTTATACAAACTACAATCAAAACCTTGTCGTACTAACACAATATGGCTCGCTCACTCGTCTAACAACGACTTTGGCGTTTTCCTAGTAATCTTCAACATTCCATTTCATGACACAGTAATTCCACACTCGGAAACAAAACACTTCGACCAGATTAGTAGTACTTTGTTGTAGGTACTGGTGCTTCAAGGGGATGCATTTAATGCACGCAACACCCCCACCCCCACCATACGACTCTGCTGAAGGAGAGAAAGTTAATTTTATTGGGTGCGGTGTCCTCTTACAAGATGCTGATTTTTTTTCAGTTAAAACGCAATTAACACCGCTAAGACAAAAATTATGACTAATTTTCAACACCAGATTACTGCTACTAACAATTACACTTTATAGCAATTTAGTACGAGTTTGTTCTGTGGTTCTGGTAGCTATATGGGTTAGAGCTATTGCACTTTAAGCCAGAGGTGCTGGGTTCGAACTTCGTATTGAACAAACTTTTACGATAATCGATATGAGACAATAACAATATTATACATAAACAATAAAATTATTCAACGACTAATTAAAATCTAACTGTATGCATAATATTTCATTGGGAAGGTTGAGTGCTCGATTCCCACACATGACAATCATGGCTGGCGAGCTCAACAATTCAGTTTCCAGGAACAATAAATTTTACATGAAAAATCAAGCGATAACTAACCCTTGCATACTCTCAGTAAAAAAATCTAATATAAATTACCACGAGATTGTTTCACAATTTATAACTTAATAAGACTGTGATAGCATATTAAAATAATGTAAGTAGATTCCACAAATTAATGTGTAGGCCTATATCTAAAAGTTGCCATTTAGACAAGATTAAATTGAATAATTTTAATTTGATTTGAACGTTTTTTCATTAAAATAAATACATGTGTTAATTTGAATAAGTATTAACAGTCAAGTAAGAAAAACAAAGGAGACAGGAATGCGTTTAACATGTAAATTTTAACAGACAATTGAGTCACACAATGTTGGATACTTTACATATTTTCGTAATGATGGAAAAGGTATGTTCCTATCATACCAATTTTCTCTATAAAAAAATAAAATAATAAAACATGAAGAAGAAGAAGAAGAAGAAGAAGAAGAAGAAGAAGAAGAAGAAGAAGAAGAAGAAGAAGAAGAAGAAGAAGAAGAAGAAGAAGAAGAAGAAGAAGAAGAAGAAGAAGAAGAAGATTCATATTTATTTATTTTTTGTCCTTGTAATTTCATTAAAAAACAACAAGAAACGGCGTCGACGCAAGCAAATATTTTGCTAAAACACAAAATTTGAGGGGGAAAACCGTTTGTATAATGATAAGCATACACAAATTTCTAAAGCTTATCAAACGTAGCCAAAAAGTTTGAATTATACGTGATGTTAATTAAATACACAATTGTAATCTAAATATGAATCACATATAAAAATAATTAGATATATATATAGATTGTCAGGTGGGGACCTTCATTTTAAAGTGAACCAATCCTGTCGGCACCGACGCCATCGTATCAACAAAACAAGTTGTATGTAGTATACATTAAAACAAATGAAACTAATTAACCGGTAGTAACGTTACAAATACAATTCTTAGGAATTTTCATTGTTATTTACATAATATATTTTTATTTAAAAGGTGATATTTCGACTTTTTACAGAAGTCTTTATCAAACAAATTAGCAATTTAAAAAACCACAACAGACAAGACAAAAACATTTCCCACAAAATTATAAATATGAATGAAGTGAATTAGTACCAAATTATTAACAAAAAAGATTTTTATGAATAAAAATAAAAATACCCCAAAAAACAGAATATTAAATTGACATATTGGACAGTGTGTGTATGAAATAAAACTATTCGAGTGATGAAATTGATGGACAAAAACTCTTCCAAATGGCTGGAAAATTAACACTAGGCACACTGATTGTATTGCCGTATATAATTGGCCACACAAGAAATCAAACCAGCCAAATTTATAATTTTTTTGTTAAATGTTTGTCTTATCTGTTGTGTTTTTTTAATTGTTAATTTGTTTGATACAGACTTCTGTAAATAAGTTGAAATATCACCTTTTAAATAAAGATATCTCATGTAAATAACAGTGAAAAGTTCAATGATATGTATTTGTATAAGTATACACGTCTACAGCACCGTCTGCGTCCAAGCCACTTAATAATCATCAATCAAGTAAAGACTACGCAGTTTCAAAGACCTGAAAAAATAATTACAATAATTCCTAATCATAAATAATAAATCCATCTTTTCCAATGTCACCAGCCAAACAATCTAAAATGTCATTGCTAATTGCGTATCACAACCGATTATATGTTCATTTGCATTGTTATTTCCTCAACAATGATTATGTTTAGACTTGAGATAATGTGTATAATGTAAGTGTACTCATTCACAGAGTACATGAGTTCGCGTGGCAATGACAAATTGTCTGTGTTCGACCTCCCCACTTACTTCCCAGTGTGAGAAACATGATGATAATAAAATAAGAAGCAATAAAGATTCGTTTTTCTTGTTACGTGGAAGTAATAAACGGTTTCCTCGATGAACGGGACATATGGTTGGTTGTTAAGTAGGCAGATAGTAAACATTTGCTTAATAAGCCTTCGAACAATGAAATGGGGCTACTTATGAGAAAGGAAAAGGAACTTAGAATTTTTATGGGAATGATAAAATAGAGGCTTGTTATCGATAGTCTTAGCTCGAAGGTTATCACGGGTTTAGCTTCTGTCGGTGACTGGAGTTATTGGGATTTGAACAGTTTTACTGAGTCATAACTAAGTATAAACTGCCATTGCTCTCAAATCAAGTGTGTTTGGTGCTATGCTCTTTTCTGCCATCCTCGTGACACATTTTATTAATTTATGTGTTGCGGAACGATAAATAAATAAACAATAATCTCTTATAAGCTGATTGGGCAATAACTCCTAGAATGTCCGAGTCGAATTTATGTTAAACCTTATTTGCGTCATGTTGTATAACGAGGAAAATAATTTTACACTTCTTGGACAAATGAATTATAACATTTTAAAACGAAGGCGACAGTTTTGATTTCATGTTGTTAATATTTTGGCGACATAATGAAAGAAAATCGTTTTCGTTTAGTTTGCCAAACAAAAAACTTTTCAAATGCTAATGTTCTGACGCTGGTTGGAAATTGTATGAGTAGATGTTTTGATAGTATTTTGGGATGCCACTTAATGTAAAACATATAAATAGCTTAAATTTACATTAAGTGATCAGTATTGATGTCGGAAATTATGAAATTTATCTGAAAACTGATCAAAAATCTTCCCTGTTTCCAATCAAAAATAGCTGATACGGTGATACCCAATATGTTGGGAGATAAATGGAGTATACATTTTTCTAAATTAGCGGTTATTTCTGAGTAATTGCCAAGGCTCAGTAAGTTTATGTAGCAAAGAGTTCGTTATGACACATTACAACATAAGGCGTTAACGAGGTAATAGGTGGTTAACTTTGTCGTGACAAATTTCTTAACTTAATTTAGTTTTTGTAAAGTTGTTACATCATACCTCAAATTAAACCGATCTACAAAAGAAAGAGAGAACGCGTTTATTTTATATACATATTTATATAACGTATACACTTCACAGTTATAAGTTATTTTTAATGGAGGACAGAAAATAAACTAAACTAAACTCATAAATGCACACAAAATAAATATTGTTTTTCAACAACAGCATGTACATCAAAGTAAAAATGTACATTCAAAATTTAAGATATATAATAGATCAAAATGCAATTAATTTATCAAAATGAATGAAACAACTAAGCGAAAACTAAAAAAGAAAATGAAAATATTAAAATTAAATTTAAAATAATTTATTAGACGATCCACCTCTGATGGGTACATGTTTGCCAGGAAAGAATCACGTATAAAAATATAAAAAAAACTACTGTTTTATTAATCAAAATGCTTGATTATTAATCCCTCAAAAGTTCTATGCCGAAAAAATAAAGGAACCAGTAATAAAAACGCACTAAATTAACTCTTTTTATTAAAACGCTTGGTCAATCATCATTGATCGTTTCCGTATGGGTAAGATTAAAATAAGTCCGTAAGAAAGCAGGTTAATTTTATATTACCTAATTAACATAGTAATAAATCTCGATTATATTTAATATTGTTCAGTTCGTTCTGTTTCCTTGCGTTACTGAGGGTCTACATCGCAGGTTCCTCTTACTTCCGAATTCAAAACATAAATTGTAAAAATTGTTATCATCTTCAAAACAAATTACTATAAATTCTTAACCCTATCAGATCCTTGAACATCAACTTTTAAATTTTAATCCAGGTAAATAAGATATATATTTTTTCAATTTGACACCAAATTTTTTTGGTTGAATAATAAAAAAATACGTTTTTTCCCATTATGGGAAAAAGTGAATTTTTCAGAGAAGATTGAAAATACACATCTGCAAAAAGGGCTAAAAATAAGAAAAATGTCGTTTGTCCCGGAAATGTAATAAATCTTGAGCACTGCTATTATTTGAGATTCAAAAAATACAAAAAAAATGCAAAAAATGAATTAAAAAATAAATCTTGTTTTAGGAATGCGTTTTCAAATTTGAAATTGTACTAAAAATGAAGCATTAATTTATAAACCAAAATTTCCCAAAATTCATAAAAAAACAAACACGATTATAATGATATTTAGAACGCTAAAAATTTAAGAAAAAAACTGAAATTTGAATTGAAAAATGACAATTTAGACCAATTAAACTTTGGTCTGAAAGGGTTTTAACACCCACATACACATTTGTCACCGATGTTTATCAACGTTTTATAAATCGTTTTCGTCTTTTCCATCACGTTTACCAGATTGGAGTTGAAAAAAGGCGGCGATTTAAACAATTTCATTAGCGAGTTGTCGGATGAATTTATTTTTTAATTTATGTAATGACTTTTAAAATTAAAGCTCTTCATACTATACAGAACGAAATCATTAAAATTATTCAGGAGAATTAATGAATTCAATCACCGTCGTCGAGCAAACAATGGCGAACAGGGAATATGAAGATTTCACATGAGTGTCTTAAAAAAAAATTACATGTTCGGAAAAAGCATACTTTTGAATAAAAATTCATCGGGCTAGGTTTCTATTGTATTATAAGTTGTCGAGGAAGAAATAGATTTTTGTTCACTCACATTTTTTGGATTAGGTTTTGTTTTGTTTTGTATATTTTAAGGGTGAGCTGTTTAATCAAATAAACTATTCAATTCAAATTCATCACCCAAATGATTCACAATAAATTATAACCTTTTCATTAATTGAGATACCAAAATAGCCAGAACGAATACTTAAAATTAATTTTCAATTGTGCATTACGTTAATAAATATCCTATAAATTAACATGAATATTTCCTTCGGATATTGACGCCACCTTGTCGCCCAACGATCCATTATGCTAAGTTGTTTGTCTCAAATAGCGTCTGCCTTAATGACTGCATCAACATGTTATGTTGTTTTCACAGTCCAGACAAGTAACGAAAACAGACACTTTTAATTACATAGCTCATGATAATAATCACTGTCATTAGGACCAGCCAGATCTTATCTAAGGTGTTTATGGTGTTCAAAGCGTCAGATTACGCAATTCTAATGACCACTGAATTACAAGAGGAATGAACTGTACGCGCGTCTCGATCTGAGCTGATTACTTTAATTGTTACCGGATACTGCACAATTGTGATGTAAATATATTTTCATCTTGATTTACCGGTTCTCTAGAGCAATTCATTTGGTGAAATTACTGTTTTTACAACTGCGTTTTGTTTATACCTTTTTATAATGTCTATTTTCAATGTGATACAAAACTATAGCTGTATAAGTCTGCCTTGAAAAGATTATCAAAATAAACAAATATGAAATATGGTTCAATATAATTTGATTCTAGGCACCAAATTAAGGGTAGGTCGTATGTCAGAGACTCCCCAAAACACTAGGGCTAATAGATCCTTGAACGATCGGCGTCAGAAGTAAATCAATGGAAATCTTTTAACGACATCACCGACAATAAACCGGCAACTCAAGGATTTGTTCTAAAAGTCACCCTTAAAGTCACACTAAGTAAGCACCCAGCGGATGGGCAAGGAGTAGATGGCTTGCCCAATTTATATCACTAGAAAAACTGACCCTAATTGATTTCTACACTAGAAATAAGTCTGCGCTAACGTTTCGCAGTGTTTGGTGAATCCATTTCCATACAAACTTTGTGTAAATATGAACTACGCCCAAAGTCCCAGTGTTTAAAAGTTTCAATAAGGCAAATGCTAAAGTAAAATAGGGCCACCATGTTTCCTGACTTGTTTTTTCGAGGTCTCCCTCAGTCGTTATTTCGAATGTAAGGGATTGAGTCTTCTTAAACAGCCCTCGGACATTCCTTTCCCAAACTACCCTTAACACTAATAACCTAGTTAGTCACATGAAGAACGTAAACTTTGTTTTTGTGGAATCCGTGTGTAAGATAATTTATGACAGCTCTTCATACCGAAGCCAAAAATAAAATAAATTCATAAATAGATTTATTTATTTATGTCGTAATTCTACTTTTCATTTACAAGTGTTTTTTTTTTGCTTCGGTATGAAGAATACAAAATTCATTTTTTGAGACAGTATGTCATAGCTGCTTTATGAAATTCAAAATTTTTAATAATTATTTGAACTAAAGCCACTTTTAAAAATTAAATATATACTAAATTTAAACAGAAACGTACATATGGATTGATCTTTAATTTAAGAGAAGCACTATTGCATAATTGCTAATCTGCATGGTCTTAATCTTCAGATTGTTCAGCGGAAATTATTTATACACAAGATAAAATTATTAAAAATTCATAAAAAATTATCAATTATATGAAAATCAATCTAGAAGTTAAAAAATCCATTTCAGCCACGTACACACGTACACACGTACACACGTACACACGTACACACGTACACACGTATTATCTCTTCTGATACTAAAATCAATCAATTAGATCAAATGAATAGGCACACTTTCCATTAAACAGTAAAAGATTGAGTATAATTAAGGTAATAAAAGAATATTTCATAACTAAGTTGAGTGTGTAAAATGCGTGTGCCTGTAAAGTGTATGTGTGTGTTGATGTACTTGTGTGGAGTGTGTGTAGTGTGTCCTACTGTATGCAGGGAAGTGATATCATAACGTACGGATATAGGATGGCATTGTTATCGCAATAATTGTTAACAAGCAAAGTTGTTACTCAATACAGCAAGGATCATCTTTAATCGTCGTGTGCCATTACATTTTTTTTTTATAAATATGGAAATAAGATTTTAACATTAAACTATTATGATGTAAGAGGTTTGTAAACAAATTCATGTATACATTTCTAATGAAATTGGGATGCATAAACAGTTATTCGACACAGCGCACACATGAATAGTAAACCAATAACTACTTGAATGTTTTGTAAGTTATTTGATAACATCCATATTTTCATAACCTTCAAAGGCATACCATAAGAAATGAAATGAATTTAATGATACAACATTATTGTATCCAACTTTTTTGTTACCTCTTCCTACGTAATATATTTCTGTTGGATGAGCTTATGCAAATCAGCTGGATCTCCCCATATCAAATGGGGTAGTGGTTTGCACCTGTATGTCAAGTAAGAATATGTTACGAGTTTTTTTTGTAGTAACTTCCAAAGTTTGGCGACAATTCAGTCCACTAAATTATTTGAAATGTTGAATTATTCTATGCGAATCCATCGTGCCTACTTCTAACTGAACAAAACCATAAAGATATTGTTGTTGTTTTCGTTTGAGTTCATGTAATGAAAATGCACATTTGTAAACTTACTTGCCCTTATCAGTTAGAATCATTCTTGCAATGACAAATCACTGTACACACAACTTTTAATGATATTTTTAAAGTTACACTGTAGTGATTTCTACAAACAACGCAAAATACAATAAAACTTACCTTATAATAAAAACAGCGCCATGCATAAACCATAATTGGCTCTCATAACAACTCGTAACTTATCGTTTTAGTTAAAAACAGGATTATTAGCCTAATTACGGTTGTTAGTTGACTTCCTAAGGAGCTATTGTGTACTGTAGCTAAGTAGAGTCCATTGCACGCTTGTTCATTATGAACATAATTATCAGTTTCCTTCGTAAAAAAATAAATAAAAATGTTTGTCTGGTTAGTGTCCTTGAAAACTTTTGTACTACGTAGTGATTTCCAAACGAGGAGAGTGAGACGTGGAATATTGAGGACGATTATTTTTTAAAGGAACGTAGTGATTAATTCTTTGTGGGGATTTTGGACAATATATGGGTGGTGTTACAACCTTTATATGCTCTGGTGCCAAACACCAAACTTTCGAAACAATTTTTTTACGATTTGACAAAAAAAATTGAAGTCAAATATATTTTGTATCTTGTTTAATTTTGAGTTGTTAATTTTTCTGTTTTGACTTTTTGACTTTTTCACACGTATCATTGTGATAACGCTTATAATCAAAATTTTTGCAGTTTCTTAACTTGACATGATTGCTTAAATAATTTTTCTGTTTTTACTTTTTTTTTTTTGCTTTTATAACGTGTATTGTGATAACGTTTATAATAAAAATTCTTTGCAGTTTTTTAAATCGATTCCTTTAATTTTGTGATTGCTTTATAGCTGAGATATAATTGCATTTTCTTATCACTATAGAAAAATAGATTATTATTATGATTGCTAAAACGAGTTCGTAGAGCTACAACCAAAACTTAACATATGAAGTCACGACATTTAATATACATTATGGCATATAATGTTATGATAACTCCTAACATGAATCTCCTGTTAACCCTTTACAGGACAGTGGGATACATTTTCCCCATCATTTTCAAAAGCTACACAGTTAAATCTGCCAGTTGTTCATACTTTGAACCTGGGTAAAAAGCTGCTTTGTTTTGTTCGGAAATAGTAGAATTTTTTCCCACTAAATTATAATGGTTAGAACGGTTTTTGTTATGGTTTAAAAATCAAATTGAGTATGAAAACACAAAAATACACACATTTCCGGGATGTCTCGGATATTTGTTTGCCTGTTGAAGATTCAATTTTAACATAAAAAAACAAAAAAGCATGACAAATTGCAAAACAAATATAACTTTTTTAGCATAAACTTAAATTTGGATTTTTCCTCCAAATTTGATGTCAATTTGGAATCCAAAATCAGCATATTTTTTCATTTAAAAAATCACAAATTTCAAATTGTTAAGGTAGAAAGCCAAATTTTGGGTCCCGGTCTTTTGTACTATTACTTCTACTATTAACAAGGTTACACTTGCGAACCTAACAATGCTTAGATTAGATAATACCAAATAAAAGTGAAAATATAATAATATTAATACATTTTCAAATTACCCTTTCCATATGTCTTATTTCTTATCATCGAATTATTCAACAATCAACACTTGTGTTGTATTAGTATGCATTTGTTTATGCAACTTATTAATTACGTAAAAACTCAAACCCTGCAACCATATTACCCAAATTAAGAGAGCTGATAGTGATCAGCTAAAATCCATGTGATATGTCAGTTATGGCATCAATATGGCACTCCTTTGCTTAATTTATAATATAATGAATATGACTATACATCAAATAGCTATTTAGTAAATGTGTGGCTTGTGGCTCCACTGGGTTTGAGCCACAGTCGTGGTAAATTGTTACAACAATTTGCCATTAACTGACAATAATATATCAGTTATACACTATTGCTAACTTTTGTTTATTTAATTTAATTAAGAGGTAGCTATCATGTTTATGGTTTATGTCATAGCAAATAAGTAAGCTTCGGTGATGAGTATGTCAATGTATAGTTCGTTTAAAAGAATTGGTACAGTAGAAATCTAACACAATACTGTTTATTTATTTATAAATAAATTGGTCTATATTATTGACTTTTGTAGTAATTATCATCATCATCATCATCATCATCAACAACAATTTTATGTTATTATAATGTTTTAACTGGTCTATGTAAGTTCGTTTATATTACTTTTTTTATTTCTGCCTTCGAATTTTACCAACACTATGTCAATAGTAGTAAAACAAGGACAATAAGTGATTGATGCTAGACATCAGTCGTTAAATAATTATATATAAAATAAAAATAAATAAACGTTTACAAACAACTTCACAAAAACAAGGAACAGAACGCCAACAAAACAAAGACGGGAAAAATACCTTTTAGTCAACAACGTCTTTGCAAATATGGTATTAGCATAAGTGTTTATAAATTGAACAATATTATTAAAATTAACGTATTCAACTCAATACATTATACTCCTAATTAAGCTGATTAATTTGATCTTATTAAAACAAAAGATTATCCTTCTTATTAATATCAATTAGGACTAACCTTAACTAAATGTTGCAACAACCTGTTAATTGCTCGAACAAACGCAGCTAAATTGTTTAAATTAAACGTAAATTTTCTCACCGTACTCTGTTCAAAGTGAAAAAGCTTTACTATTTTCCTCATCATATGTGCGACCTTGGTTTATTATCAGGATGCGTGCTGTTCACACAACGTGACTGGAGAATGAACTCTTTCGATTCTATGCCACGGTCTCTGGACAGAAAATGAATTTGTCCTCTACGGGTTTAGCTCCGCCCTTCTTTCTGAATTTTGCAAATACTGTTTCTTGTTGTCGATGATTTAGTATAAAAGATCTTGGAGTCTTGGCGGAATCATCAGTTCTTCAGTTCTTCTTTGCAAGACAACAGCAAACAACGAGCAGCAATGGCATTCAACAAAATGGTGAGTTATCAATAATGTTAACCTGGAACAAAGAGAATATTTAGAGAGCGAAAAGTGAAGTTTCGTCGATATTTATTTTTGTAACTACTTGTGTACTTAGTTGGGATTACGATTAGTAAACATATAAATATATTAATTTGAAAATATTATTACAATTTATTTGTTCTATGCACTTTTAAATGTAAAAAAATGAGATTCATTGACGATAGCTACTATATTGTAGAAAACACTTTACAATTTAAAAAATCGATTTGAAATTAATAATTCTCCGTACGGTGGAAAAGGGTCAAGTCAAATATGGGCGATTTTGACCGATGTCACATTTTTTCTCAATTTTGCTACTTCTGTGTTAGGAAAAGGGACACAAGTCATAAATCTTCCTTATAATAGATTATGTTAGCATTGGTGCAATGGATATACTTACTACTAACCAACTACTTACTAACTTCACAAGGCTCTCCTTATTGACCATTATTGACATGCCCTTTTCCCCACCCACCATAGAATTATTCCTCTGCGAATGCAACAGAATTTGAAAAAAATAAGCCGACCTACTGATGATAAGGATATTTGCTGCTTAATTGGATGAGCGTAGCGAGCGTAGCGAGCGAAGCGAAGATTCCATTTTACTACACTGGAGAAAAAAATCCGGAATGTTTTTTTTTTTTTTTTCTTTTTTTCTTTTTGTATTTTTGTCTGTTTGTCCACACGATTCCGGCTAAACCGATACTCCGATTGCGATGAAATTTTATGGAGGCCTTCGAAATCTCTGAACTTAGAACTGCCACGTTTTTGAGCGCAATCGGAAAAATTTTTCTCATAAAAATCGCAATTTTACGATTTTTTTCGATTTAAAAAAAATTACTTCGACTTATAACACCTACATGCTTTATCCGATTTTAATGATTTTTGCACAGAACCTTTATTTTATGAATTAAGATATTCTTGTGAAATTTGAGCGCAATTGAAAAAATATTTATCATAAAAATCGAAATTTTACGGGTTTTTTCTTTTTTTAAACAATTCTTTGACTTATAACACCTACATGCTTTATCCGATTGAAATGATTTTTTCGCAAAACCTTAATTTTATGAATTAATATATTATTGTTAAATTTGAGCGCAATCAAAAAAAAATTTTCTTAAAAAAATTTCAATTTTACGATTTTTTTTCAACAATTACGATTAATTAAAAAAAATTAAGTTAATTTTTTATTTTATTTAATTTAATTTAAAAAAATTTCAATTTAATAATGATTTTTCCACAGAACAACAGAAAATTCGCATAACTGCCATAGCTCAATGCACCAATTACGCTCATCCAACAACGCGGCGGGACTTTAGCGTTTTCCTAGTTAACGTCATTATTTATGCACCAAGGCCATTCGAAACGACGAGTGGTGATAGATGACGATAAAGGACGATTACAAAAAAAAATGCCTTAAACGGGATCCGAACCTACGTCCTTGTAGAGCCATGCTTATGACCAGTACAGCTAAGTTGTTCGCATTGTCCATGCCACTGATTGCTATATTTCCTTTTAAAAATATCGATCTTTGGTTGGTTATCGCTCACTCGTCGATTGCGTCAGGGACCAAAGAGTTGGCTTTGTCGCTTTGATTTACTGTCCTCCACTGAAAATCAGTTATATATAACTGGGTAGACTCTAAATACAATTTATTTTTATTTTAATTTATAGCTCCCTAGCCCTAATCGTATGTGACACCTTGTACTGGTAAATCCAACTTGTTAATATTTATAAATATTTCAACTGCCGCCTGTGTGCTCATATAATCAATAAGATAAGTGAGTAGATGAGAAACGAGTGAAGCCAAGAGTCATAGGGTCGAGTCTTGCCTTCTTCATTACCAATTACAGTCTCGAATAGAACAAGTGTGTAAAGTTTTTTTAAATTGTAAAATGTCGACGATAGATAAAAAAAATTATTTACACGATATGCATTACTGCCAAAACACTCATCATAATCAAAATAATTTTAAACTTTCATAAACATTTATCATCCTGCAATGTGTTACTCAATAAACAAAATTCCACATTCATTAAAACTCATCTATGGATATTTGGTATTTGGTTCTCATGTAGCTTGTCGAAAGGAACAATTTTTATGCCCTTTAAATAGAATACCAATTCAGGGTTAACAAACAACGAATAATTATTTTCATAATCTGAAGATTAAAATTATAAATTGTTTATTTTCGTTCCTGAAGACATTGTCGACACAAACCTTTCAAACTCGCCTATATAACACTGGTTATTGTTGGAGGTTCTTTACAAGTTATAAGGAAATCAATCTAGAAATCCATCTCAGCGGGATACAAATTTAGAAGTGTTTTATTTTAGTGACAAATAAAGCTAGACATTTTTATTTCACAACACTAATTGGAGCTTCAATTTGATCAAGTTCTAACGAAGGAAACAAAAATGCTTAATATTATATCATAGTTTATAGCAATTTTATTACTTAAAAAATATAATGTAAGTTAGTGTTGATTTTAACAAATGAAATGTACAACGTTATCACTCAATCATTCTTCATACTTCTGACCTAGGGCCAAAACTTTATTTCGAAACGACTTTCTTTTGTGACATTTGGCTACATTATTTTCACCTAAACCAGCTAGGATACTAAAACCTGACGATAGGCTAGTTCACACAACACGAAGAAATATTTTTACAATAACAAAAAAGTTGTATTCAAATATTTTTACAAACAGTTGCCAAAAATTGATATTTTGTCTTATTGTGTTACCAGTTGGTCTGCGCCGCCCTCCTACTTGCCGTGTGCTACGTCTGCGCGGCGCCCGCAGAAGCGCCCGTAGAAGCGCCCGCAGAAGCGCAACCGAAAGAGATCCTCAAGAGATCACCATCTATAGGCTATGGCTACGCCCTAGCGCCTTCTTACTACAGCGGATGGTACCCATATTCTGGCGGACTTGACTACGGCTCGAGCCTCTACTCCTACGGTAAGTCATTCAATCACAGAAATTTTACTCATTTATCCCATGAAATATTATAGACTCGCAGGTCAAACGATTGTAGTACGTTAACAAAATATCGTGAAATGTGATATATCTATAGTCAGTTCTAATTCATACATCGATTTTAACTATGGCGTCTTGTTTTGTTCTAGATTTTTTTTAAATACTGCATACTCGTTTTTAGATACTAAAATACAAGGTAACTTCAAATTTTGTAACTCTTAAAATATATATGACTTCTGTTTTGACAAGCACATGCACACAAGATATTTTTATACAGTTTTAATAACAACAGTCTATAATTTTTGTAATTTTTTCTCTCTATTTCTTCACCCAATGCTTAGATCACACTTGTGGAGTAAATGTTTCGTTGCCGATCCGTTGTTTAAAAATTTGATATTAATAATTTCGATTGCTTGCTAGAATTTCGTATAAAATTGTATATAAATATTGAGCAAATACAAGACTAAATTTACTTTTCTATAAATAACGTAAAATACACAACATGGGACAGTTCAAATGTAAATTCAAAAATATATTTTGCAAACACTGTATAAAAGAATATCAAAAAACTTAAGCATTTCTAATGCAAAATGTACGTTTTGTAAAAAGTAATGTAAGTATGTGTCATGACACTAATATTCGAGATACTCATTCTTCGTCACAAATACTAACATATTCTTACTAACATTGCTTTGATATATTTTTAGTCGTATTCCTTTCTTACAGTAATAACGTATATCATTAATTTCCCTGAAGCACTCTGGGCAGGTTTTCCAAGAATTTTTTATTTTTTTTATTTTTTAATTTATATAAAGGAGACGTTGAAGAGAGAGGTGAATCGTGGAACCAGGTGACGGAATTGAAGCTGTGGGAGGACAGGAAAGAGTGGAGAAAATGGGTGGAAAAGCAGATGCAGGATGAAGATGACGATGAAGAAGATGATGAAGAAACGCTGAGCCTGGCAATCTCGGCAAAAAATAGTTTCGTGCCCTAGATATCGGTGTGAAGAACACCACTCAACCTGACATTGTTGGAATAAAGTTTTGATGATTATTATATATATTTTTTGAAATGTTTATGTTCTACTGATTTTATTACGTTTTAGGTTTTTATAATATGATTTGATTATCCTAGTACCTCAATGTAAAATGGCAGCAATGCTGTATTTGAGTGAATGAGTAAATAAATAAATACAAATTTAAAACAAACTAATTGTTATGTGCTGTTGTGTTGCAGGCTACCCCTCATACTACAGCGGTTACAGTGGTTACGGCGGGTATGGGGGTCTAGGCCACGGAGGGCTCGGCTACGGTAGCACGTACGGATACGGATACGGATACCCTCACGGATATTCCTCCTACGGATGGTAAAGATGACGTCACCTCACCAACTTGGCGACTCGGCAATGATGGCCACAACTACCAACCTTCCCTTGAATCTCGATAGAAATAAAAGTTCCAAACTAATACATACACACGCATACAACACAAATCACAACACATAACTGCCATTAAAGTGTTATTTATAACCATTTCCTTAAAAACATGATACATCTTCGCATGTTTGATTTTCTACCCCCACAATGTGATCTTCTACGTAATTAGATAAAAAAAAAATGTAAATGTTTTTTTTTTATGTAATGTCAACCTTACTCTAACGTTTTTGGAAACAATAAAAATTCCTTTTTTTAGTATTGAAATAAATTTAAAAAATACTTCATTCTACATAAAAAAATCGTTAAAATCAATTTTGTATCATGAATAACCAAGTGTGTAATGCCATTTAACGATATGAATTGCATCAAGAATCTTAAGCTATACATAAAATTTAAAAAATCAAATATATAATGAATTCGTTTCATTTCTTTCCAGCTCTATATTGATATTGGGATATGTTTATAAATACGCGTAGGAGGACATGTGAAATGTATAACTTGACTAAAAATAATACTTTTGGCTAAACAACACTAAAACATTTACAACATGACGCTATACAATGTAAATAAAAATGCCACTTTGTAACACTAAATACAAACGTAATACAACTGTTACCATAAATAAACAAACAAACACTGGACAAACTACAAGTCTTCACCCTTCCTCTATTTTATAGAATAATGTAAGGCCCAAATTTTTGTTATTCTGGGCAATTTTGTGTATATTTTTTACCTTCTTATCTAAGTCATTTCAAAGCATTTATTGTCACCAAAAATGTAAACCAAGTTCAAATAAATATATATTATATACTTTAATTATGAGTTTCTCTTCCTTTACTCCTTCTGTCTGCTTATGAAATTCCACAAACTACAAAGAAATAAGAAAGCAAAAATTGTACAAAAATAATCCTCTACATAGTTTGTTATAATTACTTATAATTGAGGGGAGATCGAAACAAAAGCTCCAATAAGCTAATATAATCAACGATTATTAAAACTTCTGCCAGCTGTCGTTGTCTATGTTTACAAGGTAGGTTGTCTCATGATATAAACATGTTGTTACAACATACTCTTCAAATAATACTTGTAATGAGATTGAATAACTTTCCAACGGTTTTTCTATATTTAATTATTATTGGATGAGCGTAGCGAGCGAAGCGAAAATTCCGTTTCACTACACTGGAGAAAAAAATCCGGAATGTTTTCATCCCCCTTTTTTTCTCTTTTTTGTATTTTTGGCGGTTTGTTAACACGATTCCGGTTAAACCGATACTCCAATTAATTGCGATGAAAATTTGTGGAGGCCTTTGAAATCTTTGAACTAAGAACTGCCACGTTTTTTAGCTCAATCGAAAAATTATTTCTTATGAAAGTCGCAATTTAACGATTTTTTTCGATTTTAGAAAAAATTCTTCGACTTATAACACCTACATGTTTTATCCGATTGAAATGATTTTTTTTAAAAGAACTTTAATTTTATGAATTAATATATTCGTGTAAAATTTGAGCGCAATCGAAAAAATATTTTATATTATATTATTTTACGATGTTTTTTCGATTTTTTAAATTTCTACGACTTATAACACCTACATGCTTTATCCAATTGTAATGATTTTTTCACAGAATCTTAATTTTATGAATTAATATACTCTTGTGAAATTTGAGCGCAATCGAAAAATAATTTTTCATGAAAATCGCAATTTTACGCTTTTTCCGCATTAAACAATTACGCTCATCCAACAAAGCGCCTGAAAAAGCGTTTGCGAAGCTTTCAAGTTTAAAAAATAATTTGATTGTTGTTTCTTGTATGATTGATATATTTTTCTCCTCTCCTTGTCAAACAATTAAAATGTATAATTCTGACTACAAGCGTACTCAGTGTGAAACGAGCACAGTATAATTGACCACAAACCATTAAAAAATAATTGAATCATTTGCAAAATACACATTTTATGAATCATCTTATAACCAAACTGTAATGGAAAATTTGGAGAATGATCTATAAAAGCATGTTGTACTTAAAACACATTTTAATTCACTCCGACGACAGGTAATCTTGACATCAATATAATTTAACCTATTAAATCCATAAATTCTGTGCATAGAAACTAAATATCAACGGAATACATCTAATCTCTATAATGGTCCAGAACAATCTGATCTAATGACTATACTTATGTTAATGGCTTTGTTTTTCTTGACTATAAAATGAACTCATTTATTCGAAAGTTCATCACTTCTACTTTCAGCAACTTGAAGCTGTTCATCAACCCAAGTCGAAATGTTGATTAAGGTAAGTGAGTCAAACTCTGCCAAGTTACTACTATTAATATATTTATTTAACGTCTATCCTATTCAGTTATTTAAAAAAAACTTCACAAAGGAGGACAACTTAAATCTAGGGCGACGGTCGTCGCCCGGCAGACAAGCGATGCGATGCTTAGGCGACACCGAACTCCGGCCCTATATACACCTACAAGAGTTGGGGGTTTTCAGCTATCTGCACACGCCGCCCCGAAAGAGTTACAATCTTGAAACTCGGTATATGACCTGGTATGTGGTCCATGACATACCAAAAAAAAAATCAACCCGATCCGACAACTCGTTCTGTGTTAAAAAAGGCTCTCAACATCGTCAAATTCCTTAAGGCTGGCTGGTGGCTGGTGGCTGGTGGTTGGGTGGGTGGGTGGGGGGGTGGGTGGGTGGGTGGGTGGCAGTTCTCCGCGGAGAGTTCTTGAGCCGACAGAGAAAACGGTAAATCTTAGAACTATGAAACTTGGACCACACTTAGGTGTATTTCAGACGCAGTGCCTTTTGCTTTCAAAACCAAATCGGGTAAAAGGGACCGGAGAAAATCAAAATTTGGATGATAATCAAAACGCGTAATTACCAAGGCGTGGTAATTTGTACAAACTTGAAATTTAACATGCTATTAACCATTATAAATATCTTGCGTCCAAAACACAAGGGGCTAAATTTGGGATGACCATGGGCCCAAAATGACAAAAAACATATCTGAACTTTAAGAAATGAATCATTCAAAGAAAACGCTACAACTGAGATGTTTCAAACGTGGAATACATTTTGATATCTCTCATTCTTTATCACTTTTGAATATGGAAAGCAAAATTGGTTAACGGGTACCGGAAAAAAACCAAAATTATCAAAAGTAGTAATTCCGTACTCTTATGAATAATACGCTATACCGAGAAAACGGTTCATCTTAGAACTTTGAAACTTGGCCACACTCAGATGTACCTCATATAACAAAAACCGGGCAATTGGGACCGGGGAAAATCAAAATCAAAATCAAAATCAAAACACGTAATTACTCAGGCGTAGTAATTTGTACAAGCTTGAAATTAAACATGCTCTTAACCATTATAAATATCAATTGCTTATGCTAGTGCGTTGGTCTTGTTGTTAGCGTATCTGCTTCCAATGCAGAAGGGCCAGGGTTCGATTCCCGCTAAAGTCAGAAGTTTTTTAACTTCTGATTTAGACTTAAGTCTATCAGTTCTTGTCTTAGGAGTTTGTAAACGGTGACTTTGGAGCCGTCCTAGCAAAATCAAAACGCGTTATTACTCAGGCGTAGTAATTTGTATACAAGCTTGAAATTAAACATGCTCTTAACCATTATAAATATCTAGTGCTTATGCTAGTGCGTTGGTCTTGTTGTTAGCGTATCTGCTTCCAATGCAGAAGGGCCAGGGTTCGATTCCCGCTAAAGTCAGAAGTTTTTTAACTTCTGATTTGGACTTAAGTCTATCAGTTCTTGTCTTAGGAGTTTGTAAACGGTGACTTTGGAGCCGTCCTAGCAACGAAGCACATAATAAATTTCAGAGTTGCTCTGAATCTGCCGTGTTGATTATGGCGTTGATCCGCGGGTGTTCGCACTGTCTATACCACTGATTGAAATATTTCCTATTGAAAAAATATTGATCTTTGGTTAGTTATCGCTTACTCATCGATTGCGTCGGGCCTGTAACACGGTTGGCTTGGTCACTTTGGTTGACCCCCACTGGAAATCAGTTATATGACTGAGTGGGTAGTCTGTAAATAAAAATGTATTTATTTATTTATTTAAGGGGTATCTTTGGGGGACCGTGGGCCCAAAATGTAAAAAAAACAACTTTGAACTCAACAAATTTAATCATTCACACCTAAGCGAACGAACAACAAAAAGATGTAATATCCAACCAAATACAAAAATTTGTAAAAAAAAACGGCAGCCAAGCTCTCCTTCAAAAGTCTTCGGCTGTGAATGCTGTGAGATATAGAAGTTGAGCCAAGCTTTTTATTCTTTCTCCTCAGTTTCGCTTTGAAAATATGTAAGATCATTTCGCCTGTTGACGAGCGCCAAGCCAACGATTTTTGTGGTAAAAAAGTAAAATTTTTAAACTCGAAATCATAAAAAAAATGACTTGGCCATTGAATTTGGTTCATGGCCAAGAATTTTTTTTATGATTTCGAGTTTAAAATTTTTACTTTTTTACCACAAAAATCGTTGGCTTGGCGCTCGTCAACAGGCGAAATGATCTTACTTATTTTAAAAGCGAAACTAGGGAGAAAGAATAAAAAGCTTGGCTCAACTTCTATATCTCACAGCATTCACAGCCGAAGACTTTTGAAGGAGAGCATGGCTGCCGTGTTTTTATTTTTGTATTTGGTTGGATATCTAATTACACAAATAAAGACACAATAATGAACTATAGCTAAGTAAAGTTTGAAATAATAATATTACAACATCAATGCAATAAAATATAAAATAAAATAGCTTTGTTATTCTAGGTAAATCAAACGATTTAAGATAGTTATACATTACTGGATAAACTATTGTAAATATCAATTGGACCACTTTGCACGTTAATGGTGAAAAATAAATACAAAACAATAAATTATATTATATTTACATCCAATTATATCTATAAACCCGGAACCTCTACCAACAAGGTGACCTGAACGTCATATAATTTACATTTGCATAATCCTTCGTCAATATTTCTCAATTTTCAACATTTAGTCAGGATAGGGATACACTCCAGTAGGTGTAATTGATTTTATGAAAATATGAGTTCATAAATAACAAAAACTAATACTTTTCATAAATACGTAAAATACACAACTGGACAGTTCAAGTAATTAAAAATATTTTGCAACACTGTATAAAAGAATATCAAAAACTAAAGCATTTCTAATGCAAAATGTACGTTTGTAAAAAGTAATGTAAGTATGTGTCATGACACTAATATTCGAGATACTCATTCTTCGTCACAAATACTAACATATTCTTACTAACATTGCTTTGATATATTTTAGTCGTATTCCTTTCTTACAGTAATAACGTATATCATTAATTTCCCTGAAGCACTCTGGGCAGGTTTTCCAAGAATTTTTTTTTTTTAATTTTTTAATTTATATAAAGGAGACGTTGAAGAGAGGTGAATCGTGGAACCAGGTGACGGAATTGAAGCTGTGGGAGGACAGGAAAGAGTGGAGAAAATGGGTGGAAAAGCAGATGCAGGATGAGATGACGATGATGAAGAAGAAACGCTGAGCCTGGCAATCTCGGCAAAAAATAGTTTCGTGCCCTAGATATCGGTGTGAAGAACACCACTCAACCTGACATTGTTGGAATAAAGTTTTGATGATTATTATATATATTTTTTGAAATGTTTATGTTCTACTGATTTTATTACGTTTTAGGTTTTTATAATATGATTTGTTTATCCTAGTACCTCAATGTAAAATGGCAGCAATACTGTATTTGAGTGAATGAGTAAATAAATAAAACAAATTGAAAACAAACTAATTGCTATGTGCTGTTATGTTTGCAGGCTACCCCTCGTACTACAGCGGCTACAGCGGTTACGGTGGGTATGGAGGTCTAGGCCACGGAGGGCTCGGCTACGGTAGCTCGTACGGATACGGATACGGATACCCCCACGGATATTCCTCCTACGGATGGTAACAATGACGTCACCAACTTGGCGACTCGGCAATGATGGCCACAACTACCAACCTTCCTTTGAATCTCGATAGAAATAAAAGTTCCAAAACTAATCCCAACACACACGCATAAAACACAAATCACAATACATAACTGCCATTAAAGTGTTATTTAACCACATGATACATTTTCGCATGTTTGATTTGCTACCCCCACAATGCGACCTTCAACTTTTAATTAGAAAAAAATTTTTAAATTTTTTTTTCTGTAATGTCAATCTTACTCTGTTTTTGGAAACAATAAAAATTCCGTTTTTTTTTTGATTGAAATAAATTAAAAAAATACTTCATTCTACATAAAAAAAAGCGTTATAATCAATTTTATCATGAATAACCAAGTGTGTAATGCCATTTAACGATATGAATTTCATCAAAAAATCTTAAGCTATCATAAAATTTAAAAAATCAAATATATAATTAATTCGTTTCATTTCTTTTCAGCTCTATGTTGATATTGGGATATGTTAATAAATACGCGTAGGAGGACATGTGAAATGTATAACTTGATAAAAAATAATACTTTTGGCTAAAAAACACTTAAAACATTTACAACATGACGCTATACAATGTAAATAAAAATGCCACTTTGTAACAAAACTAAATACAAACGTATACAACCCACAAAAATAAACAAACATACACCGGACAAACTAAAAGTCTTCACCCTTCCTCTATTTTATAGAATAATGTAAGGTCCAATTTTTGTAATTCTGGGCAATTTTGTGAAATTTTTTTACCTTCTTATCTAAGTCATTTCAAAGCATTTATTGTAACCAAAATGTAAACCAAGTTCAAATAAATATATATATTATATACTTTAATTATGTGTTTCTCTACCTTTACTCCTCTGTATCCCTTAAATGAAAAAATTTCACAAAACCTACAAAGAAACTAAGAAAGCAAAAAATTAATTACAAAAAAATCAATCTCTCCAGTAGTTTGTTTTATACTTTAAAAACTTTAAAATTAAAAGGAAAAGATCGAAACAAATTGTTACTCCTATCCAATAAGCTAAATACTAATTAATGCATCAATAAAACTTCTGCCAGTTGCCCGTTTTCTATGTTTTAAACGATTGGTAGTCTCGTGACCCATTAAATAAAAAACTTTATTTGTTAAAACATACTCTTCGAAATGAATAACTTGTTATAAGATTGAACTAAAAAAACTTTTTCCAACGTTTTTCATGAAACCCAATATTTTTATTAACTAATTAAAAAATTATTTAATTAAAAATAATTTGATTGTTGTTCTTGTATGATTGATACATCTATTCTCCTCTCCTTGTCAAACAAATGGATAATTCTGACTACAAGCGTACTCAGTGTGAAACGAGGACAGTCTAATTTACTACAAACTATTACAAAATAATTGAATCATCATTTGCAAAATAAACATTTTAATGAATCATCTTAAATCAGATTGTAATGAAAAATTTGAATAACGATCTATTAAAAGCATGTTTACTTAAAGTCTACTTTAAGTGTCTTAATGTTATTTCAATTCACTCTTACGACTGGTAATCTTGACATCAATATAATTTAAACTATCAAATCCATAAATTCTGTGCATAGAAACTAAAATATCAACGGAATACATCTAATCTCTATAATGGTCCAGAACAATCTGATCTAATGACTATACTTATGTTAATGGCTTTGTTTTTCTTGACTATAAAATGAACTCATTTATTCGAAAGTTCATCACTTCTACTTTCAGCAACTTGAAGCTGTTCATCAACCCAAGTCGAAATGTTGATTAAGGTAAGTGAGTCAAACTCTGCCAAGTTACTACTATTAATATATTTATTTAACGTCTATCCTATTCAGTTATTTAAAAAAACTTTACAAAGAAGGGCAACTTAATACATCTAATTACACAAAGGGTAGGCGACACAAATGCCCTATATAGCTACAGGTAAAGCTATTGAAAAAATAATTAAATAATACTACCATACATCCAAAAAAAAATAAAAAAAATACATTTTGTTATTTAATAAATCAAACGAAATTTAAGGGTCTGGCTGTGGCTGTTAGGCTGGGTGGATAAAACTGTTGGTGTGCAAGTTCATCGATGGAGAATTCTTTTAAGTAAGTGAAAAATAAATATAAAGGAATTAGGTTATATTAAAATTTTTTAAAACCAAATCGGTAAGACAGAAATATATAATTTGATATATAAAAAATTACAAGCTGATAATTTGTACTTTTTAACAGAAATTAAAATATTTTGCGTCCACCGGGGTTTGGAACCTGGGCCAATAGCTTGACCGAAACTATGACTTTACAACTGAACCCCTTCAAAAACCCACGGTGTTTCACTGGATTTTTAATTTCTTCTTCCTTTAATATAAAGCAAAAGGTCATAGTACCGTACTAAAAGCCAAAATTTAAAATATAATTCTCCTAATCTACGCTTACCAGAGATGGTTTCTTAGATTTCTTCCAATTTCAATTCCTCATGTAGTCTAATAAGGCAATTGCAATCTCAATCACACACTTTAAATTACCATATAGTACAAAAAACCAAATTTAACCCATTTTAAATTGCCGCTAGCTCAGGTTTGTTGAGCGTATCCGGTAAGCATAAGGGCCGGGTTAAAAATTCCCGTGTGAAGTCTACTTTTTTACAGTTTCGTGTTTTAGAGTTTAAACGTGACAGCGTCTAGTCAACGCTAACTATAAAGTTTTCAAGTTGTTAAACATATCTATAACATTATAATATTATTTATGCTATCGTTTCTTGTTTTAGGTAAACTGGCCTTTCCAAAGCGAGGGTGACCGAAGTCAAAATTATTTAAACTTTGTATGGACTTAAGTCAATAGTTCTGTTATTTAGGTTTGTAAAGGGATACCGTCCAGTAGAATAAAAACTACAATTCAGAAATTAGTCTGACCCCGATCTCGGGTGGACCCGGTTTCGCATTCCATACAGGTCTTCCTATTAAACACTTGGGTACCCATCCAGCGAGGGGGTCATTTTGATCGTTGATTTAAAGTTAAAATTATACATCTGAGGGTGGAAGTAATTGATTATTTATTTAAAATCTTATCCCAAAATACAAAAAAAATTTAACTCAGCGGTATTGCAAATCCCCGATACACCCGATTAGCACCCAAACTACAAAAAAAGAGCAAGCTTTTAATTTCTATGGGATTGAGTTCCAAATTTTTACTTTTTGTCCAATATAATAAAATTTCGCTCTGTTCTGTGAAAATCCTTTGTGTGCAAAATTTTTTATAAAAAAGGCGCCATTGAAGGTTCTGGCCTAATTTTTTTATTTCGGTTTAAAATTTTCTTTTTTACACAATGTTGCTTGGCCTCTGGCTGTCTACTAAAGACTAGGAGAGAATAATACTTGGATAAACCAACCACCTGGAAGATTGTGAAGGACTTGGGACGTGTTTTTGAGCAAATACTTGGTTTGGTTCTAATCCGGCCTATTTTCTAGCGTAAAACAACCAATCATAATAAAAAGATATAGTTTGTATCTAAAACAAATTTAAATTTTACATATTTCATTACAATATAGAATTTAAATTAATTTTGAAAGCAAAAATAAGATATATTTTAATCAATTATTCTATAAACCGGACTTAAGGTACTATCAATTCAGACCCTTTTAATTTTTAAAACGGGCATTATAATTGAAATTCGCAAACCTTTTCGCGTGGTATCGGCCCGTGATTAGCCCCGAACTTTTTTTTTTTCCCTAAAACTTTGTCGATGTTTTAAAATAGCTCGTCAATACTGGGGAACCTTTCCCTTGCCCTTGCTTTTATCCCCCCGACGTCGTCCAATTTCATCAGGTTTTCGGATGATAGCACAGGCGGAGGACGACCACGACGTTGGGGGATACCTCCCTGGATAAGGACTTGTGGCGTGTTGCTAAACCGGCACTCGGCCTCTCCACCCTCGGGGTACCCGCGTATAAACCTTAAATTTACACTCCCTTTTTCCGTCTCGATTAAGCCAAGTTGCATAAAATTTAAATGAGACGTAAGAAAATCAAATTTCATCAATCATCAATGTTTTAAATGGTTACGGTTACTTTGGAACCGTCCTCGCAAACGAAGCCAATAATAATTTCTGGGGTGATTTGAATTAACCTTGATGATTCTGGCAACGACCACGAGGGGAATCGTGTCCAACTTGTTTGAGCGTGTTTCTGATTAAGAACACTGGTATCTCTCTACATGCCAATTTTTCGCTCGTGCATGGCGTCGACAGGGTGGCTGTTGATCTAAGTCCCAAGGAATGCTTGGAGTTCCTTACAATTAATCTTCCAACATATGGAATCATTTGAGTAACGTTTAAATTTTTATGGTCACTACATTAATTCATTCTGAATACGTAATTATAATTGTAAAATTCGATTAATTATAAACATAAGCATATGTTAAAAAATCGGTGGGAAAACGAAGCCAAACAACATATTAAGCTATGATTACAAATAGGCAATGAGGTAATTGCCAAACATTGATATTACACTGTGTATAAAAGCGGTTGTTTCTCAATGATCCAAAGATATTTAACGCTTTGTGCTGTTTTAAGCCAGAAATAATATAAATATGGTAGAGGAATCACACAGCTATTGAGACCTTTGACACTGTTCGCGGCATGTCTGTGACAGAACAAAATACTCAAACTGTCTGCTCCAATAAAATTTAAAATAATTACTAACATTTATTAATAGCAATATCTTAATAATTGTTTACCAATTTATTTCACCCACGAAGATTAGACTTTTGAAATTCTGATAAAAACCCAAGTTAATCAATGTGGATAAATGTGGCAACAGTTCATGTTTATAGACTAACATAGATTCTTTCTCATTTCAGATACAATTATTCTAAATATTACTAAAGGCTGTTCTTGCAAACAGTCCCTCCCAGCCCTACTGCTAATTCTCAGCAGCTAACTACTTACGGTAATTCTGGCAGCTTACTATACTATTAAATATACCATTAATTGAGCACAAGCCTAAAATATGAATTTTCAGACGTTAGTAAATCAAATCTTTATTGAATAAATAAGCCTTTAGGAACTTTTAACTTAGTATTGGTCTTGGTATTTATAAATTGATTAAGCAAACAATTACTGAAAATAAAAAATTCTTAATAAAAACAGTTATCACTAACTTTTAGAAAATAATTTAATATTCCTTTTTGGGGGAAATCACCGTCTCTATTGCTAGGACTAGGAAACCACCGGTTGAAGCCAGCAATACGATTAACCTGCTATCTAGCTTACCCAAATAACATACACAATAATTTCCTAATATAATCTGATCACTAATCTAGCTGTTTTATTTTGCTCAAGAAAAGGTCGAAACTTATAGCCACTAACCACCTTTCTAAAGAGAATGATTGGCCCGAATTTTAGGTTGGGGAAAATCTCTAGACAATTTGTTTTATTTCAAATAAGTAATTTGTTCTAAGGACATAACAATAAATAAACACAATCTTTAATGAGGGAAAACCAATCAGTGACAAAAATAACCATCAGTTTTTAATTAACATAATCTCATTTGAAATGTTGTAATAACTTATTCATTATACCTTTCAACAGGGCAGCAATGAGTAGAACCTGAATGCGTGAAGTGTAGCCTTTTTCGATTAACAACAGGGAATCCAAAAGCGTTCAATCTGTTACTCAACACAACTTTGTTGCAGCTATTTTACAACATTCCCCATAGATGGTTTTAACAAATGGTTATAGTGGATTCACATATTTATTCCTTTTCAAGATCTTCGTGAAAGAATTTGGTTCGATCCTGCTTGAAATACGTAACAGTATGTGTTAAAAGGATATTCACCATATGTGCTTTTAAATAAAAATCTATTTAAGTTATTAATTTATAAGGAGTGCCATCCTTATCCTACTCGAACATTTTTTTAAGGCTACTACAACCACGAAATTGGCATTTTTTTTTTTAAGAAATTCGAGGTTGGGCCAACCAAAAATTCCAAGGAAATATCAGACGAATTAGTAAATTATGCCCCCTATTGAAATTGACAAAAAATATTGGCCTTATGAAGTTTAAACATCTATTCTGTGATTTTTTTGTTTTTTAATTTTGTGTAAAAATTAATTAAAAATAAAAATTGTTGTAATACCCAGATGCAATTCATCCCCTCTTTTTAGTTATACTTTTGTTATTTTTTGAGATATGCCCGTCTTGATGTTATTAAGTGAATTCAACCCGTGTTCGCATTAACATGAGGAAATTGAAATTTTATCAGTCCGAATTACATCAGACGGATTTGAACAGGACCTCCCACATATGAGTCGCGCCTTTTAGCCAAGTTCAAAACACAATTGTCTATGTCAATCAAAAGGTACAAGTACTATGCTTTCTAAAAATATCGGGTTACAAGTCGAAGTTTAGAATTCAAAAACGCAATTTTAAGATTTGTATAAAATACTTTGAAAGCGAACAATCATTACCGATCTTATTTTCAAATCCATCTTCTAAGTGGATGTAGGGCAAGAAAATCAAATAACCTTATTTTTAAATACATTAATTTAAATACAAATAATAATAATAAATATTTAATAAGTACTTAAAAAAAATTCCAGTAAATTGTATTTGGTTGAACTTGATTGGGAATATTCAAAAAATTCTAAAGTTAATAAGTTTATCACTTAAACAAAAAAACAAATTTTTGTAAAGAAATCATTTTTGTTTTGCTTTATAATGGCGTTTTCACCTACAAGTGGTCGGATGCAATGGAAATTTTCAGTAACCCCAGATCACGAGTTGTCTAGTGAGGATCTGTGCATTGACAGTTGGAACATGCATGAATCCTAATTGGTTTTTAATAGGCTTTAACAAAATAAACGAAAAAAAAATATTTACTGTGTGATGTTAATTATATAGAAAGAATTGAAATGGTTTTATTATTTTTAACAACACTTTTTTAAATTTAAATGAAGTTCACTTGATCAGAATAATTAATTTAGAAGTGTCCCATGGAAAAATGCAGACCTAGAAGGAAATAATGGAGTTCTTTTGCCTTTACTTGAGTTTTGACATCAAAACAATAATTAAAAGAGTGAAACTAAATAAAACTATCATAAAATTGTTACATTTTAATAGTATAGTAATAATTCATATAAATTTTTTACTTCAGATTGAATTTCATTCCTCTTTGTATCTAAACTAGTATTTACGGAGGACAACTTAAATCTGTTTAAGAATGATGCAGTTCACTAACGAATGAACACTTTAAATCAATTTGTTCGGAATAGTACATCACAACAAGCGTTAAAACCCGGACCTTTAGAACTAAGATAGCGCATTCACAGATCAAACAATGTCAAGTCAATTATAAAGTGGTACGATGCTAAAATAAGTAATGGAAAAAAAAATATGGTAAGTCGATTAAAGATTCCAAACGCTTTCGCCAATTTCAGATCAAAAAACTTTTGAAATACGTGTAAAATCACAGTTACTCGATCTTATTTTTCCTTTTTTCCTTTTAATGTAGTATTATGATCCAAGTTAATGTAAAATATACAGAATAATAAATAATAAATAATAATAAAATAATAAATTCACAGAGAAAATTGTTTTTTGTAAGGTTGAACTTTATTGTAAAAATATTCAATTAAATATATAAAGTAATCAATGAAATTTTTCACTCAAAAACAGAAAAAACAAACATTTTTTGTAATTGAGAATATCAGTTTGAACTTTTGATGTTATAATTTCGTTTTCAACAGTTAAGTAATGCGGATGAAGTGCTGATCTTTTCAGTAACCCCAGAGTCCACGAGTGTCATAGTGAGGATAGTAACCATTGTAGCCCAGTCCTGGAACATAGCATAACATCAACATTATATTTAGTTTTTTAATTTAATTTCACTTTAAAAATAAAAAAATAAAAAAATCACAGTCTAAATTATTTTACTGTCTGATTGGTATTATGTAGGTAGAAAAAATTAATTGGTATGTATTATTTTCAATTAAACACTTAGTCTAACTTTTAAAGGAAGTTCACTTGACAGAATTAAATTAATGATCTATGGAATTTACATTGATAAGTGCAGACTTAGAAGTGAATAAATGTGATTTTTGATTGATTAAATGATTGATTGATTTTACGTTTATACTATTAAGTTAACATACTGATTTACAAAGGAGGACAAATAAATCAAACTAATCACATAAACGAAGACAAAATAATGAACTGTATAGATAAACTGTTCATATGTTATTTATTATTTATTTATTTATTTATTATTTATTTATTTATTTATTTTATATAACGTCTATCCTTTTCAGTTATAAAACTGATTTACAAAGGACAACTAAATAAATCTAATTACATAGATGCAGACACAACAATAAACTACATTTAAGTAAATATTTGAAATAGTAACATTACAACAACAAAACATTAAAACACAACAATTTTGATAACAAATAAAAAGGATATTAAATGCAACTAATTAATGAATCAAGTACAAAAAATAAAATCAAAAAAATAAATGTCAAATCAAAAAAATGGCGCATCTACGAGAAAGATTACTTTGAGCGCTCACCTCCAATGTATCGTCCACCAATTAGTGGATATTGGACTCCACCACCGTAGATCGGCTCGTCGAAGACCAAGGGCCAACCACCAGTGAGTCCCCCACCCTGAACCAGAGTCGAGAGCGGCTTCGAGCTCACCATGGCTATACAAGCCAGGACAGCCAATACCACAATCACCTGCCAAAACAAAACACTTTGTAAGTAAATGTTCAAAAATAAAGAAATATAATAACATATTTTATTGTTTATCCTTGTCATTTAACACAAACACAACAAGAAACGGCGTCGACGCTAGCAAATATTTCGGTAAAACACATAAAATCTGTTAAGAAATCTTATGCCGCGAAGAGCTTCGCTGAATAACGATAAACTAACATGGCACATATAGCTGGTTCTCCCACAAGTGCTCCTTGCACAGTGAATATATGAATAGTAAAATAAAAAATATAAATGAATATATAATATATGTATAAAAATAATAATAAACTAATATCGTTTTCCAATATAACTGCGTCGTCTCTTTGACATTTTTGTTTTTATGTCTCATGTTATGCCATTTTAAAATAGCTAAAAAATATAATTTTTCGGCAGGCAACGTATTAGTATATTATTTGATGTATGGAAGTTCAATACATAGAACATACTAATACGTGGTCCACGAAAACGTTATTTAAATATATTTGTATGTAATATATTGTTGGAAAATGCAAAGTATACAGTTATGAGGTAAAACATGTCAAGCTAAAATATGTTCTTTATTTGGAATTATCAGTTGTTCTTATATATTATATTGAAATATTATAGAAATGTGAAAAAGGCCTAATGGCTAGTGGGAGGAAATAGATAACATTAATCACAACCTGAAAGGCTGGAGTCTGCATCACTTTTCACCTGCTGATAAAGATTATAATGCTAATTTAAAGTTTTTTGTTACTGTGTTTCTGTTCTCCCAGGACGAAACGTATCTGAACTAAATTGTTATCAATATTTAATACAATTCAGAATTTAAAATAATAAAATCCTCCCCGACCGGGGTTCGAGCCCGGGTCTCACATATTTCAGGTAGATTTCTTAATTGTATTAAATATTACGAATACGAATACCTAAATCGATATATAAACACTCGCTTATACTAGCTATACGTTATGTTTGTTTAGTCAGTTCAAAGGCAACAGATATTCGTTGCAGTACTGTTCCATCCATTCAGATCTATAATGCAACTACAATTCAGAAGTTTAATAGTTACCGTCTCGGTGGTCTAGTTGGCTAAGGCGCCTACCTGGAATGTGGGAGACCCTGGCTTGAACCCCGATTGGGATGGATTTTTAAATTTATGAATTGTAAAAATATTATCAATTCCACGGGAGTGTTTCCAGAATAACCCAAGCGAGATATAAATTGTCATCATTGTCCAAGTGAACGGTTTTACGTGTTTCTTGTTAGTTTTTAATTAATTTTCTAAATTGCATCGTATTCGTGTAAATTTTGGGTTAGATTCGCAGTTGACCACACATAACAAGTAGTTAATCATAAATTAACCTTTGATACCTAATACATCATTGCATACATACAAAACCAAATCTATTAAGTGTATGTTTAAAAAAAAACACAAAGTCAGAACATGGCTTAACTGTGGAAATTAAAATTACATTATTATTAAAATGATTGATTCGAACGTATTAAAATTACTAAATTTAGGCAAAAACAAAATTGTAGTATGTAGAATCTCCAGATAAAGTAGCCAAATATAATAAATTAAATCATATTCAATAGTAAAAATAATAATTGTGATTTGTTATTACCTTAGAAAACATTTTGAAGTGTGAGGCGTAGAGCTGCAAGGGTTCAAGTGTACAGAAGTCGACTGTGTAATGCTTTGGAAGTTGTGGTCAATATTTATACCTAAATATCAACATCGATTTCAAGTAAATTTCCATCAAATTCTTTTAGTAGATCTAGACTAATTACAGCTGAAAAGTAATTAGAAATTAAATGCTAGATCCATTATATTATTTTGCAAGAGTGAACTTATTTAATGGGGGCATCCGGAACGACATCTAATTATCAGGCGATATTGATAAGCTTATGTTGGTATGTTGTTAGTCTACATGCCTAATTACACATATTACGTAAACACATGTTATTGTGTGTATCAAAAACAATTGTAAAATAAATACCCAAGCAACCGACAGTTTTGATTCGAGCGCTAAGCGCGCGACTTTGATTCGGGAGGTCCCGGGTTTAAATCCCATCGAGACTGGCAATCCTGACTGAAGGTTTTTTCCTAGGTTTCCTCAGTCGTTAATGCAAATGCAAGGGATTGAGTCCTCTAAAACAGCCTTCGGACATCCCTTCACAATTTTCCGAACTCCAATATTTCTAGTAAAGACACCTAAAGAGGGGCATAAATTACACCCTGGGTAGGCTTCCTATAAAAATGAAACAATTTGTTTTATAAATATCGAAGTATGCTCACCTTAGTTAAATAAACTTGTTAAAAATAAAGAAAGGGATCAAATAAAATAAAAATCAGAAACAAGGAAAATACACTCTAGGAAGCCAGCGGTTTAACCGAGATCGATTAACCGGTTCCCGCTCGAACACCGAAGTTAAGCAGAATTGGGCGTGGTCAGGGGTAGAGTGGGTGACCGCTCTGCCATGAAACTCACGTATACCGCTGGTTAGAGCAGATGGAGGGTTCGAGAGCTAGTGTAACGGCTTCGTTCTCCTCGACGTCTGCTCGGCAGTCCGGGTTAGTGGAGGAACCTATATGACTGTCAAAGTTACACAGTCCTTTCGGATGGGACGTTAAGTCGTTGGTCCCATTGGTACTTTTCGAAAGGAGTAGGCTACGTGCCCGTACAGGGTTTCCCCTCCTCCCTTCTGTTCATACTTCATCATCATCTATCACCACTCATCGTCTCGAATAGACAAAGTGCATTAATATGAGACGTTAAGCAATCAATAAACTAGGAAAACGCCAAAGTCGTTGTTAGACGAGTGAGTGAGCCATGTGTTGAGTACCCGGTAACATTCCCTTTCGTCCCCCTACCTTAGGCCTCCCTAGCCTATCATAAGATAGAGTGGCGCATTATGGCCTTACAGTTGACGCGCCCTTATACCAACTTATGTTAAAAATCCTATTATTTATACCAATATAATGATCAAACTTAAATGCAAATGTTCCTGGGTACTCAACACGTCATGAATCGCTCACTCGTCTAACAACGACTTTGGCGTTTCCCAAGTCTACTTGGCTAAAGCGCACTTATAGCCGATATGTGGGAGACGTGAGTTCAATCCCCTGGTCAGGAAAGATTTTGTAATTTCTGGATTGTATTTTAAAAATTATTAAACATGTCGAATGTTGTTGAAAAGCATATAACGCAGTGTAGTCCATCATCTGTGACAATACTATGGAAAACATAGCCAGTACGAAATACGTGTAAATATTGCAAGGTTTACTCAATCTCCGAGCGGAATTTGGGGGTACCTTGATCGTGCAAGATTCGATACACCTTGGGCACTGCATTTCACAGCCAGACATATCATAAACAAAAAATATTTTTTTCAAAAACAATACTCTACGCAGCCTATTTTTCAATTTATTATTTCTTGTAGGTTTAAATCGTAATGGATGTAACTGATTTTGTAAGCAGTTCTCAGTTAACTCATACTAGATATCTGTTAAAAATTTCAGCGCAATCTGTTCAGTGATTCGGCTGCTTTTTTATGTACACACATACACACGCACACAGAATCACAAATTAAGCGCCATTTGAGTTGAATGGAGACACTCAGTCGCTTCGCTCCCTCGTTTTATCATAGATTATATTATATTATACAGTTCTTATCGGACCCATAGAGGATACTAAATGTTAAGCACGAGACACTCAATCGGAAGGTCACTGGTCAATACCAGCAGCCGGCAATCCTGACCGAAAGTTTGTTTAAAGTTTTTCTCAGTTAAAAATGAAGAGTCCTAGCATTGTGTGTTATAAAATATCCAATAGACATACCATTATAGTGCTATTAACCACCAATATTAGACAAAATAATATTCAATATTCAGACAAATTTAGGAAATTTTGACAAATGTAATTTAAATTTTGAAAATTTGTTACCCGGCGCATCCACCATTTTGATTGCGGTTACAAGAGGCGAACCTTTTTAAACCCGGCACCCCCACCAAAATAAAGGTGCTCGATTATTTATTTTATTTATCTAGGGCGACGGTCAAACCCGGCACCCCCACCAAAAATAAGGGGTGGTGTCGATTATTTATTTTCTTTATCTAGGGCGACGGTCAAACCCGGCACCCCCACCAAAATAAGGGTGCTCGATTATTTATTTTCTTTATCTAGGGTAACGGTCGTTCGGCCCATTCTCATTTCATAAACCACATTTTTTCAACCCCCATCCCTTGTAGTTTATATTATTTTTACCTTGATTTCCAGCATTCACAATTAAGGCACTTAATGAGTTATCAGCATGAAATTTGGCATAATGGTACATAATAATATGAAAATAATCCGCCGAGAGGCAAGCGATATTCCACCCCCAACACGCCCCAAATAATCCCCCAAAATTGGAATAATTTATAGATCAAACCCAAAATTGAATTTTTATTCAAATTTGTTATTAAAATTATGTTTTCATGTGTTTTTTAACCCAACCGACCTATTCTCATTTCCCAAACCACAATTTTCCAACCCCCATCCCTAATAGTTTATATTATTTTTACCTTGATTTCCAGCATTCACCATGTGAAGGCACCGAATGAGTTATCAGCATGAAATTTGGCATAATGGTACATAATAATATGAAAAATAATAATCCGCCGGCAGGCAAGCGATATTTTACCCTTTCTGTTCCCTACCACCCTTAACTTTGGGAAAAACGTTAGGTCGTATTTAATACAATTTAAATATTTTAATTGCTGATTAAAATTATGCGTCAATGTGTTATATTCTGGTCGACAAATCATTCACACAAAAACCCAAGACGACATTTACCTTAGGAAATTTAATAAAAACATTGTATATTGCCAACTACAGATTGTAAGGTTGAAAGGTTGCTAGAGAAGGTTATAGCCTCACTCACATTAATGTCAAGTAACTTACTAAATATAGCCAGTAACAGTATTTAACAATAAATTTATTCAGAAATACCTTCATACACTAGAAGCAATAAGTGGGCTTGTATGACACGGACGTGATTAAGGACATGAGGACAAGTATATGAAATTAATTTCATAGAACGAAGCTCTCCCATGCTTTCGTGTAATGTCCGTCCGTCCGTCTGTGCGAATGCCACTTCTCACCGTAAAATCCGAACATGACCTCCAATTGACATTCGTATTTTACAGCGCTTTTCAATAAGGATGATAAAGAATATTGTTGAGCAGAAAGAAGGGTTAGCTTCATCTACACCCGGCACCTCCACCAAGTTCGAGTTTTGAATGCCCAAATCGTTCGCATGTTTTTTATATCGGTTGCACTCGTACGGTCGTACTTGCAATAAACCGCAAATACACAACACCAAAACTCGTGTAGACAATCTCGTTACGGTGCTTGGAAAGAGTGGTTTACATCTCGATTACGATGACAGCTGTATACAACTGTGTTTACATGCATAACACTTTAAAGGGGTATTCACCCGCTAAACTCAAAAAATATTTTTCATTCATGCTAACTAGTTATGAACATAGAAATAAACAGAAAAATTATTGGGTCCACCATAACCGGATTTTTTTTAAAAACGTTATTTTTCGAGACAAAAAATCTCCCATAAAAATAGCATGTGAACAATTGTTATGCCCCGTGACCTTGGAGGATCCTGATACAAAAATAAATATTGACCATAATTGACGTACTCGACAGTCTTTTCTGTAAATCCTCTATATTTTGTTTGTTTATTTGGATAAGTGGTTCAGTAATGTTGATTACCAAGAATCGATGTGATTTTGGAATGCATATTTTCCTGTGTTTGAGTGTTTATTTGTGCCCAGTTTCAAGACACGATGTTACAAAGTGCCATTTAGTATTGGTACAATGCTTTAGTATTTATTTGGAACAAAAAATAAGCTGGTTAAAGCAGATTTTAAGAAATTTCCCAAAACGCAATTTTTGTTTGTGGATAAAAAAAAATTGAAAAATTCGTATCACAGTTAGTATAAATTTTTCAAACGGTAATTTTAGTGTTGTATTATACTGTAGATTATGTGGTAAAAAATAAATTTTAGGGTAATTGCCCCTTTAAGGGAAATATATCGGGCTAAATTACAATCAGTTTAACAAAACGATCATCTGATAGTGCCAAAACTATTTATTTTATTTTATTTATTTACTTTACATGATTGTATCATATTCAGTTGCAAACTGATTCAAAGGAGGACCACAATGTTTTTTTATATTCGTGTTGAGTAGTACCAAAGATAAGCACTAATATTTCGTAGTACGCCTAATATATTATATTTGTATTACATACTTATGTCTACAAACTATCATTTTTTTTTAAATTCTCTTTTAAAGGGGCTAAAAACCCCCAAATTATTTTTTACCACGTGATCTATAGCACAATACTACACTTTAATGACCGTTTAAAAAATTATATCTTGTAACTGTGATTTAACACGAATTTTTTAATTTTTTGATCCAGAAATTGGCGAAAATTGGTGTTTTGGAAAATTTCCTAAATCGGCTTTAACCTGCTTCTTTTTTGGTCCACATAGATACTAGAGCATAGTACCAATCTAAAATGCCCCTTTATAACATCGTGTCTTGAAACTGTGCCCAAATATACCCTCAAACACGCAAAAATATGCATTCCAAAATCACACCCCATCTTGGTAATCAGCATATTTTGACCGAACTACTCGCCCAAATTACAAAACAAAATATGGAGAATTTACAGAAAAGGCTGTCGAGTACGTCAATAATGACCAATATTTTTTTTGATCAAAATCTTCCAATGTCAAGGGGCAAAAAGATCGTCCCCATGTTATTTCTTATGGGAGATTTTTGCCGATGGGTTCTAGCTCGAAAAATGTCATGTTTGATAATTTTTTAGGAGGTCATGGTGGCCCCAATAAATTTTCTGTTGATTGCTAAATTCATTTCTATTTAGCCTGATTGAAATATATTTTTTGAGTTTAGCGGTTAAATGTCCCTTTAACACCTTGCATTAAACGATTTTTTTCTTTCGCCGGTACAAAAATAGTATTTGTACTGGTGAAAAAAAAATTCGAACAATGTAAGATATTGAACACTAAATATTTCAAAGTATTAAATATGTAGACACGAGTATTGCAGGTTACAAATTGAAACAAACATTTGCCTTTTAAACTGTGTAATATTAATTATTTATATATATTAAAGAAATACAAAATAATTTTGGCAATGTCCTATAATTTAACATGTTTGTCTGTAGATTTGTTAAACTAACATTAAAGAACATTTAAATTACACCGAAAGATTAAATAAAAAATGTTAAATTTGCACTAAATCCATTTTAAAAGTGTAGCAACCTGAATGCAATATGTATTACTTTTAAAGATTTATAACTTTGGTTGAACTTAAAAACTGTTGTTTTTGCTCCGCGTAACAACCAAGGATCTATTCACAAACAAAATATTTTGAGCCTACACGAAAATGTGAGTTTGACGACCTCAACACAATCATTATTGCAGTGTGATAATACGTAATGATGTTTGCTCCAGACGTAATCCAGGTGACTTGATATCCTGGTAATCAAGAGCTATTATTTAGAGGAAAGAACCCAATTGTCGCAGTTAATTATTATGTAATAATGATGCTCCTAATGTCGTTTTGTATTGAATTCGGGGGTATATAAAGTGCGTGGTCGGCTGTGTTGAGTATCAGTTTGACTGTAAGCCAAACCGTCCTTCAACAAACATCAAGATGTTCGCAAAGGTAAGATGGAAATATTTTATTATTTTATATTCTGACAGTTTTCAAATTTTGATTTTCGAATGTACAAAATGATTTCTATTTGCTATTTATTACTTATATCTGGAACACTATTTTTCCTTGACTGAAAAGAATAATCAAAGTATCAAATTTATAATTACAATATTTATTTAAATTTAAATTCTGTTTTAGTTTCCAAGATAACTTTGCATTTATTTTACAAGACAAATCATTGCAACATACTAGTCCTTACCTTGTATCGGACCCATGCCATCCAAATCCAATTCAAAATCTCGATTTCACCACACGTAATATGCAAAAAAATTAATTATTGAAACTTATTTTTAATATTTTTTTCATATTTAATACGTCTTGAAGTTAAGGCTATTCGACCGCGTTTTTCTATTTTCCAAACTATGCTACCAAGTCAAAATATAGTGAATGGCTTTGAAACCTGGCTATTTTAGAAAATCAAAAATATTTTTTCAAATTTTTCTGATCCGGTACACGGCCAATATAGCCACCACAAAATAACTTCCAACTTCAATTCGCCAAGGCACACCATTCAACGTAGGGTGTTGTGTTTTTGTGAAATTAATTATCAACTGTTTTTCTATAGACTGACTGAGAGAAAAAAAGATTTTTTTAACAATTGTCTTTCCTGCGATTTTTTTCGTTTGGCGGTATTTTTTACCGATTTGTACCGCCAAACAAAAAAATTCGCAGGAAAGAAAATTGTTTTTAAAAAAATTCTCTCAGTCAGCCTATAGAAAACCAGTTGAAAATTAATGTCACAAAAACACAACACCCTACGTTGAATGATGTGCCTAGGCGAATTGAAGTTTGAAATTATTTTGAGATTGCTATATTGGCCGTGTACTGGATCAGAAAAAATTGGAAAAAATATTTTTGATTTTCTAAAATAGCCAGGTTTCAAAGCCATTAACTATGTCTTGACTTGATAGCATATTTTGGAAAATAGAAAAACGCGGTTGAATAGCCTTAAGCTAGCGAACTAATGTCTAAATATTGCATTTTTTTTTAAATAACTTGTTAATTCGAAAGTTACTACAATTATTTCTATTTAATTTAAATAAACAAAATAAAATAAGATGTTTCTTTTGATTTATATTTTTTCATTTATTTCATTGAGCTTAATAACTAATAAATTGTATGAATATCTATTATATTCTTGTGCTATAAATATGCGTCACAAAAGAACTTGAGAGAGAGTTTATAAAATTTACGGTTTGCCGAGAGGCGAATATAGAAGTTTTTTTTTCCTGTCACTTAATACTTTTTTAAGTGTACTGCATAAACATATAAATAACAAGTAAACGTACCAGTTCTTTAACTTTATAAGTAAATATTCAGATTAGCAATTGGTATATACACAAGGACCGACTATATATTTCGTGTGGTACATGAATTTGAAGGACTTAAGAAGTATTTTTGTTTTATTTGTTTATATATTATATCAATAAATAAAATATATATATATACAAATTTGAAGAATGTTCGTTAATTTAAATTAACATTAAAAAAAATATATAACCAGTTTTGAAAAGGATATGCGGTCAACCAGTTTTTGTTTGTCCAACTTTAATTGTTATATATCAAACATATTTTGTTTTTTGTTCCTTTCAGGTGTTGGTAGTGGTTGTTGTGCTGGCCATGGCTTACGCCGATATTTCAGAACCGATCAAGGGTGAGACTATTGGTACCTTTGGTGGTACTCATGGCGAGGGCTTCAAGAAAGAAGGAGGCTCTAGGGTTCAAATTCCCGGAGGTGTGCATAACCTGGCAGGTAAAACTGGCCGCAACCTGGTGTACGCCGGAGTTCCGGCACTCGGCCTGGCCGGGGCCGGGGGACAGTACATGGATGGCTTGGGACGCATGGGTAAGAGTTACTCCCTCAACAAAATCACAAATTATTATTATTATTATTATTATTATGAATAATAGGTTTTTAAGCACAAGCCCGCTTTAAAGACATAGTAATTAAATCATAGCAGTTGTCGAAAAAGTTTGCCCCGACTGGGGTTCGAACCCAGAACCTCCGTCTTAACGGCTTAAAGCTATGGCACGTTAAGCCGAAGGTTCTGGGTTCGAACCCTTGTCGGGGCAATTTTTTTCGACAACTGCTATGATTTAATAATTATTATTATTGTTATTATTGTTTGTTTATCCTTGTAGCCTACATTGAACAACAAGAAACAACGTCGACGCTAGCAAATATTTTGCTAAAACACAAAATCTATATAGAAATGGCAGTTAAAAATGAGTCAATAAAGTTCAATCCAATCCATTTAAATTTAATTCATTCAATTAATTTCCATTCCATACAGTTTGATTTAATCAAATTCAATATTGTTATTTTAAAATTTGTATTAAATTCTATAATATATTATATATGTAGAGGTACGTGAAATAGCGATTTGTGAATAGATGCTGCAATGCGTCATTTTTTTAAACTTAAAAAACTAAGGTTTTACAGTCCTATTTAATTTAATTTTCCATAGTATCTATTCATTTGTTTAAACACATTTTTATTCAGTTTATATTCAACCTTGATGACCAAATTATAAATTAAAAATATGGAAATGTTCATACACCAGGTTTTGAAGTTAGCCAAAAAATAGATGCTACAAAATGCTAAAAATGACACTTGAAAATGCTATATGCACGTACCTCTAATATGTTATGTTATTGTAAATATATTTTCTCATCTAAGGATGTGGTATATTTTTACTATCGAACGTAGAGCTTTAGCACAATGCATTACATACTATTATATTATTATAAAATATTCAAATCCCTTCATATATAAATAATTAAATTCTTTTTCTTTATTTCTTTTCGTATTTTGTTATTTGCACACATTTAGATCTATTGTTCTGTACATACATATTATTAATTGCACAATACATATTTTATGTATGCTTATTTTGTGTGGCTCGTTGGTCTTGTGGTTAGCGTCTCTGCTTCCAATGCAGAAGGTCCAGGATTCGATTCCCGCCAAAGTCAGAAGTTTTTTAACTTCGGATTTGGACTTAAGTCCATCAGTTCTCGTCTTAGGAGTTAGAAAACGGTGACTTTGGAGCCGTCCTTAAAACGAAGCACATAATAAATTCAGAGTTGTTCTGAATCGGCCTTGTTGATTCTGGCGTTGATCCGCGGGTGTTCGCACTGTCCATACCACTGATTGCTATATTTTCTATTAAAAATATCGATCTTTGGTTGGCAATCGCTCACTCGTTGATTGCTTCGGGGCCGACAGGGTTGGCTTGGTCGCTTTGATTTACTATACCCCACTGAAAATCAGTTTTATAACAGAGTGTGTAGACTCTAAATACAATTTATTTATTTATGTCTTTATCTTCCAGTCATTCCTTCAGCTGGTGTCCCAGCCTACAACCCGTACCTCAGCTACTATGGCGGTGTCTACGGAGGCTATGGAGGCTATGGAGACGGGCGTTTCTACTACTAACACGATGAAAAACATAATATTGTACATTTTGAAACATTAATCTTGTCAATTTATAATTACTGAACCTGATATTGCAAACAGTCAATTATTAGTTAAAACAATTATTTTTGTTAATAATTAAGAGAGAATATAGTTGAAAATAACTCAATACGTAATATGGTATTTAGTTGTAAATGTAATAAAATTATGTTGAAAGTGTATATTGGTTATCAAATAAATATATATTGAATATGAAAAATGGTGTATAAATATTTTTTATTTACACATTACTTTCCAATATCCATATCCAGAATAGAGGCACAAATTTATTTCAAAACATGATTGATAAAATACAAAAGAAAAGACTCCAATTATAACGACGGTTACTTAAAACAAACCTAACCAACCATGTTTGTCTAAACCTTAGCATAGCATCTAAGAGTAATTTAAAATATTTTTGTTGATTGGAAGGTAATCTCCAATGATATTTAACATCTATAGTAGGCTAGATCTCCAGTTATTGGTCCACTGGCGTGTCAATTAGAAGCCATCTTGAATAGGGCAGTTTCTATGTTTAAGTAGGTTGTAGCGATTTGTAGACCAAGTATTTTTGAAGGTGGCTGTCAGGTTGACAGGTGATCATATTAGCCATAACACCAAATGATTACTAAATTCCTTTATGCAATAACTTCTTATTGTATCTGTTTGTGCATTCCCAAGCTGCACAAGCTAAAACCATATCAAACAATCGAGAAAAATACTTTATCCCATTTAAAACATAATGCAAAGCATAAATTGAAACGCCAAATCGCCATCTTGAATAGATCAGATTGACTCTTCAATTTGTTACGCTCGCACCTGTGCGACTGGGGATCTAGCCTACTATGGACCACGTTAAGTCCACCTTTCATTTCGTCAATCTTTCCGACTTTTTTTCGTAAGTCAACATTCCGAGCGTAATAAAATAGCCCCACAACAAACAAGCTGATTAGGGAACCAACAATGGTACCCAAAGGTAAACAAGATGTATCAGTATAGTTCACACCAACAATGAAAGGGACAGCGAAACTTTTTCAAAGTAAGTGCTCAAAATAGAGTAAAATAATACTTAAAAACAGAAAATATATTTTAAGATAAAAATAATATAACATTTAACAACACTTCCAATTTTTTTTTTAATTTTTACCATGTTGACCTGAGCAAACGTACCATGTTTTTATTCCCGCTCGGTTCAAAATACACTTTCGCTCCTTTTATCTACCATTACTGATTAGTACGCTGGAACCCTGTGGTCGTCCAGTGTATTTAGGCCAGCTGTAAAAAAAATAACTTACTACTTTCTATTCTGGACATGTGACGTTCAGTAGTCAATACATGATTTATTGCTTCTTAAATGTTACTAGACGAGTGAGAGCAGCGAACGTAGTCTTCTACAACGCAACTCGATCGGGCCTTCCTTGTGATTAATTCGTCTGTTTGTTAAATGTCTGTAAAAAGTCTGTAAAAAGTCTGTTCGGTCTCATACGGCCGAACGACCAGATTGAGTTGAAATTTTAAACAGACATCCGTTACCAGATAACTGAGAACTGCTTACAAAATGATCAAAATCCGTTGCGATCTAAATTCACAAGAAATAATTAATTGAAAAATATATTGGAGATGCGTATGATTTAATTAACGACAATGCTTTTGTTCTTGAAGAATTATTTTTTTAGAATCTTTTTTGAAAGTCAAACGGTGCACTGCACAACCAAGGTGTACTGAATCTTGTACGCTCAAGGTTACCCAAAATTCCGCTCGGAGATTGAGAAATCCTTGCACTCTTTATTCGTATTTCGTACTGGCTATGTTTTCCATATGATAAAGTAGGCATAACTACCAAATTCAATTATTTTAATTAATATTATACATTAAGCATTATGGCATTTCGTTTGCAAGCCCTTACATCAACTCAATTCAAAATCCTATCATTTATACATAATATCAATCATCTCAAATGCAAACATCAGCTCGTAAGCATGGAAGATATTAACTCCCCGTAACTGGAGGCGAGCTCTGGCGGTCGTTTCGGGGACCTCTCATTCTTGCTTTGACCACCACCCCAACGACGACGGCCAAGACAACACGATGATGATCAAAAACGATGACGACCATGACATGAAAACCCCCCTTTCCTCCCCCTACCCGTGGCTGGTTCTGACCAGCATTGGACTTTCCTCCCACATCCCCTAGGCTAGAGTTGCGCATTAGGACCTAACGGTTAGCCGTAGATAGGGGGATGGAAGGGAATGTTACCGGGTACTCAACACATGGCTCACTCACTCGTCTAACAAACGACTTTGATGTTTCCCTAGTTTTAAAATACTACGGTATTAGGTGGGCGAACTTTATTAGTCAGTGTGGGCACCACACTATGCAATTTGTTATTTTGCACCCCATCCCAAAATGCTTGTCGAAAATCCAACAGTCGTTGCTTGTATCCACTCTTGACAACTGGAACGGGAACTATAGAAGTTTACCCAAGAACAGATAAATAAAAAATATTAAGCAGGTGGAAGCCAATAAAAATTAAATCATTTCTTAAATTTTCAAAACTTTAAGGAACCAACAACTTTTTAAAATCGACTAAAATAACAGTATTAAGAGGTTACATTTTAAAATGACGATTTGTGTTATATTTGCCGAAGAAAACGTGAAAAGAGTAAGAAGTATTATAACTATTTCAATGTTAAGTTTGATACTATTTTAGTTTGCTTAATTTTTTTTTACAACTTAACGTTAACAAATTTAACCAAATTCATTGAAAAAAGAATTTGTTTCAATCTACATTTCAACGTGAAGTAATATGCTTGATAAATAGTTATAATTTATACATTTTAACGCATTTCCTTAATTTATCCCAATTATATCCTTGAATAGAAACTATTCATGTCTTCGAGAGCTACACATTTATTGTGCAAACAATTAAAATTTCGTTTATTAACCAGATGGAGGTATTGACCTTATATTGTTAATACTGTTTTAGACTGGTCATCATCTTATATAAAATATTTACTATTAATATCCGTAATATCAATGTGTTGTTGTAATTCCTTAAAATTCTGATGACACTTTGTTTAAGTATTGCTAAGTTTCAATAACATTAAAGAGATTGTGGACAGCCAACAACACATTATCGTTAATATGTTGTCGAACAGAATAATTATTACCTATTTCTTCCAAATTAGGAACTTTAATTTAGTATAAATACGCTAGAAATGTTTGAATAATACACCAGTGTTGTTTCAAATTTTGCCGAGACAAATTCTGCACGTAAAAATGTTAGCAAAGGTAAGAAAAAAATCATACATTTAAAATTAGGTGTTAATGGATTAAAGTTAAAAGATAATGAGTTGTACTTCACACTAGGTACATTATTTATATATTTATTTGTTTTATTTATTTATTTAACGTCATTCAGTCAAAAAACAGATTTACAAAGGCCAACATTATTAAGCAAATTTCTATATGCTTGTATGCCCTTTAGAGATTAACTTATGCACACTTATTTAATTTTAAAAATATTTCGAGCTTTCGTCAAATATGTTCAAAAGTACATTCTTGAAAAACTTCACATGAAAACGCATTTAAAGAGAATGACTCACTAAAAAGGTGTATTTTGATTGCTTAATCAACTGAAGACTAGACACCTTGGCATGTGCTTTACACTGTAATAAAACGGGCAATAAGTATCGAGATTTTACACACGCCACTTCATGCAGCCCAATAGACAAGATTAGAACCCGACAAGGTTTATTTAACTTTATACAACAACGGTTCTCTGAGTTTTTACAAAATTCTCATCCTTTAAGTAAAATGTCTGTTATAAACACAAAATTAAGCGAATTGGATGTAAAATTCCCCTTAAATTATGTTTGAAAAAAGACTTACATATTTCATTTTTATTTATTTTTTAATATGAAAAGAAATAATCAAGTCTACCCACCAACGACCTACATCAGTTTGACGATGACAAACGCATTGTATATAATTTTATTTATTTATTTATTTCCAGGTTGGCATCTTGGTTCTGGTCTGTGTGGTGGTAGCCTCTGCTGCCGGTGTTGAGCGTCTCAAGCCCGACAAGCTCACTGAGAACGTAAACGTCAGAGCATCAAGTGAGGAGACTGGTTCAACTTCTGATAAAGTAAGACAAGCGAGAGCCAATCCATTCGATCTATCCTCAGGAGAAGACTCTCTACTCGAGAAGGTTTTGAGTCATCTGATCAAGGTAGATGATGCTGCTAAAACCACATTCGTGAAGGCCGTATCTAAGTTGTCTTCGCCCTCTTCTAAGGGTCCTAAGAAACCCGTCAAGAAAAATTTAGATGAAGAAAAAGAAGATGATGAAGAAGATGAAGGAGCAAAATAAAGAATCATGCTACAAGAATTACGTAACGCAACAGTTAATAACGTTGACATAAATACACTGTTATAATTATTTGTCAAAAACTGAACTTTAACATAAATCTCACTTAATTTGTGTGAAATAATAAAAAAAATACTGAAAATGATGTACTAATGCAATAAAACTGCAACAAAAACTCATAATTTTCTTAAACCTTATGCCTGTCTTAACATTTCGAAAAAATTATATATTTGAACAAAAATATTCTACGATATTCAAAACTTTTAGTGGATAAAAAATCTTTAATATTACTTTACTTTTTTACCACTTGAATGTGTTGAATATTTTATAACAATTGAAACTATATAACAGGTAGTAACGTTACACATACAAATCATTAGACTTTTCACTGTAAACACTTATTTTTATTTATAAATATATATTATATTGTTACTATGAACTATGAAAAGAAGACCTCAATAGGCAACAATTTGAGATATACGCACTCTTGGAAATCACCCCAAGGAGTTGCGAAACGTTTTTCCGAAGAAATGAATAATAATAGAATTCAGCTTGGTTATCGCTCCTTCACATACGGTAGAGCTGTTACTCTGATACCTCCCATCGCAAGAGTAACGCAGTATCAACAAGATTTTTCCAGTATCAATAAGATTTTTCTGTCGATCTGTTGGTGATTGGAATGCACTGTATTATAATGTTAGCACAATAAAAGATTTTTTTTTATAACCAAAGATCGGATTTTGTTCAAAAACTATACAGCAACCCGCATTGGTGGTAGGTACATGTGTGCAAAATTTCTGGTCGATCAGAGAAACGGTGCGACCTGTACCGAAGCAGTCACAGAAACAAACAGCTGAGAAATCACATTGCATTTAACGACAGTGTATTTTGTTTTTGAACAAATAATTTTTATAAATTAATCATATTTGCATGCTGTGACCAAGGTGTATCGAATCTTGTTGCACCCAGTTACCAAATTCCTAGAGATTGAGAAAACTTGCAAATTTGTTTTATGATGAATAATGAAATACAAAATCTATCGACGTGTTTGAACCGGTTAGAGTCAGCACAGCTGGAAAGCCAGTTTGTAGATGTTGAGCAGCATGGTTGAGTACCGGAACATGTATATTGATTCATAATGTATACATTATAGGGTTTTGAGATTGTTGGTATAAGGGCGCGTCAACTGTTATGCCATAATGCACCACTCTAGTCTATGATAGGTAAGGGAGGAAAGATTCAGGCTGGATCCAGCCTTGGAATGGAATGTTATAAACTAGGATAACGCCAAAGTCGTTAGATGAGTGAGCGAGCCATATTGTGTTGAGTACCCGGGAACATTTGCATTTAAGTTGATTGATACTAGGAAAACGCTTAAGTCCCGCCGCGTTGATGGATGAGCTTTTTAAAGTTTTTAGTTGCGTGGGATATCTTTACTTTTGCAAGTGCTTTGTTTTGCTGCCTACGCATTGAAGGTGATTGTTGTCAAGTTTCTATTGTTTCTTGTCAATTGGTATTATTTACCGTAAAAAACTCATATTAAAAGCTTTATTTCTATGGATTCTGGCTAACTTTTTCAACTTTTTCTTTCAAAAGGTACTACATCACCATAACCTTAATGACCATGTATAATATAAAAGTTGTAGCCCCACCCGTTTGGTCAGAATTGGCCCAAATGGCACGAAAATATCGCACAAAAAATAAAAAACTTATATTAAAAGCTTTATTTCTATAGATTCTGGCTAACTTTTTCAACTTTTTCTTTTAAAATGTACTACATCACCATTACCTTAATGTCCATGTGAAATATGAACGTTGTAACCCCACCCGTTTGGTCAGAATCGGCCCAAATGTCACGAAAATATCGCACTAAAAATCGAAAAAAATCGTAAAAGTACGATATTCATGAGAAATATTTCTTCGATCGTACCCAAAAACGTAGCAAGTCTAAGTTCAGAGATTTCGAAGGTCCTGTCAAATTTTCATCAAGATCGCATATGCCGTTTGCCCGGTAGAGAGCGAACAAACAGACAAAAATACAAACAAAAAAAACAAACAAAAAAACAAACAAAAAAACACCTGAGCTAAATTTTTTGGGGGTCAGTGAAATTGAAGTCTTCGCTCCACTCGCTTCGCTCGCTACGCTCATCCAATTATTTAAGGTAAACGATATTTTTTTTAGTTTAGTTGGTATAAGTGCGCGTCAACTTTAAGGCCATAATGCACCACTCGAGCCTATGATTGGCTAGAGAGGGAAGGAAATGTTACCGGGTACTCAACACATGACTCGCTTACTCGTCTTACAACGTCTTTGGCGTTTTAATAGTGATAATAAATGGGATAATTTCGCGTCCAACATTTTAGAGTTTTAAGTGTATATAAATGTTGTGCTCAGATTGAATACATTTTTTTATTTTATTATTATTATATATGAATCAAACCAGAAATTTAAAAATCCATCTGAGCGGGGTATCGAACCCCGGTCTCCCGATTGCCGGTTGAGTGCTTTACCCCTAAGTTACCGGGACGGTAGATTGTCCAATCTATTCACATCTACATTGCACCAACAATCCAGACATTATGAAGTGAATAAGACCGGTAGCTTAGGGGTAAAGCACTCGACCGGCAATCAGGAGACCGTGGTTCGATACCCCGCTCTGATAGATTTTTTAATTTTTGGATTGATTTATATTAAATCTGTTACACCTACGGGAGTGTTTCCCGACTAATGAAATAGAGAACCAATACATAACTATTTAACAGATAATTTTAGATTGGATTTTAGATTTTTCATTGGCCTTCTACATAATAAGGAAGGTGAATAATAAATTTGTTATTGGAATCAACCCAAGAAGCAATCAAAATTAATAAGCAGGTTGAAAAGATTTACAGAAAATCCAAAATTTAATAATTTATTACGTTATCGAGAAAACAACTTTTAAATATCAATAAAAATTGCAGTATTAAAAAGTTATATTTTTAATTGGTTTTTCCCCAAAACGCCAAATTATATTTGCACCCCTGTTTATAAAATATTTAAATCTTTGAGTTCTACACATTTAATTGTGCACACAATGAAAATGTTATGGCTCTTCTCAGACATTTTATCTACAAGATGGTAGTATTGACATTAAGATAGTTATGCTGCTTTAGACTGGTCAACATACATATCAACATTGTTTAATGTTATTGTAATTGCTTAAAAATCTGATGACACTCTGTTTAAGTATTGCTAAGTATCACAGCATTAGAGAGATTGTGCACAGCCAAAAACACATTATCTTTAATATGTTGAACAAAATAATAAATACCTGTTTCTTTTAAATTAGGAATGTATAATTTAGTATAAATACCCAATAAATGTTTGAATAATACACTAGTGTTGCTTCAAATTTTGACGAGGTCAATTCTGCGCGTAAAAATGTTGGCAAAGGTAAGATAAAATATCATACATTTAAAACTTAGTGTTAATGTTAAATGTTATAATGCTAATTAATTATGTTGACTCTCGTAATGAAGATCTGATGGATGAACGTTTTAAGCTAGCGAGTTTATTTTCACGATGTTCATTACGTAGCTTAAATCTATGCTTGTGCCCTTTTGGGGTTAAATAAAAAAATACAGCAAAAATTCGTAAAATATGTTCCATCAAAAGTGCATTTTTGTAAAATTTTACATGGAAAACGCATTGAAAGATACTAAAAATTGAATGGCATGAATATGGATGGGTAACTATCTTGTAAAACTCAGAGGTTACTTAAATCTTCAGGCTCATTTCGTTTGTCAGTCAGACCTCGTTCTAAAGAAAGAAAGAAAAACAGAAAGATCCCTCTTAAAATGTTTTAGAAATAATTATTTTGAAACTTGCTCTTATATTTATGGGACTGTCTAGGTAGAATGTGGGGGGGGGGCTTTAGGGGGGGGGGCTGACATCTAATCACCGTTTAATTTACAATACAGAATTCAAGTATCTATTATTCATTGATTGATATCGAAACGGTGACCTTCAAAATGATCTCTAAAGAATTGGTCGGAGTAAAAAATTGAACGGTGCTAAATTTTAAGACTAAGTCTCACATTCCTCGATTAAAGATCATTCCAGCAAATTTATGTTTTATCAAGTTTACAATCCACTTTTACGATGTCATTCCTAGTGCTATTTCTGTTGAATTACACGTGTATTTTCATAAACTGAATCAACTTTCAAATAGTTTTTTGTGCAAGAAAATAAAATTGTTTGTTGTAGGCCTACATAATAATATTGGCTACGAAAATAAACACGAAATTCTTAAAAGAATGACTCCCCATAAAGGTGTGTTTTGATTGCTTAATCAACTAAAAATTAGACTGCAGTGGCATGTGTTTTAGTTGTGGAACGGGCGACTCTCAGCCTCTATCTTGAAGATAAGAATCAAACTTGGATTCACGTCACTGCATTCAGGAATCAGGCCAATACAAACGAGATTGTAACCAGACAAATTTTTTTTTTAAACTATTACATCAATTTTAAGAAGATTGTATGAGCTTTTACAGACTTCTGTTACTTTACGTTAAATGTCCACTTTTAAAATTGCTTGATCGTAAAATTCAGGAAATTTGATGTAAAATTCCCTTTTCTTATTTTATTGTTATATCCGTCCCCATTTCCAAACTTGTTTAGTTTGGGAAAAAAAAAATAAAAAAGATTCACACATTTAATTTTATAATTTTTTTTAAATTTGAAAAGAAAAATTAAGACAATCCACCAACCAACCAAACCAGTCTGGAGCTACAAACACCTTGTTTATAATGTTATTTGTTTATTTCCAGGTTTGCATCTTGGTTCTGGTCTGTGTGGTGATAGTCTGTGCCGCCGGTATTGGCGATGTTTCTCTCAATCTCAACAAGCTCACTGAGAACGTAAAAACCGGAGCCGCAGAAAGTGAGAAGATTGGTTCAACTTCGTCTGATAAAGTCAGGCCAAACTCAGGAGGAGTAGTTGAAGAGTCTTCGAAGTATTGGTTTGGGGGAACTTTTGGTGGAATCGAACTCAATCAACCCTCAAATGACGAAGACTATGGAACAAAGAAAGAAAGAAGCATTGCTCGTAGAATTATGTATCGCAACAGTTAATTTCTTTAATATTATACACTGTTATAAATATTCGTCAAAAACTAGATTTAATTATATATCTTACTTTAATATGTTGCATTTAATGAAGAAAACTGGAAATGTTGTACTAATGCAATAAAACTTCAACAAAAAATGTTTTTTTTTTTATTAAACCTGCTACATTAAAACAAACGCACATGCATGTGTATAATAAATTCTAAACACTTTAACAAATAACTGTATTAGTGAAATACATATTTAGCCAATAGTTCAATCACATTAATTCACTTTTTCGTCGCTCTTTGGCAGAAGATAGCACTTTAATATCTCATTATTTCGGATTATTTCACATTTCCCAAACGTTCTATACTTTGTTCCGTAGAGCAGTAAAAAACTTTATTGGAGTATTAACTTGTATTTTCCTGTTCTATTTAAGGTACTTTAAAATTAGAAATATTTAAGTTGTGCGTAATTAAAAAGTGAAGCTTCCCTATATGTCTACTCTTGTTATTGTCCTTGTGACTACTATGTAATATGTAACGTCTCACGATAAAAATGGAGAATACCCTCTGATTGTCATGCGGGTGTTTTTGGTACCTCAACAAGGATAACGCAGAATGTTTTTGGTGATCATGTGGGTCAGGACACAAGATGGTTTCCCCAAAGTGGCTCAAAATTATATTTTGGACAGATTTTTCTTTCAAATTGTTCAAGACGTCTGAAATATGTTATTTCGACTCCTTATGATCCTCGTTTCATCCCTACACAGTCCTTGGGTGGGGAATTCAGATTTTTTCTTTAAACCCATTTTACAACAAAAAAGATTGGCGAAATTTAATAAGGACAATCTAACACAAAACAATAAATTTATAGATTAACACTTAATTTTTACAAGTATTGCACGGATGAGTTCACCGGTTCAAGTGATTTGATGTATTTTTAGTGCTCGTACTCAGGTATTACTATTTCAAATTTCATGTGGAGTGGAGAGACAATTTTTATGATTTAAAAATTAACCTAGACAGATGTTTGAAAAAAGTAGATTACATTTTATAATATTATGATTCATTGATATAACATCTGGCTCCAACACCAACATTTGTATCAGGTACGGGTACAAGAGTTCCCAGAGAAGGAGATAAGACCATCGAAGAAGAATAAAAAACATTTCATACCAGCATTTATATCCAGCTGTTGGTGGAGGTGCCGAGTGTATACAGAAACATGTATTTAACAGCATGTGAGCCGGAAAGGAAAACTGACCTTTGGGGTGAACATTTTTTAAATTCATGTTTTGACATTTTCTTGGAGGGTATACAATTTTGAACATTTAGGTGCAACTTTTTTTAAATTGGACCAAAATTGGCAAAGTTATCCACATTTTAGTTAAAGTTAACAAAAAAATGTTGTACATAAAATTAAAAATGTTTGATATCCCGTGCAAACGGTCATAAAAAAGATTTTAAAACATAAGTTGTTAAAATTTAAAACATAGCAGTAAATAAGTTATTACGTAGTTTTACTAGGCTTCGTGTAAGGTCATAAAATAAAAATCAACTTTTTACACATTGACTGTTTTTGCCTGTTGCCTAGCAATTCAGTTTGCACCCTAAGATCGGTTCTCCTATTCGGCTCACATAATATGGTTCCTCGCTTGGTTCAGCCTTTATTAATGGTGGAGGTGTCAGATACATAAATATTTAAACATTCAAATCGGTAGTCCCAATCTTCTAGCCCCCAGGATAAACCATCCTTGTTTTAAGACCAATGTCAACAAAAAACGCTCGTTAATCAGAGGTCATGTTCGGTTTTTATCGTAATAAGTGACATACGTACGCAACAACGACGGTCATATAGAAAAGTGATGCATATAAGATCTTCTCTCCCTGAATGAATACCGTTATACATTATTATATCATTTTATGAGACAGTCATGTCTTCTTAAATATCCCATTGTTAACTCAATTATGGATTTCAGTCCATTTCAGCAGGTAAGCAAATGTGATCAAACCTAGATTTGAACAGAGAACCAACTGGAGATAAACCTTAATAGTATAACAAAATGTTGCAGCAAGATTAAAGATGGTAGAATGAATATGTGAGAACTATTTTATACCTTTATATTCATTCATATACGTCTCAACTTTTAATCCAGTGAATTTTACACATTCTCGATATCAGGCTAAATTAAAAAGGAAATTATGTGTGATTTTAGAACATAATTTTAAGCATGTCTTCAGCATAACCTGTGAAATTGCTAAAACCTCCCTTTTATGTGTTCTTATTTTACCTGTTTATTTTTCATTTAGTGGATAAAAACTCTATTTCTAACAACGTTTCGAAAACTGACAACTATTTCCATCTGGAGGTTATGAAATAAACAAAAAATTGGTAATATTTCTTTGGCTCTATTTATTGTTGTGTTGTTATATATTAGAAAATTATCATGATTGTAGTTTCCATATATAACCTGAAGGTTGAAATGACGGATTGATTTCCGAAACGTTGTTCGTAATAAGAAATAAAGAGTTTGTATTTACTTAACTGTTTTCAATGACAATAATAATTAACTATTAAGCTCAACAGTAACAATGCTAAAACATGTCACCAAACAACAGAAACAATAATAAGAAAATATACTCATTTCATTATATTTTTCATTTCTTAACGAGCACTTGCTTCGTGCGAAATTCGAACGTATATTTTGGGAGACAATTCATTTTCGCCCTAAAGATGTTAAGTTTAGTAGAGAGAGTACATTTAAATATTAGCTTTCTAAAAATATAAATTAGCAGTAAAAATAAGAATTACGATTTGTCGTTTTAAAAAACTTTTTTGTTGGTTGTCCGTTGTAAAGTGCATAACCCTGTGTTATTGAGCGGTGTTACCCTCTTCAGGTGACTAACTAGGTCTTAGGGTTTAGGGTGGTTGGAGAAGGAATATCCGGTGGCTAAGAAGACTCATTCCTAACATTAACTTAACGACTGAAGAAAACCTCGGGGAATACTTTCGTTCAGGATTGCTGGTGACGGGGCTCGAAACCGCGACCTTCTTATCTGAGCTACACTCATTACGTATAGCCACCACTGTCAGTAGACAATCGGAAGTACTTTGCCAAGCTTAAGTATAGGAGACAACTAAAATTCTCACATTTTTAGTTATTATATTATTATATTACCCTGAAGTTACAAATTGTTTGAAAGAAAATTAACATGTCAAAATGCGGTTCAAAACGTATGTGAAATTCGTTGGATTGGTCATCAAATGATTTTTAAATGGATATTTGACACAATATAATAATACAGTTCATCAGCGGAATGATTTCACAAATTTATCGTGCGCAACTCTACAAGGAAACTTTGCCCTATCATTTAAATCTAGACATATTTACGTGCGTAATGCTTGGTGGCCTTTTTACTAGTTTTTGTTGTGCGTCTGTTTTTCAAACAGGGCCATTTTGAACGACGAACTGATTATAACGTTAACTTGCTCAAAAGCTCGCAGTCTCGATCACTTAGAAGCTCTGCCGATCTCAACTTAAATTTTTAACTAATTTATATGTGAAAGTATATGAACTTAAAGAGGCTAATAATTATATACGGCATTTGGAGTTATTTTGTTGCACTTAACTGTAGAATAAGAATGTGTCACGATAAGATCTTATTTTCAAAGTATTTTTTGTTTTAATAGTAACTGAACTCAAATAGAGCCCTAGAAAGTTTTTTAATAATAATTTACAAAGCTTGAGTAGAAAGCATTTATTTTAAATTTTGAACTGCTCTCGGATTGCAACATGCGTATTTACAAATAATCTTTCAAAGTTTTGTATGTTGGTATTAAATTGGGTTTTAAATTGGAGGGAAATGTGGTCCCGGATGTACATGGAAATATATTCTTGATGTGGCAATTCTCTCCCTTCAACTGTCATTCAAAATTGAAAACAAGTTTTCCCTTGTTCATACAAACGTCTTAATTGCTTGCGAACAAAATATTTTCTTCAAGTTAGGTTTCATACGATCGACTATCATGATCCTCATCTTATATGTCAAAACAACCTTCATCAATATGTTTGTTCAATAAGGTAGTAGAATCTATTTGAAAGTCATTTAGTCAAAATCCTGAATCAAAACGGATGCAGTGAGAACAACAATTATTAATATGTTTGTGGCATACATGTAACCTGATCTTGAACGTCACTAAATCAATTTGGTGCAGTAACTATATATAAACCACTGTCGCACTTCCATCAGCACAGTTCAACAGAAGTAGATGTACAAGTAATATCAATTCAAAATGATCGCTAAGGTAAGACCATACATTGTACTCAGATTTCCAGCATGTGACACTTATAAGTAATTTTAAAATAAAATAAATAATTTGTGTAAAATGCATTTTGTGTCATAAAATCAGTCAAGAATCGAGCTAATTAAAAAAAGAGGCAATACATTATTACTTTACAATCTGTAATCTTAATTTCATTATTGGTCAAAAGTGCATGCAAAGTAAATTTCTGGTCTATCTGACAAAAAGGATGTGATTGTGATTTTAAACAAGTAGGCATAAAAAGAGCTAATTACCTATTGACCCAAAATTAACAGCAACATCCACAGCCATCACACCAGAAATCGTGAGAATGTACAAGTCCTGCCTCGCAGATTAGAGTTAACTCAAAAGAGTCCAGACTTCCTCGGCGCAAAGATTTTTAATATTCTTCCTAAACATATTACCGAAATTGAAAACTTACGGGATTTTAGGAATACTTTAAAAAACTTTTTAACCACAAGGGCTTTTTACAGCATTAATGACTTATTTGAACACTAACCTTGTGCCAGTCAGTTCTTCTCTTATCACCATTTTATTTTATTTTAAGCATGTTCATCTGTATCTGTGATAGCCATCTGTGTTAGCTCAAAAGCGAATTCGAATGTAATTTTAATTGTATTACCGTGTAAGCTAATGCTTTACTGTAAATGTTTACTGTAACCAATAATTTGCTGACCATGTACCATGTATAAGTGTTATCACACATAATACCTATGTACAATAAAGAACTGAACTATATTACATATAATTACATACTTATTACATACACTCCACTATTCATATTTTTCAATAGCATGCACTCTTCTTACTTGCCTAATATACAAATTGGAAACTATTGTGTTCCCTTCTTGCTAACTATTCTAACTTATTTATCAAACACTTACGTACTAATGAAATTAAGTATTCAATCATTGATTGTTTAATTGACTGACTCACTGATTCACTTACTGACTCACTCACTCACCCACTCGAACAAACTCACTCACACATCACTCACTCACTCATTCTCTCAATCAATCACTTACTAACTCACTCATTCACACCTTACTGACTGACTATCTATAAACGACTAACTTAGTATAACTTCCTGCCATCTTTTCTTTCTTCCATCTTATCTCACCATCCACACCATTTCAATTTTAAAAAATTCTTATCCCAGTCTGTATATTTCGTGACACATTCTAACACTGGTTCTCTTCCTTCTAGGTTTGCGTAGTTTTGTGATGTTGGCCTACGTCAGCACTTGCTTGGCGGAGTTCGGCGCCCCTGGGGCCAGTGTGGGTTCGTCCCCTCTTATCCCTACTCCTACAGTCATACCAACTGTAGGCCTAACCTTCCATCACTTGGAGATTGCTGACCCTCTTCTCGTGGACCCTTATCTGCACGCCCGTAAGACAACAATCAATTGTTTAAACCCTTTTGTAGGGCAAAAGACTGGGACTCCAAATTTTCCTTTCTACAGTAACAATTTGAAATTCGTGATTTTTTAAATAGAATTTTAGATTTTTAAAGATTTTCTTCCTTGATCTTTTATGCTGATTTTGGATTCCAATTGACTTCATAGTTGGAAAAAAATCAAAAATTTTATTTTATTTTCAAAACAACATTTTTTGCATTTTCCCCACTTTTTTTACGTGTCCAAATTGAATCTACCACAGGCTAACAAAATATCTGGGACATCCAGGAAATTTGTGTATTTTTGTGTTTTTATACACAATTTGATTTTTGAAACATTAAAAAAATCCTTCTAATCATTAGAATTTAATAAGGATAAATTCTATCAAATCCGATCAAAACAAATCAGCTTTTACCAGGGTTAAAAGTATGAAAAAATGGCAGGTAAAATTGTGTTCATTTTGGAAAGTGGTGGTAAATTTGTGTACCACTGACCTAAATGGTTAAAGAAATATTTAACCCACTCAACTACTCATTCAACAAAGGACCTTTATTAATTCACACTATGAATTGTGAAGTTTAAAGTGAATTACTATATTTGTTATTTTTCGAAGCATTGTGGTAGTAAAAAAAAAACAGAAATTAATTTGTATAATTATTGTGACGTATTGTTACAGGTTTAAGCACGCTGCCGTCGTTCTACCCTAGTTACTACCCATGGAGCCACTACTACCTCTGAGGAAATCTTTCAACAAACAAAACACAACAGAAGTGCCATACTTCATGATGTATGCCGAGTGTTCAAAGAAAGAAGCACAGCATTCCCAGCTGACTTGATTTTAGTATGAAATCTATTCAATCAAATACAATGTTTTTTCATTCAAAGCAATACTAAATTTTAATAAATTTGTTATTTTCTTCTCTCTATATACATCTGTTCAATCAAATGTAAACAATTTCACAATAAAAACTTACGGTTTTAATAGTTGTATATATTGTTTGTCTCATTTTTGAATCCATTCCCCAGCATAATTTTTCGTACATGTATATCCCAAACAATTGTACATAAGTGAGCCAAGTATTTGTTCATTAATGATGGGCATAACCTATTTTTCAAGTAGAGTCAATGTTTGGTCATTGCAATTTGAGGTGAAATTGCGAAAACATTAACCAAGGTGTGTGTGCTATTCAACTTCTGCAGTTTCTTGAAGAGACGATTAGGAGGGTGAAGTACAAATACAAAAGTCTTGTGTTGTATGAGATTTGAGCCCATTTATCTAGGAGAAGTAGGCTTTGAACCTGGAACCCAACCATCCTGGACCACCTTGGACAGAGTCAACTCAAGATGAGAAAAGTAAGATTTCAGTTTCAATTGTGGATATACTAACCACAAGATACAATATACCAATCAACAAATTTTATTCATATATCAGTCTGACGATGGAAACAGACGTATCCGAAAATTCGAACTAGTAATGTGTTAAAAATAGGCCTATGTTAATTGTTAATTGCAGTCGTCTACGCTAGCTTCTGAAAATTAATGCAATATATTTTGTAGCATTACATTGATGTAGTTTATCTCCTACTTTATTAACTATTTGTAACCATACCGATCAATTCAAATTAATTGCTCTGTGACAACAGCTTTAACAAACTAATGTATGATTTATGTAATTCAATTTTAAACTTTGTAAAAGCTTATAACAAATTGGCAGTTTCAAATTCGTATGGACTATAGCTCATTATTTTAAATAAGCATAATATAACATCACAAACAACAGATTGGATCTGTTATCTGTGCTTGTATCATACATAGACGTGGTATCTCTATGGTCAAAAAACGTTTGAGGAATTGTGGGAATTATTTCAGGTGTTGTCTGTAGCTAACAATTTATTAACTGTAGTAGATATGTCAAATGGGTGAATGTCAAGTTATCTATCACATTTAAAATATTGTTATTAATAATAAAAATAATAATTCAAAATATCAAACTAAATCAGCGATAAAACAAGATAAAAAAGGTGAATTAATACAACATATGAATATTATTTTACCATATTAAATTATAATATTGCTAGACATACAGATAATACTTGTTGCATGGATAAAATATAAAAATAAAACACAATAACGTCCTCGTAATTTTCCAAAATATTGCAGTATTAAAATCTAATAATGAGACAAGTAAAACAGATAATTAAAGCTATTTAATTGGTGTTATTAGTTGACAAATAAGGATTCCAACTGTTCATCTAGAGAGGCTATCAGTAGCATGATGCCTAGGCCTGTCAGTAGTCCAAGGAACTGAAGTATTAACTGGAGGATGGTTCCGTCCTCTGAACTGTGCCCGCCTGTCAGCTCGGGAATCTACGGAAACACACGAACATAATTGCCAAGTTTCATTAATCGGAAAATATACCGCATGTGTAATTGATTGAAATAAATCCAGAATTTACACAATCCTTGTGAGCCGGGTATAATCTCATTTTTTTTCGGGAGAGCCGGGTTCGATACCCGGTTGAGATAAGATTTGGTAATTTCTTGATTTGTTTCCATATAACACGAACATATAAGTAATTAATAAGTATTACGCTTTTGTTTTATTTTAAAACTACTTTAAAATTTAAACTACAATCGAAGAAATATTTCTTATGAATATCGTACTTTTACGATTTTTTTCGATTTTTAGTACACGATATTTTCGTGACATTTGGGCTAATTCTGACCAAACGGGTGGGGCAACAACGTTCATACTTCACATGGACATTAAGGTTATGGAGATGTAGTACCTTGTAAAAGAAAAAGTTGAAAAAGTTAGCCAGAATCCATAGAAATAAAGGTTTTAATGTGAGTTTTTATAAGTTTATAATAACAATTAAAGTAACAACAGAAAATTGACAACCATCACCTACAATGCATTCAAAAAGCACTTGCAAAGGAAAAGTGGTCCTACGCAAACTAAAACTTACAAAAAAGCTCATCCATCAACGCGGCGGGACTTTAGCGTTTTCCTAGTGTAACTACAAATCAGAAGTTAAATTTTTATCGTCTCGGTGGTCTAGTTGGCTAAGGCGCCTACCTAGAATGTGGGAGACTCGGGTTCGAACCCTGATCGGGATGGATTTTTAAATTTCTGAATTGTAATAAATATTAATAACAATATTATTGTTTAGTAGGTTTCCTCACCATATCGACCAGGGCTACGTAGAGGAAAAGTCCGGCGGCCACGGAGAACACCCACTTCAGCATCTCCTCGTCCTGCCCTAGGAGGACTCCCCCTATCATCCCAAACAGGCACAGGGAGGAGGACGTCAGGTTGTAGATTATCACCGCCTTGATAGACATCCCGGACTTCAAGAGGACAGCGAAGTCACCTGAAAAACAGACGTTGTTTTGAAAAATCGAACTTTGAGGAACGGAATTTATGTATTCATTGTTGAGGTTGAAGGGTGCTGAAAGTTCCCGAAATATTGCATAATGTATTTATTAATATTATCGTTGGATGAGAGGATCCAAGCGAAGACTTAATTTCACTGACCCCCAAAAAAATTAACTCATGTGTTTTTTTTGTTATTGTTTTTGTTTTTGTTTTTTTTTGTTTTTGTCTGTTTGTTTGCTCTCTACCGGGCAAACGGCATATGCGATCTTAATGAAAATTGGAGGCGACCTTCTTTATCTCTGAACTTAGACCTGCCACGATTTGGGTACAATCGAAGAAATATTTCTCATGAATATCGTACTTTTACGATTTTTTTTCGATTTTTAGTGCGATATTTTCATGACATTTGGGCCGATTTTGACCAAACGGGTGGGGCTACAAAGTCATATTTTACAAGGATATTAAGGTTATGGTAATGTAGTACCTTGTGAAAGAAAAAGTTGAAAAAGTTAGCCAGAATCCATAGAATAAAGGTTTTAATATGAATTTTTTTAAGGTATATAATGACAATTAACAAGTAACAATAGAAACTTGACAACAATCACCTACAATGCGCTCAAAAAACACTTACAAAAGTAAAGAGATCCCACGCAAATTAAAAACTTACAAAAAAGCTCATCCTCACCGAGACTAAAAAAAAGAGTTTGCGATGCTTCCTAGTAATATAACATGTTTGAACTTATTTTTAAATTTATTTTGTACTAGTGAATATTATTTTGAGTTTGAATGAGCAAGAGGTAAACTAATTTGTTATTTAAACATAACTTTTTTTTTCACGTGATAAAGATAATATCTTGTTCTATAGTTAAATACATAACACATATCATGTGTACTGCGGCGTGACAACAATTGAATTGAGAACGTTATGCCCAAGGTAGGTTTTGTCATTCTAAATATTCTGTATGATTTTCTGGACCGGCACCTCCACCACCATCCCAAAACATTTTGTTTGTTGCTCGAAAATGAGGTACATTTATTTTTACTTTCATCTAGAGTGTTGGCTCAGGCGTTATTTGCGAAACTCTGATTCGAGAAGTCCCGGGTTCAAATATCGTAGAGACCGGCAATCATGACTGAAGATTTTTCCCGAGGTTTAACTCAGTCGTTAATGACAATGCAAGGGACTGAGTCTTCTTAAACATCCCTCAGACATCACTTCACAATTGTCCAAACTAAAATATATCTAGTAAGACACCTGCATGAATGCACCCTGGACAGGTTTCCCACGAGAAATTATGACATAATTAACACATTGATATTAATATTTTTTGAATTTGTTTGAAATAATTTTATAATTTTTTATTCATGATGAATAAGCTAAATTTTAAGAGGGAATAGGACACATTTTCAACAAAGCATACATGAATAGCCATGCAGTCAGAGATTAACATTTTCAATATTGGTCAGCCAGAAACAATTCACGAAATGGCCAATTCTGACGTTTTAAGAAAATCCAAAATTGTTAAGATCAATTTATTTTTGTACCGTTTACCTTTAACCATTTTTAGAAAAAGCGCCACTGTAGAGCCCTATGGTTCCACTTTCTTGACATTTGCGCCAAATTTCAAAACAACTCTGCTGCAATTAAGCGAACGAACAGAAATTTGCTAAAAGCGTAAGTCACATATTATCCTTTTAAATGTGGTGAATCGTATTGGTAGCTCTCGACTCGACGCCCTCGCAGGGGCTTACGTGCAACGTCTTCACGCAGGCGGCAGGAATTAGCTCCACGAGCCTTCAGGCCTCTACCCCGCTACAAGTACCCTTATCCGCCTTTTGCTTTTCTCGTCGACTAACTCTATAAATGTCATGTTCTCTCTTTTGTTGTAATGTTAATCTGAACTTGTAACTCTGCAATCAATGTCAGGCTACAGAGAGCCACACGTGCCCTGCATTAGCCTTCCTGCCCTATGGGTAGGTAAAATTTATTTAAATAATAAATAATATTACCAAGTTCATGAGGTAGTTCGTGAAAGAAGACTGCGACCACAGTAGAGAATCCACCTGCTGTACTAGCGGCGAACGCTGCCCCTATCGCCGCACCGTCAGTCAAGTTATCCAGCATATCGCCCATCATGACCATGTAAGCTATCGTAGATATGCTCTCTTTGGCTAGGTGGATGACGGCGTGTGCGTGTGGGTGTCCGTGGATATCTGGCTCGTCCTCCCTGCAAACAAGTAAACAAATATGAAATTTAAAGCATACAAACTAATTAATTAATTAATTTCATCAATGTAGGTTTTAGGTTCATACCTGAGAGAATTACTTTCTGACTCAAATTCCTTCAATTCGTGAGTTTCATTGAGGACCTTCATCTCATTTTCCTCGGCCAAAATATTTATCTGTTTTTCTTGTTCGGGCGCCATTTTGACAATAGTTTCGCTATCGACAAGACGGCTGTTGTCAAGCGCAACATTCTTCTCGTTTGCTGGAATTTACATAATATGTGATCAAAAAACAAATGAAAATAAAATCTTGATTGAAGAAAATAATTTTCAGACGATTTAAGAAACAAACTAAGATTAATATCACAATACTTACCGGGGGTTGGGGGGGTGGGGGGGGGGGAAGAATTAATTAAAATATACATATTCATTTTGATTTAGCCAAATCAAATGTTTTCTCTGCTCATTGACAAACATAAATACTTGGACTATTATTGAACTTACGTCACACAAGGCCATATATCTATAAACTTATTATTCCTGATTTTATAGATTGTATAGCAGAGACCCCAAAATAATTGCCTATATCTTTAAGCAACCACTATTATTGTTTATAAACTTAATTGATTAATATAATGTTTTTATTAAAAAGTGATTTTGGAATGTATTTTACCTAAATCTCCTGTGGTAATCTCCTCGTAGTGATATGGAAACACAATCGTCTTTGGTTTACCCGGGCTTTCTTCTTCGTTTGATATCAGTTCAAAGGATGAGATGATCATATTTTTCAGTGTCTAGAGAAAAAACAATCATTCATTCAATCAATCATTCATTGAATGCAAGTCTATGACATCTTATTTTCTCGTTTTATAAACTTCGTTCTATAATATAAGTATTTTAATTATAATATTATATTAATACAACATTCAATTGTAATCAACAAAGTAATAAATAGCCCCAAATATTTTGTTCTAAAAAACTTGTCGAATTAAGCATTGCTAATTTGTTTTTGTTTTGTAAAATTACATCAATCATATATGCCAGTTTACCGTGATAACCATCTTAATATTTATCAATCTTGTAGCCTTTTCACTATGTTTTGTAGTTAATAATTTAATTGTTAATTATTTTGTATTTTAAAATAGTTTTTGTGTATCCATCTTAGATTTTTAGTCGCATTTTTAATATTTACTCTTTGATATTTAATTTTTACTTATTGTATTTTTGTATATGCCCATCGTATTTGTATCGTTTGAAATTGTGATTAATATATGTTATGTTTAATTGTTAAGATTTAGTTACTTGACACTTCTGGGGTTGTTACACCTATATATTTTAAATATAAATGTAAATGTAATAAGGTCCATCAAATTCCAACTCGCAACGTTCTCGTGGTTTGGCCCGTGATTAGGGGAGTTTTTCTCCCTGAAACTAATGGCGAGCTCTGGGTCGTCGTCGGGGAACTTTCCCCTTCCCTTTGAGTACCTCCTCGACGGCGACGACAATGACAACACGGACGGATGATGACGCAGACGGAGACGACCACGACGTGGGGGAACCCCTGCCCTCCCCATATGCTTGCGGCTGGTTCTAACCAGCACAGGCCTGTCCACCCCTTGTCCCCCCGCGTCATCCCTTACGTCCCTCCCTTCGTCTCGATTAGCCAAGTTGCATAAAAATGAGACGTTAAGCAATATTCAATCCAATCTAAATGTAATAAAAGTAATTATTTCTCTTATGATTGCAGTACCTTCTTCCTCCGTTGCCTTCTCTTGAGCCAGCGGGATCCTCGCAGCAAACATCGTTCAAAGAAGAAAAATAACACGATACCAATAGCGGCCACGAAGCCTCGTTTGATATTTAGCTCTTCGCTTAGCTGTTCGCCTTCAAGGCGGGTGAGCCCTTTGGTGTTAATTGGTTCCATTGCCTGACGAACAAGATACGACATTGTATTTCGATAAAATAAAAACATACAATAATATAATAGAACTCAAAAAGTTGAGGAAACAAATCCGCAAAAAATGGTTAATAATTTAACCAATTGCGTTACTATGACGAATCATACTCGTCCCTGAAGTTTTAAAAGTATAAAATATAACAAATACAAAAGTTGTCAAAAATAAATATTGCACTTGATTTGCGATATTTGTTGACAATGCCCTTAAACAATGAAGATACAGAATTTGTGTTGGTGACCATGGTCAAAAAGGAGTTGTGGCTAGCCGCTAGACCCCAAAGTTTGAAAAGTCATGTGCAATTAGAGAACAAGCAAAGAACCTGTTTTTGTTCCCTCCTTACTCTCGGCACCTCCACCAACAACGAAATTTACGCGGTGGAAAGAAACGTAAATTTCATTTATAAATCGAACAATATCTGCATGAAATTCGTTATCTGAGAGCATTGTGGAGAAATATGGACTAATACATTTTAAAAGATCTCTGGAAAAATTGTAAAACTATATTTTAAAACAATATTTTTAAATTAGCTATGGAAATATTCAACCATACCACCTTAAAAAACTGTTGTATACCTTTTATGGAAATCAATCCAGAAATTATTATATAACAGTACGAGACGCACGGATAGGCTAAATTACCTGGTACATAAAACTTAGCACCTTGAGAAACACGTATTCTACATAGGTATGAAACTGATGAATAATATACCCAAGGAGCGAAAAATAAATGATGGGGTTAAATTTAAAAGTATAACGAGGCAGTTCCTCCTTGATATCCATTTTATACTATCGGCGAGTTCCCGGAACAAACAACCTGGTAATGTTGGACTTTTCCATTGCTTCTCTCTTAGTGCTACAGTGACCGCTCTTTTAGGCCTATGTGCCATTGCGAGCTGGTTGCTGTTTTTGATCATGTATTATGTTTTAATTATTAGCAGAACCTTGCTCTAGTGTATACACTTTTAAATAAGGTTTAACCATTGTTGTATACAATGTATTTATTGTGTACCTGACAAATCTGATGTATATATGTAATATATAAAAAAAGATGCCAATAAAGAACTATGAACTATGAACTACCACTCACTTGGGGTAGGAGATGCAGCAATGCGTCGCCGCACAACGTTCCAATGGCCATGGCAACAAGGAACTGAAGAAGTTGTTGATAAAACTTGTGATGCATGATTGGGATCATGAGGATGCCCAGCATGCCACAGACGGAGACCCCGATCACACTAAGGGTAGCGAACAGCCACACTAAAAACCACACATTGACACTGTTAGTATTAAAACCATTTCATTACCGAATTAAATTTGTCGAAATTAGGGAATTGTAATCAACTAAACAAAATTCCGATATTATTCAAAGATTTTCTCATCTTGATTTTTACGCAATTTTCGAGAAATTTTTGATTTTGAAGAAAATTTAATTTTTGGTTAAAATTTAATTTTGAACTGCATTCCTAAAACCAGATTTTTTCAGAATATTTTCATATTTTATACGTTGTGTAACACAAATAATAGCAGTGCAGGAAATTTATTACTTATCCGGGATTAACCAATTTTTTCTCGATTTTAGCCTTTTCAGGAGATATGTATTTTCAATCTTCTATAAAAAGGGCACTATTCGTTCCACTGAATTGGGAAAAAATGTATTTATTTTTTATTTACCCTCAAAAAATTAAAAATAGAGGTCAAACTGAAAAACGAAAAATTTACCCGCGAAGAAATTTAGATCTTTCTGTTAAGCGTTGCTCTGTTGTTAGCGTTACCATTTTGGACTAATCTTCATAGTTCTATGCATTACAATTACATCTTCAGAGAGATTACAATACTGCAATATAAATGTTAGCTATAGTCAACGATTTACCATGTCCCATATTCATCTCTGGTTTGACACTTTTCAGCCTCTCAGTCTCACTGGCGTCACTGACTAAGAAACACCCCTCCTCTTGTTCCCTGACGGTAGCCGATGTCAGCTGGTAGAGAAGACTAGGGCAGATCTGAAGCAACGCCTCCTCCCCCCTCTGTCTTAACTCCCCTAAACTCGAACCCCCACTGGATTCTGGTTCGTCTTCTGAAGATTTTCTCGAAGATATAAAGTTCGAGAAGAAATCTCGAGATTTTAGACACTTGAGATCGTCTTGACTAGCTGGAAATGATTGGAATTATCGAATGGTGTGCAACACCTACAGATTGAATAATCCAAATAATTGGATATTGATAACAGAAACGGTTGCAAAAAAATATATGACAACTGTTGTCAATGTCTAATCATTTGTATTTTGTAAAAGATTTTCTTCTTAAGAGGACGCAGGCATGCTCATTTTACGCGCAAACAAATTTCTCAGACAATTTTAGTTGCATCTCTTATTATTTTACATAACTGTGTAAAATTAATTTTGAAGGCATCTAGCACAGCACTTTACCATAAAATCATTATAAAAAAATAAACTAAAGATAAATTCGATTTTCTAGAATTTAGAATCTGACTAAATGTTCAAAAACAAACAATTAACTTCGTACTTTCTAATTGATTTATGATGAATATTGAGAATCTGAAATGATAGTAGACTACAGATGTCCTTCATTATCAAGTATGCCAAGTTGTATAAAGATGTAATGATTTATGGCTGCAGGACAAGGAACGCGCCGAACATCAAATCACGCCGACTTCCTCTTAAGTTTCATTTTATTTATTTATCGATAGATTATTGAACCTTAAAATTTTTAAATATTCATGTAAAAAAAGTGCAATTCAAAGTTATTTGTTTTTTTATAGCATAGACTACTTAATGGTGGACAAGAATTGTAATTTTACCATTTCATAAAAATGTTTTTGAGATCTGAGACTAATAAAAAATTAGCATTTAAAGAAATAGATTAGGGTAGTGTCCGGTTTTGATTTTTTAAGACGTTTTGTGACATTTATATAATATATTTATAGCTTTTAAGAGCTTGGAACATCAAAGCACATAAAATCGACCTTTATATTATAAACAAGTAAATGACTATGTTTTATGTCAATAGTCAAATATTTTAAAGGGGCTAATTAAAATTGAGTTATTTTGAGTGAAAGTGTGGAATCGAAACGATTTAAAGAAGCTACACACTAAAAATAGGTCTTGAAATTAATAATGTCCGTCCCCAAACAATCCATACGTTAATATCATAGAAACTGAAGATTTAATACATAATCAAAAGTATGTTATTACTAACCATTGTTCTTGGTGTCATTAAAGGTGCTTATAATTATAGAACTGCTATTTTTGAGCGTATGAGCTTCATCAGTAGTTGAGTAGTTTGTCATATTTTCCTTCGTCCCATTACCAACAAGTCTCTGAAGTCCTAGTGAGTTAAGCAGCCTCTCAAAGCCATCCAACGTCAACATTTCTCCATCGCCAAACTTGTCAAAGAGCTTACGAATATGAAACAATTCGTTTTCATTATTAACCAGTTTGACTTCTCGAGAAACTCTTTGGGGTGTTCCTTCTTGCTTGCTATCTGATGTTGCCTCTTTTACGTTGGGGTGTTTATAATCTTCATCATCTTTCATTAAATGAAAATTGACCCTTTTTCCTTTCAGAGGCAAATTTAAGGAATCACCTTCTTCGCTGATATCTTCCACGTAATCTTTGTTAGGTTGTATGCCTGATTTTAGCTCTTCGTCGTCATTGACACCTTCAAATAGTTGTCGATGACTCGTGTAAGAGTGTTCGTAAGGTATACTTGGACTCGGATCACGAATTGCTTGTCCAGGGATTCCAGATTTGTGACTAAAAGCAAGATTTGACTGCAGCAAGTTTCCAGCATCAGTCGTTGGGTTCACCATCCAAAGTATGCACGCGTATTTAACAAGGTCCGTCATCATTGCCGATCTAAAATTTGAAAATTAAAATAAGCTTTTTTGGTAGAAGTTTTGATTTGTTTATTAAAATGTATAATTTTAACAATATCAAGATGGCGTGTATTGTTTTAATATATCGACCTTGGTTATGAGACAGATATTTTTTTTTTTATAGTTTCTGATAAAAGAGAATTTAAAATACCATAAATATTGCATACGTTTGATTAATTTTCTATTACAAAGGAACATGAAAAAGTCTAAAAATTGTATTTTTTTTACAAAATTAGGTTGTTAAGCAACATATTCATCACGACCTAAGCGCTCATACTCACTACACAACACTGTGCATTTACAGCAACTCGGTTAAGGTATATAATGTTTTGAATAATTTGTGGTCAAAGATTAAGACGAAGGACCACCGCCAATATTAAAACCACGGGAAATTATCTTATCTAATCACTAGAACGTTTCGCAAAATCGAAAAATTTACTTACATGACCTATATAAATAAACAAAATAAAATAAAAATAATAAGGTAATAAATCAAATATAATCTATTGTCAAAACACCCGATGGAATACAATTGAAACATTTTATATCAGAATATGTAAACAGTGACTTCAGAGCTGGCATAACAAAACTCATTAATAGTACTTTTATTTTGTAGGTTTATTTTATTTCCAAATAAACAACACACAATATAACATAAATGCATTACACAACAACAATCATGCATAATATAATTGAAATAGCATTTTTGGACATTAACTATGCTTTTCAAATGATATTATAGTCTTTATAAGTTTCGAATGTGTTGACCTCTCAATGGAAATTTGTGTCTGTAATATTATTTAATAACCTTACAACAAACGTTTACTATATTTGTCAACATTACCGAAATTATGAGCATTTCAATTTTAATTTATAACTTACCAATATATATTTAACAAAGTTAGAACCACCAAAACAGATTTGAGTTTAAAGAACTTGTATAAATATATGTGAAACACTGAGGCAATGTGAATGCTGAATCTTATTTAAACCTTCTGTTTTCCGCGCAATCAGGTACTTACCAAGATTGTAAGAGCACGCTCTCTTTACTGAAAGCGATTTGATGTGTTTCACTCTTGGATTTATCTAAATGGTCTTGCTTAATATTGGCAAATACAATAATATCAACTGTTTAAGCACGCTTTTAGGTAGCTGGATGCAAAGTTAAAATAGCATTGTTGTTTTGAATCCATTGGGAATATTATTCATGTGGGAATCGGCCTTAATTGTTGATTCTGGAGTTGATCCGCGGGTGTTCGCACTGTCCATACCACTGATTGCTATATTTCCTATTAAAAATATCGATCTTTGGTTTGGGTTATCGCTCACTCGTCGATTGCGTCGGGGCTGCAGGTTGGCTTGGTCGCTTTGATTTAAATCACCACTGAATATCAGTTATATAACTGAGTAGGTAGACTCTAAACACAATTTATTTATTTATTTAGAATAATGATTGTCTGTGGTAGTTCTGTTGTTGCTTACGTAACACGGAAATGGTATTGTATACATTAATGAGTTTGTGTGTGGTACATTTCATTACCTCTGTATTTATACAGACGAATGAATTTAAAGTTTTGAGTTAGGTGCTAAATGAGCAGAAAACGATTCTTGGAAATGCCACAAAATGTTATGATTTACTCTTAGATAAGGATTCCCCATAATCAATGGTAAACATTTTGACTTGTATGTTAGTTTTGAACAAACTTGTAGTCATCCGTTTTAAGTATATCTTAATATAACTTAATTATTTTTTAAAGGGGAACGTAAATTTATCAATAAGCCACAGAAAGCTAATTTTGAGATTTTAAAATGCTCCAAAATTCAAAATTTGATAATAATAGTGATAAAACATAATTTTTTAACTGGGTGCGTTGACACCACAAAAATAACCCGTGTTTTTTTACCAATCCACGTGAAATACTTAAAAATAATAACGACCACGAAATAAATATTAATGAAGTGAAATTATTTACATTATTAATACGTCTGGCTAATGGTTTGTGCGGTGTAGCAATATTTTGCTCACTCATTCTAATGTAGTAAACACGCGAGATAATCTCCAAACAACTTCATTACTTAGCTCTTATGTAAACATGTTTTCAGCTCGTGCTGACGAGAGAAGTTAAATGATCCCATAACTATGCTACTTGTTTCACGTTGAAGGTTTAGCACACGTAGCGCCGCCTGTGAGTGCGCACTTGAATAATATCTATGCTGATGTACAAGAAATCCAAAACTTAGTAATGTTACAGTTGTTGTTATACATGTATACTATTTATTTAATTTAACCATACTTTAGGGTAACTTAATGCGTATGAACGTGTTCAAAATATAAACAATTCTATTTACAAATCTAACGGGGACACTTTTGTATTTTCAATTTAATTTTTCGTCACTTTTAAACTTTATATAAATTCTAGTAAATTTTAAGTTGCTTTTGGATGATGTATACGTATAGATATTGTTTTGTTCCGATTATTAACTTTAACATCTTAATTTATGAGCCAAGTAACAAACCAGTATTCTTTACTTCGTCCTACGTTTTGGGAAATTAAATTTTTAATTGTAAACCTGCCCAGGGTGCAATGAATGCACCTTTTCTGGTGTCACCATAAAATATAATCGATCATCCTTAATGAACGAAACAAAAATTATCAAAATTGAAAAATCTGTAGGCCTCAGTTTGAATGCATTTCCACTTTGCCTGAGGTTCTTACTTTTACTTAATACTTATGGGTTTTGAGTCCATCGACTAAATTACCCTTTCTACCTATAGTTCCGAAAGCCTTCTTTTCCAATTACAATTAAATTTAATTAAATACATTACTTATAAATAACATTTGACCTTAATTACACTTTGAGTAACGCACTTTCGATAATTATTAATTAATATTTGAGAAATCGTTAAACATTTGACTTCTTGGTTCATTCGGTCGTAATATTTCAGTTGTGTCCCTGCTATCAACATCAACATCATCATGCAGCTACTGCAAACAGTAAGTGACTCATTCTAAGCACGTTCTTCATATCTTAAAAGTGATAAGTGACTGGTGCTAAGTCGTACTGTACTGGACTTATCTAATTAGCGTGCACGGAACACTCATTCTTAAAAACATAAACCAAATTTTAAAACTATCTGCAAAAAGTTATACACCAATAAATAAATAATGAAATGTGAAATTAAAAAACTAAAATAGTTTGCAAAATTTTCAAATTCAACATCATTGCGGTATCGTTGCCATACTAAATTATCGATGTTACATTTATTAAATTTGACTTTAATGTGTTATTATGCGAATTTTTAATTTGATACAGGTTTATGTTTCATTTCGCATTATAAATTTGAATTATGTGTACATTTAAATTTTAGTAAAATTATTATCGTCCCAGATGGGACAATTCACTCTGAATTATTGTACTTTTAGATTCTTCTTCGATCAATTAATTGAGAAGATTTGCTTCCTCTTCATGCTAATTCTTATACGTTTGTGTTTTGCATTGAGTTCTTGTATTTATAGAATTGTGTGATAATGGAACGTCAAAATATTTTTTTATACAGTGTATGAGTAACATTCATGGTCAGTGAGGCGGAAACAATCCGTGATGATCAATCCACGAATATAATACCACAACACAAACTTAAAGCAAAATAATGAACAAATATATAACTCAATAAAATATATCATGGGAAAACTATCCAGGGATTGCAGGCCAGTTCTAGACATAATGTAGCTAAAGTAATGTCAGAGGGCTGTTAAGAGAACAAAATTAAAAACTGAAGAAAACCTCGGAAAAAGTTTTGAGTCGTGATGGCCGGTGGCGGGTGTCGAATCAGTGACCTCCCGAATCAGAGTCTCACGCTTCGGTTATACATAAAGAGTTAAACACTTAAAGTGTAAAACTAAATCTGATTAATGTAACATTCAACACGTTACATTTCTACGTGGTTTATTTGATACAAAAATAATAATTAAACGGTTCAAAATTCCAATATTAAAGTGTCAAACAAAGTATCAATAAAGTTGATAGGCTCTTGTACTACACTAAGGCCCTAAATTATTTCCCAATTTCATTGATCGGGAAACACTTTCGTAGGCGTAATTGATTTAATGTAAATCAATTTAGAAATTAAAAAATCCATTTCAGCGGGGTATCGAACCCCCGTCTCCCAATTGCCAGTCGGGTGCATCAATGCAACAACAATCCAGATACACTTAAGTTATTTAGAGTTTCAAAGACTTTTCGTGTATTATATAATATTGTTTTCAACTCTCAAATGCATATATTATTATAACCCTACCCAGTTATCATATTTTAAGCACGGGTTGCAAAATGGCCGCCAACATTTTGCCAGCTCAGTTCAAAATAATGCCGAGTGATAATGGATAATCTCAAACCTGATTTATGTTTCAAACACACACATACCCTTGACTTCAAAAACAACATTGGGAAACGGCAACCGACAACTAAATGAAGGATAAATTATTAATTATTCGTATTGGTCAACAAAACATCAACATCTCCAATGAACGTAGGTTAATATGAGGGCGTGTTGTTTTTTTTTCCCGTGAGACGTGATACACTCACAGACGGACATAAAAGTGATGCATTTAGGGGGCTCACTCTGTTATTTGAGATAATGAAAGTGTATTTATTTAGCCAGCGGTTTAGCCGCGGTCGCTTAGCTGGTTCCCACTCTAACACCGAAGTTAAATTAAGTTTTGACTATCTTTTTTTGTTTTAACTTATGTTGAGCACATTATTGTTAATTACAATTTCCTACTAATATCAATTTTATTATATTTGCTATTTACAGGGATATCACACACAATTCTGTGTTTAAGAGAGTGAGCTAGAGCAGATGGAGAGTTCGAGAGCTAGTGAAACCGGCATGAAACGGTTCGTTCTCCTCGACGTCTGTTCGGAAGTCCTGGTTACAGTGGAGGAACATGTATGATTGTCCACGGTTACACCGTCCTTTCGGATGGGACGTAAAGCCGTTAGACCCCTTGGTTCTTGTCGACAGGAGTAGGCTACGTGCCGGTACCGGGTTTCCCTTCTATTCACCCTTCATCATCATATATCACCACTAATCTTTTCGAATAGCCTTAGTATAAAATCAATCATATTTATTATTTGTTCCGCAACACATTCATTAATTTAATGTGTAATGAGTATGGCAGAAAAGAGCAGAGCTCCAAACACACTTGGTGACTGCCAACCTTACAAAAATATTTAACAAGATTTCAACAAGAAATATCAACAGCATTACAACAACCAGTAGAAAAACTGACAAACTATGAAAATAAGGCTTAGAAATGTTCTCTTGAAGGAATTGTTAAAAAAATTAATGAGAATAATTTTGAAATGTAAAAACATGACAGACAGTGTTGGCGCGAGCGACGATTCGGAAGGAAACCCCGTCGAGACCGGCAATCCTGACGGAAGGTTTTTCCGAGGCTATCCTCAGTCGTTAATGTGAATGCAAGGGATTGAGTACGCTTAAATTGCTCTCGGACATCCCTTCACAATTGTCCTATCCGCAACATACCTATATTTACTCACCCGAAGAGAGGCATGAATTGCACCCTGGGCAGGCTTCCCACAAAAATTATTTTTTTAGCATAAATACATGTGTGTTTAGTTGAATGAAATGTTTTGTTTTCAGGTGTTATCCGTCCTGCTATTGGTCGCCTCCCTTACACCTCTGACGTCAGCTAGTGATGAGTTCGCCAGGACCGCGTCGTTCGGTCACGGAGTCACCCTGAGTAAGACGTGGAGTAAAGTCTGGAGTAATGATTGGACCAAGGCCTGGAGCAAGGGGTGGAGCAAGGGGTGGGGAGACGGCTGGCCCTGGGGACACAAGAACAGCTACAAGGTTGTGTCGGTGAACCACGGACACTTTGTTCCCTCGCAGGGGTACTGGGGGCAAGGGGGGCACGTCCCGTACAGGGAACATGGACGACCCTATGGAAGTCAAGGTTAGTGGTGGTTTAGTTTTTATAGTTCATAACTTATTTATATAATTAACCACCCATGGATGTGTACTACCTAAACTACAAATACAAACAAGTAACAAAATATCAATTTCAATACAAATTTTAAAAATGGTTTTATTATTACATACGTGACAAAACTCAAGTAGAAAGGTGTATGAAATTCATCAAAGGAATAAAATGATTTCTCCAGTTAGTACTTTTTGACTAGACTAGATATGACTAGAGATAAGTGAAAAAAGTATTTTATTCAGTCAAATATTTTTTTGAACACGCTACAAAGTGTTATATTTTGTACTGAAACACGGGTTTAGCTATGCCTTTATTTAAAAATTAAGCCTTTGTTTTTACTTATCACTCTTAAGTCAGTTTTAAAAGTTTTCGAATAATAGTGCCATGAAATCTTATATACAAGTTCTTTAGATAATATGCTATCAATGCTACAAAATGCTATTTTCACCTTATATCATATTATGACATTATCAAAGGATGAATAGTTAATGTATATTTATTAGTGTATTAAATTGAGGAATGACTAACGATAAATTATTGTTGATCGATGTCAAATCGAAAATAATCAAACATATTAGTATTTCAATTATATTATTTAAAAACAAATTCCAAAATATAAGAAAGAATCAGAATTTGGAAAATGCTTCAACTTAAATGCGTTTCATAATGATAATTTGTCATTAAATTTACTCTTATTTAAATAATGAAACCACCGAAATATCGAAACAAAACAAAAATCCAATCACTTATTGTCACTACAATAATTATTTGTACGGAATATCCGAATTGAGCAATATACTTAAGAAATTGTGCGAACGTGTATTGAATTTAATTATTTGCTTCTTTTATAGCTTGGAGACGTGGAGACTAGTAAATGCGCCGACAGCATCGATAAACCAATATTATACAACTGAAGAAATTTACAAAAAATTTAAACTTCCTTTTCCATTTTCATTTTCATCATATTTTATAGTATTTGTTACATAGAATACAAAATATTATTTTTATTGTATGCCTATAACTGATTCATAATAAAATCTGTATACAGTTTGCATATTATATTCACATTCAACAAACTATGTGTCTTACATACCCCAGTGCAAAACATTGTTCTCAATGAAAATACTAGCTACGGCAAATTACCATTTTAAAATTTCTTGGCGAGACCACTAGAATGTTCCGGGAACTGGCAATCCGGACTGAAAGTTTTTTCAAACCATGCGCATAATATTCAGAGTCAATTAAATGAAAAATAAAATGTGCACAGTTTAGCTCAATATTAGTATATGCAATTGAAAATATTAGTATTATATATCTGCATAAGTTTAAAAAAAAATAACAAAATTTAATAAAGTTATTTCTTCGTCCAATATCTGGAAAAAAAGATGATCTGTAAAAGATGAGGTTATTAGGTTAACGATGTTTTTCACTTTAGCTTATCGAATAGGAATATGGAGTGATTTTACATCCGACTTCTGTTTGTGGGCATTGATCCTGTAATCTTTGACACACCAATCATAAGAACATAATCATTAATATAATATTGCGCATTTACAAAGTATCATTAGACATCCTAGTTGGCGACGCTGGTAATTAGTTGTATTGACACAGGTTTCCAAGGTCAACACAGTCCATCAGTAATGGAGTAAACATCCATTAAATATTTAATGTTTCTTTAAGGACTCTTGTTATATAACGTAACTGGTCGAATAACAAGTAATTAAGTGCCAATAATCGGGATTAAATTAGATAGGAAATTAGCATGTTTCATTTCTTGATAAATTTCGAAATGCAGAATAAATAAATAAATAAATCGGTATTTAGAGTCTACCTACCCACTCAGTCACATAACTGATTTTCAGTGGGGGACCTTTGCATTGTTTGTTTCATGAATTGTAATTTTTATCGTATGAAATAATATAGTAAATATAAATAATTTACTTGCAGAACTTGCTAGAACTTAATTATGACGTCAGCATTGAAGCTATGTTGATTCTGGCTCAGATCACGGGTGGAATCGTGTCCTACTTCGTTTGAACGGTGTTTCCTATTTCTATTATTTTATATTTCTAGTAGAAAGAGCATTTTACTCACTAAATGAATTCCTAACAGATTAACCCTTGTCCTCCCTACAAACTGTCCCTTATAGATCCGTACTATAGGCTAGGCCCTACACATATATTTTAAATTCAATAATAATAATACCTTTCATATAATCATTATATCATAGGATAGGCTACCTATTACTCATTTCATTTTTTTTTTCATTTCAATACTCAATTATTCAATTCAAATAACTTCAATTCTCAATACCGGTACTAGTATACCATACTAGTACTAGGCCTATACATAACTTGATTCTCATTGAAATTCTCATTCTATTTGATTATTTATTTTATATTTAGTAAATTTATAAATTTACCTTGTTCTCCACTACAAACTTTCCCTTATAGATCCGTACTATAGGCCCTACACGTATATTTTAAATTCAAAACTAATCCCTATTAAACATAAAACAATAATACATAATCATATCATACCATATGCTAGCGTTTTATATTATTATACATCCTAATGAACAACTTCTATTCTCAATTATACTATACTAATAATACATATAACTTGATTCACATAAAATACACATTTTATTTGATTATCCATTTTATATTTAGTAAATTTTTAAATTTACCATGTCCACTACAAACTGCCCCTTATAGATTCGTACTACTACACGTATATATTAAATACAATACTAATTCCATTTCATAATCATTATATCATATCATATGCTAGTGTTTTATATTATTATTCATCCTAAATAACATCGTATTGTATCATATCAAACCAATAACTCATTTCATTTTTTCATTTCAATACTCAATCTATTCAAACAACTTCAATTCTCAATATAGTATACCATACTAGTAATATACATATAACTTGATTCACATGAAATATGCATTCTATTTTATTATTCATTTTATACCATGTTTTACCCTTAGGAACTATTCACTCCCTCTTCACGAAGAGGTGTATACTTGTACCATGTATTAGTCGTGAATAAAGATATACTCTATTCTACTCTAAAATAACAACGTTTAGTTGGCCGTTGTTCACTCGTCGATGGCGTCAGCGCCAACAGGGTTAGGTCTACTTTAAATAAGCCCCCCCCCCCCAACCCTCTGAAAACAGTTACGTGACTGAGGACGTACCTAGACTCTAAATACGAATTAATTAATTTGTACGTTTTGTTAATAAAGTTGGAAACTCGGTAAAAGTAAGACATTTAGAGTGGCTATTAATGTTGGCGATCCTACTTTATAAAAGACGAAAAACTCACGACTCTTGCGTCCACTTTCACTCCATGGGCGCGCCTGCAGCCGAATGGAATACCACACGCACTACATACAAGCATGGCTGCTTGCCTAAGACTCAGGCGTCTATTTCCACAGAGTTGCCACAGCTTACTACCTAGTTCCCATTATTATACAACCTTCATAACCAGACATTCCATAAAGAATGACATATTTCATTCAAGTTCCGTAATTCCAACCAAGGTTTAGCTTCATTTGAATGACAATACATGGATTAAAAATTACAATATCTATTATCATAAGAATATAAATATCCCTTGGTATTGTTAGCAAATTATAGGAACATTATTTTGAAATTATGATTACTTAAAGGTATGATATTTTTAAATAAATAAAAATAAATTAATAAATAAATTGTATTTAGAGTCTACCCACTCAGTTGTATAACAGATTTTCAGTGGGGGACAGTAAATCAAAGCGACTAAGCCAACCCTGTAGGCCCCGACGTAATCAACGAGTGAGCGATAACCAATCGAAGATCGATATTTTTTAATAAGAAATAAGCAATCAGTGGTATGGACAGTGCGAACACCGCGGATCAACGCCAGAATCAACAAGGCCGAATCAGAACAGAATTTATTATGTGCTTCTTTTGCTAGGACGGCTCCAAAGTCACCGTTTACAAACTTGATGGACTCAAGTCCAAATCAGATGTTAAAAAACTTCTGACTTTGACTTTGACGGGAATAGAACCTGGACCTTCTGCATTGGAAGCAGATACGCTAACCACAAGACCAACGAGCCACACATTTAAGCAGCAAAAAAAAAAAAAAAAAAAAGCAAAAGCGGTAGATAAGATAATTTGTTTGTGCCTTCAGTAAAGCGTTAGTGGGATAAATAAAGCGGTAAAATGGCTCAAGTTACGTTACTGATGATATGAACGAAGTATTGTTATAAATGATGTGATTAATTTCGACACAAATATTTTATTGAAAATATACAAACAACAATTAGTCACTACACCAGCAGGAAAATATAATTCAATAATATTTCCTGAGTGGAGAAGAAGAAACACAAAAAACGAAAATGCTTTGCGTTTTATGCTTACGTTTGAATTCATAATTATTTTTTTTACGACACAGTCCTCAGAATAAACCGAAATCTTCAAGGAGAATTTTGACATTGCAAATTAAAAACAAAATTCCTGAAATCTTCAAGGAGAATGAAACACCAAGCAGCTAAATAGAATGAATTTATTAAACCTTTTGAAATATACATAATTATATAATACTATAATATTAATTATGTAATAATAATTGATTCACTAGTGTCAGATAACATCTTAGTTTTTCTATGTGAATATTCATACTTTTTATTGCGAGTTATTGCACCACGTAACACGGTAGCTATAATAATTAAGTGGTACTAAGGGATTAGAGACTGGATAGATTTGATTTATCTTAGTCGCAGCCGGATGCTGCGAATTCTTTGAAGCCAGTTGGTTTAGTAGCTACTTTTACTCCTGGACTCGAAATTATAATAATTTGTACAATATTATCTGTGCTGTTCATCTCAAGCTCTTTGGGAATTAATTCATGTAAGTGGATGGGCATTTCATACTGCTATACAACTTTTCACGTTAGATAAGGTCATAAACTTATCAATATTATGGTATGATGATGTTGGTGATGGTGTCATCGACCAAAAGTAATCGAGGGGTCTATACAGTTGTATCTACTACGCAGCCCTTGATTTACTTATGGTCTAGAGTATACCTACATCAACCTACATACCTACATAATAATGCACATTTGTAATAATAACTAAAAGTTATATTGAAAAATAAGTAATTTTTAGAAGATCTATCCTTGATTTATACGGGGGAGAATGAAACTATAGTCTGGAAATGGTTGTTGTATTTGCACTACTTTTATTAAGTGCGGCTTTGTTCACATTGTAAGTTTCTAACTTTTAAGATAAATGTTCTTAGGAGGGCACTTTTTGGCCATAATTAAGCACAAAAAATAGTTTTAGATCTATGCTCAAATTCTATTCAATTTTCAGTACCATTGAATCTGTTTTTATGCGGATCTTTACAAAAGTACATTTTTGACCATGTGTTATGCATTTTTAATATTTTTTATAATTAATTTGTTTATAAATCCTCCTTTTAAAAGCATGCAAGAAGAGATCTCATCTTAATAAGATCTCCTTGCGTAGTATAACGTTTTGTAACGTCTGATCATTTTGTGTTAAGTCAAATTACATGGGCAAGGAAGGGCGAATGTGAGCGGAAAGTGCCTTATAAAGTTCATAAATTTAATGTGCATTATGTCTGTGATTTGTATTAATTTTTCTTCCTTTGTAAATAACTTTTAACTAGGAAAACGAGTGAGCGAACCCTGTGTTGAGTCCCCCTGGTAACATATCAAGCTTAAGGTATAGGGACGGAAAGAAAATGTGCCCGGGTGCTCCAGCATTCATGCGCGCACCTTACTTTAATAACAACTTCGGTTTTCCTAGTATAATACATTGCACAAACATTTGTGGTCACAGACCCATTATTGAACAGATATGGCTTACACCCCAGTCTAAATGGAACGGCCGGTGTATGACCCCTAGTAGCAGATGCTTCCTCCACCGTCAATGTATGAAAAATTAGAGACGATCTAGGCCTACGCGAACAGAGAAAATATTTGAGATTATTGGCGGCGCGTCAACCGTTCGTGTCGTCGTTGTCGCGAATCTTCGTAATGAAAAAAGGCTAGGCCTATGTCCAATTAGTTTTAATTTATTGGATTAAGAGTGCAACACCGTTAGGTCATAAAGCGCCATCTTGCCAAGAGTGATATAGGAAGGAAAATCCATGTTGGTCAGAACGAGGCACGGGTAAAGGTAAAGAAAAGGGAGGTTTCTCAACGTCGTGGCGTTCGTCATTTTTGACCATCGTTCATTTTGTCATTGTCAACATTCTCTTTCTTCCCCATACCTAAGTGGTTTGGATCGAGCAAGGGTCTTTCCTCCCTAGACTATCATAGGCACATATGTGGCGAATTATGGCCTTAGTTGACGCGCCTTTACCAACTAATCTGAAAGCCCTATCATTATACCATTTATACTCAACACACAATCTGCTCACTGACTAACAATGATTTTGACCTTTCATAAGTAGTTGGCTAGGCCCCTTATACCCGGAATGTAGGAGATTCGGGTTCAAACAGCGGTGGGGAAAGATGTATTTCTGCAACTGTATTTTAAAAACTATAGAACAGGTTTTAAAATGCATACAATACAAAATTGTAAACATAACCAGTACGAAATACGCGTAAAGATTGCAAGGTTTACTCAATTTCCAAGCTCTATTTGGGGGTACCTTGAACGTGCAAGATTCGATACACCTTGGTCACTGCATGCAATTTTCACAGCCAGACTAATAACAAATCATAAAAAATCATCAACAACAAAACCATTGTCGTTAAAATAATTCCTTTACACATAAGCAGCCTAATTTTCAATTTATTATTTCTTGTAGGTTTAAATCGCAATGGATCTAGCTGATTTTGCTAGACGCACAATCACACACATGTACATCATCACAGAATAAGTTTGAGTTGAATTGTTTACTTCGTTCGCTGCGCTCACTCATCTCATAAATACAAAAATTCTGCAAATATAGTCATGCACTTACTACATTAAATTATGATGTGTTGATAACAATAATTAAACACATAAAACGTAGCATAATCACACTATGTCAACATTGCCAACTTTTGAATGACAATTTGTCGTCATTTAATTGCAAAGACACCGCCAATACCAACATGTAATTGCAACAAAGTGCACACGAAATAAGAGCCAACACGTCGCTCAAATATAAAGGAAGTTTTATTGTTTTTACGCCACGTTATTAACAAGTGACTAAGATTGTCACGCGAGATGATTTGGGCGATGTTTGAAGTGACGCAACTTCCATCTGGGTTAGCTAACAACAATGGGTGATTTCACTAAGCTTAAAACACAAGTACACTTGGACAAAAGTTTCTAGTGTCGTTTCACACATGTGTCCTACAAGAGTGCAAGATGGTGGCTAAGATGGAAACCAGGGTAAGTTAGTCAGATATACTAAGATTTTTCGCATTCTTGTTACAGTCAAACAGCAAGGTATTAATCGTAGGATCGTCTAATAGATCAGTTTTTTTTTTCGTTTTTCTTTTTAGATGATTTTATTATTTCGTTCTTTCTTTATTTCCATATTCTTTTTTATTTTATTTTTTTTCATATTTTTCATATTCGGTTCATTAATTAATTGCATACTCTTTTTGAATTTGGTACCAAAATTATTGAGTTATTAATACATTGTTGGTGTGATATTACTATTTCAGATATTTACTTAACTGTAGTACATTGTTGTGTCTTCATCTTTGTTATTAGATTTATTTAGTTGTCCTCCTTTGTAAACCAGTTTTTTAACTGAATAGGATACTCGTTAATAAATAAATAAATAAATAAATAAATAACATAAATTACAAACATTGAAAAAATTACAAACGGCAATTATTTGGGATTTCGAAATCTAAGTACACTGGACAGTCCAACGAATTCAATTAAATATGTTTAAATTTCTTGTGGGAAAACTGTCCTGTGGGCCTTTTTACTACCTGAAAAGACACTTGGCTATCGACAGCGAACACTGTAAATATAATGTCATCACCAGCGTGGTAGTCTTGACATTTCTTCGTGACAGTGATTTAAATGTTAGCTCCATGGCTCTATTTAATAAGTTGTCGTTGTTGTATTATTTATATTGTTATCGCTGTCGATCGACAATATTATTGTGGCACGAGATAGTAAAAATCCCCAGTGTGCCTCTTCAGGTGTCTATTGCTAAGTATGTTTCGGATAGGACAATTGCGAAGGGATCTCCGAGGGTTGTTTTAGAGAATTTAATCCCTTGCGTTCACATTAACGACTGAGGAAAACCTCGGAGAAAACATTTAGTCAGGATTGCCGGTCTCGACTGAAATCGAAACTGTGACTTCTTGAATCCGAATCTTTCGCTTTTCGTTTTAATTAAATTAATATTACTCTCATGTCAATGTAGTTGAGACATATATCGTAGTAAATATATATGTGCATGTAGTGGTTTTAGAAATAGTTACAACCGGCGTTGGTTCAGGCTTCTTCACTAAAATAATTTCAAAAAATATAAAATGCAGCAGGGAGTAATTATAGACTTAAACGAACACGAATTATCATGGCAGAAGTTGCAATGTTACTCTCGCAATCATATAGTATTATGATGAAGTTGTCAGAATAAGTTGCGTTTAGGACCAATCACTTTGATATTTATAAACCGAATGATAAAATAGAAAGATGAGTAAATTTCTCGATATATTCATATTTTGTGTAGCAACGAAGGATGTTTTGCTTCTTATCAGGGGATATACTAGGTTTGCTGTAACTTGTAAGGATAACTGGTAGATCTCATCATCTCACATTGTTATATAATGTAAAGTTCGCTACAAAATTTATTCAATATTCTTTTTTTCGTTTCAATATTTATTCATTAGAAAGCAAGCGCAATGAAGCTACGTAGCTCTTTTTAGCAATTGCTTAATCAATTTTAAAAATCATGTGGGAGAATATTAATTATGTTGTCTGAAAATGCAGAGATTGAACATTTGTTAATAGGGTTACCTATGTTATATGTAATGTCTTGTATTGTTTTAAATAATTGTTTGAATAAAATTTCTTCACACAAATTTTTAACTCAGATTTTATGAGATTCAGCCCAATGATAAACTTTTAACTCAGTAGGCCTACATTTTTGAAAATCACTTCATTCAGGATTAACAGTGGCTAGAATCGAACTTGTGACTTCCCAAATAAGAGTCTAATCTGAAAGCTATGATGTTTTTGATGTACCTCTACTGTTACGAATGCTCTTTCACAGAAATACGAAATTTCCAATGAGTTCTAGCCATTTTAGTGCATGAACTTTACCCAACTTGAACTTGAGTTGGAGACGTTAAGCATATCCAATCAATCAATCAATCAATCAATTGAACCCAAAGCACGCCCTAGAAGAAATCTGAACATCATCCTTATTTCAGGTATTGTTGATAACGTTCCTTATCTATTTGGGATCGAAAACCTCCGCCCAGGAAAACGCCACCATTCCTTCAAATCCAGAGAGAAAAAATGACTCTCCAAACGAAATCATCGAGAAAACTTCAGAAATTCCCGAGAGAGAAACTCTGGTGCTTCAAGCTTCCAAAGGTGCTGGCTATTTCACACCATCATTCGGTCCTCCGAAGAGAGTCCCAAAATCGGAGGGATCATTCTACACTGAAAAAACAAAACCATATCAACCCGTATATGTCTACCACTCAACTTACTATATAAAACCAAGCTCTTATTATCAACCTGCCCCCCATTACCACCCCCACCTCCACGAAGGGAAGTATAGGGGGTATGACCAGGGGTACAGAAAGTACCCTCAAGGCTACGTTCCTCGGTATAAGAAACCATGGGGGACATTCCCACATTACGATGTTCCGCAACGTGGCTATCATCATCGGCCAGTCCATTATCCGCACTATGATGGTTATACCGGCGGGTTCGGGGGTTCACCAGGGATCTATCCTAGCCCCGAGGATATTACGATTCATAATTATGAAGTGATCAAGGTTGACCACGATTTCTATGAGGAACGAAATGATGAGAAAGATTCAGCAAAAGGTAAGATTATTTTTAACTGTTCTGATGTTTATGAATTGAACATTTGTTTATTTGATCACTACCTCATTTGGTTGACATTGAATGCACGGGCTATTAGAAGGACTTGTCGAACCTCAACAAAGAGTATTACACAATTATTTTGCAATTGTGCAATAAATTAATGTTTTAATATCCTTCGTGAGTAATATCCATAACTTGGGGCCGGATGCATAACAGTCACTCAACGCCCACTGCCATTTAATTAATCGAACATTCGTATGTGATTTTGGAAAATAACATGGGGGTGTGTCATTTATTGGGCTCTATGTAGCAGTGGTTTGTAAGTGACTGCTGTGCATATTGTAATTCCAAGTTCGTTGAAAGTGAACACCTTCTTTCACAAGCGTAAAGCAAACATGTTCAAGGGCATTGTGGTTTTCATTAAATTCTTAATTTAAAATCCAATTTAAATGTAGCATTATCAATTGTTAAATGTGTCGTTTTGAAACTCCTTTTGGACATGTTTGCTTCAACATGAAGTTTCAAAATGTTCCTTTAACTTGACAACTGAAAGAGTAATATAGTTTTTTTTTTAATTAATCAAAATAAAAGTATGATTGGATAACGATAGTTAAATTACAAAAAAAATAGAACAACTAAGTCAAATGTAAAAATATGCTCGTTTGTCTAGTGACTAATTTATCCGAAAACAGAAATTAAAATACAATTTATCTTGACAGTGGAGATGTCAAAAACTCAAATCACTGAAGCATAAAATATATCAAATTTGTGATCATTGAGCGATTGTTGTTATTTAATGAGCATCCTTCTTTTCTACTCATCTTCTTCTTCATTATTATCTTCATTCATCGAGTTAAAATTTGACAATGACCAAAGTTGTTATTCACTAAGGAACGCTCAATAGTAACGGTTTGCTTAAATATTAATGAAATATAATAAAATTAGCGCATTTGACAAAATTAACGAAAGTATTAAAAGTACTTTTAAACAACATCTTCAAACTTAATTGGAGACATATCGTTCACAAATGACTGAGTCACTGAGTGGGTAGACTCTAAATACGAATTTATTTATTTATGGTATTCTCATCAAAACCATACAACAAACGATCTGTTTTGCCAATTTTTGATCCTCAAGGTACAGAAATATTTTCCTTATTTATTTAAGTTTTATATTTTACTGTTAACGTATTACTTTAACCTTATGAAATTTTCATAACTTGTTACTTTACTTATATATTTTCTCTATATCCCAGATACTCCGCAAAACTCAACTGAGAAGGCGATGGGAGAAGTTAAGGATACAGTAATTCTTATTCCAGAAAACAAAGAAACAAAACGTCAGGTTGAAGCTACAACAACAACAGCAACAATAACAACAACAGCAGCAGCAGCAGCAGCAAAAACAACCGAAGCTGTAAAACCGACGAAATAAAAGCTAAATCGCAATTTTTCCGTCGGAATTTTTATTAATTTCCACTCTTTTGTGTATGCGACATTTTTAAACTTTGGGTTCTTTCACTTAAATTTAAATATGGTGTTTTTAATATCTTTGATTTGGTTGTTTTTTAGCCAAATGTAATTATCTACAAAATAAAAACAAATAATTAAGAGCAGAGTTTGAATAGGTTTTCTAGTCCAAGGAATAATTAATTGGTACAATTAAAAATAAAGAAACGGAGGACATAATCTAACAAAAATAAATAAAATGGTAATTAAATACTATAAATATTTTCCTTGTTTGATAAAAATATTAAGAAAACTTATTTGAAAAATAACTTGAAAGTTGAAAATATTATATTTTTAAATAAGAATAACAATAAACAATTGTATATTGAATAAAACGTTAATCCCATTTTAAAATGTAAGAAAACTGTACACCTGAATTAATAAAGTTAATACACATAATTACACATAGCAGACTATAAGCAGATAAAAATTATGTTAAAATTACGGAAATGGGCATTATGCTGTCAACGAAGCATGTTTTGAATTCCTTTAGTTTGAAACCTTGAGACGTTAAAATCAAAAGGCTCGTTTTGTTTTAGAATGATAATTGATCACCCATCTTTCAACAACCTACCATTACAGTGGCTAATGAACGGTTTTGATTAAGCTTCGTTGGGTCTCGGAGTTAATGGAATCGCCTTTAGGTATCATGTTACCATAGCGCAATCTGTTTATGTAACTCAAGAATGTGAGAATTAGTGGAACTATTATTATCAACGGATGAAAGTGAGAGTTGGAGAAAGACGTTGGATGCTAGTTTCAGATTATTTAGCTTCCCACCTTGTGAAAAGTAGTAAGTTGTAATCAGCATTGTAGAAAAAACGAAAGGTAATATCGGTCAACAAGATAAATACAGCATTTCGTGTAACTAATCAAAATGTTGAATTTCGCAAATAAAAAACGTGGCACACAGCTTTTTATCAAACGAATAACAATACAATTTCGTGGTAGGTAGTTTATGTCTGTTTACACTATACAAAAGTTCATTTTGTGTTTAAGAATTTGTACTGTTTTGTGAAAAAATAAATAAATGAATTATAATCCAAACTGTAGGTTTGATTTTCTTGTAGCATATACTCCTTGCTGCCAGGGGTAGTCTTTTTCAGGAATATTAACCATTACATGTTTTCCTTCAAGTGTCTTGAAGACAGCATCTCAGAAGAATGATTAATTAGGGTATAATTCCTAGTAAGTAATTAAACATTGATTGTTGTTATTTTATTGTATTTCTGTGTGATAAGGTTCTGTTTTATAACGCACATAAAAACATAATTACATAATATAGTATACTTATCACAACTGAAGAGTAACAAAAAGGTTTTTGGCAAAACTAAAATCACAATATTTAAAATAGTGTTCTTCAAAATGCTTTAAGATGCTTTGTTTAACGATGTACAATGCACAAAAATATGCATTTCTATTAATATTTTGAACACAGTAGAAATTGAGTTTGTGAAAACTAAAGAATTTAATATCTAATAACGAGTTAGGATTTATTTTTATCTCTTAAGCATCAAGGACGAATCAGCTGTTGTAACGATTCTAAATCGAGATATATTTCAACAATATTATTGAGTTGCAAACATGGTCGGCGACCACAGAGCAGAACAGAAAGGATTTTGAAATCCATGTACAACGAGAAATCTATCCCCACTGGTATAAACTGTACCGTTATAATATTTTCACAGACATTCTTATTTCACGAAAATATTCTAGCAAATGTGAGAGTATCACCAGTTAGTATGTATTGTGAAGTTCACTGATCGCTGTGGGTGTTAAGTGTTGTTGTTTTTGAAAGTTCGTCAGTATTGAAATTCGTGGAAGTAGTGATTAATTGTTGAATGTTTACTATTGAGTAATTTTACTGTTAAGTTAAATGTGAAGTGTTTACAACATGAGGGACTTCAATAATAAGAGAAGGTAATTTATAATAATATAGAGACCTCAAGAGAATAAGGAGAAAATATCGACTTCTACGATGGAATCAAATATGAATTTGAGGGTAAGTACGTACAAATTAATAATATTATTTACAAACTTCAGTTTAATGTGTATTATGTTTTTCCTTTAACTAAAATTTTGAGTTCTAAATATTTTTTACACCTCGATGCTGTAGTGTGTTATTTTAATTTGATATTATAGTTTATGTTTTTAGTTGATTGACAAGTCACAAATTATGATTGGATATTGTTAATTTTGTATATAAATCGTGTTACTTAAAAAAGAGTGCTCATACTGATAGAGATAATAGACTTCAAATTAACATTATCGAAAGCAGTTTATTGAGTAATTTTTGCTTCCAGTCATGATAAACATTTCTTCAAGATCTGTCTTATTTTACTTTTTTACTTAACAAATATAATCTTCAGATTTTTCATTTACATTCAAACATATAAAATTGATTTGGAATTCACGGTTATTAGCATGTGTGAAATCAAAATTATATCATATGGACGTCATTGACACTTTGTTGGTATAAGCGAAATATAATCTATTGCTTCAAAATGAAATAAGGTAAAATTATTGATGGGGTTGTTTTAGGTCGTTTTGCTTGATATAAGGTAGAGGCCAACATTTATTTAATTTGTAATCAGTTGTTATAACGAAAATCTCTTTACTTTATCTAGATATGTGTTCTAATATTGGCGATGATCATCATTGCACAAACGAAGCCGCAAATTAAAACTGGAAGTCAGCTTATTACGCCCCTAACTCGTCAAAACACTTCCGCAGTCGAGAGAACGAGCGAAGCGCACAACGGCGGTTCAGAGAGGAAACGTAATAAATCAAAACGACAACAACCCCAAGGATCTTTCCAAGCCTCTTTTGGCCCCCTCAATTCCAAAACCGCCCCTTTCGAACCTTCCAACCAAGACTTTTCCGTCCAATCCAACCCTAAATCCGACAACACACCCGCGCATCAAGAAATAAACAACCCCTATATCAGTGGCCTTGACGGAAGTTACCGGAACCTCTTTGTGACCGGGCCGTGGTATCTGAGGCCACAGTTCAATGTTTACAACCCTGGAATGACGAGGGCGCAAAGGACGGGGAGGAGAGAAGGGGTTGGAAGGTCCAGTGGCGGAGTAGAATACAGGAGGAATGAAGGGGGGAAGCAGCACGACTTCCACTCCGTTGTCAACTACGGTGTGGTCAATATCCACCACGGTGACCACTATGAGCCTCATCATAATGGAAAGTGCGATGGTAAAGGTGAGCATAGTATTGTTTATTTAACATCCTTATTATCCCGTTTCCAATTTTATCTCGTCTATACAAGAGTTCATAGTGACATTTAATTAAACCGTTTAGTGGATATAATTCTTTAATAATTAGATTGTAAACAACGTGTCACTGTTAACACATTGACACTATTAACTGTCTCCTTCACCTGGTTATTATTTGTTAAATAATAATAAGTTGTTAATAATTTAAGAATTGTTGTTTACAATATAATTTTTGAATTGATTTATTCATATTCGGTTCTATTAAAATTTGTATTTAATTTTTAAATGTCAATTATGTTTTATCTTTTTGGCAGTATCGTATTTCTATCCTCACATAACAACAATCTATATTCCTCAATACATGGCATAGAAATATTAAAAAATTCGCTATTCTCAAGATTTATAATCTACCAACTAAATCTACCTTTTCTATGAATGAAAATGATCTAGATTTGAACCATTTTTGCTTGTTTTCTGTCAAGATACAATTTTCGCTACTTTGTATATTTTACTCCTAAGATTTTTAAATTTAAATTTTCAATTATATCGGTCTGTGTTGAATATGTTTTGGCCTACGTTTACTTTTGCTTTTAATAACCGCGCCACAAATAAATCTACCTACAATGTTTTTTTGTTTTTCGTAAAATTGTTTCACATACAATAAATTTTACAATTAATTCTCAATAAAGAATTGCGAATCGAGATTATTTATGTTAAAAAAAAACAGCAAAAATGTCTGGGTTACCTGGAGGTATTTAGTTTCTTATTTAGTGTTATTATAAAGTAATACGAAATATTCACAACAGTAAGAAATAAAAATATTGGGAATGAAGAACCAATGTTGATTAAAAACTTGAACATCAAACGATTAAAAATCTCTTCTCTTTGTCTTCTAATTATTGCTTTAGCTCTACCAATCTCAGTTAGGTAATCTTATGTCTAACAAAAGGAAACATATAATTACAGCATCAAAATCCGAATCCCTACTTCGCTCTGATAAACTTCTAGACACCTTGAGTGTTAATTCGCCTTTATACAGGTTAGCGCTCTAAGACACATCGTGAATCTAAACTGCTATGCATTAACAAAGACAGGGAGGGTAACAATGTTCAAGTAGTGAGACATGACATGTGACACGGAAGCTATGACCTATAGTGAGTTATTCAAGGAAACGTGAAATTGCGAAGTGTTCTGGCGGAGTATGTCAAGAAACTATATAATTGTGGTAGGCTCAGCCGGACATCTAAGGTCCGGGTTCGATCCCGGTTAGTCACTTTTTTAATTCTGTCTAAAGTCATATATTAAAAAAAGAGCCTACCCTGGGCTAAATATACATATATATATAATGTTGTAATTCACATTTTTCTGGGTTTGGTTATACGATACAATTGAGTAGGTGGTTGCACTTACCCACCTCATCCGACGTTTCGAGGGAATCCCCCATCATTTAGGGTCACCGCGACGAGTCTGACGGATCTCCTTCTTGTGCACTTCTTTCAAAATGTACTACATCACCTAAATGTCCATGTATGATATGAACGTTGTAGCCCCATCCGTTTTTGGTCAGAATTGGCCAAAATGGCAACAAAATACCGCACAAAAAATCGAAAAAAATCGTAAAAAGTACGATATTCATGAGAAATTTTTCTTCGATTGTACCCCAAAAACGTGGCAAATCTAAGTTTAGAGATTTCGAAGGTCATGTGCAAATTTTCAGCAAGAGCGCATATGCCAGTTTGCCCGGTAGAGAGCGAACAAACAGACAAAAATAGAATCAAACAAAAAACAAAAAAACCAAAAAACACCCGAGCTAATTTTTTGGAGGGGTTCAGTGAAATTGATAGTCTTCGCTTCACTCGCTACGTCACCAAAAATTTATATATGTATAAACCCTACACTTTTGTTGTTTAAATCACGCAATCTAGAAAATACTTATTACATAACTTTGTGTTTGCGCTATTCTGGTACAAAACTAATTGAAAACGGGGTTAGAATATATTTAAAAATCATATTTAATTTACACTGAAAAATACTTGGAAGATAATAATTGTTATTAAAAATAAGACTGAATTTTGAGGACTCGGTTTTGTTCAAAAAAGTAGCGTGCACCAAATAATTTTGTTTGGTCATCTTGATTGAAATCATGAGTATTTTTTTTTGTTCATTTTGCCAACACAAATAGGCATAAACACATCAATCACAATACGTCTGCGGACTGTTTAGAGTACGTCTGATACCGTTATTTCTCTAAGCTTCTTTCTCCGTCGGAATATATTAAATTCTGATGTTATCTAGAAGATTTAGCAATATTTATTTAACTCAACTTTCTTTTCTCAAAGGCACACAAAACTTTCAACAGTTCGTTGCGAGATAAATGTATTTGATACTTATAAATTGGCAACGATTAATAAAAACATCACATAAAACGTCATATCAGATCTATAATAAGACAATAATAACATCGCATTGGACAATTTTAGTTCCATTCAGATTAAGAGTGAATAGGGACATTTGGCAGTTAGCAAATAGGTATTCGCTCGGCCATCAAGTATTCGACTTACATTAAATTTTTCAAATTTATCAATTAAGCATGCATGAAGATGCCCTACTGTCATAGATTTTCGATATTTTGAGTTAATCAGTCATAAAAACATCACGAATATGGACAAATTTGGACTTTTTATCAAAATCCAAAATCGTGAAAACCAAAAAAATATTTAAAAAATTAAAAGCGTTATTGTAGAGCCCTACATTTCTGCTTCCATAACAACTGAACAAAATTGCAATTATATTTTTAATTTTTTAATTTTTTAAATTTTTATTGAACGTCTATCCTATTCAGTTAAAGAAACTGATTTACAAAGAAGGACATCGAAATAAATCTAATTACATAGATGCAGATACAACTTCTTGTGCACAATTTCCTGTGTGGTATCAGTCAGCCGTGCGAACGGCATGTTCTATGATAATATGCTCTTAATATCCTTTCAAACATTATATTTTTACTTGCAATGTTCATATCTGTCTATTTTCAGCAGAAGAAATAAAAGTCAAACCTATTGGAGGCGGTGTAGGTACTGGCCTTGTTCAGGAGCATGCACAGGAAGTTGTCAAGGAAGTGGTTGCTGTTACAACCCCAGCCATGAATATATTCGAGGTGGAAGAGGAAGGCACCCTTATTGGAGACATACAAGAAATGAGTGAGATAATAAATTTAATTTGTATTTTAAATTTGCATTAATTTAACATTTAACATTAATTATTGGATGAGCGTAGCGAGCGAAGCGAAGATTCCATTCTACTACACTGGAGAAAAAATTCCGGAATGTTTTTTTTCTTTTTTTTGTATTTTTGTCTGTTTGTCCACACGATTCCGGCTAAACCGATATTCCGATTGCGATGAAATTTTATGGAAGCCTTAAATCTCTGAACTTAGAACTGCCACGTTTTTGAGCGCAATCAGAAAATTATTTCTCATGAAAATAGCAATTTTACGATTTTTTTCGATTTTTAACAAAATTCTTCGATTTATAAGACCTACATGCTTTGTCCGATTGTAATAATTTTTTCACAGAACCTTTATTTTATGAATTGATATATTCGTGTGAAATTTGAGCGTTATCGAAAGATAAATGTCTTTAAAAAATCGCAATTTTACGACTTTTTTCGATTTTTTAAATTTCTTTGGCTTATAGCCCCTACATGCTTTATCCGATCGTAATGATTTTTTCACAGAACCTTAATTTCATGAATTTATATATTCGTGTGAAATCTGAGCGCTATCAAACAAATATTTCTTATGAAAATTGCAATTTTACGATTTTTTCCTTTTTTTAAAATTACGATTGATAACAAATTTAAAAATTTAAGTTATTTTTTATTTAATTTAATTTAATTTAAAAAAAATTCAATTTAGATTTGATTTTTTCACAGATCAACAGAAAATCCGCATAACACATGGCAGCTCAATGCACCAATTACGCTCATCCAACAACGCGGCGGGACTTAAGCGTTTTCCTAGTTAACATTAACATTTAACATTTAACATTTTAACAAATAAACATTTTATTTCATATAATTTTCATTCTGATCACCTATTACATATTTAGACAGTTTAGTATTTTGATACACTATATTTTGCTACCTGGTGCTTACTTTAATATAATGACAACATCCCACTTGTGGAGCAAGCTCTGTTGTGAATTGGTTACTAAGTTATAAACTCAATTTGAATAAATATCCTAATATACGTATTATTAACAACTAAAAAACGTTATCAAATTAATATATAAATTAAGCTGTGTAGAAATATTTTATTTTAAACTAGTAATCTATTAATATTACAAAGAAGACCAAAAAATTATTTATTGTTTTTATCTTCAAACATAACAAAATATATATTTATAACTCAAAACGACTACATTAAAATGCTCTTTGGATCCGTTTCAAGTAAAACTGGTCATAAAAGTCATGATTTATAAAATTAACTGGCCATGTCATAGAAATGTAATTAATTTTTCTTGTAATTTTAAGCAGGTATTTAAAATGAATTTCTTAACTTTACAGATCAGTTCGAGGCCATGTTCACTGGGAAGCTGGAAGAGAAGCCTCAGTCCACAACTCCGACGGCTGGATTATGTAAATATAACAATCAACTTTTAATAAGAATGTTGAGTTCAGAATTTGCACTATTTCGGATGACATGTGAAAATATGATTCGTATTGTTTAACTTTGTGGAAGATCAGTAATAATTATTCCATATTATAATTGATCATGCTTTGTATAATAAAATTAGTGTTGATCTCGAAATTTGGCAGATTGTCGAATAATAAGAGTAATCTTATAATTTTGTAATTTATATAAGTTGAGGTTAGTATTAAACAATAAAATAAATTTTGAACTGATTGAGTGGGTAGATTAAATGCGAGTTTATTGGTATTTTTTTTAATGTTAATTAAGTAGAACTTTTATATTTATCTAAAATAATTCCATAAATAAAAACAAAAAAATAAATACATACAAATGCAAAAAATCTTAATACAAATTTGCGATATGCAGTGAAAACTTGTGAATATTGGTGTTTTCTTCTGCATTCAGATCCGCCGGCTATCGAAGAAGATGTAAGGAAAGATTTTTAACGGAGAATCCTCAGGGGTTGTGTCTTCTACTCTACGATCAGTAACCTCAGGTATGTTGAACACGTTACGTTTTGATCAAATACAAGCTAAATAGTTTTATTTGCACACAAATAATTACAAAATATTGTGAATCAATTAGTATTTTGGTAGATTGATGGAAGCGGGGAATTCAACTTAGCAATCTGTAAAATAAGATATGGGGCCAAAGAATAATTGCAAGTTGTCCAATATAGTATGCCAACAAAAAAACATTTAAGAGGGTATGGTACATATTGTTATTTATTAAATAACATCTTTTAATTTAGGGAACTCAGTATATATAATATGTATTTTACTAGGAAAACGCTTAAGTCCCACCGCGTTGTTAGATGAGCGTAAATGGTGCATTGAGCTGCCATGTGTTATGCGGATTTTCTGTTGTTCTGTGAAAAAATTAGTACTTAGTTGAAGATTTTTTTAAATTAAATTAAATTAAATAAAAAATAAACTTTAATTTTTAATTTTTTTAATTAATCGTGAATTTTAAAAATTGAAAAAACGAAAAATTGCGATTTTTATAAGAAATAATTATTCGATTGCGCTCAAATTTCACACAAATATATAAATTCATAAAATTAAGGTTCTGTGGAAAAAGTATTACAATAAAATAAAGCATTAAGGTGTTATAAGTAAAAAAATTATTTTAAAAAAGAAAAAACCCACAAAATTTATATTTTCATGAAAAATAATTTTTCGATTGTGCTCAAATTTCACACGGATATCTTAATTCATAAAATTAAGGTTCTGTGAAAAAATCATGAAAATCGGATTAAGCATGTAGGTGTTATAAGTAAAATAAATTTTCAAAAAATCGAAAAAGTCGTAAAATTGCGATTTTCATAAGAAATAATTTTTTGATTGCGCTCAAAAACGTGGCAGTTCTAAGTTCAGAGATTTTGAAGGCCTCCATAAAATTTCATCGCAAACGGAGTATCGGTTTAGCCGGAATCGTGCTGACAAACACACAAAAATACAGAAAAAAAAGGAAGAAGGAAAAAAAAACATTCCGGATTTTTTTCTCCAGCGTAGTGAAAAGGAATCTTCGCTTCGCTCGCTACGCTCATCCAACTAACTTATATGGATATCACACATGATTTTGTGTTTAAGTACTCAGCTCGTTGTAATATTCTAAAGATTTAAATGTGAATCAATGATAAAAATAAATAAATAAACAGTGTGATGGTATAATCATACATATCGTATTAATGAGATACAAAATTACTGTGTAAATTATTTGTACAGTCCAAACTCGGAAACGAGAAAGAACTCTAGTGTTAACTGTATTATATATTTACTATCTCACGTTTAGCATAATAATATATTGCATTCAATGGCAATTTGATCAAATAAACTTACAAATTCTAAGAGTAGAACGCAATTATTCGTAAATTGCAAGGGAAAATTTATATTTGATTTGATTTTATCCAAAATGGTTAAATATAGTCAAGAAAATATTTTTTACATCGATTATGGTTATAGATACTTTGCAGGCTAAAAGTTGGCATTAATATAATGGATCGAGTCATCGAGACTCCATCATTATTTCTCAATTTCATTAATCGGGAAACACTCCCGTAGGTGAAATTGATTTTAATAAATCAATCCAGAAATTACAAAATCCATCTCAGCGGAGATACAACACCGGTCTCAAAATTGCCGGTCGGGTGCTTTACCCCTAAGCTACCGAGACGGTTATCTTTTTAATATATGGACTGTTGGTGCATTGTAGATCTGAAAAGATTGAACAGTACATTTTTGTACATCCTTATTTTTTATTCTTGGTTAGTGCAAGTTAGCATAAATATTAGAAGTTTAGTCAAAATTCACTCATTCATCTTACCGAGTTTCGAACGAAACAACAGAATGTTTACTAATGTAAGATGAACTGATTTCAGCCTCGGTAGCAGAATCCCCACGTTCCACGTCAGAGAAGACAGAAGACAACACTTCTACATCAACAACGAATAGATCGTCAGTCGGTTGTAAGCATTCACGACTATAGTTTTCTAAAGATCATAATATTTAGGACTATACACTACTCAAAATAAAACAAAGATGACGATATTTCAAAGGTTTAACATCATCAGGTTTTTACTGTTTTGTTCTGTGAATTTTATAATTTCTTTAACTGTTTTTTTTTTTTAATTACAACTACAATCACTTATTATGTTCATTTTGTTCATTTTGTTTTTCTTAGAATTAACTGTCATTAAGTTTTAAAGCCCATTCTGTTATCATGTTTTTTTCAACTGTCATTAAAAACCTGATAAAGGAGGTTGATAAACCTTTGAAATATCGTAATCTTTGTTTTATTTTGAGTAGTGTATAGTCCTAAAAATCATGATCGTAAACCTGACCTACTCTAAAATTGTTTCATCATTGTAATATATTTTTCTCGATATGGAGCGAAGCACCGTCAGTCTCACGAAAAAACCCAAACATACCTCCTATTGACATGAGTATATTATGTCTGTTGGCATTGCCCTTCTAAATAGATTATTGATGCGATATTAGCATTTTACGAAAGAATCATTTCTGTCAACTCGAAACCTACCCAGAATTATGCTGGATGTATTTTTATTGTTATTTCGCGATATGTTTTTAAGTAGCTTCGCTTTCTATTTTTGGTGCTTCAATACCTGGGCTTGTTTGTATTCCTTTGTTTTTTATTTCAGCCATAACAACCGTGAAACCTACGAAGCTGCTATCACTAGATAGTGTATAGACACAAGATCGCAAGATGAAGATGAGAAAGATGTTAACCCGTCGACTTCGATGAGGACTGAACGTTATATCAAACAATTTATTGCGTTATCTACTTGTTCACTGTTTTCACTTTGTGAATCCTTGATTTAATATTGTAAGGTGTCCACGACATTTTTAAATGGATAAAATTTGAATTTTCACGAGTTTTTTTAAAGTTTTTCTTTTTAAATAATTACACGAAAATGTACATAACCATTTATTAAGAAACAGACTTCTTTCTTTATTATTTACTACAATTCAGAATGGTACATTTTGATCTCTGAATTGTAGTTGCATTGTTCATTATATAAATGTATAATGCAACTACAATTCAGAGATCAAAAAATAAATGTATAATGCAACTACAATTCAGAGATCAAAATTGTATAGCCACGTCAGATCAATGTACGCGAGTCTAGTGGTTAAGACGCCTGTCTGGAATGCGGGAGATCCGTGGTTCGATTCCCATTTGGGATGAACATTTTTAATTTTTTTAATTTCTGAATTGTAGTAAATAATAACAATTACACCTACGGGAGTGTTTCCCGACTAACGAAATCGAGAAATAAATACTTTCTTTATAAATCAAAATTTGAAAACTGCATTTTTTCATAAACATATTATTGTATTCATACAAAGAACACTAAAAAAATTAAGTATCTATAACGTTAGTGTTAAAATACACATTAATGCCACGTTTCCAATAATAGAGTAGACTACTCAGTAGATGCACAATTATATTGTCTAAATACACGTGTGTTCAAATACTGATAAAAATTAAAATATTCAATATTGTATCAACAGTTTTTAACCGATATTTATTTTATAGAAGTCTTTTAAATGTGTATACAACCCATAGGCAAATAGTAACCCTCTGTAGGAAACAACATATTATGTTCCCTTCAATATGTATCCTGAAAATATAACTATTCATCACGAACCCTATTATTACATCACATCCTCTTACCTACCATTCAACCTTGACTTTGCAAGATGTTTTCAATCTCTGCTCTTGAAATAACAAAAAGCAGATCACTTTGATGTATAGTTGAAACACACACGATAATACGTTATATCATTCGGAAAAACGTTAAACGTGTGTAATTTTTTTCTTTCTCACTTTTTGAATCTACTAAATATGTAAATGTGTTGAGATAATTGTAAGGAAGCGTGGCATGTGAGTCACGACTTACTTTGCTAACCCTGATTTAATGCTCAATCATGAGAAATAAGCAAAAAGTGAACGTGTTAATTTCTCATCCTTAACAAAACTATAGTGTCAGACATTAAAGAATCATCAGGATGTAAAGGGTTCATTTTATAGGGAACTATCCTTCATTCCAGAATTCAATCACAATATCTTCAAACTTATAATACAAGAAGTTTTTTAATGGCTGGTTCCCCCTTCAAAATCTAACATCATCCAGGGAGATAGCGTTCTTCCCTCTCGATTTACACTCACAATACATATTTTAAGGGTAAATAAAAAAGCAAAATTTAATTTTAACGTACTGCCCTCAAACTATAATTAACCATTACTGGAAAGTTAGTCTATTTTTAATTTCTAAGACTAAATAACATTCTAGTGTTATAAATTGAAGAGATCATACTTAACAATTTAGTAAAACTAGTTATTTTTTCCCCTAGGAAATAGGTCTTTGTATGACCTTGATTTGTCAACTATAAAGGATAATTTTGCATTGTTAAAAAAGTTTCTATAGTGTGTATTGTCTTTTGTTTTAATATGTTTTTGATAATAATTGCTTTTATAAAACCTGAAAACAAAAATAGCTGTCGATTTTCAGAAATGTTTTTTAATAACAGATAAGAGTCGTACAAATAATTGTTTGAAAATAATTAAAAACATATAAGGTGTATTACAAACTTTCAATGTTCATTCAATCTGTTTTGCCCGCGCTCATCCAACAACGTCACATAAAGTTGACTCTTTGCTGGGACAACAGTATAGATTGATAATGCAGGGAGCTAATTGAATACTACACTTAAGAGATGAGCATGTGGAGAATAAATCAAGTCAAGGCTAAGCACAATATAAGGATGAACGCATATCGTTGGGTACGGCTGGAAAAACTAACCATAGAGAAGGAAGTAATGGAGTTTTGACATGGAAGAATATTTATGTGATGTTGTTTCTATACTGTATCTTGTAGTATTTGTATTTATTTGAAACTCTTCTGGATAGGTATGAGACAATAACATTCCTCAAACAGAGACAATTCTTTAATTTTAATCTTATAAGTGATATTGTTATCCTTGAAATAAAGAAACTACTGTTATTTTATCGTCAGTAATAGTAGTTGATTGCAATTTGAAACGATCACTTCAGTTAAAAAAGTGTATGGTTCGGTTAAATATTATGCAAGTATATGTAAAATATAATATTGTGTAACATAACCGGTGGTGATATAATATTTTACTTGGATGGGTAGAACAAATAAACGTATCTTTCAATATTGCCATATATATAAGTTATTTAAGATTTTTTCTTTAAATTAAAAATATATATATAAATACGTTGTAGAATGTAGATTATAGGTAATCGGTTGTTACGTGTATGTTATATGCGCGTGGAAAATTAGTTAATTCAAATTCCAAAGGATTTTATAAAATGTTGTCTCTAAATATCACATTTTTTGTGTATCCACTATTATACGTCACAGAAAAAATGCCACACTAAAAATCAGTTATATACCTGAGTGGGTAGACTCTTAATATGAATTCATTAATTATTTATTTGTTTATACAATGAAAACTCTCAGTTTCACAAACAAAGAAGAAAAATTAATTCATATACCTAAAAAACATGGTTGAAAATATTATGCTTATAAAGATAAATAAATTAAGAGATTTTGTCTCCTTCCGCGTTCAGTTTTTGCCCGCATAGTAAATGGGTTCCAAGAAATATAAAACGATCCACAATATGACGTCAAAACCAGCTCATAAACGCAATTTTACGCAAGAGTTTCAAAAAAAGAAAAAGAAAACATTCCAATCCTCAATTAATTCACATTTTTTGCTCATCAAGAAGATTAATTAAAAAACAGAAACGCCGAATCCGCACGTAAATTTATTAGATTTTAATTGTATATATTTGTCTTTGCCCAGCTTCTTACACAAAAGCCAACTTGATGTCAAAAATTCTATACATGATAATTATTCACTTTCAAGGTTATTAAAGATGAGTGATGGTTTTCTTCAGAGGAGGGAGCGAATCACACATCCCTACACTGTTCAGAATGAGATCATCATTGTTTTTAGTCGTTTTATTCTGATCTGATATTAAACTGGTCCGTTGTTATTCTAAGACGGTCTCAAGGTGGTTGAAGATCCGTCCCATCATCAGGTATAAATAATAGAGATGATTTGGTCCAGAGCATCAGTTCTTTGCAGAACCCCGAGCTCACAGCATCCCCCAGACAAGATGGCCAACAAATATATGGTGAGTTTTGCATTGTCAATAATGTAGAAAAATAGATAGCAGTGGATCCACAGTGACTGAATATAAAGAAAGATTAGTTCGACTTAAATACAATTAGCAAAGTGACATTTCTAATAGCTGGGCGTAAGAGGGACAATCACAGGATTTTTCAAATAGTCCAGGAAAACATTTTGTATTTCGAGATGGTTTTTAATATGAATAATTAATATGTGTATGGAGATAGTCCAATCGTATTTTGTGTTGAAAGGTTTGTTAATTATTGATTTAAATTAAAGTCCAAATGTATTGTTAAATTGAAAGTTATTTAGTGTCTTATAGACAGAGGCAGGTATTTGGAGTGAAAATAAAAGTATATAAAATAATTTAACATTTACTTGAAAGATCTATAATCACTCTCTCCTCCGATATTTTTTTTAAATTTGGATGTGATATTGCAATAAAATGTAGTTATTATTGTACTTATTTGCATTTTTGGTTCTGTTCTACACCAAAAGCGGTGAATTGGTGTTGAAAATTATTTATTATTTTCGTTTTTAGCGGTGAAAATTCATTTAATCATAAATACTTGCCCCAACTTTTAGGCAATAACAGTGACTGCCAAGACCATTTTAGAGGCTTTAGCTGGTGAATATTTTTTAATGGGCCTATATTTTCAAACTTTCAATGATAAAAATAAGTTTAGTGCCTCGAAAAACGATCTGACCATTATGAATGTTCAGGGAAATTTAAAATGATATGTAAAACATTTAACTCAAACATAATTTAATGAATAAAACCACGTTTCGGAGAATAAAAAGCTTCTCTTCAAGTTATGAAAGAAACAAAAATAATATCAAAAACATATTGCAAAAAACAAGATAATTTATTAAAATAAGATGTAGTTAATATAAAAGGTGTTCCCACAAAAACGGCTTAAATATTGTTGGAAAAGCGAAGCGAAGACTTCAAATTTCACTTACCCTAAGAAAAATAGCTTGGGTGGTTTTGAGGGCAAACGGTTTGAAATCTCTGAACTTAGATCTGTCAAAGTTTGGAAGGAATTGTACAATTTGTTTCAATTTTTAATGCGACATTTTCGTAATATTTAGCCCGCGATCTGCAAACGGTTACGCTGATATTGCTGAAACTTTATGGGAACGATTGAAATCACTAAACAAGATATACAATCGAAGAAATTATTCTCATAGAAATCTTACTTTTAGAGCAACGATAATATAATCAACCATAAAATCTCATCCATCAACGCGACTGTAAAAAGCGTTAGCAAAGTTCCCTAGTTTTTGTAATTTAGAAAGCATAAACGCTTGGTCCTAGGTTCCATAAGGTGTGATAAATTTCTGTGATTCTAGTAAAACTGTCGAAGGAATCATTTTAGAATAGCTATGTTATTTTTGGTATCATGGTTTACCACACAAAAAAACTTTCATCAAACTACTCACAACAAACTTCCATAGTTTACAATTGTACTCTTATACAAAATAACTTTTTTTTTGTAATCCAACATAATAAAGGTTAAATAATTCCAGCGCCAGTCGTTGATTATTCTTTTATTTCACATTGATAGTATCCAATATAAAATAATACTTTATTTTATATAATAGTATATTATTGAATGATAGCAATTGTCATAAAAGTATGTATGAGTGGTATAAGTATCGATTCCCTGTCGTGGCATTCTTTTATGACAACTGCTATCATTCAATAATAATATCCTCAAAGAGGGCGTATGTTTCAAAACGTTATATTCGTAATAATATAGGCAACTTTTAACTTCCTTCTTTGTTGTGTTGTGTTGTTTTTGTTAAGACAACGATAAACAATAAATAATTACATAATTAATTATAGATAAAAATTGTGAAAAAAAGTGTTCAAACTTATTCAAAAGTGACTTTGGAATATAATAATAAAGTGAATTGGAATATTGTGATGAATCCAGGTTTCACAGCTCAAATCAGTCTTTGTATCTCTGTTTGCTATAACTTTTAAGTGACTCATTGATACATTTTACATTCATTGATTTATTTATCAGAGTATAAATGGTTTGGGTTAATATCTATTTTATATTTATCAATTAATTGAGATTAACACTGCTCTTAGGTGGGAAAATAAGTTTTTATTATGTAGCAACATTTAGAAAAGTTTCACTTTTTTTCGACAGGCTAACATTATTCACAAAAGTACAAACATCAGACAAAACAACAACCACAGCTATGTGGATGAAAAAATAATTGCAAAGACGTTGTTTTTGTGGTTTTTGTTAGTAAATTAACACCTTTTTACCTTTTCATCTTTTTTCACCCTGTTTAAATTGCTAACACAAAACAACTTATTCGCAATTATGTTTTCATCCACATAGCTGTGTTTGTTGTTGTTTCAGGTGTTTATATTTTTGTAAATGATGTCAGCCTGTCGAAGAAAAGTGAAACATTTCGTAATATTGCTACATAATAAAAACTTATTTTCCCACCTATGAGCAGTGTTAAGTTCTATTAATTGTTAAATAACATTTACCTGTTCTATTAAAGTTTCTCTTTAAAATAATCTAAGTTAAATATTTAAATTAAATTGAACCTTGAATTATTCCAGTTTGTCGGAGTATTGTGTCTCCTCGTGGTCTTGGTCGCGAGCGGGAAACTCCCCGGCCACGACGAGGGTGGACAAAATGGCGGCCATCAGGGTGGACAACATGGCGGCGCTGTGGGTGGCGCCCAAGGCAGGGCTGGAGGTGGCGCTCAGGGCAAGGCAGCTGGTCGGCGGACAGGGGGCGAGGAAGGGGGGCCCTACAGGTCCGAGCTCTTCACCGGACCCGATGTGTACGGATACGATAGTACCTTCCCTGGAGGCAAGGCGACATTCAAGTCCTTCCGTGGAGAGGGTAAGAACTTTAGTTTACTCATACTGGTTAACATATTATAAATTATTATAATTAATTATGAAGCACATTTTTCGGCTCGTTGGTCTTGTGGTAAACATCTCTGCATCCAAAGCAGAAGGTCCAGGGTTCGATTCCCGCTAAAATCAGAAGTTTTTTAACTTAACTTTAACTTTCACGCTCACTCGTCGATTGCGTCGGGGCCTACAGGGTTGGCTTGGTCGCTTTGGTTTACTGTCCCCCACTGAAAGTTAGTTATATGACTGAGTGGGTAGACTCTAAATACGTATTTATTTATTATTTTATTGATTTATTTAAACAAAATCACATTGTTGAAATATAATTGAAAAATGTTTCAAAGCTAATCCAACTTCTTCGTTTTTTGTGCTATCTTCTCCTGTTTGCAGCCTTATCAATTTCCATATTATTTAAATACAAAATAAGCTTGGTTTAAAATTTGTTTAAATGTGCAATTCATAATATATATATCCCGGTAAACAAGTACTGTAACTAACAATTAAATATTATATAATAATTAATTTTTGGTTAACAGCAGCAATCTAACTAGCTGTATGAAGAAAAACTTTGTAAAAATGATAAATCAGGATTGCTAGTATCTACAACTGACTGACGACCCTCCAAAATAGAATTTATACTTTACTAATAAGTTACTTTCAGAGGTAGAAAATTATTACAAAGTAGAATACTATACATATTACAAAATTATTGAAAGTAAAACCAGTTTTTAGTGGGGTGTGATTTTCTTAATTGGGGGAAAATGTGTGAGTTGATAGCAAAAATGTTTTAAGTCAATCGACTATTATGAAAAACAAACCAATTGGTATGTAGTTTAAATAGATGTATTCATTCTATCCCACGCATACAAAAAAAAGAACAGTCGAACCATTCACACTCAAGACATGGAGATCTCAAAAGCGCGAAGCTTATGAAACAAATTTACTTCTTGGAGATTTAGTGATTATTGACAAACAACCCAATTTAATGTTTAATTTTGTTTTGTCTATCTTTTTGTCATCCACATTTAAAATATTTTTATCCACAGGGCGCGCAAAGTCCGGAAGCCAGGGTGGCGGCCAGGGTGGTGGCCAGGGCGGGAGCCAGGGTGCACATGGCTCTAAACAACATGGCGGCGGACATTCCCAGCAATAACAACATACGCTAGATCAACAATTACGCCAACCGGACATACTATAAAACAAATAAATACTCTTTGACCTGAGTAAAGAATTACTTTAATTTTATGTTAGATTAAATGTTAATTTAATTAAAATGAACTATACCTTGAATTAATTGTATTAAACATAACCAAATTTGCCTAAAGATTCTTTTAAATACGCTCATACAAAATAGTTTAGTGTGATGGATTCAGCGTAATATTTTAATTCTAATTTGAAACACATTATTCGAGTGATCAATTTAATATTCAAATGGACTTTTACCATTCTTATTTGGCCTTTAAATGAGAATTGTGTGAATATTTTCGTATATTATTTAAATTTGAAAACCCTGTTAAAACAAATGTGCCAGTATGTTTGCCTAGGAATATTTTGTTAGCCAAGTATTCAGTGCATTCAAATTACTAACCAATGTAATAATTACATAAAATAAAACATTATTTCACTAAATATGGTAATTGAAACATATCACAGCTATGAATATATACCACACCATAATGTTACGATTGTACTAATAATTCTAATAAAGTAGTTTAGTTTGAGCATACATTATATAAGTGCACTCTTTTCAAGTAGGCCTAAAGTTGTTTGTGTACGTGTGGTACATAGCCAACGCAAACAAATTGAATTGTTAGACTTTGGGCATCAGATCCGACAATCATAAATTAATAATGAATGAATGATGCCTAAGAATTAACAATATATCGGTTGGGCAACATTTTGGAAAAAGTTATTTTCGGGGAGGGGGGGGGGCAACTGCAGGGTTTGGGTACAGCCCTATGCCATTAAGATGAAATATATTACGATTCCTCTCTTTAAAACTTATAATAAAACAATGTTTTATCTAAATTATTGATGATAGCTAATTAAAATACAATGAAAGTGTGATATATGAAATTCTATGTTGCGCTACCTACTTCCAAAGTGAAGATATCTTGAAATTCCTCAGATGAATCATCATTGAAATATCGTTAATCAGTTATTAAACAACAACTTAGGAAAACTTTAAATAATATAGCAACAGCTATGACTCATTTACTTGTAAAGGTGCGGTTGCTATGCGACTGTGATTATTTATTTATTCAAGAATGAATTTCTTGTATTTTTACTTTTAGAAGTCGGGCTCGGTGTTTGCAAAAAGAGAATTAATCTACAAGGACATGCGATAGCCTTCACCTTCTTGAAACACGCTTAAAAGAGATGTACGCTCTCCTCGACCGGGACTCGAACCCAGAACATCCAGGTCTAAAACCCGTATTTACAGCCGTCTCCTAGGTAACGGCAAGCCCTTGTTGCTAAGGAGTTGGATTTATTTCTGGGAAATAAAATAATAATTAAAACTTTTAAGAGGGAATAGGACACATTTGGCACTTACAACTGTTCGCTAAGCCAGGCTGAAACCGATGTGTATGCAACTGTACATAGTTGGCAAGAAAGTATACATGGACAGCCTAACAGTCGTAGATTATCACTAGGAAAACGCTCAGTTGGACGCGTTGATAAGCGAGCACGTGCTATAGCTTAGACCCACATTGCACATTTTTTTAAATTTAAAAATTTACGACGTTCGCGTTTCCAGTATTATTTATTATTGCCAAGGTATTTGGGTAAACCCGTGTTTAAATCTTTACTTTAAAATCCACCGCCATCTAGAGGACCTTGACTCCTTGGGAAAACTATTTAAACTCTTTGTTGACAAAATAATAGACTGCTTCCTCGAAAGTATTTTGATTACTTCTAGGTGGCAGTGCATTAGAAACTTCTCGCGTCTTTTCGTTGCCATGGCAACGTTACTTTTGTTATAATGTAATTTCCATCTACACTACTTATCGGATCAAAATAAAATTAACATATTCGTGACCGGACAGACATTCTAAATGATTTGGCTATCTCAGATTTTGTCGCCGTTGAGTTTGAAAAAAAAACTTTCGATTAACTTTAATGTAACTTTTTAACTTTTTGAACGATTTTGCCACAAAACTAATGGCATTCAATCGAGAACAAAGCTTGCGGATGGTGAAAATTTCAACTCGATCCGAGCCTCCGTTCGAACGTTATCGCGAGACATACAAACAAAAAAAAAAAAAAAACAAACAAACAAAAAAAAAAAAAAAAACAAAACCAGTGACTATTTTTTCCGGCAGAGTCAAATGGAAACGCTCGCTTCGCTCGCTTAAATATCGTTTGTTAATCAGCCAGAAACAATTTTCAAAAATTGTCAATTTAGGATTTTAAAAGAAAATCCAAAATTGTAATTAATATCAATTTATTTTTGTAGCGTTCATTTAGAGCCATTATTGAAAAAGTGCCACTGTAGTCGTACAGATCCACTTCCTTGACAAATTTGCAAAATTTTCAACAAGTCTGATGCCAATCAGCCGAACGAACTAAAATTTGCTAAAAATGCATGTCCTATATCCTCTTAATTTAAATATTTTAATTTAATATGTAATCATTAAATCGTTATTGTAACGAATAATACGGGACTAAGTCCGGGCCATAACTCATCAAATCATCAGATCAGAGATCTAATCCTGGATTGAGAATGAATCTGATAACAAGAATCTCATGTTTACATTTCATTAACTTAATATATTTTCTATAGGCGTAGTAGCAAAGTAAATCATAATCAATATTAGAATAAATGAAATATGCAATTACAATAACTTCCGGGGCACTTTGATTTATAAACTTTTTCATGATAAATTTTAAAGAAGAACTTAAACAAGTTAAGATACTAGGAATTTATGTTCCCCGATTAAAAGTTAAAATATCAGATCATAAGTATTTTTGAGAATCCTTCCAAGGGCAATTTCATGTCGCATGCTTATTAAGATTTATACACCGTTTGGACTTTAGAGATAAATGAAATGTCAATTTTGCATTTCAAGACGAACGTTTTTGTTGTTTTTAAAACTTTGCAAAATTGTCACGGACACTAAAATTAAGGCTGTTTTTCATACTTTTCTAAAAAATTATATTTTCGTGAATTGTTTTCGGTTGAAATTAACAACGAATATTTCTAATTTATGAATGTAGGACTGTGTACATACATCCTTGCTTGACAACTGTGCTAAGTTTTATATTAACTAATGCTTGCTGTCCGAAGGTATAGCTATTGCTAACTGCCTAATGTGAACTACCAGTAAATAAACCCGTAAATAATTACCAATAACTAGTGGGTGGACAACACACAACAGTCTTGTACAATACATATGCGTTATGAATATAATTAATTTTTTAGGCATAACAAAACCGTCTCGTCTTAATTTCCAATTAGAAACTAAAGGTCAGATAATCCATTCGCCAAGCTTGTGTAGAGTGAGTAAGGCATTTGTGTGTTGTTTAATAATACCTCCCGTACTTAGCGACGAGACTCCCGCACCAACATGTTGGTGTGCGTGTGCGTGTGCGTGTGCTTGTGCGATTATTTACATGTCGACTGACACAAATATTTACAATTTCACATATACAATATAAAAAGCGACTAAAGCATTCTGTATCTTCTTTGTATGTGGAAGGGCATTGTCAACAAAAACACATGTCAATCAGAGGTCATGTTCGGTTTTTATAATGAGAAGCGACACACGGACAGACGGACGGACGGACAGAAAAGTCATTAATTTAGGGGAGCTTCCCTCCGAATTGTAATATATGTAATGAAACACAAATATAGCCTAAAACTGCAATATTTTGGTCGATCTTCGTCGTTTTTTTTTTTTAAATTTATGTCGATTCAAACACACACGCTCTTGACTATCAGATAAATGTATACCCATAAACGAGATTGGTATTAATGTTTTTTTCATTTGTGATAATACCAGGGTAAAATTAACATATAGTTGAGCGAGCGAAGCGAGCGTCTCCACTTGACTCTTATGGCTCTAATGTCTGTTTTTTTTTTTTTTTCTGTTACTGCTTCGATACAGGTCGCACCGTTTCTCTGATCGACCTGAAATTTTTCACACATGTACATACCACCTAGGCGGGTTGCTGTATAGTTTTTGAACAAAATCCGATCGTTGGATATAAAAAATAAAAATAAAAAATAAAAAAATAAAAAAAAAGTTGTCCGATCGTTATGAAATTTTGCAGGGTCAATTAGTACACCATTCTCTCCTAATTTCCAAATTTTCAGCTAAATCGGTCAAGACGTTAAAGACTTATTGGTAATCATTAATCGAAAAATGATGCTAAAAAATGAAGGAGGCAGTGAAGATACAAAGATACACTTTAGAAGGCATGACGTGAATTAGTACAATGCAAAGATGTTGGAATAGTATACAGTGTACAATGTCAATATCCAGTTAGGCCTACACTGTGGGGTGGGCCTTATGGAACTGTCGTACTCGGGTCATGTTGCACGTACCGGTGCTCGCTCAACAACGCGTCCAACTGAGCGTTTTCCTAGTTATATTATATTATATGGGATTGAACCAGGGTCTTCCTCCTGTTAAACTTCCAAGTCCGTACCCTCTAGAAACTTGGGAATGTAGGTAAATCTAATACTTCGTCTTGTTTACTATCAAATATTACGAAATTATCGGGATCGAGAGTGGACTTTAGCCCGGCAAGCGAGAGACCTGGGGTCTATTTACTAACTCTTGCGACAAAGCCGTTTGACAGCGACTACTTTGTTGAGCGAGCGAAGCGAGCGTCTCCACTTGACTCTTATGGCTCGAATGTCTGTTTTTTTTCTGTTACTGCTTCGATACAGGTCGCACCGTTTCTCTGATCGACCTGAAATTTTGCACACATGTACATACCACCTAGGCGGGTTGCTGTATAGTTTTGTGGCAAAATCGTTCAAAAAGTTAAAAGTTACATTAAAGTTAATCGAAAGTTTTTTTTTTCAAACTAAACGGCGACAAAATCTGAGGTGGCCAAATCATTTAGAATGTCCGTCCGATCACGAATATGTTATTTTTATTTTGATCCGATAAGTAGTGTAGATGGAAATTACATTATAACAAAGTCCCGTTACCATGGCAACGGAAAGTCGCACAGCTTTTTTGGCTCATGATAGCGGTCAAACGGAGGCTCGGATCGAGTTGAAATTTTGACCATCCGCAAGTTTCGTTCCCGATTGAATGCCATTAGTTTTGTGGCAAAATCGTTTAAAAAGTTATAAAGTTACATTAAAGTTAATCTAAAGTTTTTTTTTAAAAAACTAAACGGCGACAAAATCTGAGGTAGCCAAATCATTTAGAATGTCCGTCCGGTCACGAATATGTTAATTTTATTTTGATCCGATAAGTAGTGTAGATAGAAATTACATTTTAACAAAAGTAACGTTACCATGGCAACGAAAAGTCGCACAAGAATAATTCTGGTCACTATGTACTGCCACCTAGAAGAAATCAAGAGTAAAATAGTTTTCCCAAAGAAATGATGTCAAGGTCCTCTAGATGGCGGTGGATTTTATCCATTCTCTCCTATTTTACAAATTTTCAGCTTAATTGGTCAAGACCTTAAAGACTTATTGGTATGTAACATTATGGGAATGTCGTACTCGGGTCGTGTTGCACGTACCGGTGCTCGCTCAACAACGCGTCCAACTGAGCGTTTTCCTAGTACATACAATTACGTATTTGATAACTTTTCGATCGACAGTTACAACTATAATGAAATAGAACTCCAGGGCTGACTTGACAGTCGAGAGTACCGCGCTGAATGACTAATTATATTTACAAAGTCATCGCTGTCGATCGACTATTGTCACAATAGTTAGTTTATTTATTTATTTATTTATTTATTTATTTATTTAACGTCTATCCTATTCAGTTATAAAAACTGATTTACAAAGGAGGACAACTAAATAAATCTAATTACATAGATGCAGAAACAACAATAAACTACATTTTCGTAGATATTTGAAATAGTAGCATTACAACAACAATGCATTTAAAACACAACAATTTTGGTAACAAATAAAAAAAAATTATATACATTTAATAAATAAAAAAAATAAAAAAAAGGGTGAAAGAAAAGAAAAGAAAAAAAAGGGGGGGAAAAAGGAAAAAAGAAAGAAAAAGACAAAGAAAAAGAAAAAAAAAGAAAGAGAAAAGAAAGAAAGAAAGAAAGAAGAAGAAAAAAAAACATTAAAAAAAGAAAAACGAAAAGAAAAAAACTGATTTATTAGACGATCCCACTCAAACGAATATGAGGTTTGCCAAAAATCAGGAACAGCAAATCAGGGAGTAATCAATCTTTCGCGGAAGAAACCACCGAACGCGAATCTTCATTCTTGTGTTCAACCATCATTCTTGTGTTCAAATCTTGATAACAATTTAGTGCAAAAGATCTTGACCCTAATATATAATTATATCAGATATATAATTATTTAAAATTGTTCATGTCAAAAACTGATCACAGCAATGATACAGGACACCTAACTCAAGTTGCAAGTTCCACCAGTGGGCGGCAACCAGACAATCTAGGCAGAAAAATATCAATTGAAAATACATTGAATACATCAAAATCAAAGCAATAATGAACAAACAAAGAGAACAGCAAAATCATAAATAAGAACATATGAAGATAAATTAACATTACATAAACACAGAGACAATGCCCCACAAATAAATAGTAAAAATCAATTCTTCTTTGTTCTTCGATTCATTATCATTGCTTCAATTTTACTTTTAAATTGTACTATTCCTAGCTCAGTAAACTGGCTTCTAATATCATAAGAAATTGAATTCCAAAAGGATACTCCTCTGTACAAGAATGACTTTCTTAATGATTCAGAAATTAATTTAGGAACTTTCAAAGAGTTTATTAGAATAGAATTTCTATCACGATCAACAAATTGAAAAATATTGGGTAAAATACCTGAATACATACCTTTCAATATTTTGTAGGTATGTACCAGTACGCTATATTTCATTCTTTCCTCAATCGTGAAGCAATCAGATTGTAAATCTTGGCTCATAGGAATTGAATCTAACAGATGGTCAATTCTCTTCTGAAGTGTAATATATTCGGTAGAAGGTCTTACTGCCCAAACCACTAAACAATAATCAATAATAGAGTGAATATAAGAATCTACAAGTAACCTCAACATTCTCTCTGTTACAAACCTCTTCATTCTACTTATAATTCCTATTGCTGATGATACTTTATTACATACATATTCATAATGTTTCTTAAAATTTAAATTACAATCTAAGAAAACTCCAAGATATTTAAATTCATATACTCTAGAAATTAGCTTACCATTACAATTCAACGTCAAATGAATATCATTCATGCTTCTATCATTAGCCTTATGAAAAATCATAAAATTTGTTTTACTATAATTAATATCAAGTTCCTGAGTTTTAAACCAATCATCCATCCTCTTTAAAACTTCTATATATATTCTTTATCTTATATATTCTAAATATATCCCCTGGTTTTAATCCCCGATCATGTTGGATAAGTAATAATAATTAAAAATAATTTTTGTGGAAGCCTGTCCAGTGTGCGATGCATGCCCCTCTTCAGGTGTCTAGCTAGGTATGTAGCGGAAAGGACAATTGTGAAGGGATGTGCGAGGGCTGTTTAAGAGGACTCAATCCCTTGATTTCGTATTAACGACTGAGGAAAACCTCGGGAAAACCTTCAGTCAGGATTGAAGGTCTTGAAGGGATTTGAACCCGGAATCTCCCGATTCAGAGTCGCGCGCTGGACGCCTAAGATAACACTGTCGGTTTGGATAAGTTATTCTCTATATTGTTTATAATCATCTACAAATATTTATTAATATTTTAATTCGTGCAACTAGGATAAATGTAATTACATAGATAAGACACAAAATGACGACAAACACTTTCACAACTTTCGTGAATCATAGGCCCAATAAAAATAATAACCTATGAGATTTATAACAAAGTTGTACACGAGAAAGGAGACCGGTATATTCAGTTTGTCGTGATATTCTTCGCCAATTGCTTTGAAATAATAACTAGTTCGTGAAATGTAATTAGTATTTGCTTCATCTGACAGCCTGTGAACGAGTGGCTCTTTGAACTATATGTACCTGTACTTTAGTATTATTAGAGATGGGTGGAAGAAACGTTTTCAAAACAACTATTTAGCACTTTCGTTCTCGAATTTAAGTCGGTAAAATAATTTACTTTCAACTTTATGTTGCTGTATCTTCCAGAATTTCGAAATCGTATCAATTATTGTTCCCCTCTTTATGATTCATGATTGTTACTACATACATCCTAAAGCAACGCTAACTTCTTTAATGTCTATACATCATACTCGAAAAAAATCTGCAATATATTTAAGTATTTCAACTAGGTTTCCATTTTTTTTTCCTTTAGAAATAATGAGTAGGTATATATTATATGAGTATATTGTGTTTATTAATGTTTCGAAATTTCGCATAAAATATATTTTAGAAAAACAATAAATCACACACCCAATCACCAGACCGAGACTAATTATACAATTTTTTTTATATATATTGTATTATATATAAGTTAATAATCCATATTTTTTAATTAAGTCTGATTCATATTTGTTTATGTTTAAATAAATAAATAAATAAATTTTATTTAGAGTCTACCCACTCAGTTATATAACTGATTTTCAGTGGGGGACTTTAAATCAAAGCGACCAAGCCAACCCTGCAGGCCCCGACGCAATCGACGATGTGAGCGATAACCAACCAAAGATCGATATTTTTAATAGGAATATAGCAATCAGTGGTATGGACAGTGCGAACACCCGCGAATCAACGCCAGAATCAACAAGGCCGATTCAGAACAACTCTGAAATTTATTATGTGCTTCGTTGCTAGGACGGCTCCAAAGTCACCGTTTACAAATTCCTTAGACAAGAACTGATGGACTTAGTCCAAATCAGAAGTTAAAAGACTCTTGAATTTAGAGGGAATCGAACCCTGGACCTTCTGCATAGGAAGCAGAGAAGCTAACCACAAGACCAACGAGCCACACAAAGACCAACGAGCCACACAAGACCAACGAGCCACACGTATCTTTTCTAGACCCTAGCTAGTGAAACCTGTGTAAACAACGACAAACTGTCATAAATACACAGCTTATGCAGTCTTGTTAACCTCATTGCAATATATTCTAAAGTTTAAAAGTAAATAAACGAACAAAATAATAAGATTAAGAACGTAGGAAGAATATCCCACTTGACGATAAGGTAAACATCACATCCGAAAATTCATTTTAATTAAAAAGTGACAGATGTTTCAATACAGGTATTAAGAGGTTTTTAAATTAGAATTATTTGTTGACATTTTTTTTCGTTGATGTGGAATTTATTTTTAATATGTTTTATTAATATTATGTTGTGTTCTTTTATATGTATAATTTTAACATGATACGACGTTCTTTTGTAATGTGGGGATATTATGTAACAAGGGTAACAGGTACGAAAGTACTATGGGGCAAATGCTCTTTCTGTTGCTCTTGCATTCAAATATTTTCTTTTTATAAAATGGCATGTTTAGTCTGTTAAATGATATGAAAAAAATGAATGCAAAATATTAATAAATAAATAAAAAAATAAAAAATAAAAAAATTGCATGTTTTACAAATACAGTCTAAGACTCAAATGGCAGTTAGAAATTTATAATGTTTTATCTTTTGTGTTCATCAAAAATATAATCGACGAAATTGTCTTGGCTAAAAACCAAAGTGTAATGGTAATAAAAATATGCTTTTAATAAGTGCAAATTTTGCATGGTGCTATGAATCATGGTCATTTTATTATTTATATATTTTAATTAAAAACATCCTTGGTCAAAACCATGCATTTGCTAACACATTTCGCTCCCAAATACGTCTTGCATTGAGTTGTCTAAAGGCAATATTTGTCCTTTCAAGGTCATCCTATAATGAAAGAAAATTTGCATGGCACAAGTTTTCTATATGAAGATTCGCCTAAGTAATAAATTACGGAGCCAGATTCTTGGGTTACGTCAAATTAAATCGTTCTTCGCTTACAAATGAGTTGAACTACGGAATGCAGACTTGCAAATGTCAAGGATACTTTGTCCCGGCCTAGGTGACTGCTTGACCACTTTGGAACTATGAAAATTTACAGTAACTTGCAAGGCGCACACGGAATATAAATACAAAGAAATAATGTGGGTGTAAAATGCTAAGGACAAATGTTATTAATTTGTTTTTAAGAATTGTTATATCTCATATTAAGACAATCCAAAATGGATTGTATGAGTTGAATTTATGGTGTAAAATACAACTCAAAACGGGCAAATGACACAAATACGCTGGTCTAATTTTAATTTTTCATCATTTCCAAATTATTTTATTTATTTAACAAACGGCTTCTCAGCGAAACTTTGGAACATTCAAACTTATATATGATAAATTTTAGTACAGTAAGATAAATATTTCAATTAAAAAGCAAACTTATACTATCTGTTTCGAATTTTATGCAATTTTATGTATACGTCCGTTAGTTTTCTACCGGGCAAACGGTTATTCCGATATTGATTGAATTTTAGGGGCACATTTAAAATAACAGTTTTGCACATTTTTTAGTTCATTAACAAGGATTTCTTGTAAAAAAAACATTATGATTTTTATTTCACAAGTTATACTTTACTACTATACTTTATACTTTTTACATCTCGTCAATGTTATAATTTCTCTTCAATTATGATTTGTGTTTTCTTTCGAATTTAGGAATACAGGAGATAGTCCGACTATGCTCATCCATCAATTCGACTCTTAGAAGCGTTCGCGAACGGCCTGGTAAAACAATGTCGACTTTGGAAATAAGAAAGAAGTCATCATATTTATCATGCCCGCTGGAATGGTACGCATCACTTTTACTAGTTTTATGACCCTCTCTTCAGGTGGCTTACTAGGTTATTAGTGCTATAGGTAATTGTGAAAGAAATGTCCATGAACTGTTTTAAGAGGACTTAATCCCAGAGCTAGCCTTTTGAGCGACGAAAACCTTCGAGATAAACTTCGGTCTGGATTACCGATGCCGAGGATTGAACCAGAAACCTCTCAAATTAGAATCTCAAGTGAAGCAAATCCGATTGATCGATCCGTATAAAAGTCTTCCTGATTTTTTAAAAAGATTTTTATATGAACTTTTATTTCAATAATGAAAGCTATTCTTCTATAAAAACTATTTTTAGATTTCTACAAAAACGTTTATTTCTTACATCACATTTTCGAAACAAAACAAAAGATTTCTCACGTAAACTACAATTTCTAGTTGGCATTTACTTTAAATGTATACAACTACCAATTATAAATTAAGTCTTGAGGTGTCCGATCCAATGTAAAACATGAAAACGCAATCACCATAATTTTGGCAATTTCCAATTCAACCTTCACCGTATTTTCCGTCACTTATAATAAGACTATTTCAAGATCTTCTTCAGTGAATTTAAGTATGAGTTACTCAATATTTCAACAGCTCAATTTGTGTGTTCATGGGTGTTATTCATGTGTCATTGATGAGTCTAAAATAATTCCAAAGCTGTAATTTGTTTCTGTAATAACCTTGATAACTTGCAGATGTATCTGAGTGGATAAAATGCGGGTACTTCTATCAAGCAGAATTAAACAATGAACCGTTAGAAGTAGGTAAATCGACAGCACACAAGCTTTTGGCGGGAAGCTACCTAGCCTTATTCCGGCCAAAGGCAATCCTTTCAAAAGTTGTCAACCTTAATATGGTTAACAGCTGAATTGTTTAAAAAAAAATCATTCTCAATCTAACAAATTCTTGCTATTTCTAATACATTTATAAACATAAACAATCATGAATGGAACACATTACTAATCAACACTAACAATGAACACACATACTTAATACTTCACACCTACTATTCATTTTTCTAAAATTGTATTCAATTTCTGTCACATCTTCTTCCATTCTTAGTTATTCTTTAACTTAACAACAGCTTAGAAAGAAGAAATTGAACAGGACAAAATAGTTGTTGCGGTGTTTCTGGACCTAAAACGTGCATTTGAAACAGTTGATAGACATAAATTGTTAAAAAAACTAAGTAGACTTGGGATTATTGATAATGTACACAAATGGTTTACTGAGTATCTGACTGATAGGAAACAAAAAGTTAAATTTAATCGAAAGTTCTCTGATGTTATAAATAGTAAGTATGGTTGTCCACAAGGGTCTGTGCTGGGACCCTTGTTGTTTTCAATATATATTAATGAATTACCTAAATTATTGCAATTTTGTTTGATAAATTTATTTGCTGATGACACTGTTATCTATTTGTCTGGCTATGACTTAAATACATTAATTGAAATACTAAATAGAGAGTTAAGACTAGTAACTGAATGGATGTCTGGCGATAATCTCAAATTAAATATTGATAAATGTAAATACATGATCATATCTACCAATGCTAAGTTAAAAAGACTGGGTGTAAATACTAATAAGATAGAATTATATGGTGAAGTGATCGAACAGGTCACTGAAATGAAATATTTAGGATTTGTTATTGATAATGAACTTAAGTTTGATAAACATATAAAATATATTGGTAAAAAAATTAGTAAAAAGATAGGATTTTTGGGACGCATAGGTAAGTCCTTGTCTATGTGGTCTAAACAACTAGTTTATAACACTATTATTCAGCCTCAATTTGACTACTGTGCCACACTGTTATTGTTAGCTAATAAATCAGACCTGTCTCTTTTACAAAAACTTCAGAATAGAGGAATGCGTATTATAATAGGATGTTACAAATATACACCAATATGTGCAATGCTCACTTACTTGGTATTTATGAATGTTGAAGAAAGGGTGCACTATTTGTCCTTAATCTTTATTTACAAAATGTTAAACAATATGCTGCCTGAATATTTAAAATGTAAAGTTGTTATGGTAAAAGATATACATTCACACAACACCAGGGCATGTTTTAATAATAATGTGTATATTGAATTTAGGGGCAAAAGCGCATCAATGAAGTCGTTATTTGTGAAGGGTATTAAACTTTATAATAAACTACCAAATAACATTAGGGAATCTGACAATGTTGGATCTTTTAAAAGAAAATGTAAATATTATATTATGAAAGGTAAATACATCTGATTGTTATTATTTTGTGAAGGGTCAGGGCTATACATTTGATAGTGTTGATTATGTCTTATTGTTCTATTATTAAGAATGTATAAAGCATATTATGTTCTGTATCGATAATAATAGCTGAACTCAGCTAATAATAAACGATTATTATATTAAAGTCATTGCATCATTCTCATTTTAAGTTTCTTGGTATCCTATTTAATACTGCCATTCCTTTTGAAAATATTGATCAATTACAAATTTTCGAATCACTTATTTTAGTGCAAACAATACCCATTTATTATGAGTGATAAGTCCGTAACAATATAGTTCATACTTCTCGGTTCATCATCAACCCACCATCTCTCAACAGTTATAAATAAATACATAAATAAATCCGTATTAAGAGTCTACCCACTCAGTCACACAACTGATTTTCAGTGGGGGACAGTAAACCAAAACGTTTTTTTTTAGTTTGTGTTAATTAGAGTAGTGTTGTACTTGTACTGTACATCAAACCTACCTGTTTATGACGAAATATCCTTACGTTTAGTAGTTAACATACATCGCCAATCATTATTATTTACATTTCGCATATCTTAAGAGAATAAATATGTTGTTAGGTTCTGCAAAATATAAATAAAAGCCAGTCTAAATGACTCATCGCAGCTGGAAACATTTGTATTAACACAAGGCCATCGTGTTTATAGCAGTGATAATACGCGGATTGAGCGAGTGAATCCGTTACTTGAAATTATTAATAAATTACTTGTGATCGGCCCAACACTCTAAAATAAAAATGCAAACACACAAAAGTGAATATTTATTTACTTGTGTCAACTGAAAATTATGTCAATTAATATTTACATCGTACAATCAATATAATTTAGAATTTTTAGAGTCTTTACGATACAGACGAGCACACGGCACGCTCATAAGCACTCAAATTTAGATGTAAAACGCTCTGGAGAAAAATTATTACTACATAAGTGAATTCTAAAATGCACTTGAAAAATATATTTTTATGCAGAACAACATACAACAAACAGAATCACTGTATGTAATAAACCCTATACCATGGTTAGGCATAAAGTCGATGCAAAGGGAACAAGAAGAGGTTGCTCCCGTCGTGTTGACTTTACGCTTTACCATGGTGAATACAAGGGTTTATTACATAAAACAATTCTGTTTGTTGTATTTTTTAAGTTGTGTATTGTTCTGCATTAGAATGTCATGTCATGTTATTTCAATATTTCTCCCGAGCGTTGTACTTCTTTATTTGAGTGCTGACGAGCGAGCCGTGTACATGTCTGTCTCGTGAAGACTCTTAAACTAAACCACACAACAGGGAGCGAAGCTACTTAACAGATTTTAGAAAAAGGTAACAGAAAAAAAAAACACTTAGCGTTGATCTGTTTTGGTGGAGGTACCGGGTTATAAAATATTCTCTTCTTGAGTGAGGTTAAAACATAGAATCTAGGAATAAGAGGATGCATGACATGCGCTTTAGGCAATTTGCTGTTTGCTCGGCTGAATGACACCACAGGTGTTTGAAATTTTGAACATCTCACGAAAGTGGAAATGTAGGTTTCTACGGTAACACATTTCTAAAATTTTATTTGAAATACTTTATAAAAAATAAATAAGTTTTCACGAATTTCAATTTTGTTAAAAAGTCCAAAATTGACTATATTCGTGAATTGTTTCTGGCTGATCAAGACAAATTTTTGAAAACCTATGACCATAGGAACGTCCATGTATGCTTTATTGACAAGTGCGCAAAATGTTATATACGTAGGATGCTTCTTGACCGAGCGAACAGCTATTTGCTAACTACCAAATGGGTGATAAACCCTCTTCTTGATGGTCTCTAGTTAGTCATTGTTTGCTCGTCGATGGTGTCGGCGAATACAGGGTTGGCTTGGTCAGCTTTAAATTGAATATAATGACTGATCAGTCTTGAATAAGCCACCAACATGGGTGGCGAAACGTCGAGCAGTGCCTCATCATCGACACTACGCAACATGTATATACAGTACGGATCTTACAGTACACGCGTTCACTGTTCTTGTGGATCTGAATGCTAAGTGTTTTAAATAAAGGCGTAGAAATTAAATACTTTAAAACAAAGTCTCTTATATGATACAAGAAAACACGTTAACTGGTTTAAACGCAGTTCCTCATTAAAGATTTCTTGTTAACAGTATTTTTAAAGTATAATATACGACTTACAAGGTATTTACGCAAACACCAGCAAATATAATGAGACATTGTCCAATTCATCTACAATTACTTTTATTACAGGCTTCCCGAGTGTTGAAATCCGGATTTAACAAGCATGTATCTTCAGCAATCATTTATCTGAATTTTTACATTGTGCACTTTATATACCAATTACTCATCGACCTTTAAAGGGTTAACCTCTGAAATTACTAGTTATCCGACCTTATGTGAGGCGTTGTGATGAGAAGAACGCAAACAAATTGAAATTATATTAATTTACATCTACTACTTATTTATGAACTGTCTAAAACCTCAACAATTCACAAGATTAATGAATTTTGAAAGAAAACAAAAGTAAAACGTATCCTTACTCTATCTCAATTATTACTTTGATCCTCGAATGTTTTTTGATTGCTTTTAAAGCAACCGAATTATACAGTAGGAATGGATTATATGTACTTTTTTCATAACTAGGGTTTTTCTCATAATCTGAAGAAGTGTCGAAATATGGACATACATAATATGGATAAACTTTAAAGTTCACTTCTTATTCCCTGAACAAAACACGGTTAGAAACAATAACACACCACTCACCTGCTGCGTAATATTTGCAACACGACAAACGACAAACTTACTGACAATTCAGTATTGATTGCATTCAGACGTTATATGAATAATATTAATCAACATACCATACGCCCGAATTTATATTTCTCGCCAATATATATTGGTGAACATTTTTTTAAATCGAAACTTGAAAAGTCATTTGATAAAAAATAATAAGTACGTATTATCCAGAAAAACATTCTAGTAGCAATTAGCGAAAATATAACCTTTGAGGAAAGTAATTTTTTAAATCACTTATTATTTTTATTTTTCAATAGTTCATAAGGTAACTACCGAAAAAAGCAGTCCCGACAGTATTACCAAATACCTTACCATTTGGTATTACCAATCAATTATAAATATACATTAAAGTTTGTATTAACAGATTGGTTGACACGGAATCAAATTGTGTCGGTTACAATTTTATAATTCGTAAATATAATTCAATAATTAACTTTGATATTTGGATATTAAAGAGCAAAATAAGGAACGCCCGACATTTAAAATGAGGGTGAGATATTATCGTACAACAAAGAAGAGTTTATCGATGCAACAGATGATTAACAATATTGCAACACTGTAGAGTCTATAACATATAATATAACACAAGGCTGCGAATGTGCAATTATCCTCCCTACTGTAACGTTATATTATCTTCTAGTTTCATTATTCGCCAACTAACCGATAGCGTATTTATATGTAAAATACACATTTGCGCTCGTAAGAATGGGTAAGTCGTGAATTTGCTCAGAATGAAAGATAATTGTTATTGCTTTTCGTTAGGTATAAAAACATGGGAGCATCTTAATAATGGATCAGTTATCAAGTGCCTTGCATCAAGTACTGGATCATCATACACAGGAGTAATGTTGTCGTTTGCCTGGGTAAGATGTGTAAGGTTTCACTAATCTTTATTGAACGAGTGAGCGTAGCGAACGTAGTGATTTCCATTCGACTTAAACGGCCCTAATTGTTTTTCTGCGTGCGTGCGTGGTGTGTGTTGTGTGTGTGTGTACGTTGAAAATCAGCCGAATCGCTGAACAGATTGCGCTGAAATTTTAAACAGACATCCGGTACGAGTTTATTAAGAACTGCTAACAAATTTCAGCAAGATTCATTGCGATTTAAACCTACAAGAAATGATACACTGAAAAATAGACTTCCAATGTTTAGAAATTATTTTAACGACAATGTTTTAGATTTTGAAATATATTTTTTGTTTGTTTTTCGCCTGGCCGTGTAATGCCGTGCCCATGCAAGGTCAGTCGAATGTTGGACGTCAAGGTACCCCAAATTCCGCTTATATGCAATGCATATTTTCACGTATTTCGTACTGGCTATGTTTACCATAGTAGGCCCTATTGCCACAGATGATGGACTACACTGCGTTATATGCATTTCAAAACATGTTTAATTATTTTTTAAATACAATCTAGAAATTACAAAATCTTACCCGACCAGGGATTGAACCACGTCTCCCACATTTCGGCTACAAGGGCGCTTTAGCCAACTAGACTAGGGAAACGCCAAAGTCGTAGTAAGACGAGTGAGCGAGTCATGTGGTGAGTACCCGCCGACCCGGGAACATTTGCATTTAAGTTTGATAATTATATTCGTATAAATAATAGGGTATTGGTGGAAATCACTGTGCGGAGGTTGCTGTTGTTGGCAGTCTTCAACTGAATATTCCGTGTGACTGCCGGGTCTTGCTTAATGGTAGATTGTTGTTCCGGGAGTTGTGTAAAAGTTTAGGCCATAGTTTAGGCCAAAATGCTCCACTGTAGCCTATGATAGGCTATAGGGAGGTCTAAGGTAAGGGGAAGAAAAGAAATGTTACCGGGTACTCAACACATGGCTCACTCACTCGTCCAACAACGACTTTGGCGTTTCCCTAGTAATATATACTTTATTACTTATTTATTTATTTATTAAATTACTTCGTTTCATTATTTCTTTAAATAGTTAAATTTCATATTTGAAATAATATATTCTCATCTTAGATGTTGTCTTATTTCTCATAGTTACACAGTCCTTTCGGATGGGACGTAACCGTTGGTCCCCTTGGTACTTTCCAAAAGGAGTAGGCTACGTTCCGGTACTGGGTTTCCCCTCCTCCCTTCTGTTCAAACCTTCATCCTCATCTATCACCACTCATCGTCTCGAATAGCCTAAGTGCGTCAATATAAGACGTTGAGCAATACAAATCAGTCGCCTTGCACATTCTTGCTAAAAAAACAATTATTTAGAAATTTCTTTAAATTGTGTTGCCATATTAAATATAATGTTAGTTTTAATGATAGTAAATCTCTGCAAACAGATGAGTATAGACTTAAAATAAATATATTATAATTTATAGATACGCATGTTTTTTTTTCGAAATTGCATTTTTTTCTGAACTAATAAAACAATAATTGTGTGAACAAATACCACTCATAATGTCAAACATAGGTGTAAGCTCTAAATTAATTAAATCAATAACGAATTTACCTTTATAGAACATTCAAGTTATGAGTCTACGTTGTATTGCGTTGATGAACATAATAAGTGTAAATTAATCATATTTGATAACGCTCTACATTCGAAATAAACAGTACTAGCTCAGTGTTTGTTTTATTAATATAGACAGTGTTTTAGATCGTAAATATTTTTAGTTTTTGAAAACCAAACTATTTCGTAGAGATACCCGCTGAAGGATACACATTAGTTTTACCCCTTGTGACACTCTTAAGCAGATGAGTTAATTTTAGGAGTAAGCTGTTCTTAACCAAATTTAGAAGTACAAATTTCCCTTTAATAAATAGCTGAGGCTACATTTAAAAGTTAAATAACACACACAAAAATGCGAAACACCCTTTTTTGAAAATCGAAATGGGAGTTAAGTACGGGATATTCCTAAAGTAAACTCTGTTTTTGGTTGACATCCTACTTGTGGATCCGGGCTCAGGTTACTTAAGTTATTAGGGTTATTGCAAAGAAAAGGTTCAAAGGTTAAAAGAGGACTTTAGAAAAGTAAAAAAAAAAATATAGGATTGCTAGAGGCGGGAAATGAACCTAGGGCCTTAAAAAATAAGAGTCCCGCTCGTTACGCAAAAGTTCCCTCTGCCAGTTTTAGTTTATGATAATTTAAGGTGAATTTTAAGACATCAACTGAATGTTGTTAAATTTTATTTATAATTTTTTAAATAAATTTCACAGCAGCTATGCATTTGACATTTTCCCACCTTATGAATGTGAGCTAACTTAAAATTTGAAAATGTTTAAACAAATCAATTTCCCCCCGAAATTGTCATAAAAATTTAAAAAAATGTCCTACCCCTAAATTACCCTTTTACCCCCTAGCGGTGAGAAAGCCAACCATATTATACGATAGGTGCTCCGTTTTTTAATTCCAATGCAATAGGAAAATTATGTTTATTCTAAAAGATTACATTTGTATTGATTTACTCGCAGTATTTAGTTTAGTTAATCAAATAAATTTGGAAAAAGTGAATTTTAGAGAGCCGGTTAAAATCGTGCCAGCCACCTCGGTAAGACGAGGTGCTCAATTAGATGTTTTTAGTTTAGTCGAGATTTAATTATTATCAGATAATAAGTTTAAGTTAAGTCCTAAGAATGAAGAATTAAACTAAATTCTAGCCAAGTTATTCTATAAAAACAATGTTTTGTAAACCGATATCGCGTCCAAGTACAAATAATTCTCCGTTACTTTATTCAATGGGATATTTCATTAGAAAGCAAACACTAACATCTATAGAGTGGTAAGTGAAGAATTTCTCCACTTCATTTACTATATACGGTAAGAACAGCTTGAGTCATACAAGTTATCCTTACTGTAAAATAAGCCATAAAATACCACATTGGCTATAAAGTAAAAATTACTATAATCATTCTACAGATACTTCAAAAAAATTGAAAGCAATTTGTTGCTGGTTATAGTTTTACAACATTCTAAGTCATTGCTTGCCAAATGTTTATGATAACCATGGCATTTGCGGGAATTGTGATGTTGACAGTTTAAATTTCTTTTACAATATTCGCATATTCAAAACAGCGATCTCAGAATCAAATATTTAGGAACAATGAAAGCGTTTTATTATTTTTACAATTACAACTATTTTAGTGAAATAAATAAATACAATAACGTATTGGCTACCGTATTAATTATATAGAAGTAAATAGCATTGTGATAAATTATAAACAATAGAAGATTATATTGGCATTCAAATAATTTCAATACAGTACATAGTATTAATAATTATAATAGTTTTCTTGGGAAACCTACTCAGGATGCAATGCATGCCCTTCTTCAGGTGTCTTACTAGTTAAACTGGAGCTAGTACAATTTAAGGATGTTTAAGAGGACGCTATCCCTTGCATTCGCGTTAACGACTGAGGAAAACTACGGAAGAAACCTTCAGTCTGGATTGCCGGTCTCGATGGGATTCGAACCCAGGACCTCCCGAATCAGAGTCGCGCGCTCAACGCTCGAGCCAACACTGTCGGTAGTCACATATTGTATACAAATATAACCGAAAAGTATTGATCGTTTGTAAAGCTAAATTCAATGTTTATGTATAAGTTTATTATGTTTGAGACTTGGGCTTGTGAAATGTTCGTAGTAATGGGTATGTGTTGTAAGTAGAGACGTTATTGACTAAGTTTTTAAAATGTTTAAAAAGAGTTTTAATTTCAGATTCTGTTGGTCGCCACTGTGGTCGCAGACAGCGCCAATGTTGAGAAGACAGAGAAGGAGAGAGAAAAGAAGGACGTAGGTGAGTTCAAGAATCTGTGTTAATATTCCCTAGCGGCCTATATAAAATATATAGTACCACCAAAATAAAATCAAAACAGTTTCGAACTCACAGAAACTCTCCTTTGTGTTCAAACCTAAGTATGGTGCCAAATGATTACATTATTTAAGAGATATATTAATATGCATGAATAAAAATATAAACGTGTCTATATTTTGTACAAACATATTTAAATTTAGGTAAGATAAACAAACGTGCACTGTTCTTCGCATCGAAAACAATTTACTTCTTTTTGTTCCCTGCACTATAGATTTGAATTCAGTGCTTCAAGAACTAAAAACAATCTTATTTCAGGTTCCCTCCAAGGCGCAGGTTACAACCCAGCCTACAACGGCCAGCACAATCCCGGCCACGTCAACCCCTACGGAGCCTACAGTGGCAACCCTGCTTTCGCCAGCGGTCGCTACAACGCCGCCTTCCCTGGTAGCCAATACCAGAACTACAACCCGCGTACAACAACTATGCTGGCGCTAAGGGATTCCCTGGCTATGCTGACCACGGATATGCTGGTGCTAAGGCCTTCCCCGGTGCTGCTGTCAATCCCCGTCCCTGGCTATGTGGATCCTGCATACCCTGGAGCTAAGGCCTACCTTGGGTCCCAGTAAACCCAGCATACCCTGGATATACCGGATCTAAGGCCTATCTTGGGTCTCATGTAAACCCAGCATTTTCTGGCTATCAAGGATCTAAGGCCTACCCTGGTGCTGCTGTAAACCGCGTACCCTGGCTTTGCAGATCCTGCATACCCTGGAGCTAAGGCCTACCTAGGGTCCAATGTAAACCCGGCATACCCTGGCTACGCCGGAGCAAGGGCTTACCCTGGCTATCAAGGATACCAGGGCGCTTACAACGGTGCATACCCTGGCGCATATAAGGGAGCGTTCCCCGGTGCCTATAATGGTGCCTACAACGGTGCTGGAGCCTACAAGGGTGCCTACCCTGGCGCACACCAGGGCGCCTACCAGGGTGCCTACAATGGGGCCTACAATGGAGCCTACCCTGGAGCGTACGATGCTAAGAACTACGCCGGATACAACTCTGGTAAATATAACCATGGGGCGTACAACGGTTACCAAGGGTACACAGCGGGAGGGAAACTATCCAGGGTACAACGGTCAGTACTCTGGAGCCTACCCCAAACCTCTGGCTGCAGAGAAGAAAGGCAAAGGACGAAGAGAAGGGATATTAGAAGTGAGGGATTCTACTTATCCAGAGTTCGGTTCACTCGGCAGTTTCTATACTAGATTGCAAAGAAAACTTTGAGAATGAATGAGGTAGTGGTTATATTTTCTTCTTCTTTTCTGTTTAACCCTTTTTGTACCGACATGTCAATATTATTGAGATTCCATCAATTGGATGTAGTTTTTTTCGAAACGTATAATATTTTTTAATCGGACATAATTTAATACATTTTTAACACAATCTGTATACGCATTAAAATGTATTGCTGAGTTCCATAAATGCAACATATGTTTATACCATATTATGTACATCCAATTTTACACTATAATGCATCTGTATTATTTTATTTTTTACTTTATGCACATTTGAATACACAGTTTGCCCGAAAATCCTAAGGCCTTCCATTCACAGACACATACACTAAATACATAATATAATATATTTAATCGTTAAAAGTATGAACACTGCAATTGTTATTATCAATTGAAAAATGTTTTTAGTTTGTATTTGAAATGTCTAGATCACCTGTTGATCCAGTGCTACTTAAACTAAATTTTACTTATCCCAAATGTGAATTCTACTGCGAATATTTCATCAATGTTTAGCGTCTAATGGAATTGACAGAATTCTTCTGAAAGACAATTATTCTACATGAAAGCGAATTTTTATTTTCACTTTTGTCTTAACAAGTGACCAAATGCAGCCTTCTTATTTAATTCAGAATTAGTATTCAACTGTAATGACATCTAATACCTAATTCTTTGATTGACCTTATTCTTGAATGCGAGATTTCAAATTAAATGCAATTACATGTTATTAAATTCAACATTCATTTTACCCCACATAATTATTACTAATTATTTTCAGAAACGTGATGTAAATCTTAATGTAAAAGTGAGTGCATTAGGAAAAGTAATTACACTGACGATAGGTAATTAAAATCTGCATACTACTTGTCTTGAATTTTGAAGAAATTTCCAATTTTAAGTATCTGTCGATGTGGGCTATTATTTAAAATAGGTATCTTTAAAAAAAATTTACTAACAGGAACAGGTTTATAAATGTGTACATTCAAAATCTCAATGTCTAAAATATATCATGTTTTGAAAAAAGTCTGTAAATAATGTATCTTCTATAAATAAATAATTAACATCAATGATAAAGGTTGATTTATTCTGTATAAAATCCTAAACTAAATGTTTAGTTCAAGATGTGACCTTACCCCCTTCCAAACCAGTGAAGTAATAATCATATACATCCTAGAGATCACGAGCAACAGTAAACTACGCTAGAAACAAATTACTTTAATCTTGAAATTATAATTTGATAAATAACAGTCCTTGTAGATAAAAGTTAAAACTTTTGCCCCCATTAAAACCTGTTTTATATTAGTAGCGTGAAGATTTTATACACTGAGATTATCAATCATAAATAGTTAATTCGATGATGTAGAATCATGTACCAATTTCAAGGTTCTGTGTAAGTTATTTAGAATTGTGTTTTCCTTATAGCTTTATTTTAATGATTCAGAATTGTGAATATAATTGTACAATTAAAATAATCTTTAAAGCAGTGGAAGTGCATAAGGAAGTTGAATGTATTTCTGTAAATAGATCAATAGAAAGGGCAAATATAATCGCTACTAAGAAAGATAAGAAGGTTATAAATGAATAGCTAACAATTTGCTTTGAAACAAGTAAAGTGTCAGTTAAGCTGTATTTTATGTTTTATTGATGTTTTTTAGTGTTTTTTTGTTGTTGTTTGATGTTTTTGATGAATTTGTAACGAAATCACTTGTACCACCAGATAACAGAGGACCACATGTGCCTTTCATTAGCCTTCCTGCCATATGGGTATGTAAAGATCAACACATTAATTAATTGTAGAGTTGAATTTAATAAAACACAGTTACGAAGAAGGTCACTACAAGTAAAACTGAGACTCGTACATGGAGAGATCATCCTTACAAAAACCTTTTTTCCTTCCCTTTGATTAATATTTTCGTCAACTTTCAAGACACTAATTATAAATTACACTCTTAAAGATAATATTTCGTAATGCAATCGTCAACCGAACGAACTAAGTAATTGCTATTGCAATGCATGACAATTACAAAAAATATCTCTACACGTTTGAATACTAGCTAAAACCAAGAAGTCTTAATTTTCCTTTAAGTTAAATCATTGAATTACGCATAAATAAATGTTGCAACGGAGTAAGTATAATTTATTACGGGAATATTAGTGTCACCCTTGTTCATTGCGACAAGTTTATGACTTTTCTCGCAGTACTTGGCATGTCCTAAATCCGTCTTCTTGGGTGATTCCGCAGTAACTCGCCTGAGCACATTCCTGAGAATATGTCTGGAAATGTTTTTATGGAAGTATTGCCATATAATGTGTACATTTTATCGCGAATTGCTTAATTCAACGAGGTCTTCACGAATGACAGAGGTATATAGTTGCTGGAGAATCCCACATCATGATGGCTAGATATTTACTTTTCTTGTTACTTGAATTAATGTACTTCCATTATCTACGTGATAGGTGCTAGTAAATCGTATGTTAGTTATTCATGAACGTTTTATAGAGTAGCGTTGTTGGATGAGTGTATTTCATATATTGCGCCATATTTTCATTTTTTTATTTATTGTGGCCTTTCTCCATAACATTTTTTAAAGAAGTGCACAATCTCTATGCATATTTACCAACTTACAAAACAAGGCTGTAAATTAAATACAAATATCAAACGTTAACTTTTTTGGAAACGGAATTGTAAGACTGTTAAAACCCATGTGCTTAAGAGAAATTTTCTAAGGTAGTAGTACTTTAATGTTTCTCAAATTGTGTTGGTCAAAGTTTAAATATAAGGAATGGTTTCTGAAAAACACTGTTGGTGAATGTTGATCATGACCGAATAGTTGTTGGTAAAATCTCAAAATGTCGTTGAAATGCTATTTTCATGAGTAGTGCGTTTACAGTCGTATTTAGTCGAAGTTAAAAGATTTAGACGGTTTCATAATTTTTTTCAGCAAAATCGAAGTTGAAACTTGCCTAGAAAGAGCGATCGAACACAGAAAAATTAGAAACCCAGATGAGTAAATAATATTGAATCAATAAAATAAATAATACAATACGCACGAGAAATGGGTATTGGTAAAGATCGTATAATATTTTTTGTAATGCTAGCAATTTAATGGACGGATTTTATCGGCGCACAAAAATAAGAAGAAATCTTCATAAAGACACTGCAGATCAATTTGGCAAGCGCATCGGTGCGTATATGATCACCCTTGGAGGTGAGGTCGGGCAAACATTTGGTTAAAGGGATATATACCCATTTAACTAAAAAAATATACTTTATTCAGGCTTACTAGTTATGAATTAAGAAATTAACAAAAAGATTATTGGGGCCACCATGACACGAAAAAATATGGTCAAACTTAGTTTTTTTGAGCAAGGTCCTATCGCCAAAAACATCCTATAAGAAATAGCATGGGGACGATCTTTCTACCCCATGACCTTAAAGGATTTTCACCCAAAAAAATATTGGCCGATATTAACGTACTATACAGCCATTTTTGTAAATCCTCTATATTTTGTTTTGTAATTTGGGCAAGTGGTTCGGTCAAAATATGCTGATTACCAAGAAGGAGTGTGATTTTGGAATGCATATTTTTCCGTGTTTGATTGTATATGTGTGTACATTTTTTGGACACGGTGTTATAAAGGACCATTTTAGATTGGTACGATGCTCTAGTATCTATGTGGAAAAAATCAGGTTAAAGCCGATTTAAGAAGTTTACCAAAACGCCAAATTTATTAAATTTATTGATAAGAAAAATTGACAAAATTCGTGTTAAATCACAGTTACAAAATATAATTTTCAAGCAGTCATTTTAGTGCAGTATTATGGTACAAATTATGTGGTAAAAGATAACTTTTTGGGGTTATAGCCCCTTTAATTTAGGTCCCAAAATTCTTGTAACCATTAATTAGCAAAAACAGCAAAGTAGATTAATTTTATAATACAAATAGGCCTAGACATAGCTTCAATTTAAAAATTGTTCGTAAGACATTTTAAAAAAATAACAAAGACATGCAAACGATGCGAAGGACTAGCACAAAATTCCGAGATAAATTAGTTCAAACAAGATTGTTTGTTTCTCCGAATCCACGATCTAAACGTGTTATAAATTATAGAAACACCAATATAAATAAACATTGCATAACATACGTTTTTTCGTCCGTGAAATTACAAAACAAAATCATGCATAGAACGTGCCAAGAATCCGAAAGATTGAAATGAAAATAATCGGTAAAATGAAGTTAAATCGGAATGTGTACAATATTTATGTTTTCCGTGAATCCATTGAGTCTTCTATACCTGTGTAAGGACTATAAGTTTATTAAATACGTCGTTACTGTCGGTAGCACCGTATCCCGTCACTAAAACCTACAAACAAAAACATTCTTAGACATTTTCAATTATTCTACGAATTCGTACATTATCTCTAGTTTTTTTAACCCATGATTTCAACTTTGAATAAATTGTTATCTCGCCGTACTAACTAATATTAGAAAGGTAATCATACAAATAAACGTTACATAAGATAAATGTAAAAAAGAAAAAATTATAAACGCTTTACTCAGCAAAATAAAATTATCCACAAATTCCTGTAATATTTATATTTTCCCGAATCACTTGTACCTTTTTTAACGAGACCAGTCAGTTAAAAAATTAATCGTCTTATCTTGAATTAAACGTTAAACGTTCATCACCTTCGGTAGGTCCATGACTCTACACTCTACAGCAACACTTTAGTGAAATTCTTAAATAAATTAATTAAGTTATTACATTAATTCGTAGAATATAATCTGATTTTTCTCGAATAGATTGATTTTTTTTCTTCCGCGATTAATCGTTAAATGCTTCGTCTAGGTCTCATCGTTTGACAATGATCATTTTCGGTATTTTAAAGCTACACGAGTGTCACGCAAAAACAGTTATTTAATGAATTCGTAAAATATGTCAATTCTTTCGAATCCATTATATCTTTTATACGGTAACGGTACTAACAATTTAAAATAAGTTGTCTTGAATTCACCATTAACGTTCTTCACTTTCAGTAGGTTACTAGTGCATTAAAGGGGCTAAAAACCCCAAAAAATATTTTTTACCACGTGATCTATAGCACAATACTACACTTAAATGACCGTTTAAAAAATTATATCTTGTAACTGTGATTTAACACGAATTTTTTAATTTTTTTGATCCAGATATTGGCAAAAATTGGTGTTTTGGAAAATTTCCTAAATCGTCTTTAACCTGCTTCTTTTTTGGTCCACATAGATACTAGAGCATAGTACCAATCTAAAATGCCCCTTTATAACATCGTGTCTTGAAACTGTGCCCAAATATACCCTCAAACACGCAAAAATATGCATTCCAAAATCACACCCCATCTTGGTAATCAGCATATTTTGACCGAACTACTTGCCCAAATTACAAAACAAAATATAGAGAATTTACAGAAAAGGCTGTCGAGTAGGTCAATAATGGCCAATATTTTTTTGGATCAAAATCCTCCAAGGTCACGGGGCATAAAGATCGTCCCCATATTATTTCTTATGGGAGATTTTTGCCGATGGGACCTAGCTCGAAAAATGTCATGTTTGACAATTTTTTGGGAGGTCATGGTGGCCCCAATAATTTTTCTGTTGATTGCTTAATTCATTACTAGTTAGCCTGAATGAAATATATTTTTTGAGTTTAGCGGTTAAATACCCCTTTAAGTAAAATTAATATATTTAGACTGTTTTTTCTAGGATACATTGAACAGTTTCTGCAAAACTAGTAGTTATTAAATACATCGCCTTGGATTCAACGTTAAATGTACATATTCTTCAGGAGAATTATCTCTGCCATAATTAGAGCTAAACTAGTGAAATTCCTTATTAAATTAAATAAATAAATAAATTCGTATTAAGAGTCTACCCACTCAGTCATATAACTGATTTTCAGTGGGGACAGTAAACCAAAGCGACCAAGCCAACCCTGTAGGCCCCGATGCAATCGACGAGTGAGCGATAACCAACCAAAGATCGATATTTTTAATAGGAAATATAGCAATCATTGGTATGGACAGTGGGAATACCCGCGTATTATCGCCAGAATCAACAAGGCCGATTCAGAACAAATTATCACATGAATTCCTACATTAATTCTATTTCTTCTGGAATCCACTGAACCGTTTCTGCAGAACTAGTAATTATTAAACGCGTCCTCTTGGATTCACCGTTAAACGCTCGTCACTTTCGGTAGGTCCATCTCCGTCTAGTTAGAACCACAATCGTGACGTCAGACAGTCAAAGGTCAAGCCCATCAAGTAGAAATAAGTGTTAAAAACTTTCTAGGTAGGTTTGCTGAGACCGCGTAACTAAGTCTTCTAGGTATACGCAGGCGCAGTTCAAGTTGGCATGCGATGACCCGTGTCCAGCAGTGTTGGTGTACGTTCACTTTCAACCAAATTGCAAACTTTGCTGTACTTTAAATTCGTAAATTATTGTTCTATTTTATTTTTTTAAAATTTATTATTCGGGCTGTTCAGTCGCGGAGTTTTTTTTAAATTTTCATACGTTTAAAAAACTAGTTTGTTCTCTTTATCACGACTTAAAATATAGACGGTATTTATTTTTCTTCTTTTTTCCATTATTTTGGTTTATTATTTAGAACAACCAAACGAAATTATACAAAATTACAGTAGTAGAAAAACGAGAAAAAAACGAACAGAAAAATCATCCATCATATTTTAAGTCATAATGGAAGAAATCAACATAGTTTTTTAAACGTATGCAAATGAAGAAAAACTACAGTGATAGAACAGTTAGAGCAATAAAATAATGTAATTAATGTATTGATCTTCCTAAAAAAAATAAATGTTAAAATTTAATGCGCTCCATAAAATTACATTTTTAAACTCGTATTTAGAGTTTTCACATTCAGTCACGTAGCTGATTTTCATTTAAAACAGACCAAGCCAACCCTGTCGGCGCCGACGCATCTAAAGAGCGAAAAATGGCCAACAATAAAGGGGTATTTCAATAGGAAAGACCAACCAAACAGTTTGGACACGATTCCACCCGCGGGCGACGCCAGAAGAAATAAGGCTGGTTATTCATAACTCCAAATAAAAAATAAATAAAAAAGTATAATATTTATCATTTGTTAATATGACTTCAGCCAGTTACTTTATTGCTTTTTACCATTAGAGGTAGAAGTACAGTTTTATGAAGAAAAACTAAATTAAGCGATTTAAAAATCGTTAACATGATGATGGGTAGGATTTAAAATATTATTATCTAAAATTCTCATGAAACTTGACAGAATTATAGTTTTGTAAGAGAAGACAATCCCGCAAACGTTTTACGTTTAATTTGAACACATAGGGTACTTTAGACATAAATTAAAAAAGTGACTACACCGGGGTATGAACTTTTTTAATTTCTGTCTAAAGCACTAACATAACAACGTCGTCGTCTATTATAAAGCCAAGGTTAAACATACATCAATATACGGCCATTTGAGATTGTGCAGTTAGTAGATAGTTTTCAATTACTTTTTCTTATTTTGTATTTGATCTGTTGATATATTATATTTTAATTTTTGTTTACCATACTTGATAATATGTAAACATTGAAACACTAATAGCTGCAGGTCGATATGTTAATAGTTATAATTACAATCTTCGATGTTGTTATTACTGTCGCATCTAGTGGCTTTCTTCCACGCGAATGACACACTTCCCCAACCTCTCTCAGCCAACTTCTCTTGGATCAACTATACACACCCGCATCTTCGTTTCCCCTTCTTTGGATTCCCCACAGTTTCCCCTTCACTCGGCGCATCGCTAGCGTACCCACCCTAAAGCTATATAAGATCATACCGTCACAAAAAGCTCGGTAATATCGTATCGTGGACTTGTTCGCTTCATCAGTGACTTCTGTGCGAAAGTAATGTAGTGGAATAAGACGTAGATAACAATGGTGAGTACATAGTTTATTGATTGATTGATTTACGATTAGCAATTAAATACACGTGCATTTAATTATTAGCGTGTATGATCTGATAAAATATGTTTAATTAATATTGTAACTAGTGAAAACTACAAAACGTGTTTTTGGACGTAATTGAGAAGCCCATTATACTACGTCAGTGTGATATTTATTTTAATGTATTATCGTTTAATCAACTGTGAATTAATTCACATTTTGAAGAGTTTGATTTGAAACGCGGGAGAAATATTATCTAATGTGCGTTATTTTATTTGCTGTGAAAATTTTAAATATTTATTCAACATCGGCGTGAATTACATACGTTACATAATCGAACATTAACCCCGATTAGGAACCAATCATTGTGTTTCTAAACTTATGAATTCAATATTTCTTGAAGTGGTTTTAGATCTTTTGATTTTTATATTGAAAATAATATTGAAAGCTTTAGTAGGAATGCATTTTAAATGAATTGTTTACAAAGTTTTAACTGAACGATTTTTTCATAAAACTGCATTTTCATCCTTTAAACTAAATACTTAGATAGAAACTTGATGCATTGAAATGACGAATTTTATTCCAGTTTTAGTGAACCAAAAACATGTAAACAAGGTTTTGTTTAATCAATTCATATTAATTTTTCTTTCAATAATGCTTATAAACGAATGCATACAAAGAAGCACATAGTCTTGAAACAAACTTACATATAACACACTTAAATAGGGCCTACTATATGTAAACTTAGGCACAAATCCAAACCAAACACAAACACAAACACAAACACAAACACAAACACAAACACAAACACAAACACAAACACAAACACAAACACAAACACAAACACAAACACAGCACAAGCACAAGCACAAGCAGCAACACACAAGCACAAACCAAGCACAAGCACAAGCACAGACAAGCACAAGCACAAGCACAAGCACAAGCACAAGCACAAGCACAAGCACAAGCACAAGCACAAGCACAAGCACAAACATAAACACACATATACACAGTTACACACAGGTCCACACATAAACATTACACTTTTCCTGTTGTCAAGTAGAGTTTGTATATCTATTAAGCCATTACTATGTGGTCTTCGCTGTTTACGATTACAAAACTTCTCAATTGTGCAACTGTTTGTAACTCCATGTGCCAGAGTCACGTAGTGGTTAATCTTCTCCTTGACAAATCTCTTGTGGTTTATAAGGTCTTTGAAATGAGAGTCAAGTGGAAAGAACTGTAATATTTGTCAATCATTTACACCTTGATTGTACACTGGCGGTTTGAGCTTCATCTTACAAAACCACAACTATTATGAAAACATTTCATTTCAACCTTCTGTAAACTTGTCATCCAATCCATTAGAACTGTAAGACATTGATCATTACTAGAGATGAAAAGACAGATGAACGAATTGATAACATCAATTGTATTTCAGACAAAACCGATTATGACTTTGAAAGGGAATTTATCAATATTATTGGTATCCCTTGCTTTAAATAAAATAACACATTGGTAATCCTAAATTTGTGTTAAACGTTTGCATAGACTTTTGTATTAATAAAATTCCCGTCGATTCGAGTGTGTAAAAATTAATATTTTCCTTAACCGTAGACAACAGTATTTACCAAAAGCAGATCAAACTTAAATTCCTAAATAAGCAACTTTGAACCTGAAAAGAAAAATCAAACTTTCAATATTATTTACAATATTCACCCCCCACCACCCCCCCACCCCCCGCCATTCAACTCAAGAAAAACAAACGTTATAAAATGCATTGATAAACAAATAAAATTTTGACGTGGATTCTTATCTGAACCATACTCATAATTTGGACATAAAATTTGAACCAGAATGGTTCTGCAAATACCGCTAGATACTTCAACCATGGGTTGTGGCAACCATGTTGGGAGGAGAAGAGTGGTTGGGGGGGGGGTAATATACTCGCAATGAACTGTACGTCGTCGGCATGAAGAGCATTGCTTTGCACTTTTACTTAAGCACACATACACACGCCTACATTACATTACGGGCTAAGTCAATAAAACGTGTGCCGACTTCTAACCGTAAGACTACTATTATGTAAAGCCTCGTCTCATCATATAGGTAACGATTTCTTCGTTGGTTCGTCTGTCAAACGTGGCCAACAAATATTGAGATAGGTTCTGAAGTGAGGCTCAACTATATTCCTTCCTGATGTTGCTTAACAGTGTGTATGAGAGAAAAGCTTCTTGAGGATGTATTGGCCAAATAACAGAGAATATAAACAACGCAAATAGCTACGCGCATTAAGAACTATATTTTGATCACGTAATGTTTATATAATATAAGTAAATAAAAAAAGCTTGGATAATGTTTTTTAACTTGACACAAAAATGAAAACAAAATGGTATATGAAAGGTGCTTACAAGTGGAGTCTAGATTTTTCTTTCAATACTAAAAATAGAATCATTCCAAAGCATATAAATTTAAAAAAAAATCATTTGTATAACAGATGTAAACGGTCAACAAACCTAAAAATGTCGCATTTATTTTGTTGCTATTATAACTCAAGTTAGCCCAATAGTTCAAACCACAAAAAATTATTATGTACTTGCGCACATACAGTTCACGAACTTAACTAAATAATTAGTTATATAAATAAGTACCGCGGCGCATTACTCAATTCATTCGTAACACATTAGTTATGACATAACTTACACATTTTTATGAAAATACCTACACAAAATAAAGTTCCATTATATCTTATGTGCAAGTGTTAAACATAATATATGCAGCTAGTACTTGAATTGTGTATTTGTTGACTCTTCACTATATCCAAACATTCCCACTACAGCAATAAAAGCAATACAAATTAACTAGACGTAATTTATTGATTCCACGATATTATTCAAAGAGGTGCAACAACAATCGAAATCATATTTGATTAGACCTAACTAGAAGTAAAATTTGAATGAAAATGATAGTCATTAAATCAGTAATCAGTAATTAAAATTATTATTTACTACAATTCAGAAATTTTTAAGAAAAAATGTCCGCCCCAACGGGGAATCGAACCACGGATCTCCCACATTCCAGGTGAGCGTCTAAACCACTAGACCATCATGACAAGTACATTTTAATCTCTGAATTGTAGCTGCATTATACATCTGAATGGATGGAACAGTACTGCAACGAATATCTGCTGCCTTTGAACTGACCACCAAACATTAATTATCATGTCATTACCTTTACGCAATCTAACAAATCGAGTAGTAATTAAAATGTTTTTTTTACATGAGAGTCCTAAAAACACCCTTTCGCATTATCTCCAACCATCCTGAAACTCTATAAAGAGTTCCTATTAAGTTCTTCACGGAGAAGCAATGATAGTTAGTTAGTTAGTTAATGTTGTTTTAGGGCACTCAACAGTAGAGTTATCAGTGCCCATGTCAATTGTATTGGAATCTTCCAAATTTTCTTTTTCCATAATTGTGGATGACCACCATGTTTTCTTCTTTCCAATGGGAGGAACGAAAGGGAAGACGAGGGGGGTTAATGGGAAGGAGTGAGGATGTTGGATAGGATGGGTTAAACTGGGTGGGAACGGAGGAGTGCTCGTTGCAGAGAGGGCCGGCAAGTATGGAGACGATAAAATTGAAAGAAGAAAATAAATATGAGTAAGGCTGTGTGAATGAAGAAAGGTGTGATAAAAAGTTGCGCGAGAGCTCTCTTTGCAACACGCACCCCAACCGGCCAGAGCTCGCCCTTAGTTTTGGGGAATACACTACTCCCCTACTCACAGGCCAAACCACGGGAAAGGTAGCGAGTTGGACTTTGAAGGCCCGAGAAGCAATGATGAATGAAGAAATGAGCCCTTTGCATGTTTTCGATGAAAAATAAATGTTACAAAAAGTACCAGCCTACACGCGCATTGAACTCTCCACGTTAAAAATCACAAAAACTACACGCAAACAGTCGGTCATACTAAGCAGTTTTAATTATTCATTTATAATCCTCCTCGACGTCTGCTCGGCAGTCCGGGTTAATGGAGGAACCTATATGACTGTCAAAGTTACACCGTCCTTTCGGATGGGACGTAAAGCCGTTGGTCCCCTTGGTACTTTTCGAAAAGAGTAGGCTACGTGCCGGTACCGGGTTTCCCCTCCTCCCTTCTGTTCATACTTCATCCTCATCTATCACCACTCATCGTCTCGAATAGCCGAAGTGCATTAAAATGAGACGTTAAGCAATATCCAATCAATCAATCAATCAATCAATCATTTATAATAAATTTTGTAGGTATAAAATCAAGGACTGAGTAGTAGATAAAAGTAAGATCCCTTGATTTACAATAATGACCGATGGTGTAAAACCATACAGTACAAGTACACGCAGAAATGTTGTTTGAGAAGTTGTGGTTTAAATCCCTTTCGCCGGTAGTCATGACACATGAGGGTCGTATAATTGTGTTTAGGGCTTATTGTCTTATAATAAACAACAATATGTCAATCAAGAGAACGGTCAGAAAGAATTTTAATCCTAATAAAATGTTCTGCCTTCACATTGTTATCTAGACAACTCATGTAAAAAAAACCTTCTGTGAAACAACAACCAGCGGCCATATTTGACTCAAAGTTAAATGCAGAAGAAACGTTGGAAATAATTATTTTTTCTCTACTTTGCGATAATGTGTTGAATCAATTGACAATTTGTATTTGCGTTTTTTTTTTGCTACGATACCAAAAATATATTACTCTATTTATAATTATAATGTTAGATTTTAAGCTGTCGTAGTACATTATGTAACTAGTTTTGAGGTAAAAACTGCAAATGTTTTAACCAAAAATATATTTTGGAAGACGATTGAAACAGATTTAAACTGTCTATTCCGAGCTCTATTGTTATTTATAGATATCACACGGTAATTGGTTAAACAAGAGAAATTATGTTTGTTGTTATATGACAATCTCTAAATGATAATGTCATAGTAGCCACGTCGTGTCATTAAGCTCTTGCAATATGTCTTGCCAATCTTAAATAGGTTAGGCAAGTTAATATTAAAACAGACAATCATCATTAGCATTAAAATAAACTCGTGTTTCAAGCATGAAATCTCATTTATCAAGAAAACCTTAAGCGACGCAAATAAATTACTCGTTGCCTGAAGACAAATGTGCGCAGAAAATAGACACCTCAATGGCATTTACCGCAAGACGAAACTAATTAGGAATTTATGTTCACAATTCCATGGAGATAAATGATTGGAGATAAACATCAAACTGTTGTCACAATTTACAAGTAATTGCTCAATTGCGCTACTGGCGGAGGTCTGTTGAAGCTACGTATGTCGAAGAAAGCGTTTACACCAGTAAACAATGCATTGGAAAACCTGTGGATAATTTCTCAATCGCATGAAGATATGTGACTTCTGCATTGATATTAGGCTTAATATAAATGTTGTAACTGTCGCAATAATGATATTTGCTATTTTGATTGTATATTGAATTTTGTTAATTTAATGATGAAACGTTTAGAGCGGGGAGGTTTATAATGTAATGAGTTATTTGGACTGTACACTGCACTTGTAAATGAAGAAAACTATGTGAACAATATTTAAAAAAATATTTAGACAACTGTTCAGTCGTCTTAAACGTGTTTCAAATTGTCATTAAACCCGTTGAAAACGACTCAACAGTAATCTATATATTGTATCACATAGTTTTCTTTATCTACAAGTTAAGTGTACAGCTCAAATAACTCAATACATTATTGAATTTTGTGTTATTGTTTAATTTTTTTTGTGATGTTTAACTGAAAATTTTATTCTATGATTTAAAACAGAATATTGCAACATTAAAAAATGATCAGGTCTTCACATGAATACACTCAGAATTGTAAAAGTAAATATACTAAAAACAGCAACGAATAAAGACAAGAGATACCAGTATTAATCGTTTTCCAGAAACCACATTTGTCCTAGAGCAATTAATGAATTGTTTTTATTAACAGTCATACCACAAAAAACCAGACATGAAGTGATAATTAGGAAAAATAAACATTCTAAAGGTTAAAGAACAACTTTTAAAACCAAAAGAAACTGAAAGTCTAGTTCTTTAGAAGCTCCATGTTGATTAATAGTTGAGAATTAAAGTATGTCACTAGACCAGTTTTCTACCAGCCACTGAAGATGAGTGGGGAGTGGGAGGGCGTCTTACAACAGTCAGATGGGCTAGTTGGCCTTCGAAAATGAAAATAACTGGTACTATTACCAGTAGGATGCTAGCGACAGACAACAGACAACAGATGGCACTTTTCATTACAGACTCCGTTAAGGAATTTATTTCCTTGAATATTGTCCTTGCTTGCATTAAACAAATATAAATAAACAATTAATTTTTATCAAAGAAGACTAAGTGGAAAAGGTTGTATTTACATTCAAATGTGTTTGATACAATGTTTTATACAAGGTCTAGCACGTATATATCATATCACGGAAGAAGAAAATTAGAAATAAATTATGTTTGAAAAGTCATCTATGTAAACTCTGAAGTCGGAAATGATGAACAGCGTCTAGACTTTTGCCAAACAATGGTCACTCAAACCTGTGTTGATGAATTGGTTGACAAATAAATACATTCGTATTTAAATTAGAGTCTATTCCCATAACTTATTTTCAGTGTGAGACTCTAATTTATAGAGGACCAAACCAACCTTGTCGGCGCCGACGCCATCGACGCGCAAACAATGAGCATTATATTGAAGCACGTATTTCAAGTTTCTCGATTTGGTTTGTCGGGAAACACTCCCGCAGGTGGAATTGTTAATATTTAATACAATTCAGAGGTTAAAAAATCCATCCCGATACCTGGAATGTGAGCGACTCGGGTTCGAACCCCAATCGGGATGGATTTTTTTTTAACTTCTGAATTGTATTAAATATCATCGTGTTTCAAGATTAATATGACTTATACATAAAAATTGTGTAGAATTGAACGTCTAGATTACATATTTTGCAGTCTTGATTTATATATTTACTAAAATATGTTGGTGATCATTATAAGTAATCTGATTACTCATATCGAAATCTTTATTTTCCACTTTACGGATATCCTCAACTTTGTAATTATTATGTACTTCATGTTTTATGGTTACTTGCAAAACACTTAAATATTCGTATCAAACACTTGCTACTGTGCCAATAATTACATTAATTTACACGCACATTCCTAATGTCACGTTCTCGCCACATTAACTCTGTATCATTACAGATATCAGACAATCGTTATTTAAAGTTTGCATGAGATTGAAAAGTTTTAGATTATATATTATATTTTTACTAGATATTTGAAATTATTTTTACTCACCAAAGTGCTGTTGTATATTTTGTTTGAAATTTGGTGTATATACATAACGACCAAGATGTATTTAACGGAGACAATGGCTTATTTCTAACTTAATTTGCGCGCAAATAATCTTACATAAAATACAGTGCAATGAATTCTAATCCCAATCGAAGGATGAATGTTATTGTCCTGGATAGGTTACTTTGAAAAATGAATCTATTTATTATTATCTATCTTTATACCGATTTTTTTTATATAAAATCCCTTGCTAAAATTTCCACATAATGACACACTGACACAAATCACAAACTTGCATAATAATTATTTCATATTATTTGAATTCTCTCTACCGTACGCATTTTACTGCAAATGCAATACATTCATTGACATTTAGATAGTATTATACCTAACGTCCCATTCTTGTATTTCTAGAATCAATTAATTTGATTGAGCGATTACTACATCGATTACGTAAAACTTGAAGAGAAGAATGAACAACGGTTACTGATATGTCAATCACTTGGAGAGAAATTGATTGCTGAAATCGGTAATAAAATCATAATTAATTTGTTGAGTATACGGTTTCACAATTTGTCATCGTAAAAGGTTATCAATAGAAGCATCTTGGAGAATTTAAATGAATGAATAATGGGAGTCTGTATTATTGTTGACATACAGTGGAAGATATCTTGAGAGATTTGAATCGTTCAAGGTTTCAATCTACGCTATGAACAACAAGGATTTAAGCAACGAGAATATATTGATGCAATTTTTTGCTCTTAGTTTTGGAAGAATATAATCCAAACTAATTGTTTCATTTAGATGGAACGTGCATTTCAAATAAGTTCGTATTTGGAGTCTATACCCACTCAGTCACACAACTGACTTTCCTTGGTGGGCATTAAATTAACACCGATCAATCAAGCTGGACACGATTCCACCCGCGGACAGCATTGCATTGCAGATTTGACCACGTGTAAATAAATAGCTTACTTTTCTCCTTCAAAGAACATTTCAGATTCAAATGACACGTTTACTTCGAATTACTACTATTGCCATAATAGAAACCGTCTCCCCTGCTCACGCCCAACCAAAAATAGTTAACTGACACCCCTCGCCCCCATATATATACGTCATTATGGATATTATATAAACAAAAAAATAGTTCGTAGCTACAATTTAAATGTTCGAAAAAGTATCATACTTACATAAATTACAAGTACGAAATGCATGAATGAACAATACAAAGCAAAAGTTGAATTGATATGTACCTTCAATGCTAAGTAAATCCATTAAAATTTATTGCCCGAGTGTCAATTTAAGAAGGTTGTACAAACAACAGTTTGTTTTATTTGGGCTGGACTCGACTCAACTTTCCATCAATCTCTCTAGCAGTTGATATAGATTAAATGTGGATTATATTAATTGTTCTTCCCCTCAAACAATCTTTTACAAGGTAAATCGCATAAGTGCCATAACTGTACGATACTTGAATCAACGACAACATAATCAACAAACACTAAATATGAATGCTAATAAATTTGTTTAAATCATTTAAATATTTACAACTTTCCCTTTTTAAAAACAAACTATTGCATAATACAAGAATCCTAGTGAACATAAGTGTCAATTTATAACTTTCTCAATCAATTCTCGAGTATCGCACATTATTCTCTCTCTCTCTCACTCTCACTAGAATATAATTGTTAGTCACATCCAAACGACCGTATGGGAATTATCAACGCTTCCTGAATACTATACAATTCTCGCATTTAGCACCCCACGAATTTCCCGCCCATTTCGTCTCGGTTTGTCCCTATAGTTTGACCCCATCGTATAATACCATACTGATCGGTAATAAATACTGTTATTACAAGCTTGTACCCACAGTCGACGAAAGACAGACGTACGTGACTTGCTGGATTCTAAGGTGGTCCAGGGGTGAGCAATCGTGAACAAATTTGCATACTACGCTATTTACAGTCGCGTTGATAGAGGAGCATATTTAGTGCAACAAGACATCTTTATATGCTATTTAGTTTCTTAAAATGAAACTTTATAACAGGTAGTAACGTTACAAATACAAATCATTAGACTCTTCACTGTTATTTACAAAACAATTTTGTATTATTATTAATTTATTTTAGATAAAAATATAGTATGTATATAACAGTGAAAAGTACAATGATTTGTATTTGTAATATTTAGTTTCGTTGCATTTTGCAACTGTTAACAAAGATTTATTTGAAGGGCCAAGTTCAATTTCAGCTGAAGGCAAAGTTTAAGAAAACCACCATTTTAAGCATGGGACAGCATAAGATTTTTGTATAATTAGAACTTATTTATATAATCTCCCTAATGAGAGGATTGCATGCTAACGATGAGCTTGTTCTTTCCGTTTTTAGATTATTAATAAAAATCTACTATAAGAGCAATGAATTATTTGTAAGAAAGACTTAACAGTAAGGGAACATTTTTGTATATATTATAAATAAGTTATTTAAAATAACTGTGGCCAAACTTCGTTTGTCGTGCACAAATTTTAATAATCTTCAGCATTGTTTGTTATTCGTTTATGTGATAAGTCAATCACAGCTCAAAACTATTTAAAACTAATGAATACAAAACTTCTTCGTTCTACTTATCATCATTTGCATGACCGTATTATACACTTCAATGCTTCGATTAAAATTCCGTTAATAATGCAATCATTCGCAGTCATTATTATCATAAATCTAGACCATTCAAGGCAAAGACCTAATAACTGTATACTTTGCATTTAATTACCATGTAATGCACATTAAGACATTGATTGTTTCCAATTATATTTCATCAATATGTAATAGATTGACATGATCTCGAACAAGTAAGAAAGTAGATCTTATACAACTTCAAGTGTATGGATTGTGATGAAGCCAATTATTAAGTTAGCATTTTAGGACGCGAAAACTGATTCTTGATTATTATTTCACTTTTCTTTGTATAAAGAAAGACTAAAAAGTATTTAACAACCAATAATTAAAATCTTCAATATAATATTGTATGCAGGAGCTGTATGAGATTGTATATTTTGTTTTATGTAGAATATAACATTGAACTTGTTCATCCAAAGGACAAGCAAACTTTTCGATCTCAGTAACTGTTTACAATAATACTTAAAAGTAAAACTAGTAACAAAAGTTTATGTAGCCCGAAAGGAGGCTAACTTGTACGAATAATTGAAATCACTTGTCTTAACATAGGGCCGGCTAACACAAATCAGTGTATATTTTTTCATAGAGTATATAACAGTGTACACTTGCGTTGTATTGAACGCCAAAATAATCTTAACCCATTTTTTTAAATCATGTTTTAAGTCTACCCATTCAGTCACAGAACTGAATCTCAGTTGGGGACAATCAATTTAAAGCAGATTAAGCCAACCCTGTATGCGCCTACACCATCGACAGCGAACAATGACCACTAGAGATCGGCATATTAAGTGTGAAACACCGATAAATCAAGCTGGACACGATTCCCCTCGCAGACAGAGTCAAGAATCAACAAGGCTAATTCGAAACAAACTTGGAATTTATTATGTGCCTTGTTGCTAGGAAGGCTCCAAAGTCACCGTTTACACATTCCGGAACCAAGAATTCTCTACACACTAATAGTAAGAAGTCCTATGAGCGATGCACAGTAGTAAAATTCTTTTTTTGTAAATGGCATCGAATCTAAGTTCTCTACGTAAACAAATACCAAATATACATTAAATGTCAGTAGAATTTTGTAACACATTATAATTAGTTACATTATTTTAACCGATCACCTATTTGAAGGTAAAAACTTATTCGAAAATTTCAACAAAAGCAATATAGTTCAGAAAGAAAGTTTCTTGCTCCACTTGTTTTCGTGTGATCATCAAATCGTAATGGCAATTAATATTCTTAAACATAAATAAATAGCCTTAAAGATTCACAACAACCTTTGAACAAATCTTATTGTCTTATCTTATTTTGTAACTTATGTCAAGAAATGTACTAACAATTTACGAAATTTACTTTTAAAAACAGATACGTTTTACTCAATACATTTCATCTTTTAATTTAGTTTTAAAAATGTGGTACTGAAAAGTCATACATTTTGGTATAACAATTAATTAAGCGAGCGAAGCGAGCGTTTCCATTTGACTCTGCCGGAAAAAATTAGTCACTGTTTTTTTTTTTTTTTTTTTTTTTTTTTTGTTTTTTTTTTGTTTGTTTGTTTGTTTGTTTGTTTGTATGTCTCGCCATAACGTTCGAACGGAGGCTCGGATCGAGTTGAAATTTTGACCATCCGCAAGCTTCGTTCTCGATTGAATGCCATTAGTTTTGTGGCAAAATCGTTCAAAAAGTTAAAAAGTTACATTAAAGTTAATCGAAAGTTTTTTTTTAAAACTAAACCGAGACAAAATCTGAGGTGGCCAAATCATTTAGAATGTCCGTCCGGTCACGAATATGTTAATTTTATTTTGATCCGATAAGCAGTGTAGAGGGAAATTACATTGTAACAAAGTTCCGTTACCATGGCAACGGAAAGTCGCGCAGCTTTTTTGGCTCATGAGAGCGGTCAAACGGAGGTTCGGATCGAGTTGAAATTTGGACCATCCGCAAGCTTCGATCTGGATTGAATGCCATTAGTTTTGTGGCAAAATCGTTCAAAAAGTTAAAAGTGACATTAAAGTTAAGCGAAAGTTTTTTTTAAAAACTAAACGGAGACAAAATCTGAGGTAGCCAAATCATTGAGAATGTCCGTCCGGTCACGAATATGTTAATTTTATTTTGATCCGATAAGTAGTGTAGATGGAAATTACATTTTAACAAAAGTAACGTTACCATGGCAACGACAAGTCGCACGAAGCTGGAGCTTTTTTGGCTCATGGAAGCGGTTGCACGAAGATTCAGATCAGGTTGAAATTTGGACCATCAACAAATTGTATAGCACGTGCTCGCTTATCAACGCGTCCAACTGAGCGTTTTCCTAGTAAATAATTTAAATACAATAAATTCTGGGCATCCGTTATTTTAAGGTGGGTATAAATGTATTATTTATACTGCAAAAGTAAATAAAGGTTTTATCAGAATAAATAATATTATCATTTAATTACTATCCCCTCAAAGCGGGCTTCCTTAAAAACCAAGTATTATATTATGACTGTTATATTGTACTTTGTATTTTTAAGTTGACCGGTTTTTGATACTTAAATTTCTAAGAAAACGATCTTTAAAACCCCTGCCCATCTCATTTGAATCGCCCAAGAATCGTGTCCAGCTTTCACAGCGACCACTACGCTAACTTTTGATCATTGTAACTTCCTGTTGTATAGTTGTCATATCTTCAGCTTTTGACAAAGATCGTATTTAACTTTCTTTGGGTGTCTTCCAATACATTCGTGAGTTTCGTGAAAGAAGGACTTACGTCGCGATATACTAGTATAAACATTACTCTATGATTTGACCCATTGATATTATTTGTCTAAATTTTAAACACATTTTTTTTTAATTGTTTCCCACTATTTAAGTGGACTAACAAAAGTATCTTATATTTTACTATCTAGATGTTTAATTTGATGAGTGTGACTTAATTTGCATGAAACCTACTCGACAAAGTGATTTTCTCACGCCTTTCGAGTTTTGACATAATCTAAAGCTGTGCTATATTCATAAACACATTAAGAAAATAAAATTGGAGAAATGCCAGGTACGCAGTATATTGAAATAACATCAATTTACAAAAATGATACGTTAAAACATAATTTTCTGACTAGCACTTTAAGTTCATGAGGAGCACACGAAAACAAAATGAATCGAAAGTAAATAGAAGACAACAAGTGTTTGTATAACTTTAAACAAAACATGTACAGCTTAAATAAGTAAATATATATATATATAAAGAATAAACGTTTTCAATAAAATATATTTAAATTTATTCAAATGTAATTTCAGGTGTAAATGTAAATGAAGCTAAAGTAAAACAGTTTTGAAAGCAATGTCAGAAAGACTATAATTGCAAAAGAATTACTTATGGTTTTGATTGTTAAACATATGACACTATTAAATAAATAAATAAAAATAATCATAATAATCATCAAAACTCATTTCCAACGACGTCAGGTTGAGTGGTTGAGGTTGAGTTTCTTCACACCGATATCTAGGGTATGAAACTATTTTTTGCCAAGATTGCCAGGCTCAGCGTTTCTTCACACAAAATTATTAAAAAATTAAAAATTAAATTCGTAGGGTATTTAGAGTTTACCCACTCAGTCAAATAACTGATTTTCTGTGGGGGACAGTAAATCAAAGCGACTAAGCCTACTCTGTAGGCCCCGACGCAATCGACGAGTGAGCGATAACCAACCAAATATATATATTTTTTAAATAGGAAATATAGCAATCAGTGGTATGGACAGTGCAAACACCCGCGGAACAACGCCAAAATCAACAAGGCCGATTCAGAACAACTTTAAATTTCTTATGTGCCTCGTTGCTAGGACGGCTCCAAAGTCACCGTTTACAAATTCCTAAGACAAGAACTGATGTACTTCCAAATCAGAAGTTCGAACCCTGGACCTTCTTCATTGGAAACAGAGACTCTAACCACAAGACCAACGAGCCACATATCCTTCAAATATGTTTCCTATCTCAAAACTCCAGCCAATTAATACAAACAGTATTTTGAGTCTTAAGCCCTTCTTTCACGCACTCAAGCGGATATACCCAATAAATTGAAGACCTGTACGAACAAGAATCTTACGTATCGATATTGAAGAGAAATTCTACCTGCATGTCTAGAGCGTATTTCACTCACAGACAACCACTTCTTGTCTCAGCATTAGCATGTACGCGAGATTCAAGTAAATAAATTTATATTCTATTTGCAACATGCGCATAACTTACGGTTGCGTATTAGAGTGTAAAATATATTATGGATACTCGGAATGAGCGGATAGCAATCTGTGGTTCGCGACCCCACGAGATAACATCTTCTAATTGAGTACAGCGCGTGGTCACGGGATTTCTTAGAATGAAGTGAAGTGTGTTGTTCCAAACGGACTTGGGTTTGAATACAGAATAACGCATGGATTTGTGTAATTTGTAATTGTGCGTAAACGTTTGGCGCAATCACATTAAATGTAACAAGTCAAGGTTGAAAAATACCTATGTGTGTATCCTACTAGGAGGAATGACAAAATAAATGTTACGCACTTATATGATTGACTAACAAAAACAACGTACATATATGTCATATTATTGAAGTTGATTCTTTTTTACGGACATTGTTATGAAGGAAATTTGATACACTATTTAATATAGTCGAGAAATAATATTGCAGAAATATAGAACTTTGAAATATTAATAATTAAAATCACAACTACACCTGCTTACGTAATACATAATATACACCATACTATACACATATTGCCGTGGTCTCAAACATATGCTCTTGATTAGTTATATTATGGAAATTTCGGTTTTAAAAAATGTAGTAAATGTCTGCAATCGAAAACAATTTCTTCTCATTAATTATTATTCTCAACATGAATAAACAGTTTTAATATATAAACATGCGTGGTGACAAGATTAGAGTGCCAATTGCAAAAAGAGTTCATACATAAAGTTATTGGTTACATTATTATGATCTTTGATCGGGGTGTATACAGTTAGATACGCAGTATAATACGCAGTAATACCACGCCTGTTCAAAATAAGCAGTCTTGAAATTGAGTTAATACTTACGTCCTATAAACTCTATGGTACTGTACTGACGTGCAGAGAAGGGGTATGGAAAAAAATATTTTAAGTCACTGCCCATTAGCTTTAAATTCAGATTATTATCGGGTCGGGACGAACAACTAAAATCTAAGTTGTATTTCTGGTACATTTGCTAGTAATGGCTGACCGCTTGGTTAAGGTTCGCGGGCCGATGGACACGGTAAATGGATTTCTCGGTGTGAGGTTCATGATATATGTATAGACAATAAATAACAATGTTATAATTTTCCTTATTTTTTTAGTAATTGTGTTATAACTGTAAGCTAGACATTAATAATGAATTAAACAACACAGGTATAAAACGTGAAGATCGTTAATTCAATAATAAATTTTATAATTCATAGCGTAAATGTTGACCGATTTAATATGTGGGTAGCTCGTACGTTACGCACGAGACTCTTAATTAGTTGGTCATCCAACACCAGCAATCCTGACTTACCTTATATTTCAAGGATTTACACAGTAATATGCAAATAGGAATCTTCTTCTTCTGAATATTCCTCACAACCCACCTACTTCAGCAGTGAATTCCTTGGAATGTATACTAGGCCGCTTCGCGAACGATGTAACCAGTCGCGTTCATGGATGAGCTTTTATGGTTGACAGTCGTTGCCCTAAAAGTACGATTTTTATGAGAAATATTTCTTCGGTTGTCCCAAAAGTCGTAAAATATCAAAGTTCCGTTATTGATAAACTTTCTTCAAAATCAGAGTAGGCATTTGCTCGGTCGCGGGTTCAAATATTACGAAAATATCGCATTGAAAACCGGGGGGAAATCGTAAAAGTTGATATTCATGAGAAATATTTATTTTAATGTACCCATAATTCTGAAAGACTTAAGATCAGAAATTTCGAAGGTTCACCGAAAATTTCATGAAGATCGCATATGCCGTTTTCCCGGGACAGTGCGTAAAAAAGACAAAAAGCGCCCAAGTTTTTTTTACTCAGGGTAAGTGAAATTGAAGTCTTCGCTTCGCTCATCCAATTATACGAATCATAGAGAGTGCGAAATCATTTGGTAAAATTTCGAGATTTCTAAATTGATTTTTACTCTCTGAAATATATTTGAAAAATAACTGACATTATAATCTCTGATGACGCACCCATCATAACCTTGAGAAAGGCCATGACATTTCAGACTTTATTGTAAGTAAAAAGACAACAAAATACAAGAACCACTTCCTAATTTAACGTTCATCTTTATTATAAAACAAACACACCTAACCTGTCTCACTGTTTGTTATTTTATACTTGACGATTGTTGTCCTATCAGTATCAGGATTGACCTTCGTAGTTAATGTGAATTATGTGTACTGAATTAATATCCACCCACACTTACGTAAAGCACTTAAATTTCGGTTGAGGACGACATTATTTAACGGTAGTATTTGCTGTTTGGTCTGATATCTGCAAAACTATGAATTAAATTTCTATATTTTTCAGTTCTATACACTGATTTTATAAATATACTTAAATTTACAAATACACAATTAACACATTATATTATACATTATTTTAATATCTCGTAGAATTACTAGTACCTAACATTAGTGTGTTATGACACGTAAGCTTCTGTGCTGGCGTAGAGTAAAGAACTAAACTATGAGGAATGCTTCTGAAGCACCACCACAGAAGCGTAAATGTGAAAGGGCAAACACAAATAAATACATTTTAATTATATCTTAGCTCGCTTTTATATTGACAAGTGGAACAATTTACTATAAATTAAAAAAAAAAACGATGGCTTTCAAGATGCAAAACTAAGAGCTAGTTAGCAAGTTTCTGACTCTATACAGGTTGCATTTTTGATTAACGACCAAGTGTTTTCTTGACAAAAGTTTTAAGACTTTTCCTTTTGGCATCATTCAAACGATCAGGCTTCGTCCTGAAAAGAAAAACAATTAACATTTTAATCTCTTTTCAACCACTTCACACCTTCATAACTCTTGTATTACTTACCATACACATCAAAATATACTAAATTTATTTCACATTTTCACAGAACAAATTAATGAAGATTTAATTTATACACATGAAATTGCATACAAGAATATATTTTTTGAAGTACTGTGTGCTTGACTGCCAATTAGTTAGTTTAAAAACAATATTGTTTAACTCTTTTATTGATCTTAACGAAAAATATGGAAATAAAGTTAATGTCTGGCGTATAATTTTTTAAAGCAATGTATTGAATTGACCCGTACATAATATTGGTAACAGGCAATAGGCCTATATTAGAAAACTTTGTACACTTGACTTAAATGGTTTTGTACTACTTATAAAGTTTAGTGCAAACCTTCTAAAAATGTGTTATGGTTCACCTACAGGATAAGTTGGCCAGTGTTTGGTTATCGGACATGAACATACCCTATTTAGCCTTTATTGTTCAACATATATACTTAAGTAAGTACATCAAAACTCATAAAGTCAATAACAAATATATACTAAATTATTTTTTTTATTGAATGTCTATACCCTATTTTAGTTATATAAAAAGGAGGTCAGTTTACAATTGTACAATTTAAGTTGCATATTTTGATGGAAGTGAAATAGAAAAATGCAAAATGAGCAAATATAAAATTAAGAGAAAATATTGATTTTAAAAGCACGATGCCTATGAGATTGTGTTCAATGACCCAAAATGAAAGAAAATAAGTATCCAAAAGTAAAACTTAAATGTTCCCCATGGATATTTATTACAGTAGTCGTAGAAATCACATCTCAACAAGTTTATAGCACGCTAAAACGCTGTTTGTAAAGGTTATCAGCAAAGAACTCCGTAAGAACCTGCAGATTTATGCAGACAAGTTCTGCACATCCGCCAGTGTCACCGGGTTGTATTTATGAATAAGAATATGATAACAGATGTGCAATAGTGCTACCACTATTAAAGAAACAAGATGGATGTCCTGGTTTAGAATGGAACAAGTTTGAAAATACGATGCGAACTAATCGCTTTCCATGAATACAAAGCGAGAGGATACGAGAATAGGAGTACACAAATCTTTTCGCAGCTTCAGAATACCATGTTGACAATTTGCAATCTAGGAGTTTTAGCCATCAATTCTGTCTACCTGAAAGCCAATTCATATGTTTATTTATTTATTAATCATATATCTTTAAGCATAAAAGGCATACATTTTTTAAATACTGGTCGTTGATTGGTTCATTGATGGAGTCGGCGTCGACAGGTTTGGTTCGAAGCCACTTCAATTTTAAAGTCCCCCGCTGAAAATTCGTTCTGAAACATAGAGGGTAAAATTTATATGCACATTTATTTATTAATTACCTCAATTAAATGGCATATAGCTTTTAAGGATGTGGTGAAAAAATTGATGTACGATTTGAAATAATTGTTAAGACTTCACCAAGCAACGCAGCTGTTTAGTCAGCGACGGATGTAGCTAAAGAGTATGGTGCCCGAGACTAATACGGAAGGTTCAGGTTCGATACTCGCCAACAGCAATCCTGACTGCGAGTTTTTCTAAGTTCTCTGCAGTAAAATACATGGTAGAGAGGCCTTTGAAACATCCATAAAACATTCCCATCACAACTACCCCAACTACAAAATACTTAAGAAACCTGAACATTTAAATAATGTCGCTGGACATATTTCCCACAATTTTTTTTGTTTTCATTTTTTTATAGAGTATACAGGATTTAAGAGACTATAGCGCTCACACGATTAACAACATATTCTATTACTTAAGTTATAACAAGTATACTTGATTATCTGATCTTCAATCTAGCCGTATAACAAATTAGCATCTACATACAAAATATAATATTTTCGCTGGAACATTTGTTTAAATTGCACCGGTAATTTGTGGTTATACACGCAGCCAGTAACCAGATAGGCTATAACTTCACTTCACACTTCTTTTAATTGTGTGTTGGTATCATATGGCAACACACCTATCCGGTTGTACATGCAATTACAATTCCGTTTCGTTCAATTAATACAACTTTACTTTACTGTGTGCAATAAAAATGATTTTATTACCGTCTTCTGTTCATAATGACCTCAAATCATAAGATACAGCAAATGAAATAACTCACAATCATGAATAATGTAATGAACAAACTATATTTATTTCAACTGCGAGCACTTTAAGTGGCAATTTATGGTTTATTTTCATTTCAAACACACAAATATGCATTTTATAGTGTAGAAGAAGGATAGGATTCAAACTTAACATACACGTTAACAACAGTAAACAATGGGAGATTATCGGGCTTCTGATAGTAGCACGTGCAGCCGTTCCTTCTTTTTTACCCTTTTTCTTAAGCGCATTTCATCCCCTTCTCATTTTTTTTTTTTTTTTTATATCCTTCCCCATTTCCAAACTAGTGTTCAGGTTGGGGGGAGCGTTTGCTCCATTTATTCAAGCTATTTTGGCTCTTAGCTGCCGGTTAGCCAAACCTGACACAACTACTTCAGCCTCCTCTTCATCGGACAACTCTTCCATATCCTGCTGCATTTTTACCAAGTCTCTCCATTTCTTCCGATCTTCCCACCATCTTCCCAATTCTACATCTACCCAAGATACGTCTCTCTCTTCTACGCTTTGTTTAATTTGGTCTATCCACCTATCTCTTGGTCTTCCTACTTTTCTTTTATTCCCTGTTAACCTTGCAAATTCTCTTCTTGGTATTCTTTCATTTTCCATCCTTTTCATGTGTCCAAACCATCTCAGTCGCTCCCTTCCAATACGCCACCTCAAACTTTCAACACCAGTTCCTTCCTTATCACACTACTTCTCACTTTATCCATTTTAGTTAACCCCAATACACTTCTAAGAAATTTCATTTCTGAGGCAACTAGACGATTTTCACATTGTTTTCCCAGAGTCCAGGTCGCTGAAGCATACGTCAGTATTGGGACGAAATATAGTTTGTAAAGTAGCAGCTTGCATTTTCTAGGCATATCCTCATTCCATAACAGTTTCCTTACAGATTGGTAGAAACCTTCTGCTAGGTTAACCCTTCTAGATATTTCTTGGTCAATTTTAGCGTTACTACCTAACATACTGCCTAGGTATTTAAACTCTAACTTTCTCCTTATCTCTTTGCCTCTTAAAACTATTTTCTTCTCCTTCGGCCGATACTTCTTTGCCATTATCAGTTGCTCACTCTTACTTTGACTTAACTTCATGTTGTTTGCTTCTGTAACCTTACTCCATGCATCTACTCTACGTTGCACTTCTTCATGAGACTCACCCCATACAACAATATCATCTACAAAGATCATTGTTTTCGATGATTGGTCTCTTTCCGGCTCTGCTTCTCTGAGCATAGCATCCATCACCACTATAAATAAAAGTGGCGACAATACACTGCCTTGCCTCAGACCACACTCCACCTTGAACCATTCAGTTCTTCCATGGCATGTTTGTACACAACTCTTTCCATTCACGTGCATGGTTTTAATACGTTCTATAAGGTCATTGTCTACATTAAACGCCTGCAAGGATGCCCAAACTGTATCCCTTGGTACAGAGTCATATGCTTTTTCAAGATCTAAGAACACCATGTTCATGGATTCGTCCTCCTCCCACCGACCTTCCATTATTTGACGTACAGCAAATAAGAGATCTATTGTGGATCTGCCAGGTCTACAACCATACTGTTCCTCTCTCAGCAACAATTCAACATGATCTCTTAACCGTCTCTCGAGCACTCTCTCGTACAGTTTCGCACCCTGACTCATGAGTGATATGCCTCTGTAGTTCTTACAAACCTTGCGATTTCCCTTCTTAAAAATTGGTACAATCACACTTTTAGTCCAGTCATCTGGGATTTCTTTATACTTCCAAACTGAATTTACTACTCTCCACATCCATTCTACTCCACTCTTACCTGCTGCCTTCAACATCTCAACTGTAACTTCATCAGCTCACGGGTTTTTCCATTTTCATCCTTTTGATTGATTCTTCTACTTCGAGTCTTGATATTTCAGTTTCCACAATTTCCTCTTGCTGCTGAATGTTCACTTTTTCCTCATTTTCCTTTAATGTTCGTACACTATTCACTTCTCCTAAACTTCCCTCGTTACCTTCTCCAACATTGAGTAAATTCTTAAAATATTGATACCATTCCTCCTTTAGCTTGCAAGGGTCAGTAATCAATTCACCATTTTCATTTAACATGAAGTTCTGCACTTCTTCATTTCTCCGCTTCCTTTTAATTAACCCATATAACATCTTCTTATTGCCATGATAATCTGCCTCCAATTTATCCGCAAAAACCTTCATCGATTTCTTTTTCTCATTTTCTATGACTCTTTTTACTTTATACTTACACTGCTGGTATAATTTTACATTTTCTTCAGACCTGATATTCTCTTTAACCTTCCATGCTTCCTGTTTTTCTCTTATAACTTTTTTTACTTCTGCATTCCACCATGGAGTTTCCTTTTCCCTCCTTTTCCCTTTAGGTCTACCACACACTACCTCAGCACTGGACACCAATACATTTCTCATTGCATTCCACTCTTCTTCTACTCCCAATAAAGTACCAACAGGTAATTTCTGCATTACCAAACTTTGATATTCTTTCCTCAAATCATCCTGTTGGAGTTTCCACACTCGTATTCTTGTATTCTGTTTTGTGGGTGGGTTTCTTGGACGAACTATATCGAGAGATGCAACCAATAACCTGTGGTCGCTATCTAAATCTAATTGACAAAATTGTTCCCACTGTTTTAAAGCATTACATCATCATTTTGCATCATCATCTGTACAACAATGTTCATAATCATTAATTTCATACAGTTCTTATAAATTTTCTTACATTATTCTTTTTGTAAACATGTACTTTGTATTGATTAGTATGCTGGATCCACGTGGTCATCCATACTAATTGGCCAGCTGTCAATAAAGATTGAATTTATTTTTATCATACACACAAACCTTCTTTGCTGTGGATTTATGTATGGGCGTTTGGTGGGTACAATTCAACACACTATTCTTGAAATTTTATAATTAGTACATAGATACGGCTGATTGCCATGTCAAAAACAACATCAATGCATTTTGATTGTTGAAGTATTATTCTTTTGGAAATCTCACGATGTAATGTAAATACGATTTAAGTTTATTTACCATGCTAAAAAATAATATATAATTAGTGAACCGAATAGGGTCCAGTTCGAATCCCGCTACCGGCAGTCCAGACATAAACTAAAACGTAATATCTTAAAGAAGAATAAGATAAAAGTAGGCATCCCGCATAATGTAGCTAACATTCTCATGACGACGATGTCCTGAAAAAAGATAAAGTATTGCATTATTTTGTATGGTAAAATGTTTAGCACGTGATTTAATTATGTAGCTGGAAAACAAATAGGAAATAAGGATACAGTGGAAGAAAGCATACAATGCAATTTCAGTACCGGAATGTAACTTTTTCTATGAAAAAATTACATTATATACATAATAATTTCATTAGCATAAAACAGAAAATATATAACTTTAAACTTTCCAGCAGATTACTCTTCGAAAACTGTAATGCTTAAAACACAAATTAGTATTTACTTTAGAAACAATATGTGTTGTGATACTTCTCATCAATTATTATTGAAGTTTCAAATTAGGTCAACATGTTTTAGAAAACAAAGATATGGAGTGGAGAGCAAACAGGTTAAAAATTAAAATCTGGAAATAAAAGTTACGCATAATAGGCGAGGAAAAAGGAGAGAAGAAAACATACAAAACATTCAGAGAGGTGAAAATTAAATCCTTTTTGCAAGAAGATCCAAACTCTAATGAATAAAAAAAAGGATTTCAAAAAGACAGCCAGGAAACCATAACTAACGTATCACAACGAGAGAATACAAAATCTATAGGCCTAGTTTTCTATTAAAATATTGAATTACTGCTGTCGAGTTTTTATCCAAATCGTTAGGTGAAACCGAGGCATACTTTATCAGTTGACAATCTAGGCAGATAAATCACATGGATGTAGATTAAATAATAACATTATGATGGGGAATACGGTACTCGATAATGATGTTTTGATATTCTAAAATTATTACACAAATTACATTATTATTACACAAAGTAGATAGTGGAAATTAAAATTTAGCTCAAAATGAACTAAAATCGTTGATAGCACTTGTTTTCAAAATCATTGATTTAATGTTTTTAAAGAGTATTAATGCTTATTCAAATAAATAGAATATCACACTAAACAAATGCTGTATTCTATCCCATTACAACAATACGGCTCATCAACGGAGCAAATATGTGGAAAATGTTATATTTATTGCAAAATTCACTTTATTGCAAACATAAGCATATTTTGTGTGAATCTTAAAATTAAGTTTACAATACAAGTACATAGGAATATATTTTAAATCTACACACACTTATTTATTTTTCTGTCGTAAGCCTTAATTATTACACACTAACACAACATACAATGTTATTGTAATGTGCATACTTATTGCGCTATCTAATTACAGTATTACATACATTGTATCATACATTTTACAATTTGCATATGTTAAGCCAATGCATTATTTGAGAGGATTGTTTATAAAGAAATCGTGAATGTTTGTGAGTATTATTGGATTGTAATAAAAATTACAACTGAAGGTATTAGCCCTATAAAAGTCAGCTGTTTTCATTTCCTGACTTTTCGCGACAAAATCGATGTACTTTTTTGTTATTATTACACTCATGAATAACATGAATGAATATAGTGCCATGTCAACATAAAATTCATTTCTAAAACTTTATTTTCGTTACAATTTCGAATTTACAAAACACAGCTACAAATATGACAATAATAATATGTGGAGGGTCGAAGTAGGGATTGAAGGTGTCAAATGTGGCAATCTTCAGATGAATACTGTTGTATAATAAACATACAAATTCATCATAATGGCGACACCAAAAAGAAGATATAAATTCTCCAGGTCTCAGGAATTCACTTTCTTTTGATGCAAAGTAGCCAACCTGACAAGGTATAAAAACATAAATAAATGCGATAAATTAACCATTAGTTCAGGTTGATAATAAAATGGTCATAAGATTGGAAAGGTAAATGTTCTTTGCATTTCAGGCTAAATATACATTTTTCATGCGTACTTGTAAAATCTCATGTCATGAAACATATTAATAATTCTCCTAGATTTTTAAATTATTTCAAAACCAATTTTAACAGGCCACAATAAACACTGGACAGCATCAAATCATGATTCCTACAGTAATTTACACTCGAATTGTATTGTTTTGAACTTCATTCTTGAGGTACGATTGTTTGTAATTACGTTCCATATACGTTTATAAAAAAATAATTAATAATTGTATACATTGCTTGAATTTTTTTTAAATTTTAAATGGAAATTTATCATTGTAAAAAAAGTTGACCCAAGATCAAACACCCGTCATTATTGAGCTGTTACAAAATGACCACTTCAAAGCTTCCAAGTTACAACACCAGATCGCACAGTTGAAAAGTTTAGCCATTTCTCAACTGACCCCGGAAGGTCAAACCAGGTCAAAATGTTAATTATACCCTCAAGTTCTAGGCATTACTCAACCTGGAGACGTCTCAATGAAGGAGCTTTAAATTTAGGTGGTTAACCATGAAACAGGACTATTTTCTTCAACCTTAAAACCATGTCAAAAGATATTCTTTGTGTTGAAAAATTGGAATTTCTAAATTATTAGGTCAAGTTACTAATTAATCATGAAAGCCTTGCGATTATCTTCATAAATATTCGTTTGTTTTTTAATTGTTGCTTGTTGATACTGTGGAAAGAAGGCGCAGAAGTTGCAAGCGTGATAAGCTTCGAGACTAGACATAATGGTTAGTACACTCTTGTGTTAAATAATTAAATTAACTTATGCAGATTTACGATTTGTATTTAAGCTCAGAGGATGACCAAATAGATTAGGCACCTTCAATAATTAGTAAATGATTTGTTGAGAGGTTGATGTGAAAATTTACAACAAACAAAATATAAATGTTGGTAAAATAGAATTTGACTAATTTTTCTTTAAGTGTATTTTATGTTAATTAAAAAATTAAGATGATAACGTCGAAATACCTAAATTAAAATATATGCGATATATTTCAAAGTTAAAATTTTAAATATTTGTATTTACATAATGCTTTTTGATTCGAATGTGAATTAACTTAAAAGTAAGTATTTTTTTATTTTAATCTAATTTCGGGCGTGAATGCATCCTGAAAATATGATATAATATGTTCATTGCGCGATCGAGTGAGATATTATCAAATTTATGAATTGTAAAAAATAATTCAATTCCACTTACGCGAGTATATCCCGATCCCCAACTTACCAAGAAAAGTGATTTTTTTTTTAAAGAAGGTCAAAATGAGTAAGATAAATATTCTGCTCTCAACATCATCATTATTATTTGTTTTTGTAGTGTGTGTAATGGCGCTCATTACAGCCACCACACAGTTTAACAAGTGCATAATGTAGCTACAGCCATATAAATTTCTCTTCGTGCATTTTCACAATTAGGATGTCTACGCAATTCGTGCAACTCTATAAACATCCTAAACGGGTCATTAAATGAGATGGAAGACTGTGTACAGAAGGAGCAGGCAGGATTCGAATGGCATTTAAGTCGACTGGTATAGCTCAAACGAGTAGATTTCTCCCTTACGAGTTTTCAGTTGAAATTCAAGACTACAACACTATGTTTTTCTATTAAACCCTTTCATTTCCACCGTAGACATAATATGGCAACAAAGTTTTAATTTTTTGTGGGAAATTTTTTGTTTTTTTTTAAAACCCTATTTATTTCCCCAATTCAATAAGACAAATAGTACCTCTTTAAGAGAAGATTTAAGATACACATTATGCTAAAAAGGCTAAAAACGGAAAAATTTTGTTAGTCCCGGAAAAGTAATAAATTTCCAGTACTGCTGTTATTTGTGATACACAAAATATAAAATATGTGTAAAACAAAAATGGAATTTACTCTTTCGATTACTCACGCATTCGTGTTTATTTAAATAAACACTCATATCATATTTTGATCGTGCAAAGTGTCAAAACGTTTGCTTATGATAAAATGATGGCGAAGTCTATGCGATCAAGCTATATGTTAAGCGTGATAATTTCTAACTGTTGATGTAAGGATAGAGAGAGGTTGAACTTTTCTCGCAGCCGTGCACGACTTGGCTGTGTTTTATTATCAATATAATGCATCTTGCTTCTGTAATGGTTACCAAAATAATAACCATTCTTAAATTAATAACTCCTTGAGATTAAAAATACAAGTACTTGAACGTAAGTCATAAAAATGTATATTGATGTTAAACATGGTAAAAGTACGGTTGTTGGTTAAAACGTTACATGCCTACTTTACATACGACCGATATATAATACGTATATACATGCATAATGTGCATAGTGTTGGCTCGAGCGTTAAGCGCGCGACTCTGATTCGGGAGGTCGCAGGTTCAAATCCCGTCAAGACCGGAAATCCTGACTGAAGGTTTTTCGAGGTTTTCCTCAGTCCTTAATTCAATTGCTGGGGATTGAGTCCTCTTAAACAGCCCTCGGACATCCCTTCACAATTGTCCATATATTTAGACAGATATTTCGAATTTAACCCTGGACAGGCTTCCCACGGAAAAAAAATGAAAATTTTAGTGAAAAACTGTGACTTCTGTATTTTGAAATATATATATAATAAATAAATATTCTTTGGATATTCTCTTTCAATGATCTTATCTCAAACTCGATCACAACTAGCAAACTAAGTCACCTTGAGGAGATTGAAATTTTCGCTGGGCAGGTTTCGCACAATGCAAATTTCTCTGCCTACTCGCGCGATATCAATAAGGGTTACACAATTATTAAACAGTAAATTATTTTGTGTTACAAAATGTGAAACTATCAACATATATTTTACGATTTCTTTCTTATTTTAGTCATCAACGTTACAGGCGCATTTGTAATTAATGTTATTTTAATAACAAGACGATACTTAGACGATACTTTATCAGTAAATTTATTCATTTATAAATTTTAATCTTCATATTATAGATATAATTGTATAATACATTTTGCGTACATATTTTAAATACAGATGGTGAAATAAAATAGCAAATTATAATCAAGATTATGATCTGTATATAATGCACTAAGGCTGTTTGAGACGACATGGCAATGAAGGACTATTACAAAAACCCATGCCCTATGAGGGATTCAAACCCACGTTCTCGCATTTTATGTGCTTCCGCGGACGACAAAAATTAAAGTAACAAGTATAGTCGTAATTACTCGATAAACGTGTTTTATTTACAACATAGATTTGGCCATACAGTCTTCTTCACATGTGATAACTTTTTAACTGAATCATACACCATTAAGTTATTAATTATTATCTACAAATTAAAATTAATTTACAGTTCCAGAGGTAACGCATTGTTAGCGGCTGACTGACGGTTACTAAATGTCGGCTTGTTAATCGAATCACCGAGTGTGGATAATAACGATAGAGCATTGTACTTTGCTCACTCTAGCAGGACGACGCTAGCCGGGGATGCGTAAATAAGCTAGCCTTCACAGATACCAGGTTCAAGTTTACGACATGATATGTAATGAAATACGTCTAATTCTTTAAGTCTGATGCTTGACGAACGAAAGCCATAAAGAATTCAATGGCGTGTGTTTTAAAAATGCATTATATTGGATGATGTAACAGAGAATTTCAATTTCTTTTCAATTTAATTTTTTAATGAGGTCACAATTGTTTTTTTAAATTTTTTATTGTTATCAAGTCCATTAAGTCATTTCTAAAAGAATAAACATACATGTGTTTTTTCACATTGCTCCAGTAATTAAAATTTAATACCTTGTTTCATCCTTGTTATACTTCTATCACGATTAAAATTAACAAAAGAGTACGCTTCAGTGCGGTGTAGGCATTGTAATACAGATAATTAAATACTAGATATCGGACATTACATTATATCAAAAAACATTTATAAATCTAAAGAGTTCTAGGTCTACTAAGGAGCACCAAGAACATGATACATGACTAAGCACAATTAATAGAAAACTATGGCGAGCACAAAGATATTCAATGCCAAGAACATTTGGAAGAAATATATTTTTTTTAAATGAAAATGTATACGGTTTATGTTAAAGCCCGGATGTAAAGTGACTATTTGATTTCAAAAGTCATACGTGGCTTATAATCTTACATCCAGGACCTTTACTTAACCAAATATATAAAAAATTAAACCTTGGCACCAAAATCAGGTAAACGGTATTAAAAAGAGAATAAATTTACTTGTATTAATAAACTGGTTTATAAACAGTGTATTGTTCCCCTTACTGTTCTTATGTGGTGACAGTTTTATGTGAGTTCCCCTATCTGACCAATGATATCGACAGCGGTAGCTCTTATGTAAGGTGTAAAATTCTGATTTCGGAGGTCACGTGTTCGAATCCCGCTACCTGCAACCTGACCTGACCTTCAGTAGCTTAAGTTCTTGGGGATTCCCTTCACAAATACCCAAACACCATAATGCAACCTGAAGAGGGTTACACAGAGAAAACCCGGTTTGGCCCTACAGCGGGAATACATAACAAAATATGTTTTAAAAAACGGTTCAAAAGATTTTCAGTAGAGATAAGTAAAAATATTATTTAATTTTAAATATTTAGCATTTTTATTTGCAAATAAAGCATTTTATAGCATTTATGTTTTTCTTTCCACCTTAACCGTAGATGCCAGGGCCTGCTTAACACTTCTAAAGGGAAATTATGGGTTAGAGAACATTTCTATTCAATTAAGGCACTTATTAAATTAGTTCTCAGGTACGAGAAAACCTATTTATGTTTCTCGTAAAATAAGCATTATGGTGCATTTTACAAAATATTTGTTCACCGATTTAGCATCAAATACCTAAAACTCTACGATTAACGTACCGGATCCTTTAATTATCAGTGATCTACTCCCATATCAACCTCACCTTAATCTTTTAAATCATTCTTTTAAACCGATGATTTAAAATTCTGTTCGATATGAGTCAATAAAGTATTCGTATATTGGCCATGGCCACTCAAAGCACGAGCAACGTTAAGAACTACTGTTGTAACAGGGTTAAAGTTTAATAGCCGATGCAACAGATAGTCCTGCTGAGCTTAAAACGTTTGAGCGTGCTGGGCTGCGCATGATTCACATTTAGAGACTGCGATCGAATAAATAATCGATAAAGAGAGTCCATTCCAAGTTGGGCACTCTGCAATAGCCGTCTTCAGGCTTTGAAAATAAGTGTTGAGTGTTAATATTGAATATAAATTTGTGACATGATAACTAAATATTGGTATTGTACGTCACTGCTAGCATAGGCCGCGATGTAAGTTTATTGGTGGAAAGATAATAAGCCTTAAATAATCATTATCGAATACATTTTAACAATTCATTCAATTCAACAAACAATTAGATTGCATATTATGCAGCATTAAGGTCATTGATTAAATAAAAGTGATATGTGAAATTAATCAACAACGAAGAAACAGTTTAAAAATAATTTCCACATCGCATTTTGGACCTATACTGAATTTTTTGTTCGGTAAAATCGTTGTTAACATGTATGTGAAACATATTTTCACTTTTATATATAGATGATGGTACACCACATTTCAATAAAATACACTAAATAATAATTGAATTAAACTTTGATTGGGAGCGAATATTTCGCCCCACCCCACCCCCACCCCATGCCTCCTTCCCGGGTCAACTACAAGAATACTTTGCAAATCCACTCAACATTTAGGCTAACTTATTCTCGTTGATTTATACATTAATGTACTTCAATGCAATCTATGTTGTAAGGAACATCACAGATTCTTACCAAGCCTCATATATACGTTAAACAATGCGCCGATAGAGGTAGCCCACACGTTTCCAAAGGAGAAAACCACACGTGACACCAGCCTGGGGGGAAGTCTTATAGTTTTTAACAAGGGATATCAGTCTGTGGGTGCCTCTCACACTTAGCCTACCCTTTCAAAATTTCCCACAATCCAAAATCTTCAAATCGTTGATAAATCGTTATTGAAATGAGCCCCGAAATTTATTTATTTTTAGTAACTATGCCGTATTCCGCTGCACCCATAAGTGGTTAGTGGAGGGGGTGGGGGTGGGCCAAGCTGACCACAGCAAAAAGCTTCACCTGCTTTTAGGCAAAATTAGTGTTTTTAATGGTGTATTTTTGTATGCAGCGGTATACGGCATAATTACCTTATTTTTATACATATTATGCTACTTTACAAATCTGAAATTTATTTCACACATTTGCTCTCTCTTACGCTACCACCACGTACCTTACAAGTATACAGTCCTATGAGGAATGTGTCGGTGTACGGCGGTGTACAAAATTACATCGGCCCCTCGCTTATCACGGGCCTATGTGATGCACACGTCTCGCACTGGCAATAGCACTCTACTGAATCATGTCGTCGCTTGCATTTGCACTTTGCCCCCCGACCATCAGCCCGCCTGAGTGTCACAGCTGATTGCGTGTTTGTAGAGCAGGGGTGCGGGGTGCTAGACCATCAATGATATTATGTAACATCTAAGTAGGCTAGATCCTAGTCATTGGTCAACTGGCGTGTCAGTTAGAAGCCATCTTGAATAGGTCAGTTTGCATGTTAAAGTAGATGGAATTGATTGTAACCCTAATATTTTTTTAAGTGTGCTGTTAGGTTGACAGGTGAGCAAATTAGCCATTAACACCAAATGATTTCTAAATTCCCTTATGAAATAACTTATTATTGTTCCTGTTTGTGCATTTTCGTGCTGCACAAGCTAAAACCATATCGAACAACCAACAAAAATACTTAATCGTATTTAAAACATAATGTCAAGCATAAATTAAAACGCAAAATTTCCATCTTGAATAGGTCAGATTGGCGCTTCAATTTACTTTACGCTCGTGCCTGTGCGGACGTATTTGAGACTGGGGATCTAGCCTACTATAGATGTTAAATGTCATTGGTCAACATGACACGATGAGGACATGTGCTCATGTCAACTTTGCCTAAAATATAATAATTAATAACTATAGGAGATTATTTCAATAAATAAATTCACATTTAGAGTCTACCCACTCAGTAATATAACTGACTTTCAGTGAGGGATATTAAATTTAAAGTAGACCAAGCCAACCATGTAGGCACCGACATCATCGACGAGCGTACAATGACTAACTAGAGACCGGCATATTTAAGTTGGAAACACGGATCATCAATCAAAATGGATTCGTTGATTGTTGAATTTGTTTATAATTCTCGCAGAAAAACTAGGTATTTTTTTTAGTTTGGACAATTTGTGAAGGGGTGTTCGAGGACTGTTTAAGAGGTTCCAATCCCTTGAATTCGCATTAGTGACTGAATTAAACCTCGGGATATACTTTCAGTCAGGATTGCCATGCAGTGGCGAGATTCTCTATGCTTTAATTTTATTTTTATTTTTATTGCCACCAACAACAGAGTTACCTCCACAAGTGCAATATAGGCATTTCATAAAATTAGCTAATACTAAAGCACAAAAAATAAAAATGATATCAAAAATCAAACAACATCTAAATATGTCTCAGGTGCACAAAAGAACATTATACTAAACGAAATGCAAAAAAATAAAATAAACTATGACGATTACAAAAGTTATAAACCTCAAGAACATATTTTGAAGAAATAGTTTTTAAAACATTGAAAGTTTAGGTCGTTAATGTCAAGATCAGGATGGATGACAACTAATTGTTATACGTATGTTGGATCCGGTTTATTGGTGAATTACTAAAAATGTCCTAGTCTGCTTTGGAAGATGGAAAGTCTGAAGGTTTCGTGTTAGTCTTGCAGGAACGTGAAAATGTACTGAATGAGAAGCTGAGAGTCAAAATAATTGTGCAGAAGCTTATACAGAAATATTAGATCTGTATGCTGGCGACGATTTTCGAGTGATGCAAGATTTAATTCTTGCATAAAGTTGAATAGTTGCTCTATGATAAGTAACATTGGTCTTGTAGCAGACATGCTTAACGAACTTCTGCTGATACGTTCAATGCTACGAATTTTGGTAATGTGATGAGGGTTCCATATGACACTTGCATAGTCCAATTTGAGGTCTTATTAAAGCCACAAAAAGCTTCCTGAAAGTGCCAATGGAAAATTCTTTTGTGCAATTCCTTTTCACAAAGCCGAGCATTTTAAGGGCCTCGGATGATAAGCTGTAGGTGATTATTGTATGAGAGATCACTAGACAGTTTGTACACCTAAATCACGGATAGTATCACCTTCATTAGCGGAGAGTTATCAAGCTGGTAAATGAAGTCAATATTACCTTTCCTTTTAGTAGTAGTAAACGTAATAAAATTACACTTAGCCACATTTAGGTTAAGCTTCCATGACTTACACCACGTAGAAAATGCATCAAGCTCCGTTTGGAGAGACTCGCAGTCCTCAATATTGTTGATGCGTTTGTACACTTTCAGGTCATCAGCATACATTAAACATTTGCAAGTTTTAAAACATGACGGAACGTCATTAACAAATAATGTGAACATTAACGGTCCCAGAATCGACCCCTGGGCACTCCAGATGTAACAGATTCAGGTGAAGATTTCCGTCATCAATAACAACGCTTTGCAATCGACCTGACAAGTAGTTGGAGAGTAGATTCAAAATATCTCCCTGGATCCCGTAGCCACGCAATTTCAGCAAAAGAAGGTTATGGTCAACGCTGTCAAGGCTTTGCTGAAATCAGTATAAACAGCGTCCACCTGCTGATCCCCATTATTGATGTGAAATGCAATGTCACTAGTGTATTGAGCAAGGTTGAGTCCTCTCAAACAGCTCTCGGACATCCCATTGTTCTAGCTCCAATATACCCCTTTAGACTAGAGGGCATACATTGCACCCTAAAAACAGGTTTTCTGGGATAAAAATTTTAAAATGTATATACCGTTATCGGTAAATAAATAAAATAAATTCGTATTTAGAGTCAACCCACTCAGTCACATAACTGATTTTCAGTGCGGGACAGTAAACCAAAGCGACCAAGCCAACCCTGTAGGCCCCGACGCAATCGACGAGTGAGCGATAACCAACCAAAGATCAATATTTTTAATAGAAATATATATAGCAATGCAGTGGTATGAACAGTGCGAACACTCGCGGATCAACGCCAAAATAAACAATGCCGATTTAGAACAACTTTAAATTTATTATGTGCCTCGTTGCTAGGACGGCTCCAAGTCAACGTTTACAAATTCTTAAGAAAAGAACTGATGGACTTAAGTCCAAATTAGAAGATAAAAAACCTTTGACACATACATCTCTCCCACATTACCTAACCTAACCTGACTAACATAAGAAGCCTCCCCGGCCCAACTCGCTTTCTTCACTCTTGACTTCGGATGTCCACACTGATGTAAAGAACAAACACACATCCTCGTCCTCCTAGGGTCTCAGACGGTATCTCGACTTTGCGTAAGAGAGTGTGATTACGTCACGTCTTGACCGTGTTGGATGAACGGCCAGCGAGGAATCTTCACCAATTATATTCTTCTATTTCCGTCCCGCCTAGGTGAAGAATTTCAAACTTTCCCTCTCACTATATGGAAATAGACTAGGTTTGCTTGTGGTACGACGTCGTGACAAAATATTCAACACATACTTTGTATTAAACATTTTCTCGTGAATTTTTGTTTTTATATTACAAAGTAATGCAGTGAGAGCTATCGAGAGGTACAAGGACTTGGTTTGTTAATGCGGGGGGATTAGTATATAAGTAAGTAACTTTTAAGAGAGTTATAGTTGAACGTGATTTTAGCGAAGAAGAAGAAGAAGTGCAATAGACTTCTCACGTTTAGAGTATGGATCGAATGAATTTTGGAAATATTAATGTTAAAATTATGTTACGTACGTTTATATCGTATATTGTTGTTACTACGAGGATTAGTGTTTGGCATAAAAATATAAGTTGAGAAATTAATTTTAAATTTAATTAATATTGTTGGAAATAGAAATTGAGATTTATACTGGGAAGGGAATGTTAAACAAGTTTTCAATGCTGGACATATGAAGCGGATGAGATTAAGAAGGGCCCATGGGATAAGGATATCTTTGTATGGAAGAGCATACAAGGAAAGTAGGAAGACCAATAGATAAATGGTAAGATTGATGAGAAAAGACTTTGAAGACTAAAATGAATCGTGAGATTAGGTGTCAGAAGTGAAGCTGTGGGAAGACTGGAAAGAGTGGGGTAAAGTGGTGGAGAGACAGATGAAGAAGAAGATGAAGAAACGCTGAGCCCAACAACCTTAGCACAAAACAGTATCGTGCCCTAGATAATGGTGTGAAGAGGACCACCTTTCAACATTGTTGGAAATGAGTAAAATATAAAGTAACTTCATTGTGTATTGTTTAGTAGGAAACCTGCTCATGAACAAATGTATGCCCTTCTTTAGGTGTGTAATTAGGTATTTTGTGGTTATGGTAAGCTAATAAGGGAATATCCGAGGGCTGTTTAAGAGGGCTCAATCTCTTACATTCGCATTATCGAGTACAGAAAACCTTAGAAAAATGTTTAGTCATGATTGTCGTTAAGGGGTCTCAAACTTGGGACGTTCCGAATCAAAGTTTAGCGCTTTACTCTTCAGGTGACATATGCCGTTAAAACAAACTACAAACATACCGAGTAAATGTCATTAATTTATTTTTATACTTCTCACGGTAAACCTGCCCAGGGTGCAAAGCATGCCCCTCTTCAGCTATCTATATATTGGAGTTTGGACGATTGTGATTGGAATGTCCGAGGACTAAATCCATAGCATTCGCATTAACGATTAAAGAAAACCTTTAAAACAATTGCCTTTCATTCGGAAGAGTTCGGACTAGCTCGGTTATTTTCGTCAACAGCTCACCGAGCTCCTGCAACAGGGACAGTACCAACTTTAAAATATTACATTTTAATTCTGAAGCTGTTTCCGATTTATCACTTTCTTTCTCCTGTCCACATGCAATAAATAACACACTGGCTTCGCAGTCGTAGGTTATGCTACTTCATTAAAAAAACACAAAATAAAAATTAACACTTCATTAATCTGTGGTCTCTTTGTTAGGACTGATGTTGTAAATAGCGGTTGTGGAATAGAAGAGGGGACGAGTGTAGGTAGATACTGCACCACGCAGTACGCTCGGTGCGTTTCGTGCAAGTAATCAAACGGATGCTTACACCCGAGGTGGTGATTATGTTGGAGTTATCAGTTTCTTGACACTATAATGACATTTTAACTATCACGATCATCACAACTACAAAACGACAAACTTGCGTGTTAATTGAATGAGTCATTTACAGACACACACATTACTCTCTATCAGAGACATATAACTACTTCATCTCAAGGTAGTAATTATACATTTTACGTCTTTGTATTATTAGAATTGATATTGTTATTTTTTAAGTGATTCATTATTTTAAGTTCTTTTAAGCTTAGCATCGGCTTTGTCCATTAGTTTGTTAAATAATTTTATTGAAATTAATAATATATAATCATTTTTATAATCGTTGTTCTTGAGTCAAATTGCCTATAACAAATATTTTAACAAAAACAAATAAGTTAATTATAAAATTTTAAATATTAAAAATAAAGCTGTTGGTAATACATAATAATATTCATGGATTGATTTTGCTTCAAAACAATAAATGTGTAATAAACCATCAATAATGATATTTCGGATATTGAATCAAAGTAGTATGGGATTCATGGTATTTTTTTATTTTACGCCAATGCTATATTAACTGGATAAAAATGAATCAAAATATAATGTAGAAAACCAAAAAATAAGTTCCTAATGATGGTATAGCATAGTGCAATCTATAGCTGACAATCTAATGGAAATTGTGAGAATTGGAACGGTTCCTTCCCAATACTGTTCTAATCTCATTATCCACAAATCCAACTTTGAATCCTGTTTGAAGCATGAATGTTCAAAACGTTCTCTACCTTACACCACAACTCACAATCTTGTTCAGAAAACTTTGCAGAAATATGATACATACAGCCCCACCAGTATCATAACCATCAATCATCTATTCAGCATCATGACTCGTATTACTACATACTCGTACGGCATCAAACATGGATGAATGGGCGATAGAATTACAATTTAACAGACTGTACTTGTATAAATCTCGTAATTCGTCTTAAGGTCAGCAAAGGTCTTGCGTGAAGCGGCGCCACTTATGACAAATGACGACGCCTAGTGCCCAGGCAGCACATCCGCCTACCTAGCTGGCGCAGCTTTCACTTTCCGCGCATACCATTGCAATTCACTTCAGGAGCCACGGAGTCACGTCGAGTTAGGCCATGGGAGGGGGGGGGGGGGGGGCGTGTTGTGTTTATCCACGTACCTTCCTAAATATACACCAGAAACAATTGTGAAAAATTTATGAACCCTTTCAAAAGATTCTTCAAAAGGATAATAACTTCAAGGAGAAAAGATAAATTATTTATTTGTTGGTTTAACACTCAAATACAGCATTGATGCTTTTTTATATCAAGGTATCTAAGACAGATTTTAAAACGTATAAACACTTTATTTAAAAAAACAGTACTTCATATAAATTTCAGTAAAAATTTAATAGGTTTACAAATTAACAACTACTATAGGTCTATAAAACAATAGTTAATACAATAATGATATTGTAGAATGATTTTAATGATTTTTATTAATGATTTCAATTTTTTTATTTGATGAAGAGGTAGGAGGAGGAAGAAAGCCTGAGCCCGGACAACGTCAGCAGAAAACAGTTCCATGCCCTAGATATCGTTGTAGGAAACACAAGTCAACTCAACGTCATTGGAAGTGACTTCTATGATTATCGTTATTGTTGTTTGGTTACTAACGTGTATCCTATTAATGAATTAGAAGGTCAATAGCTATCAGAAAATAAGAAAGGGTACGGAAGTACCTAAAGTAGGAAGCGAAGCTACTTAATCAACAGATTGACGAAGAAGAACACACAAATATTTACCTTGCATTAAAATATTTGGTGGAGGTGCCGGGTACGGATTAACTACCCTTAAAAAATACTAGCTTCGCTCTCTTGACCCCAATAGTTACGCAAACGATTTTGAATCTTACTTATCGATGAACAGTGTCAACAAAAAACGAATGCCAATCAAGGTCGTGTGCGAACACACGTACAGATGCAGAATGCTGATTGTAGGGCAGCATCGCTCCCTAAAAATAGCGACTTACAAGATATTCGTCACTCAAAGACAAAATAACTTTAACAATGGTTCTTTTTAACTGGTTGTCTTGATAATTATTTATAACCGTTTCCATCCCTAGCATTGGTCAGTACTGACTGAAGTGTAGCTAATCCCAGTAAAGAAGATAATTCTATAAACAGCCCTTGGACGTTACCTGTCAAATATTATCAAACTTATTTATTACTCTGAAGTGGGCCAAGACACATTAATCGGCTCCTAGGTCAAGATGAAGATATCCTTGTTGGTATAGGTCATCCTTTAAAATTGAATTAAAGCAATTCTTAATTAAATTACTAAAACTTACCTGAATTCGTATAGAGAATGAAGACCCATTCTAATAGTTCAACTAAAATATTTGTGCTAATGTGATCTTTAATATTTAAATGATTCGCGTTTTTACGCCCTGTGAAAATCGTGTTTTCAATGACCTAAAACAAGTTGTACGACAAAAAAGAAGAAATACAAATTCCAACGTCTTGAATGTTTTAACATGTCTTAAATGATAATTATGTAAGCAAAACAAATAAAATAAACAGTTTTTTAAATAATTATTTTTTTGTGAAAGAAAGTTGAAATAGCCCAGCAAAATGAAACTTAAATGCTTTATTGTGTAATATTTCACAACTCACATCACCAACATAGACCAACAGTTAATATTTATAATACATTGCGCATTACAATTATGAACGTTAAACATGAAACCTATAAACTTTGAGTCGAGAACCGGAAAGCAATTTAAATACGCCGAGTTTAACCAAATTATGCACAACTGTTCCTATTTTGCCACAGGCTTGATTCAAGTAGTCATTTTTTTAGATTTAAAATAAAAAAGATTTAAATTCGAATTTGGTTTTAATTTCTCGTATTAACTCTGCCCCGGGAACAAATTGTGTGTCCCTCTCCACATTTTCGGTAGGGATTTGGGTTTGAGTAATTGACTAAAACAATTATTGTTCCTTGATCAATATCCAATTAATATTTTTTCATTAATTTTAGTTGTTAATGATTAGTTAATTTACATGTTAAATTACTGAATTATGTCATTGTTTTACATTTTTTTAAAATAACAGTTCAATCACAATTGTGAAGTTTCCTTGTTGTATCAGTAAATTCTTTGGTCACAGTCATAAAAAGTTTTTTAACGTTTTATTTGATAACCAACAAGATATGACATAATCATTCTTGAGGTAGGCATCTTCATAGTTAAATAATGAAATACATGTGAAATCTGCGTTAAGCATTTTATTGATCATCACATGTAACTTGTTTACGATTCAACAGAACGATTTCAACATTTCTAACATAACGTATTAACTAATTTAACTTCCTTCCCCCACATCAATACGGTATTATCAAATTGAATAAGCTATTTCACGGTTGTGCATAAACGTAAGTATGTGGTTGTATCACTAAACCGAAATGTTTTTCGACAATTTAACGACATGTTTTGAAGGCGGTGAAAGATGACGATAGTTAAGATGGCTGTGATAAAGATGGTGGTCGCTTCCAAACGGATCCTCGTGCCAAGTCCCTGTCTAATCAATTAGATTGGTCAATGTTTCTTAGGTAACTCAAAGCACCAGAGCAGATGTTTTAAATCCCATCTTCTCTGACCTCTATTACATAAAGTTGTTAAATAAGAATGTAAACAACAAATAAGAGTTTTGAACCGGTGGACGAAAAAAATCGTACATCTAACGTTATTTTAGAAAATTATTTTCCCTTACATTCAGTACGGAGACAAAGGTGTGTTGAAAAAAAAATAGCATAGCTATAAATTAAGTATTGCACCTAGAACTCTCATTTTCTTACTGACACAAAATTTGCATATAATGGCCAAAAAAGAGCTTAAGACGAAAAAAAATCTTTTTTATTCAAGTTCCTCTTTTATTTAACCAACTACAGCCATTTTACTTAAGCAATCTAGACTTAAGTATTTTTCGTGGTTATCTTCAGTCGCTAATGCGAATGCAAGCGATGGAATCCTCTTAAACAGACCTCGGACATCCCGTCACAATATCTTACTCCAATATACCTGAAGAGGGTCAGAGTTAAAACATAATTTGCGTTTTCAATTGCTAGGAACGTGTAAGAAAAATATATTTAATGAATTGATTGGTTTGGGAGACCGGTGGTCTGGCAAATAAACAACTATAGATATCTTCCTCTGAAAACGTCACTAAAAAAATGTCACCACAGTCATTAGAATATGCCGTTGGAGTGGCGGCTCTGGGGTTAAAATAGGCAGGGCACAATATATTTGAATGGACTTGCGTGGGCTACAAGGTGTTCTGGGGCGAAGCCCAGCCGGCGGAGGCGAAAAATTTGCATATATTAAGCTCCAGAAAGCCTTCACAGCGATTGTAGAAGGAGTAACTATACTCATAACACAAATATTTCAATATTTTTTTAGGGCGCAACAAAGTTATAGACACTGAGGCTAAAGAGCTAAGTTTAGCTGAATTGGTTATACGGGTCCGAGGACAAATTCATATCATTTAAACTGTTAATTTTATCTAATATTTTATTGACCTTGCTGAAAAGTAAAGAAATAATAGCACACTAGACAATTTTAACTGTGAAATATTTAATGCTTGAAAATAAGTTGTAACTCTTCATTCTTTGGACAGGCGAATTCCTCGATTACTCAGCACAACGAGCAGTAACTAACTGTTTCTCCTTACAACAAGCTCTGGGCCGACTAAAATCATGCCCATCCTGCCGGAGTTCCAACGCTTATTGCGAGGCAACGATTCGGCTATTTCCGAATAAAACTGACTGCGCAGGCGCTACGTGGGCGCAACTTCGTCTAGCCCGTAGTAGGCTCACTCGAGTCAAGCGTTGTTCGCTGTTTCCTTACCGCGCGCGCGCTCACATTGAAAATACAAACTATTTGATTTTATCTAAATGTGTACCACGACGTCTACAACTCGTATATGTGAGTGATTGTTGGCGGGAAGAGTAGGAGGGGCACATGCCCCAATGCCCTTATGGTAGAGCCGCCTCTGGCCGTTGGTAATATGTTTATCTTAGCCAGTAAGCAATGATAAAATGAAAATAATTTCACCATTCCCTCAATAATTTCCCAACCAACGATGCTAATGCAAGTTTTATTGTCTCGCCCTTTACGAAGACCCTGACTACATCGTAAAGGCGCTAAAAACATAAATGTCATTCTGAAGTTGGCCTGGATTTTTTCAGTAGCTGGCTAGAAGACATCTCAAGAACGCCATTAGTAAATAAAATACAAGAGTGCTAATTCGCGGCTTGATTTGAAAGACTCGTGTCAAAGGTCGTTGGTACAGAAGAAGGTGCCAAGAAAGGTGTTGTGATGTGGCGTCGTTTATTACATAGTGCGGGCGTTAATGGCCATTGTGTTACTAGTACATGAGTGAGGATGTTAAATGCATGGCAAGATAAGATGAAGTTGACATGTCGTTGACACTTTTTGTGATTCGTGATATTGATTTTATAAGATAACACCGAAATAACACCTTTTAATAAATAACAATAATACTTTTTAACCATTGTTTACATTAATGTGTTTTATAGATATATTTTAATGGAATTGGGAAAAAATAGCAACGGTAATAACATAAAATTAGCCCTACATCTTTACGAAAATTGTTAAACTTTATTGATAGATAGATATATAGATGTTTTTATTCACTAAGGCTAGTACAGTGTACAAGTATAACTCTTTGCAGAGAAAATGAATAGTTTATAGTAAATAATATTAAGTGATAATAAGTGATAATAATTATAATAATGTTATCACTTCACATCGCCAGGGTTATTTCTTGTTCCAAAGTAAATGGTGACAAATAATTGTTATATTGCAATCAAACTAAGCATCATTCCTCTTGACAAAGGAGAAACATAAACTTCCCTACAGTCGTGTTTATGTTGTTGTTTATGTTTAATGTTTAAAAAAAAATTTAAAGAACGAGATTATGTTTTTTTCTTTGTAGAGAGTCAATATCATACGAGTAATATATAGTATTTACTTTACTCTCCATTTAAAAAAAAATGTTGACGGAATTCTGTTTTGTTATATGGCTTTCCATAAAGTTGTCGATAAATGATATGCTTTATATATTTTGAAAATTTATCTTAAGCGATAAAACAAAACAGTTAACATTTAATTTTCAAGTTGTTAATGTCAATATCGTGGTTTTTGTTTCAGAACTACCTTCTCTGGACCAGCGTTGCTGTCCTCCTTGCAACATTGCAAGGCATCTCCTCCCAACAAACAAAGTCCATCCCTACAGGCGAGGATCTATGTAAGCATTCATTCCATGCCTACCTGTGCAACCCCCAGAAGACAACCGGCAGAAGACGGGTGTACGATGGCAAAATGCCGAGCGCCCCACGGCCACCCAACCCCAACCAGCTGACCGGCGCGAACTCCTTCCCGCAAGGATCGAGGTTACTGCCAGACAGAGAGAAAACAACCCAACCTCCTAGAGTTCCCGAGCAAGCGAATCTCATTCCCGACACGTCGAATGTCTTCCAGGCTGCGGGTTATTTACCTCCCGTAGGTGTAGCAAAACCACCGTCCCGTGATCGGACAGGAGATCCTTCAAATGATAATTATTTGTCGTTATTGCCGCCAACGCCACCACCACTACCAACAACTACTCAAAGACCCCCACCTCCAAGACCTACCACTAGGCCTCCATCTCCACCGCCTCCACCAACAAGACCCACACCACCACCTTACAAACCAACGACTAGACCACCCCCTCCCCCAACAAGACCCACACCACCACCTTATAAACCAACGACAAGACCACCCCCTCCCCCAACAAGACCCACACCACCACCTTTCAAAGCAACCCCTCCACCAATTCGAACCACCCCAAAACCAACAACCCCTAGACCACCAACCGACGTACCTTTAAGATTCGGTGCGAACCAGGACTCTAGTGTTCAAGTTCGTCCAGAAAAAAAGAATGATTGTGGACATGCTTTCCATAGTTATCTCTGCGAAGCAAAGAAACCCTCTGGTAGTAGACGAACTTACAATGGTCAACGCCCTCAGAATATTCCTCAAGGACCTAACGTCATCGGAGCAAATTCCTTCGTCCAATCAGAGAGGGTCTTGCCGCCGACCACAAAGGCACCTCCTGCAAGACCACCACCGCCCCCTGCGACTTTGAAGCCATATGTGAGACCAGACAATACACTACGAACAACGACACCGAAGTATCTGCAAGGATCAAGCCTTTTAGGGGAGAACACTTACTTGCAGCCAGCAAAGATTGCACCTCCAACAAAATATCTACCTCCAGTTCCGGCAACAGCGGCGCCGTACAAACCAGCGCCACCACAAGCTAAACCAAGATTTGAACCGGAAATTCAACCGGCTGCAGCTCAAAATCCTAGCGTAAGACTTGCTCCTGATGCGACTGAAAAGTCTGAAGGATGCAAACATGCCTTCCACAGCTTCCTTTGTGATACTCCGAAAGGAAAGAGTCAAAGAAGAATTTATAACGGACAACGGACGGGTCCGCCACAAAGCCCGAATGTGATTGGTCAAAATTCGTTCTTGCAGCCTTCGAAACTTCTGCCGCCACAACAGAAAACACGACACGTGCTCCATATGTTGCTGAGGGGTCCCTTTTGCTAAGTGAAAATTTGAGGCCAGATAAGATTACTTATCTCCCACCTCCACGACCGACACCAACATATCTGCCGCCAAAGGAACAAAAACCCCCTCCAAACAACAGTTTGTTTGGTGATAATTCGTTTTTGGATCCTTCGAGAGTATTACCGCCAGTTCAAAAGCCAATTCCTCCGCCGGTTAAGAAGACTCCTCCTCAAACCACCACACCACGCGCAACAACGCCCAGGCCAACCACACCTAGACCGACCACACCTAGACCAACGACAACGTATAGACCCAGACCTCAACCAGATATAAGAGGTGATTCCGCACAAAACCCCAGCGTGCAAGTTCGTCCGGATCAACCAGAGAAGAAAGAAAATTGTGGACATTCGTTCCACAGTTTCCTTTGTGAACCCGCTAAATCAGGCGGTAGACGTAGAAACTACAACGGAAGAAAACCTGACGTGTCTCCACCAAACACAAACTTTATTGGAGAAAACTCATTTTTACAGCCTGAAAGAGTGTCTCTACCAAAACCAACAACACCTCCATCAAGTGGTTCACTTTTGCTAGGTGAAAATTCTTTCCCACAAAGGAATGAAGTCAAGTTTAGTGCTAATACTTATTTACCTCCTCCTCAACCAACAAAAGGATATCTACCTCCACCAAAGAAAGGTCCAACAAACATAGATTTCTTAGGTTATGACACATTATTGGATCCCACACAGCTGCGATTGCCAACAGAAAAGCCACCACCAACGCAAAGACCTCCCCCACCACCTACTAAGAGACCTACTCCCCCTACTCAAAGGCCACCCCCTCCCCCCACACAAAGGCCAACCCCTCCGCCTACTAAAAGACCTACTCCCCCTACTCAAAGGCCAACACCTCCCCCTACACAAAGGCCTACCACACCTAGACCACGTCCAGACATCATTCCAGACTCCGCTCAAAACCCAAATGTAGTTCGCCGTCCCGATCAAGTCCAAAAAGACATCGATTCACACGCATTCCATAGTTTCTTATATCAAAAGCCAAAATCCGGTGGACGAAGAATCTATAACGGTCGAAGACCTACGAGATCTCTACAGGACGTGAGGTTGTCACCGCCCAGGAGAAGGAGGCAAGTTGCTACACCCGCAGCTGCTGATGAACATCATCACCACCATGACGATCACCACGGGGCAGCAGCCGATCACCATGGTGCACACGGAGCTCACGGTGATCACCACGCAGCTGGTGATCACCACGGCGCGCATGGAGCTCATGGAGATCACCACCATCACCACCACAACATCACATTAGAACAATTGTGCAGGGATCCTTTCCACGCATTCCTGTGTGATCCGGTGGACACAAGCAGGCGACAAGTCTATGACGGAGAGAGATACACTCCTGACAAGAGAGGTCGAACGAAAGGAAAAATATTTGGAGCGAGTTCCAGTATTCATACTAAAACAATAAAACCCGAATCCAACTCACTAGTAGGAGGATTCATCAATCATATTGAAGCTTCGGTACCTAATCAACAAGTTGTGGCCAAAGCACAAACTCTTTCCCAAAAGGTGCCTACTTTTAGTTCAATTTCTCCTAAAAGTGTACAAAGTGAGGTTCTTGGAAAGAATAATGTTGTTCCAAAGTTCGTTCAGGTAAAACCTACCGAGAAAATTTTTACGAAACCACCTAGTCCAGTTCAAAGCTACACTTCAGCGCCCATTGTTGTTGCCCCGTTGGCTACAAACCCGTTTGCAAATCCTTTGAATGAACAGCCAAAATTAAATATTGATTCTTTTCAGAATATAAGGTCGGCTCTCTTGGCGGAAAGGGTGGAGGCCCCAAGGGCGGATTCAATACATCAAAGAATTTCAGAAATTATTAGCACGACGGTGCCACGCAAGAAAAGTAATGTCGATGTTGTTTTGAAACCTTTTGAAGGCAGTGTACCAAAGCAGTTTAGGCCACGTCAACCTCAGTTTGCTGCAGAAGTTCTTTCTACTCAAGAGCAAAATTATTATCGAAGACCCAAAGTCGTAGAATCAAACGGAGGCTCACAAAACACGCAGCAGTACAATGCGGAGAGGCAACAGCAAAGACCTCAGCGGAGAAGGAGGTTGAAACCGAGGCCATTTGCTACTCAGGAATCAGTGGCTTCCGTTGAAAGACAAGACGCTTTTGATTCTAGCGATAGAACCACACACACGCCCATCCACAGGAATCGATATTTTGATTCCCTACATACGTGGCAGGATGGACCAGTTCAGAGAACTTTTGGTGAGAAGGTCAGACAGAGGAGATTGCCGGAAGGTGAAGGTAATCTTGGTGAGGTTTTGGTGACTCCGGTGAGCCCTGCTGTGTTTGCTAGGGGTCCAAGGGGGATAAATGCTAGAAATTTGGCTCCGGATACAAACTGTGGGTATACGTTCTTCGGTTACCAATGTAATAATCAGAATGGCGGTGAAAGAACGAAACGCGAAGAACCAAGAGTTTTTACTGGACAAGGGAGGGCAACAGAACCCGAAGAAAAAGTGGTTGTTCCGGTACCGAGGGATACCAAACACGTGCAGAAGATTGAGAAGAGAGTTCGGACCGGAGGTAAAGGTGGATAAGGTTCATCCCACGGTTAAAAGTGAGGAGCATAAGGCAAAGACGGAGGAAAAGAGGGTTTTCACAGGACAGGGGAGACTACCGACAGAAGAAGACTTGGTAGAGACACACCCGAAGAAAACCGACAAGAAGGGAGAAGTGGTGGCTACAACGACAAAAGAAGACTTGGAAGAGACACACCCGAAGAAAACCGAGAAGGAAGACGAGGTGGTAACAACTACGGAAGATCCTCAGGTTGTTTATCAAAGAGGGATCGAAGAGGAACAGAAAAGAAGAGACGACGATCTAAAGGCGAGGGAAGAAGAACAAAAGAGACGGGACGAAGAAGACAAGAGAAGAGAAGAGGAGAATAAAAGAAGAAAGGCGGCGGCCGCGAAGGAGAAAGCAAAGGGAACAACAGAAGATCCGCAGATCGCGTATCAAAAGGAAGTCGATGCCGAGCTAAAGAGGAGGGAAGTTGAACTCAAAGCGAGAGAAGACGAACAGAAAAGACGAGACGAAGAGTTGGAAAGACGAAAGGAGCAGGAATTAGAAGTTGAGAAGGAATTGGAAAGAAGAAAGGCTCATCAAAAGCTGGTGGACGACGAGTTGGAGAGGAGGAAGGAGGAACGAGTGAGGGTTGCGATGGAGGAGGAAAGAAGAGAAAAGATCAAGGAACTTGAAAAAGACGATTAGGGAAAGAGCAAATATAATTTCAAATTTTCTTTGCTACATTTATGGTTAAATGTTGACGAAAAGGCATTATATAAACGATATTGTTTAAATACTCGTTTTTTAAATGTACTTAATGTTTTGCCTGGACGATTGAATACTAGACGAACTGTCAAATTCTTCGTTTGGTCTCAATCCATTATTGACGAGAGCTTTCTGATCAAATCGATTGAATTTGTGTGAGCCCAAAGGCTTAATAGTTTCTTGAAGTCTCTCTACTTGTACACTAAGCACGTGATCTTATTCAGTTTTGGTTCTTTATATAATCTTTTTGACTGACTTTATTACGTCTTAAAATATATTGATGATTTTATTCCCTTACATGAAATGTTTTAAACACTATGAGCTTAAAAAATGTGTAAAATCAAATGTAATTAATTGTTTTTAAATGCTGTAATTCAAAGGTTGTTTCAAATTATTGATTTTGTCAAAACAAGTATCAAGCCATTACATTGAATAACATTGTTGAGTATTTGGATGTAAAAATTTGCTTATATTTCATTTTGATCAATATATTGCATTAATGTGAAGGATTGTTTGTGTTTCGGGATATTTAAACAAGTCAGGTGGGAGGTGTGAAATAATATTTTGATATTATTTTTTGATACAAGTTGATAATAATAGTTATTATTTCGATACGATTGTGTCACTAATCAAGTTAAGTTTAAGTTGTTTGTTTGCTAACAAAACTATTTTTTATTTTTCTTGTAGAAAATGGTATTTTTATAAATGAAAAAACGGAATTTCCCGTATACAAAAAAAGGAGTTCTTATGAAGTTAATTTCTACGAATGTAAGCTGTTCATGAAACGTGGTATCTTTTTCTTTATAATAAAAACACAAAATACAACGTATAAGTAAGAACAAAACAGTAAATTTAGTGTATCGTGAACAGTACATAACATATTATTTTAAATATAAACGTGTGGTTATTTAAGTTTATATTGCTTATTATGTGGTAAATAAAACTATACAAAAGCTGACTGTGAACTGGTTATTCATTTTTTATGGTTGAATATTGATTGTTATTCATGTAATAACAATCAATTTCTATGAATATAATAATTAACTTTAGTTAAGTTTGAGTGCAATAAGTAACATTTACTTTTGCTTATTATACAGTACCGGGTATATTTACCCTTAAAAGTAGAATGAACAATTCCAGAGGAGACAACGCTTTAACGCCATTATTTGGCGGAATTGGAAGATGGAGGCTTAGCTGTCGCTCAGCTGAATTTCACAGCATGGAGCACGAAAGACCCAGTTCATTGCTAGGTCATCAACATTGAGTCTTGCTGATATAAACATTTTGATGAGTGAGGCTATTGTTGTGACAATCTGATCAATTGACATGGCTGAGAGGGCGTCAACTAATCCGTTTGTTTTTGTATAGTTGGGAACACTTTGGTATTTTCAAGATTAGAGTCGATATTTGGTTAACGATTAAAGAGTATCCTAGGTCAGAAGTTTGTAACATCACTTTTGAGTCCAATATAATAAAAACATATTTAAATTTCTCTTAACTTAACAGACCGTTAATCTTTCAATAAAATATTTAATAACGGACAGACCTTTTAGCTTGAATAAATCACTTTCTTTATAGTTATGTAAATACCATGAAAATGCGACCTTAGTGTTGGAAATAGATAAATTAATAAAATAAATATATTCGTAAGTAGAGTTTATAACTCAGTTACTGAAATGAATTTCAGTGAGGTGTTTTAATTTGAAGAGGACCAAACATGCATTTACAATAGGCTAATTATAGAATGTTATATTAATAAATATCCTATCCTGACAAATCACCATTATTGTCCTTGTTTTGTTTGCGAGTGTACTTCTTGGTACTTGTTAAATGCATAATGCATGAAGCAACGTGGCTGTTTAAGATAGGATACTTGTTCCAATGTGTTATGTCTCATTTTATAGTGTAAATTGTCGCATATCTACAAATACTTCACTACTCAAAACGTTGAAGGGTCGTTTTTGTTATGTGCAATTGAAATTACCATTGTAATGTGTTCATTGATTGAGCAATATACAACTACAAAAATAAATAAAATAAATACATTTATATTTTAGAGTTGATTAACTCAGTGACATAACTAAAAACTTGAGATCAGAAGTTACAAAAATATTTCTTTTATGTGAAACAAGCATAGGCCAGAGGCATAAACTTATTATTTATCTTATGACTTACTTCAACATTGTTGAATTGCTGAATTAACAACCGCCAATAGCTTACAATGTTTTCAAATGCGTTCAATCAAAATTAATTGTATTAGGTTTCATGTTTTTAAAGTTATTTCGATAGAATGGTCCACGAAAAACAAAAGCCAAATTATATATTCAGTTTGAGCACAAAGAGAAATATAAATTATTTTCTTCGTCTGTAAAAGTATTCATTATATTATTAAACTCTTCTCTCAAGTGGAACGGGTTAAGTGGTTAGGGAAAGAAACCATGGGAAATTTGCATTTGGGAAAGTGCTCTAAAATCCCGCATAACTTTTTGACGTGAGAAACTAGGGCGCTTCAACCGGTTAGGTCATATTGCGCCGCCTGTGAATGAAAGTAAATTAGAAGAGCCAATGCAGGTATGTTTGATGATTAGACTGTTTTCTAAGTGTATAAATAACAAAATAAATTGAAGATGAAGAAAGCAATAGCAAACAAAAGTCATAACTTCATATAATTTTTTCAATAATTTTTCTGTGACAGGCGAACACCTGTGTTGGATCCGTTGGATACAAGGACCTTAGTAAGGTTCTAAAATTAAATTATAATTCATCTGACATGACAATTTTACGTATTGAAAATTAATAAAATATCATAAAAACACATAAAAAATTCAAATCAGGTTTGTGACTCAGTGGGTAGACTATAAATACGAATGCATAATATATCGATGGTATTTATATATTTAAACGAGACAATAATAAAATGCCTAGATCCTGAGGTACCAACATTCCAATACCACTGGTCAAAACATGATGTCCTTGCAACTTCAAAACAATGATTCATTTTATTGCAAAATAAAATGTCAAATTGAGTTGTGTATATTTTATTCAATTTGTTGACCTTCCTTTATTTTATCACATTGCTCATCTAAGATTACATTTCAAACACATTGTTACACACTGTATTCTTATCTAGATACAACAAACAACTAGTTATTTTGTATGCACGGTAAGTTGGTAGTCGACTGCAGAGCCCTCCTGCGGTGGAGTTTCAAGTTTCAACTGACCTCTGGCAGCATCTAGCGGTGACAGATGGAACCATCATTCATAGAGCGTAACCTTAACCCCGCGTCTCGGATGTCATAGGCTAAAGGTAAACGTTGAGTCTAGTTGGTACAAAGGTGATAATCAATTCGTTTTGACGTATAGTTGCAACAAAGGCTTGTGTAAATATGTTATGACATATTGCATTGCAGCACGGACTAATCTGCATTTTATGATACTCAAGTGCGTGGGTGTGTTTTAGTCAGATTCCTGTTCTGACTTACACCACATATATTTGAAATTTTGAGTAGTTGTCAGGAAAGTAGAAATATAGGACTCTATGTTAACACTTTTTCTAAAATAGTTTTATAAACTGCAAAACAATCTTTTTCACGATTTTCGATTTTGTAAAAAAGTACAAAATTGACTATTATTCGTAATTTTTTTGTGGCTAATTGAAAAAAAATTTAAAAAATCTACGACCGTAGAGATGATCACGTTTACTTTATTGCAAAGTTGCATATACTTTAGATGCTAATTGGCCGAGCGAATAACTTTTTACCAACTGCCAAATGTGTCCCATTCCCTTTTAACTAACTTATAAGAAACACGCAAATATTGTTTTAATTAAAATTAGAACGATATGTTTTACACTCAATGATAGAACTTGTTGGATATATTGTTCTTCGCAAAAAGCAAGTGTGATAGTAGAGCAGTATTGATTATTGAACGGACCCTCGGTGATCAAAATCAATAATGGAAATAAAATAAAATATTGTATTATTACTCAAAATTCTGGCTACGAAGCACTTAAAAATTCGTCAACTTAATTTATTAAAATCACATTTATTTATTCACCAAACACAAATGTATTTATTAAAATACTCTTGTCATTTTCTTCTCAGAAATATAATAATTTATTTTATTCATGAAGTCTTTCCTTAGCTAAAAAAAACACTTTTCCCAAGTAAAATTTGAAAGTTCATTATATTAAAACAATGCGATGTAGTTACCTAGAGTCCCGTGTGTAGAGGTCGTATAATCAGCCAGGCTAGCTAGCTAGCTAGCGTGCATTAGATCTAGTAACCGAAAGACTGGCTCTCTCGTGCGTACAGCTGATCTATTTATGAAATCACAAGACGTGAACATGATTATACGCTCCGAAAATTATGACACAGAAAACCAGCAAGATCTTAAACATTTCTACTAGAAGAATATAATCAGTTGGAAAATAACCATCTTTAAGAAGAGATCAGTTTAACAAAAGTTGCGAAGGTGTTTTTTTAATGGTAGGCAGTGATTCTTAAATATATTATTTGTTGTTTATTGCTGAGGATAAGGCTCAGATATTTCAATGAATAGTGTGTAGTGTGTAAAATGTGTTTAGTTTTCCGTGCTCTATATTAATATCATATTGTTATTTTTAACTGCGTTTTTAGTAAATTCAGTGAAGTGTTTGTATGTGTAAATGTTACTGCGAAAAGTGTGAATATATAGTGCTTTAGTTCAAGAAATGATTATTAGTTTTAGGGTGCTTGGATTGATTAACTTTAATTACTTTATTATATAAACGATTACATTTAATTAAAATGCGCGAAAAGTGATCCTACGTTATACACAATCATGATACATTACAAATAATTTTCTCAATTTTAAAGATATATGTTCTAAATAATTATTCTTTCAAGACTAAACAATTGGTTAACCTCGCGTATTGAGTGTTATCATTTATTTTAAACATAGATATCAATTATAATCGGTGTTTATTAAAAATTTCAATTATTTGTATTAGTAAATTGAAAGAATACAATCAAACGTTTGACTCGATATATGTTGGCCACAGAAGTATATTACACTAGGAAAACGCTTAAGTCCCGCCGCGTTGTTGGATGAGCGTAATTGGTGCATTGAGCTGCCATGTGTTATGCGGATTTTCTGTTGTTCTGTGAAAAAATCATTACTAAGTTGAAGATTTTTTTAAAATAAATTTAAATTAAATAAAAATAAACTTAAATTTTAAATTTTTTATTAATTGTAATTTAAAAAGGAAAAAATCGTAATATTGAAATTTTCATAAGAATAATTATTCGATTGCGCACAAATTTTACACAAATATATGAATTTATAAAATTAAGGTTCTGTGAAAAATTATTACAATAGGATAAAGCATATTGGTGTTATAAGTCAAAGAATTGTTTTAAAAAGAAAAAATCGTAAAATTTCGATTTTCATGAGAAATAATTTTCGATTACGCTCAAATTTCGCACGAATATCTTAATTCATGAAATTTTTTAAAAACCCGTGAAATTTTACTTTAAAATGATTGGGCCCCGATTTTAAAAACTTTTCCTTTTTGTTTAATAAAAGTTTCCTAAAAGTATTTTTTTTACCTATGGCATATTAAAATTTGCGCGCTTTTTTGATGGCAACTTTTTCTTTGATTTGAAAAAATTTTTTTTTTGGGGATAAAAAAAAATTAAACTTTTTGACCGGCATCAAATGTTTTGGCTATCTCAGATTTGTCGCGTGAGTTGAAAAAAAAACTTCGATAATTTTATGTAACTTTTACTTTTTGAACGATTTTGCCACAAAACTAAGGCATTCATCGAGAACAAAGTTCATGAAAAACGATTCGAACGTTATGGCGAGACATACAAACAAAAAAAAAAAAAAAACAATCAAACAAACAAAACCAGTGACTATTTTTTCCGGCAGAGTCAAATGGAAACGCTCACTTCGCTCGCTTAACTACTTATCGGATCAAAATAAAATTAACATATTCGTGACCGGACGGACATTCTAAATGATTTGGCCACCTCAGATTTTGTCGCCGTTTAGTTTGAAAAAAACTTTCGATTAACTTTAATGTAACTTTTTAACTTTTGAACGATTTTGCACAAAACTAATGGCATTCAATCGAGAACGAAGCTTGCGGATGGTCAAAATTTCAACTCGATCCGAGCCTCCGTTCGAACGTTATGGCGAGACATACAAACAAACAAAAAAAAAAAAAAAAAAAAAAACAAAAAAAAACAAAACCAGTGACTAATTTTTCCGGCAGAGTCAAATGGAAACGCTCGCTTCGCTCGCTTAAATATAGGACTCTATGTTAACACTTTTTTCTAAAATAGTTTTATAAACTGCAAAACAATTTTTTTCACGATTTTCGTTTTTGTAAAAAGTACAAAATTGACTATTATTCGTAATTTTTTTGTGGCTAATTGAAACAAAATTTAAAAAATCTACGACCGTAGAGCTGATCACGTTTGCTTTATTGCAAAGTTGCATATACTTTAGATGCTTATTGGCCGAGCGAATAACATTTACCAACTGCCAAATGTGTCCCATTCCCTTTTAACTAACTTATAAGAAACACGCAAATATTGTTTTAATTAAAATTAGAACGATATGTTTTACACTCAATGATAGAACTTGTTGGATATATATTGTTCTTCGCAAAAAGCAAGTGTGATAGTAGAGCAGTATTGATTTTTGAACGGACCCTCGGTGATCAAAATCAATAATGGAAATAAAATAAAATATTGTATTATTACTCAAAATTCTGGCTACGAAGCACTTAAAAATTCGTCAACTTAATTTATTAAAATCACATTTATTTATTCACCAAACACAAATGTATTTATTAAAATACTCTTGTCATTTTCTTCTCAGAAATATAATAATTTATTTTATTCATGAAGTCTTTCCTTAGCTAAAAAAAAACACTTTTCCCAAGTAAAATTTGAAAGTTCATTATATTAAAACAATGCGATGTAGTTACCTAGAGTACCGTGTGTAGAGGTCGTATAATCAGCCAGGCTAGCTAGCTAGCTAGCGTGCATTAGATCTAGTAACCGAAAGACTGGCTCTCTCGTGCGTACAGCTGATCTATTTATGAAATCACAAGACGTGAACATGATTATACGCTCCGAAAATTATGACACAGAAAACCAGCAAGATCTTAAACATTTCTACTAGAAGAATATAATCAGTTGGAAAATAACCATCTTTAAGAAGAGATCAGTTTAACAAAAGTTGCGAAGGTGTTTTTTTAATGGTAGGCAGTGATTCTTAAATATATTATTTGTGGTTTATTGCTAAGGATAAGGTGCAGATGTTTCAATGAAGAGTGTGTAAAATGTGTTTAGTTTTCTGTGCTCTATATTGATATCATATTGTTAATTTTAACTGCGTTTTTAGTTTTTAGTAAATTCAGTGCAGTGTTTTTATGTGGTAAATGTTACCTGCGAAAAGTGTGAATATATAGTGCTTTAGTTCAAGAAATTATTATTAGTTTTAGGGTGCTTGGATTGATCAAATCTTTCGATACTTTATTATATAAACGATTACATTATTGTAATGCGCGAATAGTGATCCTACGTTATACACAATCATGATACATTACAAACAATTTTCTCAATTTTAAACATCATTTAAAATCAGTATTAAATAAAATAAAAGGTGTACTAATTTTCAAGTTCTAAATAATTATTCTTTCAAGACTAAACAATTGGTTATCCTCGCGTATTGAGTGTTATCATTTATTTTATACATCGATATCAATTAAAATCGGTGTTTATTAAAAATGATTCCAATAATTTTTAGAAGTCAATTGAAAGAATACAATCAAACGTTTGACTCGATTTATGTTGGCCACAGTGGTATTTAAAATTTAGTTTCAGAAATATTATGTCTTGGGGTTTTCTTTGATCATACACAATCACATTGAGAACCGATCATTCAGAACTTAAAATATACGTTGTTTATATACTTTATAATAATATATTATTATATTCGCGGTGAATTCGTATAAGTGCTGGACCACGAAGGTCAATGCCAATAGTATTTTTTTTAATATAAACGTTTATCACATTTTAACCAATTTCTTTACTGAACGTTAACATTTCGTAATTAATTCCGTATTAACATTTTAAGTTATTTGTTATTGAGATAGACTATCTAAAGAAATGATTAAAATAATTTTAAGTGAACCATTTTGTGAATTAGACAATTATTTTAGATACTTGAATAATAATTCGTCCATCAGTTCTTCTCTTAGGAATTTGTAAACGGTGACTTTTGAGCCGTCCCAGCAACGATGCACATAATAAATTTAAATTTGTTCTGAATCGGCCTTGTTGATTCTGGAGTTGATCCGCGGGTGTTCGCACTGTCCATACCACTGATTTCCATATTTCCTATTTAAAAAAAATCGATCTTTCGTTGGTTATCGCTCACTCGTCGATTGCTTCGGAGCCTACAGGGTTGGTTTTGTCGCTTTGATTTAATGTCCCCCACTGAAATCCAATTACATGACTAATTGGGTCAACTCTAAATACGAATGTATTTATTTTATTTAATGTCAATAGGTTTTGTTTAATCGATTTTCACATTTTCATCAATTTCTTTAGAGAACGTAAAAACTTCGTTATTAATTTCATATTAACATTTAAAGTTATTTGTAGTTGAGATAGGCTATTTCAAAAATGATTTTGTGAATCAGACAATAATTATTGTAGATGCTCGAATAAAATCTTTAGTAAAACTAAAGAAACCATTTTAGGTCAAAACCTCACAAATTCTCAACAAATTTCAGGTAAAACTCCAGACAAATGCGCCTAGTATAGTTTCTCGTCATACACGTGGTGTAGATAAAGACACTCTTAGTGCGCGTGGTGTACGCCGGTGTAATGGTGTCTACACCGCCCTACAGCAGCCGAACATGGAGCTCGCGGAGCTGCGTAGAACAGTTTGGAATCTACAAGGACGAGGACCAACTCACAGGATATAACTACTATAAGAACAGCACGAGGTTCGTCAGGACGTTCGTGGTGGCGGCCATCTTGGGGGTGGTCACGCTACTGGTGAGTTGATTTCCTTATATTTGTTTTTTTGATGAGCGTAGCGAGCGTAGCGAGCGAAGCGAAGATTCCATTTCACTACACTGGAGAAAAAAATCAGAATGTTTTTTTTTTTTTTTTTTTTTTTGTATTTTTGTGTGTTTGTTAACACGATTCCGGCTAAACCGATACTCCGATTGCGATGAAATTTTATGGAGACCTTCGAAATCTCTGAACTTAGAACTGCCACGTTTTGAGCGCAATCGGGAAATTTTTTCTCATAAAAAACGCAATTTTACGATTTTTTTCGATTTTTAAAATTTCTTAGACGTATAACACCTACATGCTTTCCGATTGTAATTATTTTTTCACCCGAACCTTAATTTATGATTTAAAAAAATTTCGTGTGAAATTTAGCGTATCGAAAATTATTTCTCATGAATCGAAATTTTTGGTCTTTTTTATTCACTGAAACCAATTCTCTTTGACTTTAACATACAAAGTATTTATTTATTTTGTAAGATTTTTTATCGATTTTCACATTAATATTTCTTTAAGAACGCAATCGAATAATTATTTCTTTATACAAATTGCAATTTTAACGATTTTTTTCTCAAAAAAATTAGATAATTAAAAAAAATTTTAGTAATCTTTTTAATTTGTTTAAAATAGAAATGTAGTATAGTTTTAATTATCAAGTTAGTGTAAAAAAATCTTCGCTAGTATGCAATTTGTTCACCGAACACAGAAAATCCCGCGTAACATGGATCTCAATCGGCCACCACATATAAAGCTCATAACCAACAACGCGGCGGGACTTAAGGTTTCCTTTTAAGTTTTAATGGTAACGAACATTCGGAGAGCACATAATTATTTAGCCAGCGGTTTAGCCGAGGTATTTTAACTAGTTCCCACTAGAACACCGAAGTTAAACAAATTCCGGCGTGGTCAGGGGTAGAGTGGGTTACCGCTCTGCCCTGAGACACACATATACCGCTGGTTAGAGCAGATGGAGGGTTCGAGAGCTAGTGTAACGGCTTCGTTCTCCTCGACGTCTGCTCGGCAGTCCGGGTTAGTAGAGGAACCTATATGACTGTCAAAGTAACACAGTCCTTTCGGATGGGACGTTAAGCCGTTGGTCCCCTTTGGTACTTTTCGAAAGGAGTAGGCTACGTGCTGGTACCGGGTTTCCCCTCCTCCCTTCTGTTCATACTTCATCCTCATCTATCACCACTCATCGTCTCGAATAGCCGAAGTGCATTAATATGAGACGTTAAGCAATATCCAATCCAATTAATATTTGTTTTTATCCAATCAACCATCAAACAAATCAAAAACTCAATCAATTGACATTTTGCCAATGAATTTCTGCCTTTGTTATCATCAATTGGACCACAAATCATTAATGGATGTTTAGCTAAGTTAAAAAAAATTGGTTTGTTTTATTAACTGTTTTGTTATTTTTTATATACATTTCAGTACTTTATAAATCGTCAAATCGTCATCGTTTAGGTAATTCATTATCATTATGTTATTAACTATTGATTTATAGACGAAGTTATTGTAAGTGTTAACCAACTGTATGTTTACTGAAATGTTTATGTTCTACTGTTTTTATTATGTTTTATGTTTTTATAATATGATTTTAAATTTATTATCCTAGTACCTCAATGTAAAATGGTAACAATTCTGTATTTAAGTGAACCAATAAGTAAATAATGAAAACGAACATTCGGAGAACACATATTTGCTCAGTTTTACACAGTAAATACACTATTTGATTGACTTTTTTGCTACATTTTTAAAAAGAAATCTGGGATAATGCGCATGCTCCTACTTCAGGAGCCCCGATTATTGTAACATTCTTAACCCATAAACCGAATACTCTTGCCGCCCTAACCAATCACCAGTCAGAAAGGGATAAAAATGTTTGTTCGTTTTATTCTTATCTGTATCCTTGAAAATTAACCCCTACATGAATAACTCCACCTCTAAATAGGTATTTCGGAGTAGGGGTATTTATTTATATGAATGGAATACCACGGGTTGCTAATAGAGATCTATTCTAACATTCCATAACGTAGAAAAAAACCTTGGACAAATCTTTCAGTCAGGATTGCCGGTGGCGGGTATCGTCCGTGACCTCCCGAATCAGACTCGTGCGTTACGCATGAGCGACATCTGTCAGGAATATCTGTTAAGGCTATTGTACCACCTCTGGCCGATAATTTGAAAGTCGAAGAAACATGTATGAAAAGTTTGCTGAATGAAAGTAGGCCTTTAAAATAACAGAAAAAAATTGTGATTTTTTTTGGGCGGGACATAACCTTACTATTGGAAATTATATTTAGATTTTTGGACAAAAGTGTACACAACAAATCTAGTTCAGAATTAAATTTTGAGAATCAGTTTTCTGGACATAGTTTCTAAACACCTTTAGCTATAACTTGACTATAGCTAAAATAGTTTTCTGAAAATAACAGTTGGTGTACGAATTTTTTTGTCAAACGGTACAAAACTGGAAAATCGTATTTGTACCGTTTGACAAAAAAAAATCGTACACCAACTGTTATTTTCAGAAAACTATTTTAGCTATAGCTTAAGTTATAGCTAAAGGTGTTTAGAAACTATGTCCAGAAAACCGATTCTCAAAATTTAATTTTGAACTAGATTTGTTGTGTACACTATTGTCCAAAAATCTAAATATAATTTCCAATAGTGAGGTTATGTCCCGCCCGAAAAAATTCACAATTTTTTTTCTAATTTTTTAAAGGCCTTCTTTCATTCATCAAACTTTTCATACATGTTTCTTCGACTTTCAAATTATCGGCCAGAGGTGGTACAATAGCCTTAACAGTCAATTAATTTGATAGAAATGTTTGATCAATACACACACAAAAAAAACTTTATTTGGCACATGCACAATTTATTAAATTTTGATATATTATTTTCTTAGACATTTGGTAACCGTATCTAAAAAATTAAATTCAAAGTGATCCAATAATTTATTTGGCACTTAAAATAGAAACCCGTTTCAATTAATGTAAATAACTTGCATTCCTTAGTGTGAAATACGACTCAACGAAAGGTTAAATTGAACACTTTCGATAGTCCATGCAGATAGTTACACATGATAGACAACTTTTCAATTCATGAAAATATTAATTGAAAATTCATACATTGTACTAATTTTTTATGAGAATTATTTTTGAAATGTGGAATAAATTCTACTTGGTTTTAGCATCCACATACACATAGACGTAAGACCAGTTGCCACAATGACAGCCACACTTTTCTGTCAAAGATTTTTATGATTTCACTTTTGTGCTTCTGTGTAAAGGACTGTTTAACAATAGATTAACCTTTGATCTTATCTAACACGTGCTGTGTTAAACCTGTTGTTAGAGTTTGGGGTATGACTGAGGTTGGTGCTAGGATTGGCTTCTCAATATGCTGAATACCTTGAGCAACATGTTACAATACACAAGTGTTATCTAAGGAAAGGCGCGTGTCTCTTTCATAAGACATCTAAACACAACATTTTTTTTACATTTTAAGTCCATACCACATCAGTTACGTTTTCAACTGTAAAGGGGTTAGGATCAATCCTGGTGAAGCCAATGTCATCGAAAGTAAATAATTTTAAATAATGTCAAATTTGTCAAAAGTCGTTTGTATTGTTTGTACCAAGGTGAACTGATATCATAAGGCGTTCCAAACAAACTAAAGATTTGAAATGATGTTTCATATTTAATTTAATTAATTAATAATAATTGTGTATGTATCGGTAGGCTAATAACGTTATAATATCAATTAAGCGAAATATTTATTTCACATCTGCATGGTCCAGAACCAAAGTATCGCGTATAAAAAGATGTATTTGTTTATGTTTTTATATGCTTTATATCCGAAATACACCATCAAATGGTAGTAACACCAAATAATACCACATTTTGTTATTTGCTATTGCAATATTCACTAATTTCCACTCCCCTTACTGATAATTTAAGGACGTTTTAATAAAATATAATATTATGATGAAGCCAAAACAACAAATTTATATTAAACGCAACGGTTTTCTTTTTATCAAAGATTGAAAAAGTTTGTTACATTTATATTCAAACCTTCAGGAGATATCACACAGTGGTTGTATAAGTCGTGTGAGTGAAAATAAGTGAATAATCAACTCACTGTTTTGCATTGTAAGGAATGTAAAATAATCACATAACATCACCTTTAACATTCAAAAGATAAAATAGTAATGCAGCATGCAAGTAACGTACGATGCATGCCAATAACTGTATGCCAAGGGCGTCAGCACGTCATGGTGGTAAGGGGGGATTTGCCCTTCCTTCCCCCCCCCCCCATTAGATTTTCAATAAATCAGTGTTCAAACGTATTTGGTCATTTTATAGTTTCTATAATACAAAAACTAAGTTCTGGATGATCCTTCCTTTCTCGTTGACAATCTCTATAAATGTCATGTTCATTGTTGTCTTGTTGTATGGTTATCTAAATGTGTTACTCTAATCACTGTGTCAGGCTACAGAGGGCTACACATGTGGGGTGCCCTGCATTAGCCTTCCTGCCCCACTCGACCGTCAATCGGAAGACCGGGATTCGATACCCTGAGGAGATGGATTTTTTAATTTCTGGATTGTTTCCATAAAACCATGCTATGTTGTCTACTTCGCTCCTGACACCTTTTGATTTCCAATTCGTGCAATGCCGGGGGCTAAAAAGAAACTATGACCCCATGGAAAAATCCTCCGACGCCCCACTGTATTTTAATATCTGCAGTACATCGTCTATATATCGCCTCTGGTTTAAAGGCATTTCGAAAGAACGTTTCGATTAAAAATTAAAAATTACATAATATTCAAGAAGTACATTTTTTCGATGAAATTTGTGAGTAAAACGTCGGCTTACAAATTCTTATTGCACCTTAATAACTATCGATCAGATTTTTAATAGGGTGTCGTAACATTTTTTTTAATGTAGTAATTTCCCTAAGAACCAAAACTTATTCCTTATCATGACCTGAAGACGTTTTACAAACTTAAGCACATTTTCAGCAATTTCTCTATATTATTTTCAATGACAAAATAAAAACGTGACTTAGATACTTTCCCTTTCACAACTTACTCATACTCTATGAATGGCACGGAATAATAATTGCAATTGTGTATATTGCCTGTCCTTCAGACGATAATCGCTAAATCATCTTTGTCTGGTGAGCGTTATTTGAATAGGTGAGAAGAATATTTAAATACTTTCGTGACAGTATGGCAACGAATGTGCGTTTTATTTATTCTTCTTGAAGTTGGCCTACTTATTTATTTATTTAACGTACATTTAATTCCAATTATAAAACTGATTTACAAAGGCGGTCGTGACGCCATGTCCAACAAATGCGATATCGGAACATTTGTATGTAGTTTATTATAAGGACTTCGTTTGTAAGACGACTCCAAAGTAACCGTCTTTAGGTTTTGCCTATAGGTTTAGGTCCAATAAAAAAAGTTCAAAATCTTGCCTGAAGCTTGGTTTAAACCCGAGACCTTTTGCATTGGAAATAGGGACCTACGAGAGAGACTTAAAGAAAATATATACATGTATCCTGCTTCTTTCTAGATATCAATTATTATCACAAATTATTGTTGATAACAGTAAGTAGCAAAATCTTAAACAAATTGTGTTTTTCTTGACGGTTTAATAAAACCTAAAATATCAAAATATTCATTTGTTTACTATTTTTCGGTAATGAAATTTTAAAATCTATCAAAATACAATAAATAAGATTGATATTACTATGTTGCCTGATACCTGATCAAAGATTTTTAAGAGAATCAGCTGGCTACAGCTACAGGAAATGGTCGATTACCAGCACATTCTATCCTCGACCAACTCCTAAGTTGATCGGTAACTTTCAGACTTAAAGTGCACCGTGGGAACCAAGTGCATTGTATGCGAGAGGCGGGGCACTTTCTTCCAGTACATCCTGATAATTACTGTTTGTGGCGGCGGATGCTGCTTGTTGGTATAAAAAGCTGTTCAAGACGAATACTATTTAAGGCTCTAAAATAATATGAACTACTTAAACAACTACAATATAATGTTTTTATAATACAAACACTAACAACAAAAACGTGGGAGGCATTGAAACGACAGAAGTAGCTCGTGAGCAACGCAGGAGACGCTGATTCAGGAGGTCACGCGTTCGAATCCCGCCACCGGCAATCCTGACTGAAAGTTATTTATGTTTTTTTCAGTTTGTATACGTCGAATGCCTTTATTGAGTTCCCTTTTCACAAAATGCGCCAACACATTCAACTTATAGTTTGACACCGGGTAAATCTTACCTGTATCCTACAGAGGACATCCTTGCGAAGAAAAATAAGTTTTGGAATAAAAAATATTAAAATAATGTTGTGGCATGTGAGTGTTTTGTCATTTAAAATTAACATAAGTGCAGCATAGGTACAAGTAAGAATTTCAAAAAAAACTGGTATATTCGGTGTTTATAATTTAAACTATTTTTGTGCTTTATTAAGTATATTTTTTTTCTTTGGCCTGGCCGATTTAACATAAAACATTCTTTTTTAAATACACTGCCATAATATTATGATAAAGTTCAATTTTATTGATAACAATAAACAATAACAAAGATGAACGAGTGAAGTAAGAATGTTTAATTCAGAGCCTCTAAAGCAATATGCCAGATAGTACTCTTCGAATTAGTGTGTGCATATTTAGGTATATAGAAGCAGAATAAACAAAAATAGATGGATTGTCAGTATCAAACTCGCATTCAATTTATATAATGTTTCTAAACATTTTACACTAATTGAAAACTTGTACCTATTTAATACACATTGTAAAAAATGATATAAAAAAATGAGTTCAGATAGAATCGCATTTGTCCCGAGTTGTTAACTTGTAATCAGGTAAAGATAATTAGCATCTGCATCTTATTAACAAGGCCGTGCTCAGCTCTCTGTGGCAGACGTCTGACCCAGTCATGTCACGCCATAGATAGCGAGTTGCTCTATCTAACTAACGCCAGCTCTAGTGGCTGAAAGCTGTGTTAATAGTTTATGGATGGCGAAGCGAAGACTTCATTTCATGTACCCCCAAAAAATTGGCTGAAGTTTTTTATTTTTTATTTGTAATTTTTGTCTGTTTGTTAGCGCTCTACCGGGCAAACGGCATAAATGCGTTCTTGATGAAAATTTGAGAGGATCTTAGAAATCTCTGAACTTTGGCTTTTCACGTTTTTTGGTACAAGCTATCAAATATTTCTTATTATTATCGTACCTTTACGACTTTAAAAATATTTTTAATGAGATATTTTCGTGATATTTGGCCAGTGACCGGGCAAACGGCTATCTCCTATTTGATGAAACTTTATGGGAACGTTTAAAATCACTGATATTATATATGTTATAATTTTAGAGACATTTGAAGAAATCGTTCTTATAGAAATAGTACTTTTACGATTTCCCCCCTGATTTTAATACAATATTTTCGTGATATTTGGGCTGATAGTCAACCATATACGCTCATCCATCAACGCGACTGGAAAAAGCGTCCTAGTTTAAAAAAATACGTTGTATATATTTAAGAATGAAGACTTCTTCGTTAAAGGTGTTTAAAATTATATCTTTAGTGTAACATAATATTTTATTTTGAAGTGCATCTGACAATGGATGTAATGATTTCTTATGAACCTTAAGATGAATGTGCACAAGATGTATCTTTATCTTACCAACCAATTTACTAGATTATGAATAAGGGAACGTGAGTTTTCCTTGATTTTCTCTTCATTGTTCAATTTCCATATTAATGTATGATTAATTTAAATTGAAATGCCTTGGAAATATTGATTAATTCAGAAATTAAACACTATCGGACATGGTATAAATGTATACTTGGACCTATTACAATAGTAAAGGAGAAAGGGTTTGTACACATAGCGAATAATTGATAAATAAGTAAACTTGACTACTACGTTACTGTACAAAAAAAAGTAAACTTATTTTACTTTAATTCCATTGGTATTATTATTTTAACTGTAAATATAACTTTTTTTTTTACATAAAATGATAAAAACAAAATATGTGGTTCTTTGAAATGAATTAAAATTTACCGTAAGTTTATGTAATTATTTATTTATTTATTATTTAACGTCTTCCTTTCAGTAGGAAACTGATTTACAATGAGCAAATTAATCGATTGCATAATTTCAGGTTTCCAGATGGGAAGACATTGCCAAGACAACAAATGGTACAAGTTCCAAGCGAGACAGAGATGGGATGCACATACTCCTGGCTACACCGAGGTCACCACCGAAGAACACCACAACCTCACACACAACAATTTACTAACTCACTTCTACAACCAGAACCCACAGCACACAGTCTGAACCAACGTAGAAAGTGCCACGAAGATTCTTCGAGGAGACAACCAGATAACTAACGGGCACACGAATAAAGAGGACGAAGATGAAGATGTGGAGAGAATGAGTGAAGATAAACAAGAAGACGAAGAAACAGAAGAATCGAAAGATTACTCTGTTGAGTATTCTTCTGATGAAGGAGATAATGAACATGTTGATGAAGAAAGTGTGGATACAGATGTCACCAATGATGAAGAATCGGTTGAATACAACAATGATGAAGAAGAGGAAGAAGAGGGTGATGAACATGTAGAGCAACAGAATGAAGATAGTTTGAAAGATGAGAAGGTTGAAGAGGATGTAGAGAGAATGACAGAAGCTTTGCCCTTTACGAAAGAAAACTCTTCAATGAAAGAGATGTTTAGGGTTGTTTATCCAAATAATTCAAATGAAAACGATACAGAATTGGACGATACCAAAAGTGAAGCTTTGGCCTACACTATGAATATCAAAAATACACGTGGTAGGAACAACACTCGAAGAAATTCTAAAGTAAAAACCCGCCAACAAGTGCACAATCAAATGCAAGATAGAGGGGTACAGAAATTTCATTTTCAACTACCATACAATGAAAGAGTTTCAAATCAAAACGGGTATTATCCCTATCGAGAACAGCAGTACACTGATCATATGTCGTATGGAACCGATCATGAAGACAATAGAAGGAGTGGAAAGTTCGATAAACATGTCGATCAAAAACAGATTCAAGGAACAACAACTCGAACTGTGAAGAAGAAAAAGAAGAAGAAAGATCCGATGGAGAAACATTTACATCTTCAACCACCGATGAGGAGACATTCAATGATGGAGGAATATCAAACTCCAATATTGATAGACTACGATACACACAAGGGTTTGCATATAAACCACAATCTTGTGAATTCCTTGGGAGGAGGAGATGGAATTCGTAGATTTAGTCTTGGGGATCACCAAGAAATTGATGGTCTGATGACGATGGGGTCGTATAGAAGGCAAAAGAATATCAAAAGAGATGGTGATGATGACAGAATTGGAAGAATTGATGACAAGGTTGAACATAGGCAGATGGAATATCCATTGGATATGGAGTATTCAAATAATCAACAACAAAATCAACAACATTCTCGAAAAGATGACAATTACAAAGGTTTACCTGACGAAAGCGTTTTGTTTCACGAGAGTAATGGACAAAATAGAAAAGAATTGTCAGAAGGGCGGATGAATACTTATGTGCATGACAATACAAAAGAAATTCCAGAATATGTAGATAGTATTGATAAGATCGGTAATCAGACTCCGATTCAAGAGAAAATCGAAGACGCGGCTTTTCAAACTTATGCGAAATATTGGAATCCGTACTTGGAAGATTTGAACACGGACGCAATGGTTTCTGAAGCAACGGAAGCAAGAATCATTAATCGACAACCGAAGAGGGATAAGACTTCGTCGAAGCCACTTGTTAAATTTCCGGTCAAAGCGGAAGGTAACAATAACTTAAGAAAGAAGTTAAGTGATAGTAAAACGTCGGCAACGAAGAAATATCCACAGTTGACTAATTATCACTACCCAAAAGACGCTAAAAATATAAGAGATATCATTAAATATTTAACAAACATTGATGATACTAAAATCAAAGAAGAGAATCAACAAGAAAAAATGAAGAAACCACTTGGTACGATCATGAAATTGAAGGGAGTTTATCTGGACCACGGGGAGGATATTTATAAATATAATGAAGATAAAAATGATAAAAACGTGAATGAAGAGCATAAAAAGGACGATTTGGGTTTTGTTTATAGAAGTAATGATCACTATTCGTCATTAAACGGACACGCATATATAGCCGATCCATTTTATCAATACAAACCGGAAAACATGGCCGACATCAATTCTTTAGTCTCTCCTGATTTTCGATTCCCAACTCCAACCAACGAAGCTTTATTTAAACATACTTTAAACCATCTAAACGAAAAGAAAAGGATCGGATTATCATCAAACCCAAATTCAAAATACTTTCCAAAACCACCTATATCTTTTAATAGTCGACCTGTTAGTGCTGCGAGTAACAATGTCATAAAGCAAATCCCTGGAAAGTACACGACTGCGATCTACCGGCCATTAGGCGCAACAAGATTCCCGGGAAATGACAAGTATGAAAAGGGTATGAAAACAGAAAATGCTCCAAGTTTTGAACAAACCCTAAATGAATTAAACAAGTTGAAAAATAATTTGGGGAGAAGGGGACAAACGAAACCTAAACCGTTAAGTGTAATGTTGGATATTTATCCATTGCTCGAACAAAATGTTCCGGAACCGTCGCGGCCACAACCAAACCGAGTCAAATTCAATCCGATGAACTTTGGAGTGCCACTTCGTCGACCAGTCAACAACTATCCGGTTAACAACTATCCGGTCAACAACTATCCAGTCAACTATATGCAGAGGCCGTATCAACCTTATCAAAATCTACGGAAAGGAGTGATGAAACATAAGAGAAAAGATGAAGTAAACGGAGAAAAATACAAAACGCAAATGGTCGTTCACTTGAATTTGCATCCGAAGAAGAAGGGGCAAGATGGTGATAATTACAGGTGAGAAATCATTAAGTTTACGTTTCGCCACACAATAATAAAAGTAGATTAAATGTTACTTTATTCAGTATTATAATTGTATTTTTATTAACACACGAGGCATAAAGATACATATACAATTACTATGATACAAACACTGGACAAAGTAGGCTATATTTCAATACAATTTCACTATGTGGGAATGTTTTCTACATCGATATTGGATTCCTCAACAAAATATCGAATTTTATAAACTCAACAGAAAAATCAAAATTTTGTTAAAAACGTGAAAACTTAAAACAAAGATGGTATTTTGTGGAATTATAAGAGAAATGGTTCTTCGGTGAACGTGATTAAAAGTGGTGATGAGGGTAGCCTTAAGCTAATTCGTCCTCTTATATATGTACTAGGAAAACGCTAAAGTCCCGCCGCGTTGATGGATGAGCGTTTTTGTAAGTTTTTAGTTTGCGTGGGACCACTTTTCCTTTGCAAGTGCTTTTGTGAATGCATTGTAGGTGACTGTTGTCAAGTTTCAATTGTTGCTTGTTAGTTGTTATTATAAACCTCAAAAAACACATTTTTAAAACCTTTATTTCTATGCATTCTGGCTAACTTTGTCAACTTTTGCAACTTTTTCTTACAAAAGGTACTACATCACCATAACCGTAATGTCCATGTGAAATATGAACGTTGTTGCCCCACCCGTTTGGTCAAAATCGGCCTAAATGTGACGAAAATATCGCACTTAAAGTAAAAAAACTCATATTAAAACCTTTATTTCTATAGATTCCAGCTAACTTTTTCAACTTTTTCTTTCAAAAGGTACTACATCACCATAACCTTAATGTCCATGTGAAATATGAACGTTGTAGCCCCACCCGTTTGGTCACAATCGGTCCGAATGCGACGAAAATATCGCACTAAAAATCGAAAAAACTCATATTAAAACCTTTATTTCTATAGATTCTAGATAACTTTTTCAACTTTTTCTTTAAAAGGGTTCTTCAACACCATAATCTTAATGTCCATGTGAAATATGAAACGTTGTAGCCCCACCCATTTGGACAGAATCGGCCCAAATGTGACGAAAATATCGCACTAAAAATCGAAAAAAATCGTAAAAGTACGATATTCATGAGAAATATTTCTTCGATTGTACCCAAAAACAATACACCTCTAAGTTCAGAGAAAACGAAGGTCCCCTCAAATTTTCATCAAGATCGCATATGCCGTTTGCCCGGAATCGAGCGAACAAACTGACAGAAAAAAAAAAAAACATTGGAGCTAAATTTTTTGGGGGGTCAGTGAAATTGAAGTTTTCGCTTCGCTCGCTACGCTCGCTACGCTCATCCAATTATGGTGGAGGTGCCGGGTCATTAAAAGAGAGACTGACGTAAAAATCATTAATACATTGTAGGCGATACCTTGTCAATTCAACCACACATTTTTAATAATAGGTGTGCTCTTTGATACATTTGTTTAATGTATTTTGTTATTTTTTCGATTTTTTGAACAATGAAATCGGTAGGAGTGGGAATATCAATAAATGTGGTTAAATGAAGTAAAGATAATATTAGAATAACATATAACTGGTGAGCTGTAATACTAAACACGATGCACATAAATTGTCATATTTTTATATATAAAATAAAAAATAACAATGGACGTTTCAATTTTAGAAGAGTAAAAAATCACAGCACGCACAAAACTATTTTATGTGTAGGGATGGTAGCATTTTTAAATCTCCCCAAAGGAATCGGTTAGGAGGAATCTTAGAATAAAATAAAATAAAATCTGGCGACCAGGAGTAAATCAAGGGCTGGGTTTAGTAGATTCAACTAGACCCTACACATAATTAGCATTAATTGTCACTCATAGTAAGACATACTCGGTGGCATATACTATTAGGGCGCTGGTTCGAAGCGTACGACACAACAAGGGTGTGATTTTTTTAAACTATGAAAACGCTAAGTCCCCCGCGTTGATGATAGCGTTTTTTGTAATTTTATTTGCGTTTTGGTTGCATAAAACTTTATTTCTGTAGATTCTGCTATTTTTCAACTTTTTCTTTCAAAGGTACTACATCACCAAACCTTAATGTCCATGTGAAATCTGAACGTTGTAGCCCTACCCGTTTGGTCAGAATCGGCCCAAACGTGACGAAAATACCCCACTAAAAATGGAAAAATTAATATTAAAACCTTTATTTCTATGGATTTTAGCTAACTTTTCAACTTTTTCTTTCAAAAGGTACTACATCACCATAATCTTAATGTCCATGTGAAATATGAACGTTCTAGCCCCACCCGTTTGGTCAGAATCGGCCCAAATGTCACGAAAATATCGCACTAAAAATCGAAAAAAATCGTAAAAGTACGATATTTATGAGAAATATTTCTTCGATTGTACCCAAAAACAATACACCTCTAAGTTCAGAGAAAACGAAGGTCCGGTCAAATTTTCATCAAGATCGCGTATGCCGTTTGCTCCGAATCGAGCGAACAAACAGACGGAAAAAAAAAAAAAAACAAAAAAAAAAAAAAAAAAAAAAAACACACCGAGCTAAATTTTTGGGGTCATGAAATTGAAGTCTTCGCTTCCTGCACGACTAACGGCGCTCGTCAGCGTCCCAATTATTTTAATTGACCCTCTCCCTCTTCTATCATCACTCATCGTCTCGAATAATAATATTGCATTAATAGAGACGTTAAGCAATAAAAATCTATCAACAATCAATCATTATTTATATCACGTTCTTTATAAATAATTTAGTTAAATTACATAAATGCACCAAACTTTTATCTGGATTTGAAATTGTAAATGTAGCCTGTAAAAGCGTTGAGATATATAAATTGGCTCTGAGTCTATTGAAGCCGGTTAGCCATACCTGATGTTTCATCCTTATCTAGGCGCAACGTGCCACTGGTGGTGAAGTATTTCCACGCACTAGGCATGACACACACCGCGTCAACTTGTAATCACTCACCGAATCTGTAATTGTCATCTTAATATTTCCAGAGTACACTCATTCCCTTCGTAAGAAAGCGGAGAATGTAATACGTTTTCTCTATCGTGAATTAACGTTATCACCGAAATATCATAGTCTATAACACGGGCACTTATTTCACCGGTAGCCATTAGCACATCACTATCAACAGCTGATGTAACAGAACTTACCCGCACCCTATCGCTTATACTACTAACTCGATCACCACTTAGAGTAAGTACAATATTTTGTTCCTAGGTAGGGCAGTTTTGTTCACACAAATTAGAACCAGCAGTGTAGAACCGCTAGAGGATCGACGTCAAACGAGGGTTTATAAACATGGCGGCTATAGACGCCCCCCCCCTCCCCCCGACATTAAAGCGCCTTCACACTGGGAAGTAAAGAGAAAAAGTGAAGAGAAAGAGTAACTCTTCTGAAGTAGAGATAGCTTGTATCTTATATGGGAAATCACGTTGCTTTCACACTGTGAGAAGTTGAAGAGTAAGAAGTGAAAAGTCTCCCAACTTGTCGGACACTGCTCGACAAGAGAGAACTGGAGAGAAAAGTCACCTTGAAGAGTTGATCGCGATTGGTCTCTCTGTTGCCTTAAAATAAATCACCCCATGCTTTTGTCTTCGGAGTCAAAAGAGTTTCCAGTGTAAAGGTTTCGAAAAGTAACTCTTTCTCTTCAATTTTCTCTTTTAATTTTCTTATTTCTCAGTGGAAAGCCAGCTTTTAATGGTTCTTTCCCCCTCTTTCTTCTTCTTTCTTCTTACTTGCCTCTTTGTGAGGTTTTTTTTCAATAAGTTTATCTCTCTTCTTATTAAGTTTACCTCTTACCCTTCCCAGACTGAGTTTCGTCTCGAAACCTTTATTTCTAAAACATCTTCCTACCTAAATCTGGGACTCCCTCGTATTTTCTGTCCATAATTTGTTTGATATCTTCCAGACTTGATGAGAGGGCGAAGACCAACGCACGAATGGACATTAACAGACGTAAGATGAACGTTCACCCGAAACGCCGACATTGTGAGTACTAAATTATTTTAATCGTCTTTATTAATTATGATACTTGTTCCGGCTATGTTATTTGTTCTCTGCATTTCGCAATGGTGCTATTATTATTGTGGAACAAAGATTTCAGGGAATGGTGGGCGTGCGTTTCAGGCAACTGACTATAATATTATATTTGAGTGTATTTAGAGGGCAGACATCTCAGATTCCATCTTAGAATTTCGCTTTGGAAAAATCTGAATAAAGATTTATTTTATTCTTTTAAAAATAAACCATTGAACAAACTGTAAAACGAATAATATTAAAGAATATAACATTTTTTTATATAAAAGTCCAAACTGAATTATATGTTAGTAATTTTATTTAAGTTAATCTTCTTTAATAATTGCTGAAAATCTATTGTTATAAATGTGTGTTTTTATTCTTCTTTGATGACACGGCTAAATATTTTTATTAAAGAGTTCGTAACTCTTAAATCTACCTCTTAATTTAAGATCAGAATCATTTTCATGTATAAAAACATATCTTTGTATCGTATTGTAATGGTATTGTGAGATTTCATGTTAAAATCTAGTATTTCTGTTGGAGAAATCTTAACTTAATCTTGATAAGCTTGCGATGTCTTAGTTAATCTCACTGTTAGATTTTATAACCATGTCACAGTAACGCATGAGGTACCAACTCTCACCTAATGTATACTTAGACCTTTGCATTGTTCTATTCATGAAGTTCATGTTACCTCTTAGACAAAATCAACATGACATTGCTCACGTTTGTAGGATTTGGTGCATGGAAAATTTATTAAGAAAATACATTTTTCGCTTTGATTTCCATTACCATCAGTCATTAAGACAGTTCATTTTTTAAAGATCTCGGCCAATTTCTTAATCTTGAAAAATGCAATAACGAAATGAGATGACGCATTATGAAAAAAGTAGATCACGTTTTTGAATTAATATCAATAAAATAATAATATGTTAATATTTATATGATAGTCTTGTGTATTAATTTTCCAGGATGAGTTTTACATACCTATGTGTTTATCAAGTCTGCGAACAGTCACTTTAAAAATCGATTCAAAAACACATAAAAGGTTGTAATCTTAGCAAAGAAATATTTGGCTTAAAACAAGAAAACCTTCGAAGAATTATTCATGGTCGTGCATTAGCTAAGCACACATTTCACGTAGTACTTTCACAAGTTTGTGATGTTTTTCTAACCACATATTTCAAACTTGTTGATTTTGTTCATTAGATAATGAAGATTATGAAGGTGAGATAAAGAAAGACGATGACGAAGATTATTACGACGACGAGCTAGTAGAAGATCAAGGAAATGGAGTAGGGTACGGCGGGGAAGGGGCTAATGAAGCGGGTGCTGGAGGAGTTGAAGAAACAGGAGATACGGGAGTAGAGGGAGAGACGGGAACCGAACCAGGAGAGGAGGTTGAAGAAGAGGAGGAAGAGGAAGAAGCAGAGGACGACGCCAAAGAAGAGACCAAAGAGGATGACGGCGAAGACAGCCAGGAAAGTGGTCCTGATCCTGTTTTAGGGGAGTCCAAGCAGAATAATAAGAACAACGCCGACGCCGACGATGACGATGAAGAGGATGAGTTCAAAGGGAGGGAACTGACCCTCGTGTTGAATGCTGACTTTATGAGACCTCAAGATCGGGATGGGTATTTCCTACGCCGCGGGAAAGCCGTGCCGTTGATTGGAGAGAACACCCAAGGAAATCAAACGAAAGAGGTGGAAAGCGCAGAAGGTGTTCCCATGAACGTCACACAAGAGAAGAAAATTATTGTGGGAATTGTCGAGCATAAGTTGATGGGAAATGAACTCGATCATAAGCTCGAAGGAAGCGAAGAATCTACAATAACGAGACCCTTCGAAGTTGAAGAGCAGAAATATGAACAAGGGAATGGTGTTGATTTTAAAAGCAAAGAATTTAACTTGGACGATGTCACAGTTGATACTTTAGAATCTAAACATGAGCTGCCAAATATAACTCATTATGTAACTGAAGTTTATGGAAATGAAAGCGAGGGGGTTGGTGAAAAACCATTGGAATCTAAAATTGAACCATCGTTAGGATTTGCGGAATTACCAAACGAAGTTCATGGAGTTATTGAAATGAACTATACTCAACCAGCCATTGACAACATCATGAAATTGTACGGATTGACAATTGTTCAGGTTCCGGTTGATGTTAATAATAAGACATCGACATTTGGAGTAGGCAATAACACGAATGAAGGATATAAGATAAACCCATTGTTGGCATTACTTAAATCTGAGTTACAAAATGGCAGCGAAGTAGATGAAGAAGAAAATACGTCAGAAACGGAAGAGGAGAGAAAAGCAAACGTGGATGTCGTAAATGAAAAGGAGAAAGATAAAGAGGCTTTTCGGTTTTACCATGAAGAAGATACAACGTTTATACCGAGCCTATGCTATGAGTGAAGTTGTAACTACAACTAGTTGGAATGTTTCTGATCAAGCAGAGATCGAAATGACGACACTTGCTAATATTTCTAACGATGAACAAGAAGTAACAACGATGACGAGTGAAGTTGAAATAACGACACTCGCTGTTTCTGATTATCAAGAAGAGGTTAAACCATTTGAACGAAGAGAAGATCAAAGTATCGTTGACCAAATGTATAGCGACGTCATTAAATTTAGTAACACACAAGAACAAAAGGTAAACGTTTCAAATGTAACGAAATTATTTCCAAGTAGTGATAATAAATATAGCGCGTCATATAGCTCAAACGTACACGAATCATCACACTAAGGGTCTGTATTAAAGCCAGTAAATAACTGAGTAACAAAATAAACTGGTTTTGTCAAATTATGACAAATTTGAAGATGATTGGTGGTCATTGTTAAGTATTTATTTGAAGGATAATCTGCTAGGCGTAAATTGTACATAGCAGCTTTAACCAAAATAATTAGATCGTTAATATTCAATTTCTTAAAAGAGTGTGACTCTATGTGATATGAAAGACACAAGCTTTGTTCCAATCTAAATAACCATTTCAATTGAAAACAAAATTGAGATAGAATATTGATGTAAATATTACTTGTATGAATATGTTGTGTTACAATAAAGCATCTTTAAATGTAATGTTTGTTCAACAAAAGTGTAATTTTACGGGTTAAGATTAGATATGTGGTATAATAACTCAAAGGTGCAGAAAAAAGTTAGTTGTGAGAGATGATGTTCACTGAAAATATCAGTGCTTATTGTCTTACAGACCTGTTTAAACAACCAAGAAAAATGAAGCAGTTACTTTCTATTTTGAGGGATTTTTTGTAATGTACTGTCAGTTTTCCATTTTAAACCATTATTATAAACTGTTATTTATTTAAATTATATACCAGCAAGTTTTAAATGTTAAGGATATACAGGACTATAACTTTAGTATTTAATGCCGATTGTTACAGGCGTTGTATTTGTTAACAAGAAGTCAATGTGTCAGTATTCAGTATGTAAAGAGTAGGTCATTAATTAATATATTTACATTTTCTTTTTGTTTGTAATTTATGAATGAAATTCTTATTAATATGTCAAACTGGCTTCATAATTTCTCAATATTTATCGCAAAGAATATAATATATTATTGATGTTTATGCTAGCTTTTAACTGTATATAATTTTGATTGACTAAATTAGCAATTACAATCACTAACTCATTTATGTAAAAACTACATACAAAGACAACACTACTATTTGTAATAAAAACCCTTCCAAAATATGTCACATTTCTAATTTTGTCATCCACAAATCTCCTTTATCTTTACTATTAGCCATAATTAATGCATAATATTCGAATATTTCGAGAGCACTTGAAAAATGTATTTTCCTCGGTATAAGACAGATAATTCGTGCTCAAGAAAGTGAAACGAAATTAAATAGATTACTTTTAGATACCTTAGATAAAATGAAAATTGTTTTATTTTAAAATGCTGGATTATTGTAGGCCAATTTCATTATAAGAAACTGTAGAATTGCATTTTTTAGAAGATATAGTGAAACAATATTCAGAAATGATCCAAGGGAAGATTAAGAATGAGTGAAAATATCTCAAATAAAAACAAATTCTATTACAAAACTTAATACTATCGTTTATTGTTCATTTACAAATTATAAAATATTAGTAATGATATATTACAGAAATGTATAAATTATTAGGAAATATAGCGGCTACTTATTGCTAAATATAGACAGGAATTTAATAAACTAATAATTGAAATATATTATAGAGCACACAAACATAAGCTAACCATTTCACGATATAAATTATAGTTCAATGCGAACTGTAAATTTACGACCCGTGATTTCAAATCCCGATTCCGATTTCCGTTCATTTAGATAATTACTAATTGTAATACACATATGAATTACTTTTAGTACACATCGCACACAGTTTATGCCATTACCGACCAAATTGTGTTTATTTTGTAATAATTTCCCAATTTACTTTGAACAACAATGAGCAAACAGGTAATAATTTTTGTGGTTTTATAATATGTACGAATATCGTACGAATATAAATATAATATTGCATCCAAACTAAATAACGAAAAGTTGGAAATATTTAAATCAGTAAATTTTTATTGCAATAAAATTAATATGATTAACTTTTTGAATGCGATGTCGACCCCTCACAAATCTATGGTAACTTTTTGGATATTTCATGTAAATTATATTTTAGACCCCAAAATCTACACGGCCATGTTTACGTGCTCGTTATATATTTAACAATTATTATTATTTCTTATTGGCATTTAAATATCTGCTCGTTTCATCTGTTGGACCTTGTCGAGTGAGTGTGATAGTTAGAGAGGTTCTCGACTGCCCAGTCATACATCTGGGGTCCCTCCGAGGGGGGCGGACTCATGATGATGGTGGGGGGACCGCCCCCAGTGGGGGGCAAGAAGCCCAGAATGCGCGGGGTCTCTTTGGCGATGTCGGCTTTTCGGGACTGACGCTTGTACCTTGAAACAAGAACGAGAGAATTAAGTGTTGCAGATAATTGCAGAGCACAATATTATTGTATTCAAGTGTTTTATCATATAAATTGGAATTGTTTATTTACAGAATACTATTTTCGTTCATATTTTTTATTTTTACAAGCTAGCAAAACAGTACAATTCAAGTCTGAAGTCAATCGTTGGTGTACGACACAGGTCACTAAGAATGCTGATCATTTCACTTGCAAATAAAATGGAAAATAAATACCATGGAAAATGTTGTTTGAAACTCATTTTTTGCAGTTCTAGCTAAGTACATAATTAATCGTTAAAAGTACACACTTAACATTGCACAGTAAGAAGTACAACATTCACGAGGAAAAGAAAAATATATAACTAGATAGCATACACTGCAACATGAAAATCATTAAAGGAGTTTTGAATCAATGACAAAACAAATTATTTGTCTGGTAAGTTTTAAATAGGCCTTCTGTGTTACTTTTGGTATTGACCATAGGGCCCCATACATACTTTAAATATTTTTTATCAGTTTATATGAGAATTTTACATCTACTAATTTGTGTAACTTTTACTGCAATACGAATTAAATATAAACAATTAAAATAATAACGATTTTAAATAGTTTTAATTGACCGGACTTTTAGTATTGTCATCTAGTATTCAGTTTATAACGATACAACTAATTAATATACCTTCCGAAGAGACAACACGTGGTGATTGTCGCTATGAAAGCGGCGAAACCAATGAAAGCTGCAACAAGCAGCACCAGGATTTGTGTCCACGAAGTTTTGGCTTTGGAGATCTGAGGCGAACACCGCTAAAGCAGAAAAAAAAAACAATAAAATTGTAAATTATTGGCCCAACAAAATGTAATATTATATGCATTTTAAAACAAAAAAACTATATTAGATATGATTCCAAAAAAATACTATTTTTTATTTATTTATTTAATTCAGATATTCAGTTATTCAGTTAAAAAACTGATTTACAAAGGAGGACAACTAAAATAAATCTAAATTCTAAATACATAAATGCAGACACAACAATGAACTAAGTAAAGTTTAAAATAGTAATATTATAACAACAATGCATAAAATACAATAATTTTGGTAAAAAACACAAATTGGATGTTAAATAAAATTAATTACTGTTTACGAAAAAGGAGAATAAAACATTATTTTCATTATTAAACAACTCTTATATAAGCAACAAGTACGGGTATGGGAGAACCCAACTAGGGAGCGAAGCGTTTTAGTTCAGTACCAAGGTAATGCAATGTGGGTGAGCAGAACAAAATAAGGCAACAATATTTTATTTTATTTTATATACACAAGCAAGATTATTTTCTCCTCGACAATTTGTATGCAATACTAACTAGGAAAACGCTTAAGTCCCGCCGCGTTGTTGGATGAGCGTAATTATTGGTGCATTGAGCTGCCATGTGTTATGCGGATTTACTGTTGTTCTGTGAAAAAATCATTACTAAATTGAAGATATTTTTAAAATTTAATTTAATTTAATAAAAAAATTAATTTAATTTAAAAAAAATTAACTTAAATTTTAATTTTTTAATTAATCGTAATTTTAAAAAAGGAAAAAATCGTAATATTGAAATTTTCATAAGAAATAATTATTCGATTGCGCACAAATTTTACACGAATATATTAATTCATAAAATTAAGGTTCTGTAAAAAAATCATTACAATCGGAAAAAAAGCATGTAGGTGTTATAAGCTGGAGAAATTTTAAAAATTGAAAAAAGTCGTAAAATTGCGATTTTCGTAAAAAATATTTTTTTGATAACGCTCAAATTTTACACGAATATATCAATTCATAAAATTAAGGTTCTGTGAAAAAATCATTACAATCGGACAAAGCATGTAGGTGTTGTAAGTCAAAGAAATTTTTAAAAAATAAAAAAAAATCGTAAAATTGCGATGTTCATAAGAAATTTTTTTTCGATTGTGCTCAAAAACGTGGCAGTTCTAAGTTCAGAGATTTCGAAGACCTCCATAAAATTTCATCGCAATCGGAGTATCGGTTTAGCCGGAATCGTGCTAACAAACAGACAAAAATACAAAAAGAAAAAGAAAAAAAAAACATTCCGGATTTTTTTCTCCAGTGTAGTGAAATGGAATCTTCGCTTCGCTCGCTACGCTCATCCAATAATGCAAATAAGCACGAAATCGTTCTTGGTGGGTATAAATGTTTACCTGGATGCCTTGCACGTTGTACTTGTCGTATATCCTGGTCAACTCTGAGTTGTCCGGGTCTCGAAGCAAGGACTCCATCTGATTGAGATCGTACGACTCCTTCCCGACCAGTTGGAAGCAGGAACTAAAACAAGATTGCATTGCAATACATTACGTACCGTCTTGGTAGGAGAAAAACTGCTCTTTTTTGTTGATGTTTGAATATGGACGAGAGGAAATGTATCCAACTTAAAGAAATATATTCAGTCAAGGATTGCCCGTGGCTGGTGTTGATCTGGCGACTTACCTATAAATTCTGATCACAAGGGTGTTGTATGTCAGTAACTTTATTTGTGTTTTTTTTATCCAAGCATGAAAAATTAAATTAATCACAATAACAAATTGAAAGGGGCAACAAAATATTGTTACAAACGTTTAACAAAATGTATATTGCAAAGTTTGTATATTTAACTTTTAAATAGTAAGTTAATAACCAACGGGCATGAAATGAAACAGAGTAGTCAAAACTGAACGTGTGCCCTATTGCTGTAGTTTCGAATTTAATAATCTTTTATTTTCTTCTTGATCCAAGATGAAACCATTTATCTTGTGCCACACTTACCTACTTTGTAGGCGCGAATAATCTTTGCCGTTGAAGCGCCCTAAAACTACTAATACTACTACTACTTTGTAGGAGTGCAAGTGAGCGTTATAAAGCGCATCCCCTTACTAATGCTGACACCTAGTGCAGAGCACTAATAATTGATTTGTTGAATTATTATTATTATTATTATTATTATTATTATTATTATTATTATTATTATTGAAGTTTTAGTTGAGCAACACGTATCTGTTGCCTGTAGGGTTGCCATAATTTAAATTCAAGATAGAGGGACAAATCTTTCAAGGGGAAAATATCACGGGGGTTTGGGGGGTAGAACTCCCCACCCACTAGCGCCGCAGGTGAATTTTTTATAAACTAGGCTTTTACAATGCATTCTGAGCGTTTCAGGAAAAAATACAAGGCCGAATGATTGAAAATATTGTCGTTTTTGTAGTGCAAAAACCAGAAGACCACCAAAAATGCATTGGGATCGGAAAGAATTCTACTAAGTGGGACAATTATGTCGTGCTTGGTATATTGGCGGGACGCAGGACTTAAAATTGCATAGCGGGACGTATGGCAACCCTAGTTGCATGTTATTGGAGCGGTGTCCGAGTATTCTGTTATTTATATCTTTACAAATCATTGTAGTAATAATAAAAATAAAAGTAATTTTATTTACCTTGTGCTGCTGAAATCTAAGCTTCCATCCTTCTTCGAGTGTATCTGCGTATCATACACGTTGAGTGTAGCCGGCAGTAGCAGAGCCCTCTGTACTTCATCTCTGAAACTATCCAAGGACCTCCTCACGTCCGCCGGAGGTCGACCAAAAACAAACTTCAACAAATCCCTGTCCCTCAACACAAACATCTTGATTGTTGAGTTGGCAACTTGAGTGTTATTCGCCGATATCTTCATCTCGAAGAATCCATCAACGAAATCCAACATTGCTGCTGCAGTTCTTAGCTCGCCACTTTGGCTGTCCAAACGGAATACTGAGCTCTGATTGGTTATAGGAACGGCGTCGGTTATTGAAGCAGCCAATGGGAAGAAGGTGGTGTTTAAAAGCTGGAAGGTGATTGGTTCAGCGTCTACGTCCAGATCGTTTGCTTCTAGCGTCAGTAGTTGAGTGTCGACGGGTACATTCAATCTGACTCCTAAAATGTAAACAAAAACAAAATTATTTAACTTGAACGATGTCACATAGTTAATACTTTGGAATTTTAACATAATTTGCAAAATATAACTAAGCTAGTAACTAAGTTTATAGAAATGGGAGTGAAAAACCGTTGAAAATCAAAATTGGATAACCTTAAGGATTTTCAGAAGGATCGACCAAAGTCCTGGGAATTATTCAAGTAATTTAAGCAAAATAGATGAATGAAGAAATGATATCAAATATTAGTTTAAACGAAATTGCTGTCATTTTATCATTATTGGGCTTAAGCTTAACAAAAATCAATATTTCATCAGATCAATCGCAACTTACCAATTGTTATGTTGTTGTTTTTAAAGGACGGAGCGTTATCATCAATGTCGATGACCTTGATTTTAACTTGCCTCTCCGAAGGATCCTAAAGAAACAAAAAGTTGTATTATCAAAAACAAGATAGTGTAAACGATCAAAATTGAAGACAGCACTGCTCTGAACTATATACAAATCAGTATTTGAGGCAATAAACACTTTATTTTACTGTCACAAAGTGAGATTATAGTTGACTGTAGCTTAGGTTTTACCAATCAAACATGAAATAACCAAACTGTGATCAAAACATTCAAGGAAATTAAAAACTTATAAACTCACCTGACGATTGTAAGGTTTTCTTAAACCAGCAATAGGCTTGTCGGCCATCTTGAAACACTTGACAGTCAACAAGTGCTCAGAGTTTGATTCTCTGTCCAATCTTCTAGCAACAGATATCATCCCCTTGTTGTCATCTGTGCGAGAAATCTCGAAGAGTCCATCTTCATTTCCGGCTGTTGAAAGAAAACATAATTATCATAAACTGCGAAGCTGATGATAGGTTCAATCGGAATAGTTATCTTAATTATATTATTTTTGTTTATGCTTCCAAGTTCCAAAAAAAACTAACCAAAAAAACTCTAACCAGGTAAACTGGTGACAAAGAGAGACAATCTTATTATTGGTGTGCGCCGTGTGTGTGCGGATACCCGAAATTACGGGTAGGGTCGGGAATTTGGGGGCAACTCGATAGTCAAAAAGAAACCAGATATTCTGGTAACAATTAATTTTAAAAAATATTTTTGGGAGGTTGGTGGAGGTGCCGGTCCAGAATTTACGTACGTTATTGGTGGAGGTGCCGGTCCAGACAATTTTAATTTATAGCCCATATACAAAATGCCATCTAATGAAATTAATACAATAGAAAATGAATTGGGATAACATTGTAATGTAAAATTATTCTAAGGTAAAATCCAATATATATCCATTTTAACGTGCAGTATTTATCTCGTCTGTCTGTTCGGCCAGGCCCTACCCGAAGCAACCCGACTGTCAAAACGAGTACTCGCACAGTACTAAAATCTATTATATTATTATTATAACTTTAACTAACTTTACTTACTTTACTAACTTTTACTAGCTATTATTATAACTAGAAAGTAAACTTACAAATAATTAAGTAGTCTATCTTCCCGTTGTCTCCTATGTCCTCGTCTTTGGCGTCGATTGTGCCCACTTTAGTGCCAACCTCAACTTCTTCCTTCACACTCAGCATGATAGGCTCCTCGTCCTGAAAAGTGAAATCTATATTATTGCGGTGTGTAATATGACCTTATCACTGAAGAGGTAAAGAGCAATTAGCCAGATTATAATGCCTAGAAGGTCTTTAGTGTGCAATTCAGGTGAGCCAAGTCGAAGACATGTAGCCTTTTCATTGCAATGACTCGTATTTTTTCAAGAGTCATGTCACGGTTTATTTTGATTGTAGCGTTGTTGACAATTGTGTGCTCTAACAATCCTATATGAAACACGATATAATAACATGGTATTGAAACTTTTACAACAAACAACCTGCAGACAGGTCGTCCACAAATTTGTAACATTCTTAAACTTAACAGCAAGCTGATGATACTGTATTTAACTTGAACATTGTATTTTATTATTATTGATTGTTTTAAAGGGTGACATGTACTCACGTACTATGGGGCAGATGCTCTTTCTATCATTCTCGCATTTATTTTTAATGTTACATGTTCAAATGTTGTAGTACAAATAAATGCAAATATTAATAAATAATATTAAACATCTTTTTCAAGAATCTGAAGTAAAAATATTTTGGTCTCAAATAGAATTTGTACTCCTGGTTGCTCAAATAGAATTTGAGGGAATCTCCAGTATTGAGAGAGTTACGAAAATATATCATTATGATTAACATATTATTTGTGTAGATAGGAGATGCTAAACGGCTAGTTACTGTTAAATGGGGGTATGGAGAGGGAACCCAACCGCTTACCTGGTCGGTGACAGCAAGGATTTCGTAGATAAGAAAGAGACAAGAGACTCTTTCTTCCCGACCAAGTAAACTGTTGGGCTCCCTAACCACACCCCCATTTAACATATTATTTGTGTAGTTATGTATTGGAAGTTGTTTAATCAACGTTTTCATTTATGACTTCTGAAGCCTGCACCGATTTTATCACATCATCACGGGTTCATATATTTCATCACATAAAATTAATTTTAATGTTTTCAATAAACTGTAAACAAAGCCCAAGTTTTCAACGTACTCTTAGCGAATAAGAAACGGTTCACTCACCAGTGATCGCTTGAAGATCGGCTTGTGGTCGTCCACGTCTTCCACCTGCACGTGGAGCTCTCTGGTGGCCTGCTGAGGAACCTCCCCCTGGTCCTGGATCATCACCAACAAGGTGTACTTGTCCTTGGTCTCGCGGTCCAGGTGTTTACTGGTGGTGATCAGACCGGTGTCACCATCTACAGGGGAAGGTAAACTCAGTTAACGAATCATTTCTTTTACTCTAAAGTAATATGTTAACGCTACCATACTTAACAAAGACTATCTATCAAAGATAGGATCAAAGATATCTGTCTCACACACTCAAACCATACTAAAATATTAATTTCCCACTTGTAAACAAAGTAGGTATATAAACGCATGTTTTGTTACCGATCGCTCAAGCTTCTGCATGCCAGCAACAACACAGTACGAAATTTGCATAACCTATTTTAATTTTACTTAAACGTACATGTTATTATACAATTAGATAATAATTTAACTAATATACTCTTAAAATATAAACTTAAAGCCAAATTCAAAACACAACCTAAAAATCGAACAATATAGACACAACAGACACGAATCCAGTAGTTTCCGTACACAATTGTTTCTTGATGAGGGCATTCTAACTCATCGATTAAAAGCATAAGTTAAATCCTGGTAGATTATAAAGAATGTATAACATTTGTAATCAAATTATTAATGGTTTGCTTGAGAACTATATAAACTCCCCCAATTCCCACAAAGCAACGTACACTTTCATTCGGCTTCAATGCATTTTCTGAACTCTATGCACCAAATCAAGTTTTATCATGTCAACAAAATCTGACAGTTAAGTTGTTAACTCAGTCATTATCTTACACAAAGTATAAATGGACCAAAGTTTTGTCAGCATTACAGTTAGATACTTGATGAATAATTGGTGATATTACTACTATAAAAATATGAGCATTACAACAGTAAATATTACTTGTTAATTCACGAAGCGTCATACCTATGTGGAACGCCATGGAGCTTCCATCCTCCAGGAACTTGTAAGAGATCCTCCCATTGGCTGAGGACGGGTCGTCTGGGTCCGAGGCTATCACTTGGAAGACAGGGGTACCAATAGAGGCGTCCTCCATCACCTTGGCTAGCTCGTGGGGCGATGGGCGGATGAACATCGGTACGCCGTCGTTACTGCATAAGTAAATACCAAATTTGTGAGTTAGTAACGTTTAAGGAGAGTTATAATAACATTAAGGATTTGGCGTAAAGTTTTGCTATTCAAAATTCCTTTGTTTGTTACATTAATTAACAACAAAATGTCTTTACAAATTAACAAATTTTTATTTAGTGAATATCCTATCAATTTAGTAAGGGATTTTCAAAGGAGGACAAAGAATGAAACCAATGTTTCATAAATGCACGTTCAATAATCAGTACTTCAGTAATCACCTAGGAAGATCAAATGGACCGAAAACATTTTGCTATGTAGTTTCTTTGTTTGTCTAACTTTGTAATGTTTTTCTATCGAGGACTCCTACCTACGATACTTCATGTCACTGCCTCCTAGATGCTCGTCGTGGCTCCTGAGTATTTTTTTAACAATGTACACTATGAAAACATATTTAAAATCAACGTATTAAAAAACAGCTCCACTTCAAAAATGAGAAATTGGACAGCATAAGTCTAAAAGAAGATCAGACTGGTAGAGATTCCACTTTGAAATTCTAAAGAAAATGTTGCATTACTGGTTTTTAATCCTGGATAACAGTAAACCAATTAATAAGGTGCAGTAAGCCAACCTGAAAACGTCCCCTATGTAGACTCTGAAAGGGTACATCTGTGTTGAGAGGGGGCAGACCCTTATCTTGTGCTCTAATCACCAGTTCGTAGGGCTCCGTGCGCCCCTTGCCAGTCAATGCCCGTCTCGTGACTATGAGGCCACTGGAGGCGTTCATGAGGAACAACCCTGGAAGAAACAACACGGCTCTGTTACTGTAATTGGCTAAGTTTTAAGAACAACAATGAGACAACTTGGTGATCGACAGTGTAAAGACAACGTAGTTATAACTTCAAAGATGTATAACTTGATGGTTGGATGATACTAGATTAAAAAAGTGGGAAATAAAAATGAGGCATCATCGCCACACACAAGTTGCATCAAAATTTTAATGACTAAGATTCTTTTTCAGGAAATTCTTTAAATTATAATCACTTAACTAATACATTTCTTCTTGACAACTTTTCTTAAAGTCAATTTGTATTTGTATTTTATTGATATTTTCCCGCACAAGGGGGGAAGGCTCCTGCAGTCCTATTACGTACCCAAAAATGCTTAATATGTAGATATGGAGATTTTACAAACAAGAAACATCTTATATTGGCAGTGTTTTAACCTACAACTTGTTATTTTATACAAGATTGAAAGAGATATTGAAGATTTAGTCTACAACATTTAAATCCTGAATTTAAATCAAGCATTGAAAATTAAAAAATTAAAATAAACGTAAAAAAAACAAGATAAATAAACTACATAATGTTATTTTATAATATTTTGATGAATTAATGTAATGGTTTGAGAGAGGCCAAGAATGGAAGGGAAGCGAACCTTTAGCCTCTCCCTCATCGAATATCTCGTAGACGACGTCCCCTCCCAGTCCCTCGTCGTGGTCATGAGCCAGGACCGAGGCGACCGAGCTGCCCTTTGGCGACCGTCTCGGGAACTACAGCCGAGTAGAGGGCCTTGCTGAACTGAGGGGCGTTGTCGTTCACGTCTAAGACATCCACTGTCACCTGAGAATAGTGGAAATAGTCATCGGTCAATTCAAGTCTACAATATGTACATAGAGTTTTGAACTCAAAACGTTCACAAAAACCTCCACGCATTGTTTATTAGATGTCGGATTTTAAAACAGTGACTTTGTATTGTGTACACCACAGAAAGTTTTTGTATTTATAGAAAAATAGAAAACAATAAACATAACTATTAAGTGTTGTATAAATAAACAAACAACTACATTTTCTTTAAACTCGTTAAAGTAAAAGGTTTTCTCCGAACAGTATTCGACAAATTTTCGACTATATAGGCACTTTATTAATTTCTACATAGAGCTAGCACAGTTCGTCAAAATAAGATGAATACGTAGAAAACCTATGACTTTGGTGAGTTTAAATAGACTCTCAATTAGCATGATATTCCTGGGTTAAATAGCTAACGAACTATGATATGTTGCTGTAGTTTAAACTGAAAAACTAATTGTTTATTTGATAGGTGAGTTGTAAATACTAAGATCCTCACCGGCGCCGAGGTTTTCCTCTGCGTGGTCCCGCCCTGGGGAAGGTCTGTGGCGATGGCGTTGAAGCGTAGAGAAGACTGCCTCTCACGGTCTAGTGTTGCGTTGGGGGCCACTTTTGTCGATCATGATTAACCAGTTGTTCCTGGGAAGTAAAGACATTCATTTTTAAAAAGTTCACGAGGAGTCGGAACACTGCCGTAGGGAGGATGTTATTATACTAACAATTTCGAATAAAACATAACTAAATTATGTTTGTGGTTAAGACTCTCTGTTTGGAATGGGATACGTAGTCGAACTGCCGTAGGGCACCGTTAAATTCAAACATTGAATAAATAATAAATGCAATTAAAGGTTATTATGTTTTTTTAGTGAGACATGGCATCCGCACAGACAGAATTGACGCTCGAAATGATTTACGGACAAAATAATGGGGCTTAATTTATACGAAAGCTTCGCTACCATAGCTGTAAAAAAAGTGAAGTGCATACACAACTTAATGACAGTTTAAAATGCTACTACTATTATTATTAATGTAAACTTGAACATCATTTTTATTTAAAATCTTCCAGTAACAATCAGTTATGCAACTGAGTGAGTGGACTCTAAATAAATATGTAAAGAAATTAAGAAATTATATTGTTCATTAAATGTATGATTGGAAGAATATAATTAATAATCATCAATACTTCAACACGTCAACTGGATGGGAAAGTATTGACAATACATGTAAAATGTTCCGTGTGACAGAATAATAGATAAGTAATAAAATCTTCTTTGTTCTTTTATTGTCACTAATAGTTATAATTTACTCTGTGGTTAGTTTTTACCTTGTTGATGATGAAGAGGTTGGCGTGTTCGCCGGAGAGCGCGTACTGGATCGAGCCGAACCCAGTCTCGCTGGTGTTCGAGTCTTTGTCGGTGGCTTTCACTGTCAGGAGGACCACGGGGTAGCGCGACGACTCCAGGATTTTGGCGTTGTAAGTCTGTATCATCACAAAAATTAAGTTAAAAAATAGTTGATTTATTTAAGTGATATTGTAGAGGAAATTTGTACAAAGAATAATAAGAGAAATGATACACTAAAATGATAAAATGATAACGGTAGATGTAAATACTTAGGTTGAACAAGAAAGATACTTTAGACATGCCGTTTATAAAATTTGCCAATACACTTTTTCATCAGTTCTGTTAAAAACATGTATTCTTCATATAATTTATTTTTTATTTATTTAGGTTACTTTTAAAGTATGTAGTTAATACTACATCTTATGTACAGGTCACATGTAATACATAACTTTTATTTAATGCCCATTCATATATAATTAGAGTCTCCAAGAATGGCCACAGTCACGATTGTAAGAGTTGTAGGGTAATTGCGTCACGTAACCAATATTCTGAACACAACATTCAAAAAGTTGTGTATATTTTATAGTGGAGTTCTTTATTTTACAATTGCCTTTCAAAGAACTGAATATGTTTGATCTACATTTAAGTTGGTATAAAATACAAAATATTTTAGTTACACTTATTATTGCATGCACTAGTTGAGGTTGATAATAAGCGAACCACTATCTTTATTGCTTGGGTGTATTTACCTTCTGTACGAATTCTGGTGTATTGTCATTGATGTCTTCAACGTTTATCATGATTGCAGACTCTGAACTTCTTGATCGATCATCTGATATTGCTTTTACCTTCAACGTTATAACCTAAAACAAAGTGTTAAAATGACAAATATAAACTTTATTTTACAAAGATTCAAGGCATACAAGATATTTATAGTTAAATATTTATCTGATATTACAAGATAGGGAATATTTTGTTTTTTATTTTGAACAAATCACATTTTTAGAGGTAGGGACGAAAGATTTGCTTTCCCTAGTTTCTTTACTAGTATCCAAGTTTAAATTAATTGACAATTTTGTTTGACATTGAATAATTATTAATAATATCAGCCCACCACAACAAAACTTTATAATTGATTTTACCTTATTCTTTAAAGTTTCAAAGTCCAATCTTCGATTGAGAACAATGTTGCCATTCCCTTCCATACTTAGATATCCATCAAATTCATGCAACATTGTACTTCGTACAATTTCGAAATTTGTTATCATCTGCCCAGTAATTGGATCTTTGGCTTCTAGTGAGAGCAAAGTCGTCTGTGATGGCAACTCTTCCGGTACTTTAATCTTAATAGTCGGGTCAGTTGGGGTCCAATCATGCCCAATAAATATTGGATTTTTTTCGTCAAATGCTTGGATGTAGATTGTAACTTCGATTCTAGCGACTTGTTCTGTATTCGTTGCGTTCACGTCTTTAGCTTGGATTGTTAGGATGACGATGGCGAATTGATTGTGGTTTAGTGTTTGGGTGGTTTGGATTTCGCCGGTGTTCGAGTTGATTTTGAACGCGTTCTTGAAGGCGAATGATTGTATGGCTGCTCCGGTTTTGTCGAATGCTTTTATTGGGTCGATTATTGAATAAACTATTTTGGAATCTTTGTCAGGGTCCATCGCTCGTACGACGACTAACGATTCACCTGAAAACAAACAACAAGTTAGTCAATACCATGTTAGTTTATAAGATTTTAATAGTTGCAAATTCAATGTATGATTATAATATAAAAACTAAATTTAGGAACTAAGTTGACATTTCCTGAATGCATTGAAAGTAATCAAATAATAAGGAAAATGTATATACTAGTTATATTCTTGAGATTTTCAACGTAATGTTAAACTGTTTTTCGTTTATCAGAAGATACAGATACACATACAACACATAGGCCTACACAAAGATTCAGTAATTAAATACTGTAGGTCACATTGTATATGCACTGGAGCAAAATCAAAATATAGTATGTAGCTTCATAAAAAAGGTAGGGTCTTCCAACAAACCAGCGAATTAAAATAATACAAAACGATAAAAAAACAACAAAGAAAGAAATATAAATACTGTACATACAAATGTATATTTACGTGTGTTTTTTTTTTTTTTTTTTTTTTAATGTTTGATCAAACCAAACATTATAATATTTAAAAAAACTTTGCCTTATGCGAGAAAATATATACTTAGCATAGATAATTAATGGACATTTTCTGTAATATAACAATGGCAATTCCAATCATTTATCCATGTGAATTATTGATTATCCCTAATTTCCCAGTTGTGACGCCAGTTTCTTAAAAATCATGTATTTCCTCGATTATAGACGGTCACCAAGTAATGGCTGCACTACTGTGTTTTCCACTCAACTTTTCAAACGTATGTTATGATAATATCATTCATAAGACTGCGCGTACTATACGGGCATACCTCACTTTTTTATTTTGTTAGTTAAAATAAACATGCTGCATATATTCACATATATACAGAATATTTAAATCCTCCGATGTCGTTTCGTGGTGGCTCATATGCGATTAGGGCACATGCCCAAAGTATATGACATTAAATGGACGCGATTTCGAGTCCATGATTTTTGTTGTCCTACCTCATCTATTACCACCCATCGTCTCAAATAGCAATAGTATTGAAATAATAGAGACGTTCAGCATCAAACCCTCACCTATCTTGATCCTCTCCGAGACGTATCTGACGTATGTCTCGTTGCTAGGGAACACCGGCGGTTTGTTGTTGACGTCCAAGATGTCGATGGCGATGGTTGCCATGGCCGTCTCTCTGTAGGGAGTCCCCGCGTCTACCGCGTGGACAATGACGTCATAGTGATGGCCGCCAGTCTCAAGGTCAAGCCGGGCGTCGGGCGAGACGGTGATCTGACCGGTCCTAGAGTAAACCACACATATACACGGTTAGAATAAAATGTTCATTTTTTACACTGTAAAATATGTGTGCGTCCATGTTAGAGGGTGCGTGTGTGTCTAGCACATTTTTTTTTCTGGAGGAGATATCTTTCTCCCTCCCCCCAAAACCACCATAAACATTCTGTAGCATACAACAGCCATTTTTGTTGAAAAGAAATGCCAAATATACCGCATGTTAATCGGAATTGAAGTTTGGTTTGATCGAGAGAGGTAACAGACGGTCAGAAAAGTGATTTTTGTATGAGGGATTTGCTCCATAATAACGTAATATTTTTTAAATGTGAATTAAATTATAATTATTGAATCATAGCAATTGTCGTAAAAGTTTGCCCCGACTGGGGTTGGAACCCAGAACCTCCGGCTTAACATGCCATAGCTCTACCATGCAATTATTGAGCTACAGCTACAGTATAAATCTTTACAAAATTGCTATTTGTTGTGATTGAAGCGAACGATTGTAGACATCCATGGTATGAATCCGACAGAAGACTGCCATGTTGCTGTCATAACTGAAAGACACTTCGATACTAACAATTACTTCTCATCTCCAATGGGTTCGAAGCCCAGTCGGGGCAAACTTTTCCGACAATTGGTATGAATCAATAACTATACACTTAAAGGGGGCTTATGCTCAAAAACCTTGTATTTATATTATTATTATTAACTCTAAAGCATGACTCACTTCTCGTCGATGTCAAAGTTATCCTTGTCTCCGGCGGCTATGTGGTAGGTGATGAGCGTGTCCTGGCCGTCAGGGTCTGTGGCCTCGACCTTGACAACTTCGTGTCCCGCTTGGGCATCTTCGGGCACCACCGCCTTGTAACCGTTCGGTCGGTTGTTGAAGGCGCGGAAGATCGGACGCTGGTTCCCGGTCACACCCACGCGGACAGTGACGCGGGTCTCGCTGTGCAGGGCGGGGACACCTGGAAATTGTATTTTTATGTTTTGTATATGTTGACATATTTATTAATTGCCACCAAGAACAGATAGTTTCCTCCACAAGTGCGATATAGGCTTTTGCATAAAATTAATTAAATACTAAGTACAAAAATTAAAATTATATCAAAAAATCAGAAAACATATAAATAGGTCTACTCAGCTGCGCAAAAGAACATTATACTAAACGAAATGCAAACAGAAAACTATGACGATTACATTACAATGTTGTACAACGTCAAGAACATTTGAAGACACTTTAAAACATTGAAAATTTAGGTGATTTACGTCCAGATCTGGATGGATGACAACTAATTGGTTATATGTAAGTTGGATCCGGTTAATTAACGAAAAGTCTGTAGGTTTCTTGCAGGAACGTGAAATGTACTATATCAAGGAGTTGAAAAAAAATAATAAAAGAGGAATGTATGCCAAGAACAGAATAACATATGGACAAGAAACGAGTGGCAGGACTAAATAAAAAATTATATAGAGGAGAAAGGCGAGTGTTGGGATGAATTATAAGAAATACTGTGGGACACAGAATGAAATGGCGTGAGCTGGAGGTAAGAAGAAAGAAAGAAGTGGACGAAATAATAAAGGGGAAATGGAAGACAAAGAGATAAAAGGAGAAGAGGACATGGCAAGCCAATGTTAATAAACTCTGCCCAAGAAAATAGGTGGTTAGCCACCCCCTGACTTACGTTGGAGACAGGAGTATAGAAATTCATATTACTTGTGAAGAGTATTACATTTTAGTTTATACCAATTCATTTTGTTTTTCTCGTTTTGAATTGAATGGCATTTTGTACAATAAGATTAAATTAAAAATTGTCTGGACCGGCACCTCCACCATGCCCCCAAGATATATATTATGAACAAAATTTTTTTGTGGTAAGTGATGTACATAATTTACATACTAAATTAGTGGAGGTGCTTGTCTAGACTATAGACAATTTCAATCTAGGCCTATATCTCATTTTAAAAATGTAATTCAATCAAAGTAGCATTTACAGATTTTATCTATAAAGGGATTGACAAGCGGAATGGTAAGGTTGGAGCTGTTTTTGTTGATCTTAGGAAAGCATTTGATTCAGTACCTTTTTTACCTCTTTTAATAAAACTAAAAACCAGGTATAACATAAGTCCTTATTTGTTATCAATATTAGCGGATTACTTTTTAAAAAGAAAAATGTTTATCAATCTTGCAAAATATAGTTCAAAAGTATTCAATATATTTTGTGGAGTACCACAAGGATCAATATTAGGACCCCTTTTATTTATTCTTTACATAGATGATATATCTACTATAATGGGAGGAATCAATTATATTTTATATGCTGATGACTTGGTCTTTTATTTAGAAGGTGTGGATGTTGAAGAGATCGTAAGACGTCTTCAAGAAGTTTTAAAGAGGATGGATGATTGGTTTAAAACTCAGGAACTTGATATTAATTATAGTAAAACAAATTTTATGATTTTTCATAAGGCTAATGATAGAAGCATGAATGATATTCATTTGACGTTGAATTGTAATGGTAAGCTAATTTCTAGAGTATATGAATTTAAATATCTTGGAGTTTTCTTAGATTGTAATTTAAATTTTAAGAAACATTATGAATATGTATGTAATAAAGTATCATCAGCAATAGGAATTATAAGTAGAATGAAGAGGTTTGTAACAGAGAGAATGTTAAAGTTACTTGTAGATTCTTATATTCACTCTATTATTGATTATTGTTTAGTGGTTTGGGCAGTAAGACCTTCTACCGAATATGTTGTACTTCAGAAGAGAATTGACCATCTGTTTGATTCAATTCCTATAAGCCAAGATTTACAATCTGATTGCTTCACGATTGAGGAAAGAATGAAATATAGCGTACTGGTAAATACATACAAAGTATTGAAAGGTATGTATTCAGGTATTTTACCCAATATTTTTCAATTTGTTGATCGTGATAGAAATTCTATTCTAATGAACTCTTTGAAAGTTCCTAAATTAAATTCTGAATCATTAAGAAAGTCATTCTTGTACAGAGGAGTATCCTTTTGGAATTCAATTTCTTATGATATTAGAAGCCAGTTTACTGAGCTAGGAATAGTACAATTTAAAAGTAAAATTGAAGCAATGATAATGAATCGAAGAACAAAGAAGAATTGATTTTTACTATTTATTTGTGGGCATTGTCACTGTGTTTATGTAATGTTAATTTATATTCATATGTTCTTATTTATGATTTTGCTGTTCTCTTTGTTTGTTTATTATTGCTTTGATTTTGATGTATTCAATGTATTTTCAATTGATATTTTTCTGCCTAGATTGTCTGGTTGCCGCCCACTGGTGGAACTTGCAACTTGAGTTAGGTGTCCTGTATCATTGCTGTGATCAGTTTTTGACTTGAACAATTTTAAATAATTATATATCTGATATAATTATATATTAAAGTCAAGATCTTTTGTACTAAATTGTTATCAAGATTTGAACACAAGAATGATGGTTGAACACAAGAATGAAGATTCGCGTTCGGTGGTTTCTTCCGCGAAAGATTGGTTACTCCCTGATTTGCTGTTCCTGATTTTTGGCAAACCTCATATTCGTTTGAGTGGGATCGTCTAATAAATCAGTTTTTTCTTTTCGTTTTTCTTTTTTAATGTTTTTTTTTTCTTTTTTTTTCTTTCTTTCTTTTTTTTCTTTTTTTTCTTTTTTTTTTCCTTTCCTTTTTTCCTTTTTTCTTTTTTTTTTTTTCTCTTTCTTTTTTCTTTTCTTTTAATTTCCCCACCCCCTTTTTTTATATATTCGATTCATTTATAAATTGCATTTAATATCCTTTTTATTTGTTATCAAATTTGTTTAGTATTTAATGCATTGTTGTAATATTACTATTTCAAATATTTACTTAAATGTAGTTCATTGTTGTGTCTGCATCTATGTAATTAGATTTATTTAGTTGTCCTCCTTTGTAAATCAGTTTTTATAACTGAATAGGATAGACGTTAAATAAATAAATAAATAAATAAATAAATAAAATCTAAAATGAATTCAGAGAAAATTCTAAATTAAAATTCTAAATTAAAATCCACTACCAATTTAAACATAACAAACAAAAACCTTGACTGAAGGTTTTTTCGAGGTTTTCAAGGGATTTCAAGGGAAGCCCTCGAACCCCCTATTATCTAAATTCCAATATACCTAGTTTGACACCTGCAGAGGGGCATCGAGAAATAAAAAAAATTACAAATTGCAGCATATCTCGGCTGTCTTTTCCGTACCCGACCCGACTATCAAAAGAAAAGTCACGTCACTTCTAACACATTATTTTCCTCACCTGCGTCCGTAGCCCTGACCACCAGCTCGTACTGCCCTCTGGTGGTGTCCATGGCGGTCGCCGCCCTGTTCAGTTTGACCTCCCCACTAACTGGTTCCACAAACAAGGCTTGGTCGGCGTTGGTTGACTCCAGGGAGTAGAAGAGACGGCCACCATCGCCGCTATCCATGTCGGTCGCCTGCGGAAATAAATTCAATTGTTTGATCGATTGAAATTACACATCTACTAGGAACAAAGAAACCAATTCATGTTTTTTTTAATTTAGCTCTAATGCATTATTAAAGCATAATCATTACGAACATAGTTTATATCCAATTGTTCATAAATAGTACCATATATACATGCTATCTGATCTCTTGGTGAAAGGAAAGAATTGAATACTTTATTGCAAGTCGTAACACTAGCTCTTATGAAATATTAACTCAAGTTCCACGTAAACATAATCCTCATCTTAGATTTATTGTCAATCTGAGAATTTTGTGACCAAGCAAATGTTAAAAATACCGTTCAGCTGGACCTTTGGATATGGGTAGGGTTAGAGCTGGTATTTATAAAGCGAAGTACTATTCGAAAAACTTAACATTTGAATAAATGTGTGCTAACAAACGAACTGAAAAATATTATTTTCCTGATCATAATGACCAGAGGAAAATCTGGCACTGAGGTAAGACTGGATCAATGATATTTAACATCTACCATAGTAGGCTAGATCCCCAATCTCCAAAACGTCAGTACTGGCGCGAGCGTACCAAATTGACCTATTCAAAATGGCGATTTGGTGCTTCAATTTATTATGCTTGACATTATGTTTAAAATGCAATTTAGTATTTTTCTGGATTGTTTTGATATGTTTTTAGCTTGAAGAGCATGGAAATGCACAAACAGAAACAATAAGAAGTTATTGCAAAAGGGAATTTAGTAATAATTTGGTGTTAATGGCTCATATGCTCACCTGTCAACCTGACAGCCACCTTGAAAAATATCTGTGCTACAAATCGCTACAACCTACTTTAACATAGAAACTGACCTATTCAAAATGGCTTCTAATTGATACGCCAGTGGACCAGTGACTGGGGATCTAGCCTACTATAGATGTTAAATATCATTGGACTGAATACTTTCCTAAGCGTTTATGTAAATGCCAATGATTTTAGCTTTGCAGCACATACCCGTACGAAGAGCTGTGGCTGGAAGCTGGTGGCGCCCTCTCTGATCGTCCTCGTGTACTCCTTGTGCTCGAACTTGGGCGCGTTGTCGTTCACGTCTTCTATCTCGATGAACAGGTTGACGGTCGTGACGCGGCCGCCGCCATCTTTCGCCTCGAACGTCAGAGAGTAGGACTTCTGGATCTCGTAGTCGATACCTAATACAGTAAGTAACAACACTTAAGAATATCTATATTTTAAGGCAGTTTACAATTTTTGACAGTACGGGTGAGTATTTTTACCGATATAATAAATACATCGTTGAAAGTAAGATTTTGAAGATACACGTTAATAATTCAAAGTAACTCATTGCATTCACTAAGATGAGTGCACGATCTAATACTTATTTATGGTTCCCAATATTGGGAGTATGCATCAACCAAAAAAATATATGTTTTGAACACTTCAGTGGATACATCTTCATATTTTCTACAAAGAATAAAGAGTTGTATCCACTAAAAAGCGTTTAAAAAAAACATTTAATAATTAACTCAACAAACTTGAACACAAGTATAAAAAATATTTTGTTCTCTCAGAAGACTATAAATACTTAATGTACCAACATAACGTACCACAATTTACCATAAATGTAAATAAACTAGTAAAACGTTAAAGTCGTAGTTAGACGAGTGAGTGAGCCATGTGTTGAGCCATCAGAATCATTCCATTTCGTCATTCTACATAAGGCTGGATCCAGCATGGGTCTTTCCTCCCTTTAGCCTATCATAGGCTAGAGTGGCGCATTATGACCTTCTTACAGTTGACGCGCCCTTATACCATCTAAACTCAAAACCCTCCCCTATAATGTATACCTAATATTATATCAATCAACTTGAATGCAAATGTTCCCGGGTACTCAACACATGACTCTCACGCGTCTAACAACGATTTTGGCATTTTTCCTTCTAGGTCGTCAAGGCGCCTTTATACCCAAAATGTTAGAGACCCGGGTCCAAACAACATTTGGGATAGATTTCTTTATTTCTGGATTGAAATGTAATGAAGCTAATGTTTTATGCATACTTTGGGAAATGTATTTTGCTGATATAGATTCCGACTAACCCATGGACTTCTTGGATATGTAGACCCCTCCCTCTCTGGGCTCCGTCGTGAACTTCTCCGCTCCGAACCCCCTGATGGCGAATCTGACGACCCCGAAGTCGCCGCTGTCGATGTCCACGGCCGAGATGTTGGAGATGAGGGTCCCGGGCTGGACATCCTCCCTGACGCGCAGACGTTGGGAGGCGAAGGGGAAGATCGGGGAGTTGTCGTTGGCGTCCAGGACGTTGACTGTCACGCGGGAGCTTGCAACCTCTTCCTCCAGACCCTGAGAGAAGGGATGTAGGCATTTCAGTGTTTGTTCACGAGAAGGAATTTTATCAGAAATAAATTGGGGCAAGAGAAATTAAGGTTTTAACTTATAAGGTATGAAAGTTTAATATGGTTTGGGCATATGAAGAGGATGGAAATAGACAGAACCCTAAGACGATACTTTGAAGTAGAGGAAGATGGTAAAAAAAAAAAGGAGGAAGGCCAAGAGGAAGATTGAATAAAGGAAACATTGAAGAGTGAGGTTAACGTGGGATCAGGTGATGGAAGTGAAACTGTGGGAGGACAGGAAAGAGTGGGTAACATCCAGTAGCGTATCCAGGATTTCATAAAGGGGGGTTCTATCAATTAATTCATAGATGTACCGAAGTCTAAGAAGAAAAATTCTCCTTCAAGGTAATTTTGGTGAAAATCTGCGCGTTTTAATCTAAAAGTTTTCTCTTTCAATGTAATTTTAGTGAAAGTTGTGCGTTTTAGTGGATGTGGATGGATCCCTAGTAGATTCTTAATTTCGCAATTTTACATTTCATTGTTGGACTGTCTCAACAATGAGACTGATGCTTGTTACATGATATACCTACATAATCAAATCATCACGGTAGTCATCGATTCCTCTTTCCAATCTGAAAACTTGTGAAATACATTGGAAACTGCCAAAGATTACAACCTAAAAAGTTAAATGTTACCTCTGGCGTCTTGACGAAGGCCACCACGTCAAAGATGATCTCCCTGAGTTGATCGTCCTCTACGTCGTAGTCCAGCGGTTTGGTGACCCTGACGACGACCGGGGTCCGTCCCACGGCCGAGGTTGGGTGGACGGTGAAGGTGTCTTCGGAGTTCTGGACGTCGCGGAGTCTCAGGTTGAACCGGGCGTTCTCCCCGACGTCGGCGTCGTTCACCACCATCTGGAGGCCGGGGAGAGGCGTGTCCAGCCCTGGGGAGGGGGACAAGGAGTTAAGAGAGTATAGGACATGCGTTTTAGGCAAATTGCTGTTCGCTCGGTCGACTGACACCACAGTGGTGTTTGAAATTTTGAACATAAGTTATGTTACAAATGTGGAAATATAGGGTTCTGCAGTGACACATTTCCACATTTTGTTTTAAAATAATTCATAAAAAATAAAATAGTTTACTCGAAATTTGATTTTGCAAAATTGACAATATTCGTGATTTTTTTCTGGTTTATTGAGACAATTAAAAAAAATCTATGACCGCAGGGCTGTCCATGTATGCTTTATTAACCACTTTGCAAAGTATCATATACGCCGGATGCCAACTGACAAATGCCCCATTCCCTAATTCCGATATTTTGAAAGTTAAAGGAATATGGCTGAAAATTGGTTGAATAAAAGAGAAACTTGAATAAAATAGTTCTTTTTTTCACGGGCCAACAAGATTACTAAAAGTTCTAGGTGCAATACTTAATCATTTTGAGCTATTGATTTTATTTTCATTGTTTATATACACCTTTGTCTCCGCTTCAAGTATAAAGGAAATAATTTTCTGAAATAATGTTCAAAGTGCGATTTCTTTTTGCCACATGGAACAAATAAGAGTTTTTAACAGGTGGAAGAAAAACTCGTACATCAAACCTTATTTCAGAAAGTCACATCGTCATTGTACGTTTGACTGGCAAAGGTACCTTGGACATTCTATTACCTATATCGGGTAAGTCAGTAAGACCTCTACTCTAGCATCGAAAAATCTCCTTACTAACAATTAAGCAGGAGCTAGCATTAACAAGTATACCATGAAATAAATGGAAAAATCCCATGTCAATCGCAGGTCATGTCGGTTTTTATCGTGAGACGTGACAAAGTAGACAGTCGTCGCACAGAAAACTTGTTCATACATTAGGAAAGCAAAAGGCTTATTGGTGTTTTACCTATATCTTCGGAAACGCTGATCTGGAAGGCGTCGTGGTTGAAGGAGGGCAGTTGATCGTCAACGTCGGTTATCACGATGGTGACCACAGAGAATGTGACGTCACCGGGAAGTTCGTTGTTGATCAGTTCTGTCGCCTAGAAGTAAAATATTACAGCATTAGGAATGAGTGATATTCACCATAAAACAAGAGAATAATCTCCCCTTGAATTAAACTAAACTGTGTTTGGGTGTACATTCCTTATTTTTAGGAAACATTAAAGTGGAATTAATAACGTAGTGGGCTGTAGAGTGTAGATACTGTGTACATATGTTTTTAATCCTATAAGAAGTGCTAATATATTTTTTACTGAAACGAAGGTTTGGCCGGGTTTGGCTTGCATAAGTTTATTTATTTTGCCAAACATTCTTACATTTTGTTGGTCATTTCAGTTCAGTTGATTTAAGTTTTACCCTTATAAACAAATTATAAATAAAAGTTCAAGGAAACCCAAGTTTTTGAACATTTACAAGAAAAATATGCTACACAATGCTATAAATGCTTGGTTTAAAAATAAAATTGATTAAATATTCACAATAAAAATGCCTTTTTTCACGTATCTTAACTTATTTGTAAGTTATTGGATGAGCGAAGCGAAGACTTCAATTTCACCGACCCCCCAAAAAATTTAGCTCGGGTGTTTTTTTGTTTGTTTTTTTTTTTTTTTTTGTTTTTCCGTCTGTTTGTTCGCTCTCTACCGGGCAAACGGCATATGCGATCTTGATAAAAATTTGACACGACCTTCGTTTTCTCTGAACTTAGACTTGCTACATTTTTGGGTACAATCGAAGAAATATTTCTCATGAATATCGTACTTTTACGATTTTTTTCGATTTTTAGTGCGATATTTTCGTGCCATTTGGGCCAATTCTGACCAAACGGGTAGGGCTACAACGTTCATATTATACATGGACATTAAGGTTATGGTTATGTAGTACCTTTTGAAAGAAAAAGTGGAAAAATTTAGCCAGAATCCATAGAAATAAAGCTTTTAATACAAGTTTTTTACGGTAAAAAATACCAATTGACAAGAAACAAAAGAAACTTGACAACATTCACCTTCGATGCGTAGGCAGCAAAACAAAGCACTTGCAAAAGTAAAGATATCCCACGCAAACTAAAACCTTTAAAAAGCTCATCCATCAACGCGGCGGGACTTTAGCGTTTTCCTAGTTTTAAAATAAAATAAAATAGCTCTTACCTTGATTTTGAAAGTGTAGATGCCTCCACTCTCCAATATTTCGGGGTGTTCCCGGTCCAAGGGCACATCAGAGGTCAAAAGGTCGGCGTAGGTAATGGCGTCGTGTTGCCTAGCAACGAGTGTGAAGTAGCCGAGGTGGTCATCTTCCAAGGTCAAGAGGATGGGCCTGGGGTCGCCAAGGTCACCGTCCCGGGCGCGGACGGTCAGAATAGAAGTGTCCTAAGTCCAACATTGAATTATTTGTTCTGTAAGTTCAGACTGTTACTTTTTAAATCAACTAATATTTGATAATCCCGACCACATTGTTGGAAATAAAAGTTCGGATATTATTATTTGTCATTCCTGGACGCAAACTAAACTTGAAGAAACCTCAAGTCATAAAAGTTGAATGAACTTGAACTCGGATCCATAACATTCAAGGCAAATCGTAGGGTTACCAAATGGTCTAAAAAAGATATCGAAAAAGTTGTATTCATAGACCGCTACAGGATGGCCATGCTTCCCATACAATTTCTGCCTTCTTTTGGACTCCCAAAGGGTTCCCAGGTCCCAATAACTGCGGTCTCCCATTATGAGGTCTATGAATACCGTTTTCGGCTAGGTGAGACTTTTAGTAGGCACGCACCCTTTGGGCTCCCGATGAGTCAACTATGAATTTGGGCCTAAGTGAACCAACAGTGTTGGCTCGAGCGTTAAGCGCGCGACTCTGTTTCGGAAGGTCCCGGGTTCAAATCTCGTCGAGACCGGCAACCCTGACTGAAGGATTTTTTTCCCCTAGGTTTTCCTCAGTTGTTAATGCAAATGCAAGAGATTTAGTCCTCGGAAATCCCTTCTCAATAATTGTCATCCACAACATACCTACAGTTATACACCTGAAGAGGGGCATGAATTGCACCCTGGGCAGGCTTCCCACAAAAATTATTATTAATATCGACGTATCCGTAAAATTCTGCTGTTGGACAACCATGTGACACAGGGAATCGTTCGGTAAGTCACCAGACTCATCAGTCAACACTCACCGGAAGCGTCTCCTCAGCAACGGTCGCCGAATACGGTGCATTCAGGAACACAGGCGGTTGATCCTGGACATCGACCACATCGATGACGACGTTTGCCGTCGCTGTGAGCCGTCTCGACCGAGGTAAACATTAATAAACATATACTTTGCAACCAACACCCAAAAGATTGAAGATAATGTGTAGTGGTAGCAACTTCCATAATGCATCATCTTGATGTCCGTCCATATGTCCGTTTGTGTGTCAAGTCCGAAGACTAAGAGGAGGATTAAGGCAGAGTGTCGCCCGTTCACGACCAAAACACATGCCACTGTGAATATTATTTGTTTCCGGTCGATAATCAATTGTTACACACGTTTAAGATATGTCATTCCCTTGAGAATTTTCTGCTCTTTCTCGTGAACAATAAAACGTTTGGGTACAACTACAACATATAATTTGGTTTTAAAAGTGCAAAAACTTTATTCTTTATTAAACAAAACGCGCTCTCAAAGTTTCTCCACTTTTAAAACAAAAGTATGCTTTGTACGCAAAAAATACATTGTTTACGAGAAAAAGCAGAAAAGTTTCGAGGTAATGACATATCTTAACAGTGTGTGACAATTGATTAAACGAGGGAGCGGAGCGACCGAGTGTCTCCATTCAACTCGAATGGCTCTCATTCTGTGATTCTGTCTGTCTATCTGTACGTCGAAAATCAGCCGAACCGCTGAACAGATTGGGCTGAAATTTTAAACAGACATCTAGTACGAGTTTATTGAGAACTGCTAACAAAATCAGCTAGATCCATTGCGATTTAATCCTACAATAATTAAAAATGTGATTTTTAAAATATCGATAGCATTTGTTTAGTATAGCAGCTAGCGGGACAATATCTACGTGGCTTGCGTGGCCTATTGGTAAGCATTTAGTCTACCGCACGAGGGTTCAGGTTCGATACCCGTTAGCTCGAACTTTTTTTTATATTTTTACACCTACATTATATTTTTAAGGGGTGTTAAATGGGAAATAAAACTTAGGTGATTTTGTTTTATCTTGGAAATTTGTTAATGTTTCACGCTAATACGTTTTGAATACGATTCGCATTTCAAATGTTCAATTAATATAACTAGGGAAACGCCTAAGTCGTTGTTAAACGAGTGAGTGAGCCATGTGTTGAGTACCCGGTATCATTCCTCATACTGGGCTAGATCCTTAGGTATAGGGGAGGAAAGGGGATGTTCCCGGGTACTCAATTCACTTGGCTCACTCACTCACTCGTTTAACAACGACTTTGGCGTTTCCCTAGTGTTATCAAAGTTTACTGAAGGCAATTGGTCATAATATTTGGTTGTGTAGGCCTATGTTTGATGCTACGTATCATGTGGTTTTGCACGTGACCTGACCTGCCCAATAGGAACGCACGACGCCGAACACTTTGTACCCGGCTGACACAGGTTATCTATATAGTGTGCGGCCGATGTCAACTGCCATTAGATCATCTACTCTTGACTTGTCCGGACGAGCTCCAGTATCTCCATACAAGGCTGGGCCACAGTGACTTCGAACCATCATTCGCGTTCAAGGTAAGAGTAGTGAATTTAATATTCTACAAACAATTGATTACTTGTACATGTGCATGGAGATATAGTGTGAAGGTACCATTTAACGCAATTATTTAGTGTTACAAAATTAACTTTGATTTTTCTTTCGGACATTTGTTATTATTTAAGTTCAATTATAAATTTAATGATAGTTGCAATGGTGATAGTTGATAGTGCAATGGTGATAGACAACTAGTTTGGGCTATGAACTTGAATGTCTCTTTGTTTTAACTCCAGTGAGTTTGATAGTTGGTGCCACGCGCGTGTTCTCACGTCGAAGTGTCGTAGTTTCTAGTAACTGACCAATGAGAACACTCCAAAACAAGAACAGAGTGTCGGATAAGTAATACGTTTATGTTGGAATTATTGTTCTGATGTGCGTGGACATAAACTATTTTATTTTGTTGAAACCGGATCGTTATTACTGTGATCTATGTGATTTCGTTTAGAATTGAATTATTTCGTAACTGAGATGAGATGAGTTTTAGATGAATAGTAAAATTAACTTGGGCATCTTAACTATTGTCAAAGCTCGAAGCAACAAAGGGTCGCCACTTTGAATGGGGGTAATTCATTTGTCGTAGCGTGGTGAGTCTGGGTCACGTACTGTTTGGTCGTGCGGCTCGACTCGAGCCAAAATGTTGTTTCAAGTTACGGTATGAAAGATAGATAGATTTACTTGTGCAATTCCAGACTACAATGACAAACCATCCGACGAGTGTATTACATGTCAAGTTCAGAAAAAGACCAAATCAACGCGAAAAGTGAATTACGCGAACTGTACTTCGTTCTTTTCATGTCGTAGAAATACGTTACCAACGATCTTGTTTGTCTTCTTGTGCGTAGATAAATTTGTAACGGTTACTATAATTGTTAATAATATTTAAAGTTAAAAATTTTATCATTATTCAAACTATAAACCATGATTTTCTCGTTGGTTTCATCTTCACTATTCATATTTACGTTTAGTGGCGTCAGAGCTAAAATAATTTATGAAGGTAAGTTTTTTTTTATAGAAATCAATCCAGAAATAAAAAATCCATCCCAGCGGGGTATTTTTTTAATTTCTGGGTTGATTTCTATAAAATAAATTACTTACTGGAGTGTTTCCCGATCAATGAAATAGAGAAATAAAGGTAGGGAGTGACACGTATTTGATTTACATTTATTTTGAGTATTTAGTATACAAGAATTTTGCGAGTTTTAGGCTTAATGTTCCGCTAACGTGGTTTGTTTGGTTATTAGAGCATAATCTGACATAATTATTGCTTGACATATTATATGCAAGATTCTGGTAACTATGAAAGATTACACAATGCTAACACAGCATTGTTGGAGTGCTTATTTATTAAATTATCTTGATTGTTTTTGGATGAGCGTAGCGAGCGTAGCGAGCGAAGCGAAGATTCCATTTCACTACACTGGAGAAAAAAATCCGGAATGTTTTTTTTTTTTTTTTTTTTTTTTCTGTATTTTTGTCTGTCTGTTAACACGATTCCGGCTAAACCGATACTCCGATTGCGATGAAATTTTATGGAGGCCTTCGAAAGCTCTGAACTAGAAACTGCCACGTTTTTGAGCGCAATTGAAAAATTATTTCTCATGAAAATCGCAATTTTACGATTTTTTCGATTTTTAAAAAAAATCTTCGACTTATAACACCTACATGCTTTATCCGATTGTAATGATTTTTTCACAGAACCTTAATTTTATGAATTAATATATTCGTGTAAAATTTTGTGTGCAATCGAATAAATATTTCTTATGAAATTTCAATATTTCGATTTTTCCTTTTTTTAAAATTACGTTTAAATTTAAAAAAAAAAAGTTAATTTTTATTTAATTTGTTTTTAATTTAAAAAAAATTTCAACAAAGTTCTGTTTTTTTCACAGAACAACAGAAAATCCGCAAAAACATGGGCAGCTCAATTCACCAATTACGCTCACCCAACAACGCGGCGGATTAAGCGTTTTCCTAGTTATGTTACATGTTTTTTTAGTGTTAGTGTTAGTTTTGTTTCTTTAAATTGTTTTCAGTGGAATTGATTTGGCGATTCGTTGGTTAAACGGGACGTGTACATAGGCCTATCAATAGCCAAATTATTAATACCATAGTATGCTATAATCACAGACAGATAATACATTAGCAATTATAGAAGAGTGACGAACAATAACTAAGATAACAAATCAAATCAGAATGAATATCGGTTTTATTACTTAGTGGGTATAGACCATCATTCCATCTGTTTGTTTGTTTTTTAAACAAGGTAACAAATATCTTATAATGTTATTTAGGTGAAGGAAGAATAAAGTAAAATAGTAATAAGAGTGAAGTCAAGAAATTCTATTGACAAGTAATATGCTTGGTTCAAAAGATTTTCACGATTGAAAACGAGTTTAGTTTTGTGATGTGATGCGGGACGTGGCTCGGTGCTGGCCTCGCTATCAGTCAGGGTGACTGGGCCAACTCTGTGTGTCGCGTTACCTGATGTTGTACACATTATCTACACTCAATGGCATAATAATAAGGCGATGTCATTGACATCACGCAGCTGGGCTAAACTATTTATAACGACTGTCATGTAGATTTACCCGAGTGGTGCTCAAACCAACACCGCCTCTTAGCCACTGCATTGTGCCGCAAGTATTTTCTTTACTGAAACTGTGATTCAATTCTTGCATCCATAGGCAATTAATTAATAAAACAAATTGCAATAGTGTGTTAGGGAAACCCATTAAATTGGGGGATTTGATAAAAAAGGGGAAAAACCCTAATCTTTCCCTATAATTGTGTACCGTTTGTTACAGCAAACACCACATCATGTTGGATGAAGAGGAACTTGATTGTATTCCAGCGAGCAAGAGTCAGACCACTTCTCTTCAAGTGCGAGTAGCACTGACGAAAAATCGGGCTGTGAACGTCCCCCAGAGCAAAACACCAGAGTTATTGACAAACTGAAACATTACCGACCAGGATCAATATCAACTTCTTATCACATCGTAAATGTTTCGCTGTCTGAAAGTTGCAATATATAAATCAAAAAAAATTTGACAAACTCATGAAATATTCTGTGTGTTATAAGAATGCTAACTAACTAATAATTTGATTGCATACTATTGTTATTTATTATAGCTAAACTGGTCCTCACATTTCAAGTGTAATCATTGTTTCCACAACAATCAGGTCATCAACATAGCAAATGAGAATAAATTAAGCGAAGATAAGTCTCTGGAAATGTCGGTAGGTAGAGTCGGAGGTCCTGGGTTCAAGCCACAGTTCCAGCTACATATGTTGTCCACTGTTTTATTGCCAGACTCGGCGTTTCTTCCTCATCTATTCGTTCCACGAATTTACTGCTCCCTGTTCTGTCTTCCCTCACTCTTTCTTTCTACTCACAATCTTCTACACATTCAACCCGATCTTTTCAACGTGAAGAGACAAATGTTTAAGAGATGTTTTAACATGTGAGTTATGTGCAGTGTACACTTGACATGATTTCTGTCAGCACTAAAAAACTTAATTCATCAATTAAACTTCAGCACTAATTATAATATAATTTAATGAATTGTTTGGGCCTTTATGATTATTATAGGTGAGAATATGACACTAAAATTAAAAAATGAATGATGAACTTGTTATGTTCAAAATTTCTTGAACCTAACTCTACGTAAACAGTTGCATTCCACCTTGAACCGGACGGTACGCATGCATCAACTCACGAGACTGAGTCAGAGATAACAGCTGGCTTGGGTGAATGGAGCAGAACGAGACCTATACATCGAGAACATTTGGTGACTAGACGGCGACTAGTGACGTTGTTGCCGAGGGAACAGCTCGTTGTAGGATAAGCTGAAGTGATTGTGAGCCTATACTTGGACAGTGCAGGCGAAAGGGGGCCCGGAATATTCCAGGCCAAGCAAGCAGTCAACCCAAGCGTCATTATAGACGGACCCTCTTTCACAACCACTAATTCGGAGCCCTCTGGACGACCTATTGGAACCCCAGGAATTGCTGTCCAGGACACAGTCAATCCAGGTCATTCAATCGTACCGGACCAGGCTGACCCAGGAGGAAACTATTCCACTCCAGGCGCCAGCCAGGAACGCAAGTAACCAACGTACCTACCACCCTACTCCCAGGTATCACTGATAATTATTTAATTAGTCTTTACGGCCTACTTTTCTCCAAAGGCGAGATAATTGCCGTTATGTGGTTATGTTTTTATGCTATGTAAATGACCACACCCCCCTCCTTCTCATGGAACCAGAGGTGGGCATGGAGCAATCTAACATTAGTGAGGGACCTAGTCAGTGCAACCGTAGGTACCTGTTTAGACAAGTGAGGCTCTACTAATATTAGAAGGTCAATTATAATTGATTACCATTTATTAATTAGTATCACACCTCTGCAATATTATCCATTGTACCTTGTTATGATGACCCACTATTTACCTCTTAGTGAGTCCCTACCTATTTTAGAAGGCCGTATAATTGATAATCATTTATTAATTAATATCACACCTTTGTTATATTGTGCCCCATTATACTATTGTGGTAGTTATTATTGTTTACTCTCATTAGTGGAGGACCCAGGTCGTGCAACGGCACATGAGTTGAACCAGCAAGGCCCTACTTTACTAGGAGGCTATCTAAGCCTATTCATCAACCGTAATGTGTGATCATGTTCTTACAATGTTTTGCTCCCTTAATAGACCCTAGTGATATTTTGTTATCTGGTATTCATGTTCCATGGCCAGGTTATGCAACCGAACTTGGCCCTACTTTAGTATTGTAACCAGGGTGAACAAGTCTGATTCCAATGTGTGGCACCGCCCGTATCAAGGCACCGTATACCCCTATTCAGCTGAGCCCTAAGTCACTGACTTCACTGAATGCTTTTCATTTACTAGTCTAGCATGCAGACATCTAGGTTCTGCCCTCAATTGTTCACGGTGGCGCTGTAGGGATATCGTGCGTTGGTTCGGAGCTGTGGCCCATGCCCTCGGGCACTCGGTATTTTGTCAATTCATAATATTGGTTCAGGACTAGTATTATTGTTCTGAAGCCAGCAGTGTACTCTATCTGGAGCTTCACTGTGATCTCTTTCATGACCACACCTGTAACTACATTGTACCTATTTTTCGAACAATATAATAATTACATTTTTTGTTAAATTGTAACAGTGAGTTCCAGAGTTCCTTGCCCCCCTATTAATCTTCAAGGTTTCTTGGTTTTCCCTATCCCCCCCACCTTCCGTATCGCCGGAGGGGAACAAAACCAAGTGGCAGCCTTCCGGTAACCTACCGACCCACACCCCCACCACTGCAGCTAGCCGGGCAACCCGCCTTTAAGGCTCAACCCCTTGTTGCGCGACATTTGGCGCGCGACAAACTAAAGAAATTAAAAATAAAAATTTTCTCCTGCAATTTGTGTTAACAGCATGTTGTTCTGTTACAGCTGATACCTCGCCCCGCATCGCAAGGAGATTGTATCTTCACCAGAGTCCTTGAAGCAACAGCAACGAAGAAGATGAAGATAAGAATGTGAAGACGAAGAGTGATTCGGTCCCGGAAATAAGTTCAGCATCAAGATTAGTTGAGCTATCAGGTGTGTTCATAGAGGGTAGTAGACAGTGATTCGCCCTAGGGCCTAGCTTCAACCCTAGCTAAAATACAAGGCCTAGGCTTAACCCTCCAGTCTGTTATCTGTAAAAATTAACTAGTCAGTGCTCAAATTAGATATTTAACTTAAACAAACTTACATAGGAATAATAAAACGTTTACATGAGGACCTCGGACAACAGAACTTCGAGATCAAGGACAGTGTTTGTTGCTAAGACAAATGAAATGAAAAATTATCCACAGCCATATTGAACAGGTCTGCTTCCCTGATGTCGTAGCATATTGAAATAATCCCTCAGTGATCCCCAACCTTGAGGCTAGTAGTCTATATTTTACCGATCTGAGTTCACCATGGCCTAAGTGACGACGACACTGTCACCTGTGACCGTGGACCGGCGACCTTTGTGTTGTGCGGGTGAAATCTTCCTGGTCGCCGAGCGGTCCCCCACCCCTAAGAGAACCAGCTAGTTACTGTTGGTCGGTCTCCCTGGCCCTCTGGTGCATGGCCCACTGTGTTGCTAGTACAGTGGTCCACTCGCCCTTAGTCACCATGGTGCGCGTAGAGGGGTACACTGTCGACTACGTAAACCTAAGGTGGCTCAATCGGACTCAATCCGGATGAGTTTTTTTACTTAGAGCAGTACTAAGAAGTTATTGTTTTGTATATGATAGTAATCTCGACGACGAATGTCATCTCGGAACGTCAGGTTCTGGAGAATAGCATAACATAACGAAGTGCCTAGTTTCTCTGGTTTGATCTGCTGCCGGACTTAGTGCATTCCTTCCTTTATGGTGACGTGTATTTTCTTTGGCCAGAGGTCTTACCATTGTATTAAGTATTTCAACAATGGTGTGCTTTTAGCTAAGTTTCAATTGATGCTGTAGCTTGTTGGATGCCTGGTTCTGCTTTGTGTCACGCTTTGGCTTTCAGGGTACTACTTTTTGCAGCCCATTATCAAGAGAATATCGGCGAGACACCGTCGACTACATACATCAAGATGACTCAATCCGGGTGAGTTGACAATGGTCTTAAGTGTCATACTTTAGGCAGGGTTTTGTATGTAAGGTATACTTAAACTATCTTACCTAGGAATAATAAAACGTTACATGAGAACCTCGGGACAACAGAACTTCGAGATCAAGAAACAGTGTTTGTTGTAAGATCAGAATAAATTAAATAAAAATTTTCCAGCCATATTGAACAGGTCTGCTTCACAAAGTCAGTGCACTAATTAGATATTAAGAATAGGAATTAACAAACTTACTTAGAAATAATAAATGAGGACCTCAGACAACAGAAAATTCGAGACCAAAAACAGTGTTTGTTGCTAAGACGAATGAAATGAAATAAATTATCCAGCCATATGAACAGGTCTGCTTCCTGACGTCGTAGCATATTGAAACAATCCCTCAGTGATACCCAACCCTTGAGGCTAGTAGTCTATATTTTACCGATCTGAGTTCACCATGGCCTAAGTGACGACGACACTGTGACCTGTGACCGTGGACCGGCGACCTTTGTGTTGTGCGGGTGAAATCTTCCTGGTCGCCGAGCGGTCCCCCACCCCTAAGAGAACCAGCTAGTTACTGTTGGTCGGTCTCCCTGGCCCTCTGGTGCATGGCCCACTGTGTTGCTAGTACAGTGTCCACTCGCTTAGTCACCATGGTGCGCGTAGAGGGGTACACTGTCGACTACGTAAACCTAAGGTGGCTCAATCGGACTCAATCCGGATGAGTTTTTTTACTTAGAGCAGTACTAAGAAGTTATTGTTTTGTATATGATAGTAATCTCGACGACGAATGTCATCTCGGAACGTCAGGTGCTGGAGAATAGCATAACATAACGAAGTGCCTAGTTTCTCTGGTTTGATCTGCTGCCGGACTTAGTGCATTCCTTCCTTTATGGTGGCGTGTATTTTCTTTGGCCAGAGGTCTTACCATTGTATTAAGTATTTCAACAATGGTGTGCTTTTAGCTAAGTTTCAATTGATGCTGTAGCTTGTTGGATGCCTGGTTTCTGCTTTGTGTCTCGCTTTGGCTTTCAGGGTACTAGTTCTTGCAGCTCATTATCAAGAGAATATCGGCGAGACACCGTCGACTACATACATCAAGATGACTCAATCCGGGTAAGTTGACAATGGTCTTAAGTGTCATACTTGAGGCAGGGTTTTGTATGTAAGGTTCTGTAGGATACTTAAACTATCTTACCTAGGAATAATAAAACGTTTACAGGAGAACCTCGGACAACAGAACTTCGAGATCAAGAACAGTGTTTGTTGCTAAGATCAGAATAAATTAAATAAATTATCCAGCCATATTGAACAGGTCTGCTTCACAAAGTCAGTGCACTAATTAGATATTAAGAATAGGAATTTAACAAACTTACTTAGAAATAATAAATGAGGACCTCAGACAACAGAACTTCGAGACCAAAAACAGTGTTTGTTGCTAAGACGAATGAAATGAAATAAATTATCCAGCCATATTGAACAGGTCTGCTTCCCTGACGTCGTAGCATATTGAAACAATCCCTCAGTCAATCCCAACCTTGAGGCTAGTAGTCATATTTACCGATCTGAGTTTACCATGGCCTAAGTGACGACGACACTGTCACCTGTGACCGTGGACCGGCGACCTTTGTGTTGTGCGGGTGAAATCTTCCTGGTCGCCGAGCGGTCCCCCACCCCTAAGAGAACCAGCTAGTTACTGTTGGTCGGTCTCCCTGGCCCTCTGGTGCATGGCCCACTGTGTTGCTAGTACAGTGTCCACTCGCTTAGTCACCATGGTGCGCGTAGAGGGGTACACTGTCGATACGTAAACCCAAGGTGGCTCAATCGGACCAATCCGGATGAGTTTTTTTACTTAGAGCAGTACTAAGAAGTTATTGTTTTGTATATGATAGTAATCTCGACGACGAATGTCATCTCGGAAAAGTCCAAGTTCTGGAGAATAGCATAACCAAACGAAGTGCCTAGTTTCTCTGGTTTGATCTGCTGCCGGACCCTTTGTGCATTCCTTCCTTTTTGGTGGCGTGTATTTTTTTTGGCCAGAGGTCTTACCATTGTATTAAGTATTTCAACAATGGTGTGCTTTTAGCTAAGTTTCAATTGATGATGTAGCTTGTTGGATGCCCTGGTTCTGCTTTGTGTCTGCTTTGCTTTCAGGGTAAATAGTTCTTGCAGCCATTATCAAGAGAATATCGGCGAGACACCCTCGACTACATACATCAAGATGACTCAATCGGGTGAGTTTACAATGGTCTTCAGTGTCATACTTGAGGCAGGGTTTTGTATGTAAGGTTCTGTAGGATACTTAAAAAATATCTTACCTAGGAATAATAAAACGTTTACATGAGGGAAACCCCGGACAACAGAACTTCGAGATAAGGAAAAGTGTTGTTGCAAAGATCAGAATAAATAAAATAAATTATCCACAGTTATATTGAACAGGTCTGCTTCCCTAACGTCGTAGCATATTGAAATAATTCCTCGGTGATCCCCAACCTTGAGGCTAGTAGTCTATATTTTACCGATCTGAGTTCACCATGGCCTAAGTGACGACGACACTGTCACCTGTGACCGTGGACCGGCGACCTTTGTGTTGTGCGGGTGAAATCTTCCTGGTCGCCGAGCGGTCCCCCACCCCTAAGAGAACCAGCTAGTTACTGTTGGTCGGTCTCCCTGGCCCTCTGGTGCATGGCCCACTGTGTTGCTAGTACAGTGTCCACTCGCTTAGTCACCATGGTGCGCGTAGAGGGGTACACTGTCGACTACGTAAACCTAAGGTGGCTCAATCGGACTCGAATCCGGATGAGTTTTTTTACTTAGAGCAGTACTTAAAAAGTTATTGTATTGTATATGATAGTAATCTCGACGACGAATGTCATCTCGGAATGCCAGGTGCTGTAGAATAGCATAACATAACGAAGTGCCTAATTTCTCTGGTTTGATCTGCTGCTAGACTTAGTGCATTCCTTCCTTCATGGTGGCGTGTATTTTTCTTTGGCCAGAGGTCTTACCATTGTATTAAGTATTTAACAATGGTGTGCTTTTAGCTAAATTTCAATTTATGCTGTAGCTTGTTGGATGCCTGGTTCTGCTTTGTGTCTCGCTTTGGTTTAAACAGTACGAGACCTTGCAGAGTAAACCCGGTCCGGCCCGTCAAGACACTCGACTAAGAACACCGAGACGAGTAAACACCGCCCGTCCGACGCGCTCCTAGCGGAGACAAACCCCCCCACTAAAGGGACCAGACTTCGCGGGGCGAACCTGACGACCCAGACCATGAACTAGATCCAACTGAGTTGACGAGGGCAACAAGACTAGACAGTAAGTATCAGAGTGCAGTATTAACTCTTTCTTTGTTTCGTTTAAATGCTTAACAATATTTTATCACTAGTGAAGCAGCTGTGTCTCTCCCCATGTCCTCTCAATGCGCTGTGCCATCTTTCTAATTAAATATTAATATATCATTGATGTTTTAATTGTTCTTGTGTATATTTGGCCAACTACTTATTCCAAAACTTAGCAGTTTATCTCTGGCATACAATGTCGACAATGTCAACAACTATAAAATTCATTATAACTAGGAAAACGTTTTTAAATCCCGCCGCGTTGATGGATGAGCTTTTTTTGTAAGTTTTTTGTTGCGTGGGGCCACTTTTCCTTTGCAAGTGCTTTTTGAAGCATTGTAGGTGACTGTTGTCATGTTTCTATAGTTACTTGTTAATTATTATTATTAACCTCTAAAAACTTAAATATAAACATTTATTTCTATGGATTCTGGTTTATTTTTTCGACTTTTACTTTCAAAAAATTCTATATCACCATAACCTTAATGTCCATATAAAATATGAACGCTGTAGCCCCATCCGTTTGGTTATAATTGACCCAAACATCACGAAAATGTCGGGGGAAAAATCGTAAAAAATCGTAAAAGTACGATTTCTATGAGAAATATTTCTTCAAATGTCCCTTTAATCATAACATATCTAATTGGATAAGCGTAGCGAGCGAAGCGAAGATTCCATTTTACTACACTGGAGAAAAAAATCCGGAATGTTTTTCAGACTTGTTCTTGTTTTAAATAAGATAACAACCAAAATCAAACGATTGCCCAGTATCATACTCGATTGATGAATTATACACTTCAACTGTCTAAATGTCTAAAATTATTTTGGGTACCCGCACACCACTATAGTAATTTGTTTTGTGTTTTATTTGCTTTGTTGAGAACTAATTGTTCTAGAGATTCTAGACCAGGATAAAGTTGTACTTATGACCTATACTTGTTCACAGGAAGAGGAGAGCAGGAGAGGTCAACCTCAACCCATCCGTCAATGAAAACCTCAAGACATCAGAGAAGACATCTGTGACATCGTGACGAACAATATTAGTTTTAAGTATTTTGATAATTTTAATAAATTCAATTCAATTTAATTCAAATGTTTATCAATTTAATTTAATTAATGTTAAATCAATTTAATTCAATTAATGTTTATTAATTTCATTCACCAATTAATGTTTATCAATTTAATTCAATTCACGTTTATCAATTTAATTCAATTCATGTTTATCAATTTACTTTCAATTGTAACTTTTTTTTGTTTTGTTTTTTGTTTTTTTATAATCGTAATCCAACCGTGCAGCATTGTTTAGAATTTGCCTACCTATGTTGGGTAGATATTTACCTATTCGGCAAATCAAGTTAAGATGTTAATTAATCTCAAATTAATCACACTAATCAAAGGATATTATCTAGTTTGCACTTTCCTTGCATCTGCTTAAGATTCTTGAATCAACGGCGAACTCTGTTATTATAACAACTATGGTTATTATAACATGTTTACACAGCACAATACTACCGTAGAAATGGTTAGAATGTTGTAGTAGGCCTATTTGCTTTGTAGAAGTGTGATAGTAGTAGGATTAGTATAGTAGCTAGTTATAGTTAAGTAGTTTAGTGGTAGAAGTAGCTAATATTAGTATTGTTAGTAAAGTAGCTATAGTATGGTAGAAGTTTAACTTGAGGCTGGGGCCCCAGCTTCAAGATTGACTTGCTCGAGGTGGAAGAGTATTGTGCTGTTGATACTAGTTCACTCTTAAATTATAAGCTTTACGAATTAATAGACACGACACAATGATGCACGGTTTGATTACGATTGAGGCGAGGAATTGGGCGGCTATATGGGGATGGAGGAGGCCGTTTAAAAAAAAACAAAAAAATTGTAATGTTTACTGCTGCAAAGACACTTTGTCAGTTATCTGATATTATGGCTTTGTAAGCAGATAAGAATTTTCAAATCACATTCTTTTTTAGTAAATATAATTGTATTGAAGAGGAATCAAGCACGTTTTTCAATTTTTCAAAACGCAATTAAGTATAAATAGGCCTATAGTGAATGGAATAATTTGAAACCTGGCTCAGTAGAAAATCAAAACAATTTTACATTTAAATCTTACTGATCCGTCACACGGCAAATATTTCCCCTTCAAAAAAATATTTTAAAAATCTTCAGTTTCACCAAAACACTAGTTAGTATATTTAAAAACAACCATCAACGTTGAATGGTGTGCAAGGTGGAACTGAAATTTCAAATAAGTTTGAGAAAGGCAATATTTATCGTGAGCCTGCTCAGAAAAATTTGGTAAAAATTGTTTTGATGATTTACTAGAGCCAGGGTTCAACTCTATTCTCTAAATTTATACTAGGTTACGGATTTAAAAAAAAAAAATATCACGGTTGATCACCTTAATCTATATTAAATACGTACATTGTTAACTTATCTGTGCAGGCTTTCATGGCCGAATGATGTTAGAATGTACCTCGTGCCTAATTTATAGTTTAACTAAAAATATTTGACGTTTCGTGGAGATAGCATCCCACTTAACAAAATCTTTTTCAAAAACGTACATAGTTTTTTAAGCCAATGCATTGAGTTGTAAATAAACTATATGTTTAAAGCACTCTGGCCCTTGTTGTCCTTCGTAAATAAGTGTTATCCTCCTTTGTACTGAATATGTTAGACGTAAAATAAATAAATACATACAAATAATCTCTGCTTTTGTTATTGGCTTGATCATAGTGAATAATGATAATGTACGTGTTATTATAAACCACAGATTTTAAAACTTTAAACCAAAGATATTTATTCAGATAATGAACACTATTTTTTTGTCTTTTTCAGGATTCCTGTTATCTTCTTCTGTTTGCAGCCTTAAATATATTTGGATGAGCGTAGCGAGCGAAGCGAAGATTCCATTCCACTACACTGGAGAAAAAAATCCGGAATGTTATTTTTTCTTTTTTTCTTTTTTTTTGTATTTTTGTCTGTTTGTCCACACGATTCCGGCTAAACCGATACTCCGATTGCGATGAAATTTTATGGAGACCTTCGAAATCTCTGAACTTAGAACTGCCACGTTTTTGAGCGCAATCGGAAAAAATTTTCTCATGAAAATCGGTATTTTACGATTTTTTTCAATTTAAAAAAAATTCTTCGACTTATAACTCCTACATGCTTTATCCGATTTTTATGATTTTTGCACAGAACCTTTATTTTATGAATTAAGATATTCTTGTGAAATTTGAGCGCAATTGAAAAAATATTTATCATACAAATCGATATTTTACGGGTTTTTTCTTTTTTTAAACAATTCTTCGACTTATAACACCTACATGCTTTATCCGATTTTTTATGATTTTGCACAGAACCTTAATTTTATGAATTAATATATTCGTGTTAAATTTGAGAGCAATCGAGAAATTATTTCTTATAAAAATCGCAATTTTACGATTTTTTTTAACAATTACAATTAATTAAAAACAAATTTATAAAAATGAAGTAAATTTTTAATTTAATTTAATTTAATTTAAAAAAATTTCAACTTAATAATGATTTTTCCACAGAACAACAGAAAATTTGCATAACACATGGCAGCTCAATGCACCAATTACGCTCATCCAACAACGCGGCGGGACTTAAGCGTTTTCCTAGTATTAAATAAATAAATAAATAAAATAAATAACCTTGGTTTTAGGATTACCAATTGTGTGATAAATTAAAATGTATAGCCAGGTTTAGAATCATCTAACACGTGTTCTATTTAAGTAAAGTAATTGACATTCTCCTGTACTTAAGTACAAGGAACAACAACAATAAATATCTGTATCTAGAGTTGTAAATGAGAAGATAAGTTATTATGGTAGTCTCCTTAAGACTGTGAACATTCATAATCATATTGTTTCAAATTAAGTTCCTATAATGTTGAATATTCATATTATAATATGTGTTAAGTTAATAATATTTACACCTACTGTTTTGTATTATTATTAATACATGACTTTCTAAATAAATTAATTAAATGTTATGTTGGGTATTTTAAATGACTTATTGAAATGTTTTTTTGTTGTGTATGTTGTTGGACACTAATGTGATCGGGCCACAAGAAATACAAAATCCAAATCATTCAAGTCTGACCTCTAGTAGGCCTACTTATTGGACAAATCCTTGTTATCCCTTGATGAGTTCCTACCCCTCCACTTGAGTTGGTGACGTACGTTTTTTATAAAAACAATATTTATGTATTTGTATATTGTAATTGATACTTTGTTAGTTCGTATTAAAGCTTGTGTATTTTGATTTTGTAGTACCATTGACTGGTAGCAAACAATTCAAGAGTACGTACATGTCCTATAAGTAGGGTCAGTGTTTCCCATAAAATACCAGAAGTAGCCGCTTGCCCAGGCTATTGAGCTAACAAATTAACTAGGGAATCGCCAAAGTCGTTGTTAAACGAGTGAGTGAGCCATGTGTATATAGTACCCGCAGTGTTGGGGAAGGAACTTTTAAAAGAAACGCGATTCTTTTTTGTGAACTTTTCAGTGAATTTACTCTTTTTTTAAATGAATGTACTTGAACTTTTAAAAGTTCTTTCCGAGAACGAACTTTTCAGTTTTAGAAAGTTCATTTGAAAGTTCTTTCCGTGCGTCGAGCAGCCGTCGACTCGCCGCTGTCGCCGCTAAAAACAATAACAAATCGTTGTTCCATCGTTGGCCTATGTTGACGTACGTTCAGCTGATTTTGACAAGGTCACGCACGATTCACGAAGTCTAACTTAGTTAAAAAGATGCACGCCAACTAATTCGGGAAAAAAATAAATTTAGAAGCCTAAAATGCTAAGTATATGCTGTAATTTTAAAAGCTGGTCGACGAGAATGTAATACAAATCATCAACACGATCAAAGACAGCTCAACTATCGTCCGACCGCCGTCAGCCGTGGGAAGATCGCGATCTATGACACGCCCCCCCCCCCCCCCCCCCCCCCCCCCCCCCCCCCCGGTCAAACCCTGCTACAAGACTACCAGCAGAGCTCGAATTTCATAACTAATGCAACTTCTTTGGCAAATATGAAGCCCATCTCCGTGCTTCGTGGGCGTGATAATATAGTTTCGAAATTTTATCTGGAAGTCGTATTGTTCTTATTATTACTACCATAAATCAATTCCAAACATTTTGTTATTACCGAAAATAACATCTGTGAATAGTTTTCGCGGGTGGCTAGCAGTTTTTTTTTATTTGCGACTGTCGAGCAGCTGGTCGGTTGTGCAAGCGCTCTATATGTCAGCTCATCAGTTTAGCCATTGAGAAATAAAGTTTAGCACTGGTCGGCTATCAAACAAGGTCTCAGCTCGAAGCTTCCAATGTTTATGTTGACACTTGACAGTAGATTACGCGTTAGACTGCAGTAGCATATGCAAGAATATATTTTAGATGGAACTATTACCTAACATCATCAATAATAGTTGTGTAGCTCGCTCCTTACTTTGTTTGGGGGAGAGGGGCTCCAAGCTGCTTAAGTATGTGTTAGGAAGCACATTAGGATAATTTAATACAAGTTGTGTCTTCAAGTACCTATATTTAAATGATTGAATATTGCACTTGTGTAGGTGTAGACAGATTTGAATTTAACTAGCTTGTACCTAGTAAAAATGGGTAGAAATGGTGAATTATTTTGGCCACTTACAAAGGCTATGCTAATGCATTGAAGCAAAAAATTAATTTGGTAATTAAATTGCCTAGATTGCCTAGATAGGGCCTACATAAATACAAAAACAACTTGTAGATTTTAAGATTTTTGTTAACTACTCGAACTCGACTTGAAAAAGTGATACTTCATTTCTCGCCAACCTTTAATAAAATAGTGATATTTTTACAAAAGAACTTTTAAAAGAACTTAGTTCATATTTGAACGAGTGAGCGTAGCAAACGGAGTGATCTCCATTCGACTTAAACGGCCCTAATTTTTTTCTGCGTGCGTGCGTGCTTGTACGTTGAAAATCAGCCGAATCGCTGAACAGATTGCGCTGAAATTTTAAACAGACATCCGGTACGAGTTTATTGAGAACTGCTAACAAAATCAGCAAGATTCATTGCAATTTAAACCTACAATGAAATAATAAACTGAAAAATAGACTTCCAATGTTTAGAAATTATTTTAACGACAATGTTTTAGATTTTGAAAAGATATTTTTTGTTTGTTATTCGCCTGGCCGTGAAATGCCGTGCCCATGCAAGGTCTGTCGAATGTTGCACGTCAAGGTACCCCCAAATTCCGCTCGTAGATTGAGTAAACCTTGCAATATTTTCACGTATTTCGTACTGGCTATGTTTACCATAGTAGGCCCTATTGCCTCAAATGATGGACTACACTGCGTTATATGCATTTCAAAACATGTTTAATTATTTTTGAAATACAATCTTGAAATTACAAAATCTTTCCCGACCAGGGGATTGAACCCACTTCTTTCACATTTCGGCTACAAGGGCGCCTTAGCCAACTAGACTAGGGAAACGCCAAAGTCGTAGTTAGACGAGTGAGCGAGTCATGTGGTGAGTACCCGGGAACATTTGCATTTAAGTTTGATAATTATATTCGTATAAATAATAGTTTTTTTTAAGTTTAGTTGGTATACGGGGACGGGCGCGTCAACTGTAAGGTCATAATGCGCCTCTCTAGCCTATGATAGGCTAGGTAGGCCTAAGGTAGGGGGAAGAAAAGTAATGTAACCGGGTACTCAACACATGGCTCACTCACTCGTTTAACAACGACTTTGGCGTTTCCCTAGTAAATGACCAGAAACAAATAATATAGACCGTGGCGTGTGTTTTAGCCGTAGAACGGGCGACACTCCCGCTAAACTCAAAAAATATATTTCATTCAGGCTTACTAGTAATGAATTTAGCAATTAACAGAAAAATTATTGGGGCCACCATGACCTCCCAAAAAATTGTCAAACATGACATTTTTCGAGCTAGGTCCCATCGGCAAAAATCTCCCATAAGAAATAACATGGGGACGATCTTTATGCCCCATGACCTTGGAGGATTTTGATCCAAAAAAATTGGCCATTATTGACGTACTCGACAGCTTTTCTGTAAATTCTCTATATTTTGTTTTGTAATTTGGGCAAGTAGTTCGGTCAAAATATGCTGATTACCAAGATGGGGTGTGATTTTGGAATGCATATTTTTGCGTGTTTGAGCGTATATTTGGGCACAGTTTCAAGGCACGATGTTATAAAGGGGCATTTCAGATTGGTACTATGCTCTAGTATCTATGTGGACCAAAAAAGAAGCAGGTTAAAGCCGATTTAGGAAATTTTCCAAAACACCAATTTTCGCCAATTTCTGGATCAAAAAAATTAAAAACTTCGTGTTAAATCACAGTTACAAAATATAATTTTTTAAAGGGTCATTTAAGTCTAGTATTGTGCTATAGATCACGTGGTAAAAAATAATTTTTGGGGTTTCTAGCCCCTTTAACCCTGAAGCTTCAGCGATATTGGTCAGTTATAAAATCCAACATAAGATCTGCTTTCAAAATATCTTATTCTTGTTAGTGAATAAATATTTTTTTGTGTTTCATGACTAGTTTTGAATTATTTATTAATTTAATATAGTAATTAATTAATTAATATTTAAACTTTGGATCAAATTGCACAGACGATTACTACGACAAACAGCAGACTTCCTACAATAGATACAGCTTTCCTTAAGATTATTGGGACAGACTTCTCCGCTAGTTGGATGACCTTCAATGTCAAATAATATAATATGTTACACTATTGAACTTAATTTGGTTTCATTTATCAAGAGCATTACTCTATCCGCTCTCATTAACACAACCAATTGTTTCAAAAACATTTTTGAGAAATACACATACCATTTTCACAAATTACATAATTCATATGTAGTAATTTTCCCATATAATTATAATTTTATCCCTTCATAAAAAAAATATTTACTTAATGACAAAAACTAATTGTATTTCTTTCCTGTTTTCTTTTAAGAGTCTGGGAAATGTTTCCACGGTGGATAATGCCAGCGTGTATTACTCACTATCTTGAAACGGTGTATGCAAGCTGCTGAAGAATGGGCGAATTGTTTCAAGGGAAAGAAACAGAATGTGCCGTATGTGAGATATGTCTTTGAAATGTAGTTGCCAGTCATAGTTGACTCTCAACTGTACGAAGAAAACAATGCGTGTCTCTTGGAAACAGTTGTTTTAATGTATGGAGGGAGCGACATGGACAAATTCTAGGCAATTCGTGAAATTATAAATATAATAAGCACGAAAGATGAATTAAAAGGAATGACTGCACTTTTCACTTGTGTTGTTGTTCGCAGATTGTCTTAAACACTTTCACAACATTGTTCCGTTAGGAGAAGTCACAGAGCGACACTCCAGATACTTCTATACTGCCAAAAGTCCTATCAACTGTTAATTTTTCTTGTTAGCCCCCTAGGTGTATTGCATTTAATTGCGTGATTTTAAAACGTACTTGTTACATGTGCTTTTAACTTAGCTGCAAATCTTTCGACTGTCGATGTAGTGAGAAACGGTTTTAATGTAAAATTAGATGCTGTTTTTATTTTTGAAACCCGAATCAAATCGTCTTATATGTTTCGTGACGCAAATACACGAGTGGTCGAGACCAATCAATAATTTCACTTACACGTAAGAGAGTTAAATCGAGCCCTATAATTTAAATATACGAATTGTGAGCGGTCTGATGTCATTGAGTAGTATTTTCCGATATCAAAAAGCTCCTTTTTCTTCAAACAAAAAATATACATAGAGGTCATCAATGGAACAACACTCCTTATTTTTGCTCTGGACCATGGTCTTGTTGCGAAACGCCTATTTCATGCTATGTTACTATTGCGAGCCGATGAATAATAAAAAAAAAAAAACAGCACAAAATTAAGTATTGCATCTAGAACTTTCATTTGCTAAATGACCCAAAATTTTCATATAATGGCCAAACAGGAGCAATGTCCTATAAAAAAAATCATTTTCTCCTTTATTATTCAAGTTCCTCATTCATTTAACCAACTTTCATCCATTTTTCTTTGACTTTCAAAATATCGGTAAGAGAGCTATAGATTCAATCGTCAGAGGACGTCGTCGTTACCTTCTCCGTGGACACGCCGAACGCCTGACATGCGTCGCCCAGCACGTCCGCGCACTCTAGCGAGACGTCTGCGTTGTTCCCGAGGTCGGCGTCGGTGAGGGTGATGTTGCTGTAGAGGGTGGCGCCTACCCTCGAGTTCTCCGCTACTCGGAAGGCGTAGGGGCGGTTCAAGAAGACGGGGGGGTTGTCGTTGATATCCAGGATGGGGATCACGCGACGGAGGGAGACGGTGTTAGGGTCGGCGCCGTCGACGCCCTCGTCTGGAAGAAGAGAGAGACACGCGTTTAGTAAATAAATAAGCCATATACATAAGCAGTAGTAATTACTAATCCAAATTTTATTCTACAAAAACAAGTATGCCCTTATTTAGGTATCTTTAACTAGGTATATACGACTTAGGACAAAAGGGATGTCATAGGTTCCAATTCCTATGATTCACATTAACGGCATGCAAATTGAAGAAACCTTATTCACCCATGAGCCGGTCGGCCTTGACCCCGTTTCAAGAACCCTTACCCCCCTTTTGACATTCTCGTGGACTAACTATAAATTTCATGTTATCTTGATGTTTAATAAATACATGATCAAATAAATAAATCTATTTTGATTTTAATATTTTAAATGAAAAATTATCCCTTTTTTGTGGTAAAGTTAGGCCAGCGAAGTTTCAATAAAATAACATTTTGATCTAATAATTTTGGCTGATGGAATTTCTTTGTTTTGATCAACACTATAGAACATATACTTTCCTATTGACACCATTGGCCCACGTTGACACACAATAGACCGACCGTATGACGAATGTTTTCAGACGTGCTATTATTAACTCGTTGGACAAACCTATCATTAGTCTTGCGGTAAACACAGTTGATATGTCAGACGAGCCAATTTAGAAGGTGTCATAAACATGTTTTTATTCTTGTACAAGGACAATAGTGTTAGCACCTAGGAGAAATTAAATATGAGAGTTGAATAATGTGTACTATGGCAGGTCCATTTGACACACGTATAACATGCATGGGTTACAGGGGAGTACCCCGGTACCCAAAATATAGGGAACTACCGGTATGCTTTCGGTCATTAACATATTGTCGAAGAGAGATACAAAAATAAAATTACTCTCGCATTTAAATTGCTTGTTGTCAGGGAATTTTTGATTTAAATCAAACGAATTTTAAAATAAAAATCATTGATTTAAATCAAATGAATTATTTAATAAAAATCATTGATTTAAATCAAATGCGCTTTTTCTTCATTTTGAGCAACAAACTCAAGAGTTCTAACTGATTTGAGCAAAGTTTTCCTTAAAATAATTTTTGAATTATATTTTCTGAAACGCGTATGAAAGTATTTGATCCGCTCGCCAACTTGACAAGTTTTGAAACTGATATTGTTGATTGAACTCTTCTTCTTTAAGTTCTTACTTATGATGTATAGGCCAAACCCTAAGTCTGGCCACAAAAAGGGTAATACAATACAAAATTATTGTCATCAAAATGTAAAAATTGAACCCAAATAAATATTCTATTCTAATTCAATGAAAAAAATCGAAAAAATCTGATTTAAATCAAATAAATCGTGATATTTTTTAATCTAAAAACAATCACACACCCTGCTTGGTGTAGGTGCCGCGTTTTAATGAATTGTCCTTAAAGATTTTAAAACACTTTAAATAAAGCCCGCTGTAGGGTACACAGGAGAATTCCTCGGTGTGATCCTCTCCAACTCTATGGGTTACCAAAAGCATTCCGTAAACATGACCTCCGCTTGGCATACGCCTATGTTGATATTACCCGTCAACAAATTTGAAACGAAAATATTTGTTGACCCTTTAAGTCAGAAGGGTAGAGCTGTCGTCACCCAAACATTATACATAAAATACTCAGCACCTTTTGAGAAATTAAATTTTAATGCTCAATACAAATAAATTTGTATTTAGAGTCTACCCACTCAGTCATATAACTGATTTTCAGTGGGGGACATTAAACCAAAGCATCCAAGTCAACCCTGTAGGCCCCGACGCAATCGACGAGTAAGCGATAACCAACCAAAGATCGATATTTTTAAAGGAAATATATCAATCAGTGGTATGGACAGTGCGAACACCCGCGGATCAACGCCAGAATCAACAAGGCCGATTCAGAACAACTTTAAATTTATTATGTGCCTCGTTGCTAGGACGGCTCCAAGTCACCGTTTACAAATTCCTAACCCAAGAACTGATGGACTTAAGTCCAAATCAGAAGTTAAAAACTTCTGCCTATAGCGGGAATCGAACCCTGATCCTTCTGCATTGGAAGCAGAGACGCTAACCACAAGACAAAACCTACTATTATCGTATTATATAGCTAATTTATATTTTGTAAATTTCTTCGCTGATAGCTTCACTCCGTATTTCGAGTACAACCATAACCATACCTGCTTGATTCAAGATAGCAACTGTTGAAAAAAATTCAATATTTCGCCACAAAGAAAGGTTTATGAATTTTGCTTTGTTTTTTTTATTATTCTTAAACATTTTTTAAAATTTATTCCTTACACGCTATCAACCAGTTAAACCAGTACTTCACCATTCATAATCTGAAAAATAAACCAGGTTAACTTCTAACAGAAGTTGTATTTTAATAACGAACAATAGTTGCTATAGAACAATAGTTGTTTGAAACAATAGATTGTAATGGAATGGAACGAGCGTCTTGTTAACAGACTGTACACTACTTTATATGGGAGTAACCTAGTTGGGCTCAATTATTTCAAATGTCATCTCAGACAATGATTTCCATATTCAACCTTGAAGGTGGGATTGATTGTGATACGAATTTCACTGACTAGTAGAGGTTTTTTTTTTCGTTTTGCCGTTGGCAACACACACTTTATTTTAGATTGAGCTACTGAATGGCAATCGTGATTCTTATGTGATCATATTGTTGTGTGGCTCGTTGGTCTTGTGGTTAGCGTATCTGCTTCCAATGCAGAAGGTCCAGGGTTCGATTCCCGCCAAAGTCAGAAGTTTTTTAACTTCTGATTTGGACTTAAGTCCATCAGTTCCATCAGTTCTTGTCTTAGGAGTTTGTAAACAGTGACTTTGGAGCCGTCCTAGCAACGAAGCACATAATAAATTCAGAGTTGTGCTGAATCGGCCTTGTTGGATTGGATATTGTTTAACGTCTCATATTTATACAACTTGGCTAATCGAGACGATGATTCTGGCGTTGATTCGCGGGTGTTCGCACTGTCCATACCACTGATTGCTATATTTCCTATTAAAAATATCGATCTTTGATTGGTTATCGCTCACTCGTCGATTGCGTCGGGGCCTACAGGGTTGGCTTAGTCGCTTTGATTTAAAGTCCCCCACTGAAAATCAGTTATATAACTGAGTGGGTAGACTCTAAATACAATTTATTTATTTATTTATGTTTGTTATATCACGCGTATTGTGGGATGAAATAATGACATCATTGCAATTTGCAATTTGGTCAAAAGTTTAAAGTGATTTTTGCATAGATTGAATTAGGAATAATTTCCAATTTTCAATTATTGCAACGTTTTATTTTGGTTTAGAACTCCTACGCAACTTTAAATCACATGGTTCTAATGTTGTCATAAATTGAAGAATCATAATTAATAATTGTTTGAAAAGTTACAAAATAAAAGATTATTTCCCATTTAGTGGTATTTGTTGGAAATTTATCAATCCTTAGAAATATGAGTCATTCGTGACAATGGTATTAAAACACTTTCTCGGCTAGCGTTTACATGTGAATACATGAGTGGGTGAGACATGTCAGGTTAGCCCGGAGAATTGACCTCTTAAGATAACAAGTTTTCACTAAAATAGTTTGTCTTGTAGGCCAGGAGGTCCCGTTATTAGGGCGACCATTATCTTTTATGTTTCTTGTCAGGTCTGACTCTCAGCAAACATGGTTCAAAGACCGGTCTACATGAGAAGAGTGATACATTCTTTGAGAAGGTATTCACCCGATGAAGCCAGAAAAAAGTCAGTTGATTCTGGCGTTGATTCGCGGGTGTTCGCACTGTCCATACCACTGATTGCTATATTTCCTATTAAAAATATCGATCTTTGGTTGGTTATCGCTCACTCGTCGATTGCGTCGGGGCCTGCAGGGTTGGCTTGGTCGCTTTGATTTAAAGTCCCCCACTGAAAATCAGTTATATAACTGAGTGGGTAGACTCTAAATAAAATTTATTTATTTATTTATTTTATTTATGTTTCCTACGAGTTAATTAGTTATGAATTTACCGAATAAATGAAGAAATACAAGACAAGAAATTGAAATTCGATAATTTTCTGTCCCATCGGCAAAAATCTACAAGAAAATAACAATGCAACGATTTGTATATTTCTCGATTTGGTTAGTAATGTAATTCAGAAATTAAAAAATCCATCCATCTATAATTCAACTACAATTCAAAAGTTAAATAGTTACCATTTCGGTGGTCTAGTTGGCTAAGGCGCCTACCTGGAATGTGGTAGACTCGGGTTCGAACCCCGATCGGGATGGACTTTTTAATTTCTGAATTGTAATATGATGAATTAGTTGGACTTGGAATGGATGGAGAATTGTATCAAAATATTAACTATGTGTATGCCCGTAACATTGAAGAATTTGGGTCCGATTTTTTTTTTTACATTATCGACTAATGTTTTTTGTACATATATACTACATTTTGTTTATGTCATTCTGGACGTGATTCATTCAAAATATGCTATAGTGACCTAGAAGGGGTGTAATTTTGGGACGCATATTTTTTACGAACGACTATCAGGAATATAATCTTCAGGATAAGGAGTTTTCTCTGCCTATATAAAACACGTTTTGTTGACGATGTTATTCTCTTAGAAAACGTTTGAAGTCAAGTCACAGGTTGTTAGGAATATATGACGTCATTCTCCTAAAATAAGCTTGCAATCAAGTCCCAGGTGAACTTTAAGTGCGCACCCATTTCCTGTCTTAAAACGCTCACCTCCGACATCCTGTGATTTGAAATAGCCCATTTGTGTTTACAAGAGTTTCTGTTTTGGCAAGTTCAAGGTGTTCCCTTGGCCATGTAGAATGTAAAACGTGGGTGCTACCATTATAACAGAAATAACTTTTGTAGGCAATCGTGTTCAGTTTTGCATTGAAATACAACTTACACAACTAAATTTATTAAGTTGATTGATTGGATATTGCTTAACGTCTCATATAAATGCACCTTGGCTATTCGAGACGATGACTGGTGATTGATGAGGATGATGTATGAACAGAAAGGGAGGAGGGGAAACCCGATACCGGCAGGTAGCCTACTCCATTCGAAAAGTTTCATATAGGTTCCTCCACTAACCCGGACTGCCGAGCAACGTCGAGGAGAACGAAGCCGTTAAACTAGCTCTCGAACCCACCGTCTGCTCAAACCAGCGGTATACGTGAGTCTCAGGGCTTAGCGGTCACCCACTCTACTTATGATCACGCACGATTCTGCTTAACTTCGGTGTTCGAGTGGGAAGCGGTTAAACGACCTCGGCTAAACCACTGGCAATTTATGAAGTTAGTAGACGGCGATATTATTTTTATTTGACTCCTCTCTCCCTCCCCCGCCACCCGTAGAAAAGTGTACGTGTTTACATTTTTGTGTGTGTTTCTCAGTCGAATAAAAACAAATTGCTTATCCGATCTTGGTTGAATTTCTAACGATTCTTCTTAATCTCTATCTATCTTCTTCTCATCGGAACGCTTTGTCCGTGAGTGGCAATGTAAATGCCGGCCTCTGATGGCCATAAATTACGGTTTGATGGGGGTGCCTGATGATGAGAACGCGGAGTCGTGGATTTTTCCAGACTGTATGATTGGGAAGGGGGGGGGTTTAATTTGGGGAATAGCGGATCATCCGCCAGATAATTGTACAGTATGATGTGGGTGGGGGCAAAAATAAGTTTACAGTAGGAACGGTTTTGTTATTCCCGTCTCTTCTTGGCGGGCGGTGGAAGACCTCCTTGGAACATCGGGGGCCGCTTTCGGTTGAGATGACGAGGTGGTATGGTGAGAGGTGTTCTGATTGCTGATATAGGTCTGATATATATGTCGTTTGGGCTCGGAAGGAACTGTGTCTGCGCCTGGATGGTCGGATTTCTTCTGTCTGGTAGGTCGTTGTAGAATGTTCGAAGACATCACGGAGGTGCTCGGCTATTGATGCCATTTCTAGGTCTTCGTGGAGAAGGTGGATGGGAGTTTCGCGCGGGGCGAAGGACACCATTCGCAAGATTCTATTCTGTAGCCGTTGTAGTGAATCAAGATTGCTGAGTGTCACACCGGACCACACTGGGCATGCATAGGCGATGGCCGGTCGGAGAATCTGTTTGTAGATGGTCAGACGGTCAGATAAATCAATTTGTGCGGAAGTAAGTAGAGGGCGTAGGGCTGCCGCTTTTCCAGTGACTTTGCGATGGATGTTTTGAATGTGGTTTAACCAGGTAAGGCGCGCATCCATCTCCGTACCAAGGTAGTTGGCAGATGCTGACCAAGGGATCTGTACTCCTGCTAGCTCCAGATAGGGCAGTAGCGGCTTCCGTCGCTTTGTGAAATAAACCGCTTTCGTTTTGGATGGGTTGATCGAAGTTCGCCACTTGGCATACCAGGCTGCCATCTTGTTGAGACCTGCCTGGAGTAAAGCTACAGTCAGTGTAGGAGATCTTGCAGTAGCTGCCAGGGCATCATCGTCCGCGAATAAATGGATGTCCACATCAGGAGGAAGTTTAGGGAGGTCCGCTGAGTATATATTGAATAGGAGTGGACTTAACACAGATCCTTGTGGTACACCCGCTTTGATTGGTCGTGTAGTAGAGACTGCTCCGAGCCAAGAAACTTTGAACGATCGCTCTTTTAGGAATGATCTTATTAGGTGCTGTAGGTGCAGCGGAAATTTAAGTTGTTCCAGCTTGAACAGGAGGCCGGCGTGCCAGACTGTGTCAAAGGCTTTAGCCACATCAAAAGACAGCTGCCGTACCATGTCCGGAGTTAAACCCATGGTAATTTTGTTGGATTCTCTTCGCTATAGTCTAGTTAATAGAATGCAAAATCCAAATATATTTCGCATGAAAATTTTGATATCTCTCTACAGAAGAATGAACTCCATTACTTCTAAAAGGAAAATGAAATCTTAACGCAAGCAACAACGATCCGCGTCGTACTGGTGAAGTCTAATGTAAGTAAAAATACATTAAAACTAAACTAATAGTATTACGCCAGGTGGATAAGGAAGGTATAACTTATTAGTAAAAATAACTTTTTTGCAAAGGGGGACTTTCGCCGATCATAATCGACGAGTGAACAATGACCAACTAAATACCGTCACATTAAAGCAGGAAACACCGTTCAATGAAGCTAGACACGATTCCACCAGACGGATTGATGTTCTTTATCCATAAATCCACGTAGACTGCAGCCTAATAAACCGTACCAGCATTGAGCTTTCACCGCCCTCTGTTGGTCCTGGGTTCGAAGCTGAGACAAGACAAGGCCGCAGCGCTTACCTGGCCAGACGCCAATACGTCTCTCCTACTTCCTTGTCAGCCAAGCTACCGCACCCAACCATGACGTCAGACCGACCAGCACTCGAGGGCAGGGGATTGCATCGTGCACTATACTTCCCAGACGTGCGTAAACTAGCAAGGGCAACCGTTGATATAACATGTAGTGGCCAAAGTCCACAGTTCTGAGCTGGACGACCCACCCATGCTGTACATTGTAATATGTACCGACAGTGTTGGCTTGGGCGATAAGCGCTCGACTCTGATCAGGGGCGCCGGGTTTTCTAAATTCCGAGGGGTGCTGAAATATTTCACTAACATCAAAACCCCTCAAAACTATATCAGTAATTAGACGAGGGAGCGAGGTGACTAAGGATACAATTCAACTCAAACGGCGCTTATTCTGTTCTTCTGTACTTGTGTATGTGTGTGTACGCCGAAAATCAGCCGAATCGCTGAACAGATTGCGTTGAAATTTTAAAAAGACATCCGGTACGAGTTAACTGAGAACTGCTAACAAAATCAGCTAGATCCATTGCGATTTAAACCTTCCACAAATAACAATGTAATTTTTTAATACGTATTATTTAAGTGGTTTTAAGTATTTTAGAAGAAGTATTGGTACTTTGCTGAACGAAAAAAAGCGAGAAGGCCAAGCTCCCCTACTCCACCTGATACGCCCTGGGGGGAGTACATTTTAAAGTGGTTTAAATTATGTATAATTGATTAAAAATTGTTTGGGGGATGAAGACTTGAAATCTCTGAAAATAAACAACCGGTAGTTTTTACCATAAAAAAAATTTAATAGACATTTGGACTGAATGAGCCAGAGAGTTTTCTTTCCCTTTAATTCACGTGCAGAGTTTCTTTCTGCGTTCAGTCCATGTTTTTTTATTAGTTACTATAGGGGCCTACTTAAATTTAAAATGTGCCTTTTATTTTTGAATTTTGAAGGGCCCTTATTTTAAACTAAGGGTTTGGGGGGTGGTTTGGGCCCTTTATCTACAACCCCCCCTTTAATTAATGTTTATGACCTTTACAAGTTTCAAAAGAAAAAATGCATTTTTTAAAATAATGTAGGCCGATATAGAAACAAACTAATAAAAAAATCGACTAAACCAGAAAAAAAATTGGGGGCATGTATATTCGGGGAAAAAAACACCCCAATGACTCGTCAGTCAAAAGCTAATATATCAAGTAATTAAATAATTTGGATGTAGGATTATTATGGCTTTATTTTTGGAATAGAAAAACTTTTAAAAAAAGATAAAAAAAAAAAAGGGAAATATTATAGCCGATCCTTGCACTGTAGCCTCTTAGATACAGAGAAAATATGGTTTTTTGGGGCTGTACCAAAGAAACCCTTGTGTTGATACCACCTTTCTTGCCCCTACCAAAGTCGATCTAGACAGCTAGGTATTTCCTCTCTATCGCTAACCTTTTTAGGTAGGGATGCAAATGTTCCCGATATCAACCATGGCTCCCCTCACCGCCTAGCAACGCTTTGGCGTTTTCCTAGAAATTTTATCATTTGTAATTTCATGTTTTTCGGGAATTTTTTGTGGCGGATCTACCCTTTGATTCATGGGATTAATTTTAAATTCCTTTATTCACATAATTATTAATCAAAACGTCTACTATCTAAAGGAGCGATTCGTTTTGAAAACCGGGATATGCTTGAATGTTTCACCGTTAGTGTCAAAAGCGGAAAGATTTGCAATTTTTACAACTTGGAAGCCCGAAAACGCGTAAAAAATCAAAAATGGCACAAATGTTAAGGTAAAATTAAACTGACTGCGAAATTTAAAATGGAACTCAAAGGGGGGTTGGGAAAAAGGACAAATACCACTTTTAAATTTAAATATTTGGGGGGGTGTTTTCAGCCCCTGAGCCCCACGGAGTCGGGCCCCCCCTGACTCTGATTCGGAAGGTCCCGGATTCGAACCCCTAAACCGAAATCCTAACTTTCCCCGAGGTTTTCCTCATTCTTAAATAAAAATGAAAGGAAATTGAGCCCTCTAAAGTCCTCGGACACCCTTTTCACATTGTCCTATTCGCACATACCTAGTTCACCTGAAGAGGGGCATATTGCACTCTAAAACAGGTTTAATTCCCTCGATAAAAATTTAAATTTATGATATGTGACTGCGCTTGCAAATTATTGTTTGATGTTGTTTTTTTGTTGTTTAACTTCTCTTTTAAGAAACAAGGCTATTCGAGACGAGAGTACGATAGTGATTTGAAAGACGATGCCAAAAATCCCATCCCTTTGTGGGGGATTCGAACCCACTCCTCGTACACCCTACTTTTCGGACCACGCCCTAATCAAATGTGCCACCCCGCAACGGCTATATAGAATAAACCGCATATGCGAATCCCGTTTCCCATAATCCAACCTGAAGTTTTTTTCCCGAGGTTTTCTCAGTCGTTTATGCAAATTAAAGGGATTGAGTCCTTTTAAAATAGACCTCGACATCCATTTCCCAACCCCCTTTAAACCCTTTCAACCTTTAGTTATAGTCACCAAAAGTGTCACACGTCACACCGGGTAAACAAATGTTATTCTACAGCGCGGGCATCCTACAAAAATTTTTCTATCGTATGCTTCCTGGCCAAACGAATATAGCTATTTTCATTTTTTGTACATATTTTTTTTTCTTTGGGGTTTAGTTCTCCAGAAGGGCTTGCATTGCCCGGCCAGGATTCCCACGAAATTTAAAAAATATATACTGTCTCACCACGAATCATAATTATTGTTATTTACCATTTAAACCAAACCGAAAGGGAAAAAAATAATTATAATATACAGTGAAACCAAACCAAATTAAATTATTCCCCACCTAATTTCATTTTAAATTCATTAAAATTAACAAAAATAATTTTTTCGTGCAAACATTTCAATCTGTAATTCCCCAAACAGTTATACCGGGCCCTGAACTTTCCAAAACCCAAAATTGTTCCAATTATATTTCACTGAAAAACTAATTTATTCAATGTTACAAAATTAATTATCACACAAAAGCAAAAAGCGGGGTTTTATATGCGGAAAAAATTTAAATTACAAAATTTTTCTATTATGGTGGCTTCTGATTAGGCCCTGAGGGTAATCGGAATGCATTTATTCATTAAGGGTTAAAGGGGTTCAGTAAACTGCAAGCTGTCACCCAGAAAAATCAATTAACTTTCTTTTGTTTTCTAGTACGCCCACTAACCGATATTTTAATATCAAAGTAAATGCCCAAAAACCTTGGTAAATGAAATAGGGTCTTGAATAAAACAAAAAAAATTTTTTTTTTTTAAATTTGATGGCAGACGTTTCGTCCTTTTGTCGACCTTATATGCAATTTTGGACAAAAGTGGAAACATCTGACCCCGGTGTATACTCTTAAATTTTTGAGCGACTTTTTTTTTTTTTTTATATTTTTTTCTACAAACCTTCCTTCTATCTCATAATAAAGAAAACGATTGTCTGAAATATCGTTCAATGTACAATGTTTTCGTCCACAAGTTATGTGTATCGTCTGAAAAAAAATCGTACATCAGGCGATATTTAAAAAAAACGTTTCCCCCTCAAAAGGAGGTCAAAGGAAATGTGTAGAAAAAATTTTTTTTAAAACCATTGTTGTTAAAAATTTAAAGTGTACCAACGTCATTGTTTCTACTTTTGCCCAAAATTTTTGCATTTAAAAGCTGATGGGGAGTGACATCCCCCCTTTCTCTCCCCCCCCCCTCCGCCCCCCCCCCCCCCCCCCCAAAAAAAGAAATATTTTTTTAGTGTTAATTCTAGACCATTACTCATTTAGCTAAGTTGCAGTCATCTTCCTTCGTTTTAAATATCGTTTGAGAGCGATACAATAGCCCCTCAAATTCTTTTTCTGCTGAGAATTTAAAACGGGATTTTGGAGACGTCCATTTCAAAAAGGGTTGTCCAAATCACCCAAATTGTTGTTCTTACGTCGCTTGTGGGTGGAATCGTGCCCAGCAATTTGGGTTGGGTCGGTGTTTCCTATTTTAAATACCGACCTCTAGTTGGTCATTGTTCGCTCGTCGATGGCATCAACCCCGAGAGGGTTGACTTAATATAAAATTTAAGACCTTTACTGAAAATCAGTTATGTGTCTCGCGAGACGAGTTTATAACCTATCATATTTCACATGAACGTTAATAAAGAATCAATTTATGAGATCCAGTAAGCGTTTCCCTAAATTAATTCATAGATTTTTAATTAAAAAATTCGTGAAATGTCCGTAATTTACTAAATTTTAGTGTACGTCGGGAATTTATTAAAGTGTACAGATTTTTGCAACGCACATTTGCATACTGGATATCAACGTTCAAATCAATGTAAACGCGCAGGTTAAATTGGATTAAATCCATGTTTTGAATTTCCCATTTTTTCACGTTTTGAACATATGTATCGCAATGGATCATTTTTGCAACTATATGTTGATATCAATAGAATAGTACTTTATTAACATTGATGCAAACTTTGGTGATAGTATTACCAACCGTTCAGCAGAAATCATCAACACCTGAGTGTACGCATTTGACTCTGGCCAAGCTCAGCTCTTAAATCCCCTTTTAAAGGGGATAATGTTTTGGACCCAAAAATTTTTTTCTACCCTTTAACATTCAAAATTTTTGGGTTTTTTTTTAAAAAATTTAGATTTTTTAATTTTTTTTATCCTTATCTTTTAGGGAAAAAAAAGCGTTTTGAAATTCCCCAAATTTGGGACCAAGTTAAAAAATATCGGGATATTTTCAAAAAAAGATTTTTTTCAATTTTTTTTTTTTTCCCCCATTTTTTTTTGCATAAAATTTAAAACTACTACGGCAAAAAAAATATCCGGGACATCCCGAAATTTGTGTATTTTTTTTGTTTTTTTTACCAATTTGATTTTTTATCAAATCAAAACGTTCTAATCATTAGAATTACTTACTTTTTTTACCGGTTTAAAATAGAAAACTGGCAGATTTAATTGTGTCGATTTTGAAAGGTGGTGGTAAATATGGAAACCACTGCCTTATAAAGGGTTTTAAAGGCCATCAGTCAGGATTGGTAGTGTCTGGTATTGAACCTAAGACCCCCAGACACAGCGTGTGGCACGTGAGCCACCTCTATCACATCTGAACGTGACGTAAACATCTGGAGAACGTAACGGTATTATACAGTACGCTGTCTGTACTGTCATGCAAATTGCAATGCACATTTCAAAACGGAGTTCATTAAATATGTGCTTTTAAGTGAGAAGTCAAGAGTCATTCGGTCAAAAGTGCAAGTTTTCATCGCACTTTTTTCCCTTTCCGGGCTAGTTCTTAAAACCCCTGAAGGGGTGCCCTAAAAATTAGTTTTTTTTAGCTAATTCATTTATAGACAACAACATTTTTTGAAGGCGAAAAAAGTAGAGTTGATACAAATGGACAGACAGATGCAAGACTCTGATTAGGGAGGTCACGGATTTAAATCCCACCACTGGCAATCCTGACTGAAAGTTATTTTCAACGTTTTCCTCAGTCGTTAGTGCGAATGCAAGAGATTGAGTATTCAAAGACCTCAGACATCCCTTCACTATTTTCAAAACTCCAAATACCTAGTGAAAGGGGGAAGCCCCTGGGGGCGGGTTTTCCCCCAAAAAAAAAATTAATTTAAAAACTACGGAAAAGTTTAACACTACGAAGGGTATATTCGACTGTGAGGTGTGGGGATTTATAAAATTTAAACCCTTTTGAGAGCTTCGAGATACATGGTTTAAAAAACAGCAAACCTATTATTACAAATTTTTTGTTTCTAAAAAGTATCGTGCAGTTGCAAAAAAAGCAAAGTAAAAAGCGTCCCCCATTCAACACGATGAAAAAACCCACTTTAAGGAAGATTTCACTATATTCTCACATTAGCCAGTGCCTAATATTATGTTTGCCAAAGTACTTAGGCCATGGGCCACACGCGGTCTCTGAAAGCACTTGCTTGCTCCAAAGCAACATCAACAAGGAGCGTCACTATGATCCAAATACATAATTTGACACCAGTACAAGACCTATATGCAGTGAATTGCTACCAGGTTGTGTTTCTGATTAGTGTGCATTCGTCATTTTAGATCGAGAGAAACCCGCGTGTCCCCCGTTTTCATAACATTTTTTCCTACTCTTGAAAATTGGCTACAATTTTGAAAAAGATCCGTATAACGGTTAAAAATTTTTACTTAATTTTTTTATTGAAAAACCCCCTAGGGCAATGGTGCTGATACTAAAATGATTGGTGCAGTATATTTTAAAAAGCAGTCTTTTTAGAAATGTGGATTCAAAACTTCCCGTTTTTTTAGTCATAAAAGCCAAAGAATGAAAAGGGGTTTTAAACGTAAACCTTCTCAATAAATTGTGGATTTGTGAAGAGGGTTTTTTATTTTATCCACAACTTCAATAAAGGTGATATAGCCATCACTCTGCAGAGAATAAGCATCACAATGATTGATATTTATGGCCTGATTATTGCCTCTTTAAATTACATTCGGGGACTTTTTGATAAGTGTAAATATGTATTTTATTTTTATAAATTTTTTTCTGTGAAAACCAAATTTCCAGGGTCATTTTTTGCCCCTCTTCGGGGTTTTATTTGGTTCTTTGAAAAGGATAGAATAATTGTGAAGGGGTTTACGGGGGCTTTTAGAGGACCAAATTTATTGTTTCGCATTAACACTGAGGAAAAACCCTTGAAAAAATCTTCATTTGGATTGTCGGGCTCGAAGGGGTTTGAAAACCGATCGTTTTGGTTTTTTATGTGTTTTTTTAGGAATTTTTGGGGATGGGAAAGAGGAGACATGTGCCAGGGCTATACTTGAAAGGACAAGCCTTATTTTGTAAATAAAGCAACAACACACCCATGTAATCTTTCGGTCAGAATTGGGGTTGGCGGGTGTAGAACGACAACCTCCAAAATAGTTTCGCGTGTTTACATACGGGCTACCTCTATCGGCTTATGACTGAAATATTGCTTATAATATGTGGTATTTGAACTGACATTTTAGTCAAGTTTGGTTTATTGTTGTGTTGAAATTAAACGAAGTAGACAATAATTATAAAAAGTTAGTTTAATGTTTAATGTTTATTAGGTTTAAGGGTGCGTCAACCGTTAGGACATATTGCGCCTCCTGTAATAATGTAGTTTATTAGTTAGTTTGTAACTATAATTTTTTTCAAAGGGGTGGAACGTAAAGGGTGGCGTGAGGAGATCGGGCTGGCCTGTGGTCTGTGACGAAATTAGGCCGGGCTCAGGCAAGCCAGACCGCCAGAGCTCGCCTCTAGATTCGGGGAATAATATAGTACCGTTCGTTCTTACTAGCTGATGTTTGCGAGGTAGTCTTTTTCTCTTGGATCGCCTTTTACGATTAGCAGAGCCATGTGGACCAATTCTACCCCGGGACTAGTGGTTATTAGTTTTCATGCTGACTGAATTTAATACCGAGTGTAAAAAAGTCATGATTGAGAAATGTTTATGTCTAATTATCAAAAAGTGGATGCATACCTCTTGGTATATTCATTGACTGGCTTGTATAGGGCTTAGACCCGTTACAAAACTCTTAAAATTTAAAATTCAACACAGCTCCTCTTGATTGTTCGTACTCGAGCGAGTCTAGTCTTATTGATGTAAACAATGGGAGTGTTGGTACTTCGTGCCGTGTACTTCGAGACACGTGACGAGCACTCCTAGTTGAAGCCATGTCGTGCATGACCAACTCAAGCCAATAACTACTCAGAACATTCCCGCTGCTATTATATTATGTCGGGATGTGGAATAATTTATCTGAGGATTATTACACTCCTTAGTATCATGCTTTTGCAATATTTAAGTTTTATTCGGAAATAAATAACATGAAATATGCATAATTAACAAAAAGAATCACTTTTTTTAAAGGAATTCACAAATTGTGTTTATTTAAATGGAATCGAATCGGCGTGAACAAAAAAACCGGTCTAAAATTTCCATCGTACTTTTTAAGTATCAAATTAGAATCAGTATTTTTTGTATCGATTTGTACTAAAATTGTCATAATCGGTATTTTAAATAATTTTTCGGCGTTAGGGAACGAAACAATACACACATCAATTTGTCGAATATTGTATTTAAGTCATCTTGTGATTAGCATCTCTGCTTCCAATGCAGAAGATCCAGGGTTCGATTCCCGCTATACATTTTTAACTTCTGATTTGAACTTAATCCATCAGTTCTTGGCTTAGAAATTTGTAAAACGGTGACTTTGGAGCCGTCCTATAGCAACGAGGCACATAATAAATTCTAGGGTTGTTCCGAATCAGCCTTGTTGATTCTGGTGCTGTCCGCGGGTGGAATCGTGTCCAGCTTGATTGATTGGTGTTTCCTACTTAAATATGCCGGTCTATAGTTGGTCATTGTTCGCTCGTCGATGGTGTCGGCGCCTACAAGGTTGTCTTAGTCGACTTTAAATTTAGAGTCCCCCACTGAATATCAGTTCTGTGACTGAATGGGAGACTCTCAATACGATTTTTTTAATTTTTTAATTTTAACTTAATGACTCCCTCCACTGACCTTTAGACACACAATCGTAAAATGCCTGTTTTACCAGAGTTTATGGAAATATTAAATAAAAGAATAATTAAACAGAATTTAAAACACTATCATCGCATTATTAGAATAAAAACAATAACGTGTTTGAACCGCTTGTCAGAACCGAACCGAAAAAAACTCTTTAAACAAAACCTAACCGAAAATGTAAAAATCTGTTCGATGCCCTTGTTATTTGAACAAAACAATTTTAAATAACGTTTATAAAGTCCAGATCACAATGTCCTTCACTCTTCGCATACTGGCCTACACAGGGCTTCGCCCAGGCAGGAAATTACCCCCCCCCCCCCTAATTGTTTAGCTCTCACAGCTGACGTGAATAAGCGAACCTAATTCTATGGTTGTTAAAAGTGCATTTGTGAAGTTAAAACAATGTTACTTTACACAATATCCATCGCATTACAATTACTTTTGTGTTTAATAAAGCCATGGCCAGTTAGCTTTTTTATTGTGGTTTAACAGTAACCATAACGGACAGGTTGGACAGTGTATAGGATTGCGGGCATGCCCATTGCCCAAACCCTCTTTAGTCTATTTCGCCCATTGGAAACTAAAACTATTTAGGCCAACTCCGATTTGTGTTTTAAACAAATTAGCAACATAAATTTATATTATACTTGGAATCAAAGAAATCGATTCTCGGGGAAAAAAATAAGATTTGAGGATCTGATTCTGTCAATTTTTGGGTGGAATTTGGTCAATGGGCTATTTTGGTGAAAATTTGTGGATAAAATTATGTGGGTGAACATTTTCTTCCATTTATCACGTAAACGTATATTCTTAAAGATGCTACAAGGTTAAAATGACAGATGACTCTGATTTGCGAGGTCCGGGGTTTGAATTCCATCGTGGCCAAAAATCCGGACTAAAGGTTTTATTTGTAGGTTTTCCTCAGTCGTTAATGCGAATATAAGGGATTGGACATCCCCTCACAATGTCCCATCCTTAACATACTCAGTTCACCTGAAGAGGGGCATACATTACACGCTATATCAGGTTTCCTTCGGTCAAAGTTTTAAAATATCACGGTGTTAAAAGTGGTTGGGCCTAATGCATGCAGCATGTTTCTATGTATAGCATACAAGTATTTTCCCCCATCTATTTGTATTTTATGTTGATTTCTCTTTATTTTTTGCTATTCTTGCGCCTCGCAGTGCCAGTGTGGCACCATGACATTCATTTTTGGATTTTTAATGTTTTTCTCTCACTGCGTGGCATGATTATGCTGTTCTCTCATTAGTGCTTCTTGTGTTTAAGATTAATGTTACTTTGTACATCTATAGGCTGCAGAGGGCAGTATTGATGCCCTATATCGGCCTTCCCGCCCCTTGGGCGGGTAAATAACAATAAATACAATGCAATAGACCCACCTTCTTTAGATTAAAATAAATACTTTTAATTCTAATTTTAATAAAAACTTTTAAATTAAATATTTTTAAAACAAAATGAAGGCCTACTCAAACCGATTCTATATTTTGTCTCCACTTTTGGCTCAAATCCCCTTTCATAATATGGTACCGTTGATTATTTTGATATTATAATTTGGGTTCTTTATTGATCGCAGATTATCGACTGTAATGGATTCGAGCAGGTTGAGTCGATGACCCTAACAACAACGAATGTGATTTATAAGGACGTTTTTTATATTCAATCTTTTGCCTCATTCTATTTTTCAATCTTAATTGAATAAGAATGTAGACTATTCAAAAAAACTGGTCCACCATCATGAATTTCAACATTTTATTGATTTTTTTAGTAGCCACTACGTTAAAAATAACAATTTTGAAAGGGGGAAAGTTTATTTGAACCGGTCAATGCTACAATACAAGTAAAGAACACTAAGTAACTTAGACAGCAAATCACTGAAGCGATAAATGAACTATCGCAAAGTGGGTTAAGACAAAGTTGCAACTCCCTCCATTGTTTGTTTACCTGTGATGCTAATGATGACTTCGATAAGGTCGACCTTCTCCCTGTCGATCTCTCGAAGCAGAGTCACCACCCCGCTGTACTTGTCCACTGTGAAGTACTCCCCTGATATCGAGAAGTGTACAGTACTCTCTTCGGGGTCCGAACCCAGGAGCTTGTAGATCGGCGCACCAGGGGTAGTTTCTTCGGATAGGGAGAAACGGGCCATGTCACCACCGGGGAGAAACTGGGGGGCACGGTTCAAAATTTGACCACTACACAACACTAAACAAAACACTGTCAATACGAGAGGGTTTTGAAATTTTGCCATTTTGGAAATTTCGTAATTTCGTTTCTAACAAACAAAAGAAAGTTACGTAAACTTGTTGTATGATTTTCTCTGTAATGATGTCCGCATGTTAGCAGAGTAATTAAAATCCATTACTTATGTGTTATGAAATTGTGTTTAACACATAATACTCGAGTTTTTTGCGTAAGTAAGTTTTAGTTTATTTTTATAATTTATTCAGTCACGCCTTATTTAATCGCTATAACTTTTAATTAATATTGATAGCGAGTTTCATACATTGTAAATTTGTGGTTCACTTTCCTCAAACTGCGGATATAGATACATTAAGTATTTTGAAAGATAATTTATTAAATATTTATCCAGCAGATAATATAATCCGCTAGCACTGCTCAAGGATTGAACGCAGAGTCTGGAATCTAGCGATACCGGATTCATTAGGGTTTTGTTTTTAAAAAAGTTTTGTTAAAATGATCGAAACAATGATGTTGTCACCAAAATAAGACGTAAAAATATTGTGAGTCGAAATCTTTTTTTCAAACAGCCAAAGATTGTTCCGAAGAATACAATTACTATCATTTATAAATCAATCGATCTCACTTTTTCAATTACACTTCGAAAATATCACAATTGATCTTGATTCCCAGTTACACTTTGAGAATGGATCTTATTTCTTAAATAACCTTATGTTATACACTCTTAAGATTTTGTCGTTTAAACAAAGAAAGCACTTTGAATAGTAAAAACACTTTTAAACACTTTTGTTTCTTCAAATACGTCAATCTTCAATTCACACAAGACACTCCTGGATTCCTCAGAGGTTAGGTCGACCACGTTCACAGCGGTTCACTCCGTCAACAATACCTACACATGCTAGAATACGGTACTTTCTTACAACATCAAAGAAAAACTACTCAAAACTTAATCAAAACCACACGAATCAAAGGTAAAATCACACTTTATTGATATTTACGCCTTCGTTGCTAATGAAATATTATCTTCCGTACATTTTCGCGTTTTTTCTTCGACCTCTTGGCCAGGAATGCCAAAGATGTCCGTACCGAACCTCTCTTTAGCCTGCGAGCGAGCGACTGAGCCGAGAACAGGTAAGTACACTCACACTCAAGAGTTACGACTCCAGGCAATGTAGGTGAGTGCTTGGAAGATTGTGATCGCGGTTGTACAGTAAACCCGACGAGGGATGGATAAATTATGCGCTTCTCTTAGTGTATTCAGGTGTTTAAACACGTTTTTACACAAAACCAGGAAATAAATAGTTGATGAGTTTAAAACAAACACGAGATAAATTTAAAACTTTAAAAAAATGTTTATTATGGATGGCTTCACGTACATTTCTTATGCAGAGAAGCACATTGAATAACAAATTAGGACCAAGTAAAATAATAAATCAAACATTTTTTTCTTCTAATAGTCTCTCTTTTAGAAAAGTAAATAATACTTATCGTGCAGGACATGCTTCTAGTTGTAGCTACAATAATTCTTTCTTTTCTTTTCCTTTTTTCCTTTTTCTTTTTCCTTTTTATCGTTAATTCATTAATTATTTTCATTTAAAATCCATTTTGAATTTGTTACCAACATTATTGTGTTATTAATACAAAGTTGTTGTAATGTTTCTATATTTCAAACTTTACTCAACTATACTATAGTTCATTGTTGTGTCTGCACTTAAATGTAAAATTACTTACAATTGTATGTGTTTATGGTTATGTGAAATAATAACATTGTAGAAACATTCATCTCCATTTTAAAATTGTATTGTGATATAATAATATCGACCAAATATAAACAATGTACGTTAAAATAATTAATATATAATTATTATCTAACTTTGCTACTGATTCTATTATACACGAGAATGTGTTGGCCATATTAATAAATATATGTCAACGAAATCTGGCTATAAAAATTCATATACATATGATTTTAGTTATTTTAGCTGTAGATGAATGAAAGTCGCATCACGAGCTCAATATAAGTTATGAAAATAATTACGGTCTGGTGAAAACAATCACTTTTACTATTTCGTTAATGATCAAATGCAAAGTTACTTTGTTTGAACTTATAACTATATAGAAAGGTGAATGGTATTAATGCGATAAAATCGAATTGCGATATTAAGTTATGATAATATATAATCATTATTATACGGTTAGACCGACGACATATCTTGAAAACGAATATATTTTGCATCAATACAAAAAAGGATGTTTAATTATGCTAATATTTTAACGGATTTTAACTATGAAAACAGAGTATATTTTTTTAATTTTCGAATTAAACCCTATACAAAAAGATGTTTAAATAAAATTGCTTGTATTGGTCAACGTCCCCCCACCCCCCTTCTAACGTTTAGAAACTCTTAATAATAAGTCAACATTTTCAATTTTCATAATAACTTTCCATTTTAATATTCAAAGTCAATAATATAAACAATTTCTCGATAATATTTTAGCTGGAGACGCAAATTATCATTATTTTGGCCAGGAGAGTTGAATGCAAGTGTAGGCGCGACGTTCGACCAAAATGTAAACTAAAATATCAAATTTTTACATCTTATTAATTATTACGTATATACATTTTTATTTTGTTCGACTGTCAAGATATTAACACACCGAAAGTAAATAATAATTTGATGAATCGATTAAAATCGTGTGTAATGCGTTTGTCTGTTATTTTATGAATTGCCCAAACCCTATTTCAGAACTGTTTGTGTTTTATTAAAGCTTACTAAGTATGGAATGTTAGGCCAGGTTTTATTGTAAAGGAATTAATGAAACGCCTACTCTATTGTACGCTACGACATATTACGACGCTATATGTAATAGCTTTTTTAATGGGAGTTGAATGTACCTTTACACTGGATAACGATTACATTTTCGAAGTTTTATGGACCATAATCGCAACTATAGGTTTTTAACTTTTTATGTATCTTTCTGTTAATTTGTGATTCATAGAAGGAATGCTGACTTCTAATCGAAACGTCAAACATAGAATTAAAAGTATTGATATGAAAGATTGAATATGCTTACTGATTTAGTGTGTGATTTTTATTGTTCGAATTTATTATAATTATTTATAAATTAATTAAATATAATCTTCAGAAAATGTAATAATGGATATTCGGTGTAAAAGATATACTAAAGATATGGGCTTGAACAACTAAGTAATATATTAAAAATAAATACAATAATATGTGAATAAATATACAATAATAATAATATGTAAACATACAATTTGACGTACTGGTATATGAGGATAACTTACAGAAAATATACGAACTAAGGTCGTGTGCAGTTCAAAGTTAAAACTCGGATTCTTTTGCATAAAAATCTATTTTAAAAAAAGAAACAAAGAACTTTGAGTTAAGAATTGGAAAATACATATAAACAAATGTGAGAGAAATACGAGTGACAGCAACAAAACAAAAAAATATATAATTATATTGCTTGTGGTTTTAGTTTGTAATTACTCTGTTTGCAAGCCCAGTCTCGTCTTTATAAGTATAAAAGGTGTTGAATCGAGTCGTTGGTTCTGGCGCGGACTGTCCGTAACGGTGAGGTAACCGCGACGAAGGTAAGGAGGGGAAAGTTGATTGAGGGGAGGGGAAGTTTTGAATCTCAAAAGTGAAACCATTATTTCATTTGGTCATGTGTGAATCTGAGTGTCCTGACGTCACGGGGCACAAGACGCTTATTTCGGTTTCAAGGGTTGGTCACACTTGTACTGGTTACTTTTCAAACAGCTCTACAAATGACCGACCATATACTCAACAGGTGTTATAAATACTTTGCATGTCGCTTCAAGATATGTTAATACTTCTGTCCTCAACATACACAATTTTACGTTATATACATACATTAATTCATGTATTCTAAAATTTAAATAAACTTGCAAAAATATTCAACAATATAATATACCGACAGTGTTGGCTCCAGCGTTAAGATTCGGGAGGTCCCGGGTTCAAATCCCGACGAGACCGGCAATCATGACTGAAGGTTTTTCCGAGGTTTTCCTCGGTCGTGAATGCGAATGCAAGGGATTGAGTCCTCTTAAACAGCCCTCGGACATCCCTTCACAATTGCCCTAAGAGGGGCATGAATTGCACCCTGGGCAGGTTTCCCACAAAAATTATTAAAATTATTATTATTAATATAATATAATAAATATGAAGATCTCTTTACCGGCAGAAATAACTTACATTCCCATACATTTATTTACACCTGTATAATAATGTACGTTTGCCTATATTAATCAAATTTTTATGTTGTAAGGTTGATATCCCATAAATCATTAAGAATAATATTCCGATGGTTTGTATTTTAACAACATTAGTTAAAAATATTATTAGTGGTGAGCGATACCCGAAATTTTTGTTCTGGTGTTTGGGGGCCGACGCGATTGTCAAAAAGGTACCCGATTTTCATGTAACAAATTTTTTTGGGTGAAATGGTGGAGGTGCCGGTCCAGACAGTTATAAATTTTTAGATTAAAATATGCAAAAGGCCATGCTAAAAATACATAGTTTGTCAATCACGTATTTTTGTATTTTAATGCATTGTTGTTATAATATTAGTTATTACTATTTCAAATCTGCATCTATGGAATAAGATTTATTTAGTTGTCCTCATTTGAAAATCAGTTTTTTTTTACTGAATAGAATGGACGTTAAATAAATAAATAAATTAATTAATTAATGAATGAATAAATGAATAAATAAATAAATAAATAAATAAATAAATAAATAAACGAATAAATAAATACACTCATAAAAATAAATAAATAAAACGTTATTTTAAAACAGAACAACAGAAATGTATGATCAAATCAATTAATCCACCGAATCTTCATAGTAGGAACGATGAGAGTGTAGATTCTATCCAGCCCAAGCGATGACATCACGACGAGTATGAAGCAGCTGGTGATGATGCATGATGATGGCGGTCGAGCGCTGGGATCCGGGGTTGGCCGAGGTGAGAGAGGAATTCCAGAGAATTGAGCAATATTATTAATGAAACTATTCAAGAAAACTTAACGGCAATAAATGTTACCAACATTCTTAATGAACCAGTTTAATAATTATACCACGACAACTCCTTTAACACCTTAATTAAATTTAATAATCCGAACTGTTCTGTGCACTGTGTACTTAAATAATTTTTGTGGGACACCTGCCCAGGGTGCAATTCATGCCCCTCTCAAGGTGCCTCAACTAGGTATATTGCAGATAGGATATTGTGAAGGGAAAGTCGAGAGGACTCGATCCCTTTGCATTCGCATTAACGACTGAGAAAACCTCGGAAAAACTTCAGTCATGGATTAGCCGACTCGACGGGATTTGAACCCGGGAACTCCCGAATAGATCAGCGCCTGGCGGCCTATATACTGTCGTACTTAATATGTGGCTTACTTGGAAAATGCGAATTCCATACATTGAGCCCTCACTTTCCACAAAACCACAATGTGCTTTATAAATATTTTTCGAAAAACTGACCATTTGTATTTTACAACCTACGTATATTTTTTTAAAATAGGTTTCATTTGGTGTGTTTGTTTTTTTAAATTATGTTATTTAATTTTTTCTTGGTCTATTTTATTTAAAATTGCATTGTATTACTTAGTTAAAGTTTAATTAAACAAAAAAAAAATAAAATAATGATACTTTAATGACTAGAATAACCATTTTTATATTGCTTTATGTAATATTATTAATTATGAGTATTTTGTTTGGATTAGCTTTATATACTTGAAACTCGTAAGTTGATGTACCATGTTGTCTACGATAAGTAAATAAATAAATATTTACTAAAACAAATACATATAGAGAGCATGAATGCTGCATAACCTGAGGGCATTCTCTTCCAACTATCAACACACCTTTACCCCTGCAGATATCACTCAAAGAGAGACATGATCTTCCGGGACAGGTTTTCTTCAAAAAATATTTAAAAAATCATCAACCGCATAGTTTATCCTAGTTATCTCATTACGACACACATTAGAACACCAGAGTATATACACGTATTATTTCCACTAGTTGACGGTGTATTCAGTGAGACTACTTGTCTTTCATCTCAACTCAAGCCAGGACTAGATTACTCGGTGGAGAATGTAGGTCAGTTCGGGCGTCAACGTCGTCTTGGTTGTGGAAAAGCAATTATTTCTTCATTAGTTCGTCTGGAAACGTGATTCACTTGTTTTCTCGGGTCGTGGCATGGTCTTAGAGGAGTTTCCTTGAAGCATGGGAAATGTTTTGTGCGATTCTTGTAATGATGTGAAAGTTTTTTGGGAGGTGGACTGAAGTTGGTTGTTACTGTGGGGGAGGATGGAAGGTTAGGGCGTTGGTACGATTGATTTGGTAAGAAAATAATAAATGTCTTAAACTGGGTTACAATTTGGTGTTTTAAATAGTCGAAATATTACCACATTAGGGGATCTCCCAAATAAGCATACATTTTATGTCTGTATGTCCGTCCGTTTGAGAGTGTATAACGTCTCACGATTAAAACCGAACATCTCCGATTTACATGCGTTTGTTTCGTACAATCAAAAAGGAGTTTCGCCAAAAATAGAAACGTTAAAAGTTTTGAAGGTATAAAAATAGTTTAAACAACATACTAAAAAAGCATGAAAAACAAGGAAAAACATTTTTTTTGTTTTGCGGCCAGTGAACCGAAGAAGTTCCTGAATATTTTGGCTAACCCTGGGGGAAAGAAAGTAGAGCTAGCCACTTCCCTCCCCACACACCAAAAAATGGTTGAATATGTATGTAGCCTGCCCGGCACATCCACCATTATTGGATGCTGAAATATGGGTGGTATAAAACTGTAAGCTGAACTAAGTTCTCCAGTATCCGTGCTTATTTGAAAGTATTTCATTAAAAATGTATAAAGTTCATTTCTGTCATGCATCACTCATGTGCTTGTGTCAACAATGTACAATATTGTTTTGGAACCATACTAAAACGAAAACAATTAAATCCGGCCCAAATTATTCCTGTTTTGTGACAATGAAGCTCGTTACATTCGGTATTTACGTCATTTTTAGTTTATTTGGATCAAGGGCGCGTCAACCGTTAGGTTATAATTCTCCACTCCAGTCTAAGGGATATGGAGAGAAGGGGCCCATGCTGTCAGAACCAACCACGGTTAAGGGGGCGGAAATGGTCGTCGGGAAGGTCGTCAAGGAAAATGGGAGGTATCCCCGACGACGATTGCTAGAGCTCGCCTCTAGTTTCGGGGAGTTATACACTCCCCTTATAAACTAGCTGATGTTTGCGATGTGGACTTTTTCTCTTGAATCGCCTTGTACGATTAGCAGAGCCATGCTCTGGGCCAATTCTACCCCGGGCGCAGACGGGGGGTTTACGTATGAGTTTTATAAATAGATTACGACATTTCAAATCTTTCACAACTTCATTAACCCTATTTAGCCTCAATACATAAATAACACCTGCAGTTGCAGTATTATCTAATAATTTAAACTCGCTATTGACAAAGTCACTCTTTTGTTACTTCATTTACGCAAACTCATACAATAATCTTGTGTTGATTTTACATAATAATTATTGCCTACTGCCATGACTAGACATTACTTTCCATTGTAAAGCAAATCTTGTTGTTGCAAGTTCTACAAGTGGTAAACTGATGAAAAGAATGACGTAATACTTATGACGTCTCATGCCCGAGGCTTAGGCGAAACAGAAAGCCTCTTGTATGAGCTAGCTGGGAGGAGAAAAGGGAGGGCGTGAGTGGAAAGCAAAAAAGGTAAATTTGTTAAACAAGGTCATTCGTATTTCTCAGGGGTCAACGGTCTGGTCACGGAAGTATTGTTCTCTGGGATTAGGTACCGGAAGTGATGTGACCTTACGGTAAATTAGAATGCATCAAGGAGCGCTCTTGTGGAGTGAGGTATAGCTTGACCAGGATGCCTGGAGAGTACAATATGAGAGTATAAATAAATTGGGAAAATAATATAAATAAACATCAATGATTGTGTAATCACGTAAAAGTTAATTTGCACACAAAACAATTAAAACATCATTGAATATAAAAAATCAAAACACATTGTCATAATGAATAACTTTCAACAACAGATGAATAAAACATAAATAAAATAGGTATACAAAATAAATCATTAATAAAAAAATTGTATTTTGAATCTACCCACTCAGTTATATAACTGATTTTCAGTGGAGGACGTAAATCAAAGCGACCAAGCCAACCCTGTAGGCCCCGACGCAATCGACGAGTGAGCGATAACCAACCAAAGTTCGATATTTTAGGAAATATAGCAATCAGTGAGTGGTATGGACAGTGCGAACACCCGCGAATCAACGCCAGAATCAACGTGCTTTGTCTCTGAATTTTTGTGTGCTTCGTTGCTAGGACGGCGCTAAAGTCACCGTTTACAAACTCCTAAGACAAGAACTGATGGACTTAAGTCCAAATCAGAAGTTAAAAAACTTCTGACTTTGGCGGGAATCGAACCCTGGACCTTCTGCATTGGAAGCAGATATGTATGTGTCTCCAGCTAGATGCATCCTGTCTTGCCAGATTATACTAAACTAAGGGCTTACGTGGAGTTACTTTACAAATCAATTACACCTTAACTCTGATAGGTAACACCCACAAGTTTTTAAATGGATCAATTAGCTACAATTTATTTAATAGTATTTAAATGTGTAGTCTAAAATAAGGATAAATACAATAATGTACCTACATATAGGACGTACTAGTACTGATAGTACCTTGTTTGAAAGTAATGATAAAAAAAATAATAAAAAAAGATAAATGATAAATAAATAATAACGCACAAATTTTTATTTCAGAAGGACTAAGAAGTACAATACATTATATTACAATGATGAAACAATTTTCGAGTAGGTCAGGTTTCAGATCATGGTTTTTTAGGACTATACACTACTCAAAATAAAACAAAGATTACGATATTTTGCATGGATGTGGTTTTAATATTTTTCTTCAAATTTGTATATTATACATTGTACTTTGTTTGACCCATGGGTTGATTTAATTTTTGTGCCGAAGCTGGGGATTTAGAAGGCAGTGGAACTGTTAACTATAGTAAATGTGCATTGAAAGACCTGTATGGGAGGGCATCATATAAAGGACTCAAATTTAGGTGTACTAAAGTGTGCAGAAACACTCATGTCGGGGCTGCCCCAACACATGACGGAAAAGTGTTTATGCAACCTATGTATAATTTGCAGCTTGTGATTAGATATGCAAAAAGTGTAAATCGTGCTTTCCTGGTTTTCGAATACACACCGGCAAGATAAAACAATTGAGAATTTAATAGTTTGTTACTAATTAACATAACGGGTCTAAGACAATGGTTTTAACTACTTTGTTTTCTCGCAAACATGGTTTGAATGATGATATTGTTGTTTGTAGGAAGTTAGAAGCACCGAAATTAGTGATACGGAAGTGAGGAGGGCAAGGAAGGAAAAATGTGGTTATATATTGAACAACAGCTGCAAAAATTAGAAGAAATTCATTATTTTTTACCCATCAACAACCATAGCTGGTTTTGGAGAAGAATAAAATTTTGCCGTTCTCATTGGGTAAAAAAGTTTTTTTAACAAATATTTGTATATTTCAATCATTCAACCGGTAGATTTATAGCTAAGGCGCGAGACTCTGATTCACGAGGTTACGGGTTCGAATCGAATCCCATTCAATCCAGTCCCTATCCTGACTGAAGGTTTTTTCAAGGTATGCCTAAGTCGTTATCGTGAATGCAAAGGTTTGAATCCTCTTAAACAGCATTTGGACATTACTTTCGCAATAACCCTTAAATGACTTTCTCCAAAATACTATAGGTAAGACACCTAAAGAGAGACTTGCAATTGTTTATGATATTGTATTGAATCAGTGCAGTTTAGTAATATTTAAGACGTATGACCAAAACGAAATCATTTTTAAAGTTATGGAAAAAACTATTATATTGGTATATTTCAACAATAAATGTTCATAATATACGCTTAAAAGACAGGCTTATACTTAATAAAACATATATTCTATTTCTACAGCTTCGCTTAGACATTGCCTGAAACAGCCGGTTTAAGTTAATGTTGCATCTGACGTGAAGGTATTTATTGTTATTTCACATAACCTCAGGCAATTTACACTTAGCTATTTTAAAACGAACTTCGTTTTATTCAATTGCATAGTGAGTTTGTTATGTAATTTATTACACATCTTAGCAGTCGGCTTTGCAATAGTTTTGTAATAAGTTTTACGTATCGAACATAATAGGAGATGACAAATAATACCTCGCCTCGTGAAAGTGTTTTGTTTTTGAATTGCTATAGTTCGCTACACTTCTGTTCACCCGATTTGAACCGTTTTACATCCACTAATGAATGTAAAACAACTGCAATTGTTGGCAAAAGTAGAGGAGTTTCTTTAGAAATATTGTTTTTATTACAATTAACGCTCTATCTATCTACGCTCGATCTTGTTTGATGTTTTCAAGTATTGTTACAAACGATTTAGCAGAAAATATGGGTTATTAAATTATTTCTTTGCTAAATAGAACATCTTGAGGTTTGAATAATAATTAAAAAACGAGCTTTGAGATTTAAGATGTACATTTAATTTTCGTCCTGAAAATAGTTAAAATGTAATTCTCAACTCAAAATGCGCTCACTCAGGTGTTCATGATTTCTGCTGAACGGATGGTAATGTAATTACCAAATTTTGCATGAACGTTAGTAAAGGACTTTCACATTGATATCCGCACTTGGTTGCAAAAAAAAGTCCATTGCAAGACATTAGTCCAAAACGTGAAAAAATATCAAAAATCCAAAACATGGTTTTCAATTTAAGAAATTCCTATCAAACGGTTATCTAACGATTTACCAATTAACCTGCGCGTTCATATTGATTTAAGCGTATGATATCCAGGGCCCGGATCCACAAAGGGGAGTTAACCGAAATCGGAGTTAAATTTAGGAGTAAGCCGTACTTTACTCCCAATTCGGTATCCACAAAAGAGAGTAGAGCAATTTTCGGAGTTATTTAGCTCCCAAATTTAACTCCTGCTTTTTATTAGGAGTTAAAATATTCAAATGGCCGACCGTCACCACCTCAGATCTTTGATGATGAATAATAAACTAAATATCAATATTATATCGATTTTACACTCAAATTTACAATTAATAATTTGTATTTTGCGTGTTACAACTATTCCCGCGTTTGAAATACAAGTAACATCCCGCGCTGTTTCAGGTTAGGTTAGGCCCATCGATCGGCACGGACATTTGTTTTGTAAACAAGACGTCGCAAGATGTCTTGGCCAGGCCAGTAGACAGACTTCCGAGGCTTTGACATCAAAATACTGGTTTATTTTCACTGTCAGTCTATCAAAATATGTTACGGTTTGTTTGAGGCACTAGACAGTCCATCTACAGACGAATTTTGACGAGGTTTTGCCAAGAGATTGTCCAGTTGCTGGCCGAAGTAGGGTTAGGGTAGGCCTAGGCCTGGCCCCTACCCAGTGAGAGATGCTCGGTGCTGGCCCAATCGTCAGATTTGAATAAGGTAAGTCTGAGATTGAATAATCTAAGGCCCAGTGCTTGGCCCTAGTCCGTATAGCCCCTACGATCTGATCAAATTAGGTAGTCCTAACTAGCCTAGAACCTAGGCTTGGCCCTAGGCTATCCTAGGGTCTGTGGTAGGCCTAGGCCCTAGGGCCGTGGGATAGGACTAAACGAAGTTTTCAAACGCTTTGCTAGGCCTGAGCCTAAGCAACATACTCTTGGGTCTAGGCTTAGCTAGCCAAGCCTTTTGTTAGGTCTAGGAGACTCCAGGCCATGCTTGGCCTTGTGTCGGGCTAGGGCCAAGGTCCTAGGCATACAGGTTTAACCTCAAAATGTGAAGGCAGGTCTTGTAGGGTCTAGCGGCTAGGCTAGCCATGTCTTACTCTAGACCTAAGCCTACATAAGTCTTCTACAGCAGTAGGCTTTTTAAAATTATTATGATAATTAATTTTGGTTCATTTATTGTAGGCCTAATTGGAAACGGACGGATCATTGCCCACGATTGTCAGCAGACGGTGCGTTGCTTGTCGCCCCAATGGACATTTTGCAGTTCGCTGCCCGTGGTCATAAACGGGTTCCTCGTCTGATTCAGTGCCTAAGTAAGTAGGTAGGCCTATGATAGAAGTAGGCCAACTACGATAGCATCGGTTATGTTAGTAGGTGTAGGCTAGGCCAAAGGCTCGAGTGGCACATTTGTTGAATCTAGGTCTATTTGTTTCAGGCCTATAAGGTAGGTCTACAGAAAATTTGTAGAGTGTCAGTGCAAACAAAGATTCATCTATCAATGAGGGTTGGTGTAGCTCTATGATGAATTAGTACCGGTCCTTACTAGTTGAATCTTTCAATAAATAAAATAATATCAAGTACAAGTAGCCCTTCAATAATGTCCCTTGCTGAATTCTCAGTGGCCTCTCGGCCTGAAAATATGTTCTTGGAACCGAGTAGGTAGAATATGAAAGGCATAGGCTAGGCCTTACATGCTTCAGTCAAACTGCGATATTGCATGAATTGTTATGTTTTTACTTCCATGAACTTTGTGCAAATGAGAACTTGGAAAAATGTCATAAATTGCTCTTGCCCTACCCTACCTACCTACTTATTGTTGGTTTGCTTAAGTTTAACATAGATAGACCTAGGCCTACTTTAATTGAGCAAAGTAGGCTCTATAAGCCAAAAATTTAAAATATTGACCCATTAAAAATTAAGTAGGTACGTGCTGCTATGAAAGTATAGCTGTTCTTAAAAAAAAATATGAGATAATATTCAATTATACATAGGTTGAGAACCATATGCCTAGAGAAAGCCACATGTAGCCCACACAGTAGGCCTGCCTACACCTACAAGATATTTATGTTTTAATAACTACCGGTATGTCTACTAATTGGAACAAAATTTTGGTTTGGTTTGTATATTTGAGGGAAATTGATATAAATTGTATGCTTTTTCAGATGTGTTGAAATGAACATCCTCTACTACTTGTTCCTCTCCCCGTACCAGCACCTGATTACCCGGACTGGACGCCGTCGTCAGTGATCTGCGTCCAGCTACTCGAGGGATTGAAGTGTGAAGTCAATTGATTGCTCTTCTGATTCTATTGAACCTGAGTCAATTCTTAAATCAGTTTTGTGGTTGTAGGTTACTAATGCTACATCTTGGTAACATCATGCAGAATCATGGGATTTATAATTTATAAATAAATTATTATTTTTTATAGAAATTTATAGAAATTTATTTGCAATTTGTTCAAAATCAAATTCAAATTCAAATTGTTCAAGGACAAGTCCCTGGACCCCCATTTGCATGTGCCATCGTGGCCAATCAATCGTGACGCTATGGAGAAAAATATTTCTCTTATTTGACCACTCTCTGAAAGGCAAATCAACAGTCTAGAAAAAAATATTTTATGTCTGGAAAACCTGAAAAAGATAGGGAATTTTGTATTGCAAAATTTATTGCCCAATGTTATTTATTCAAGGTTCATAGGCTAGGAAATATTCAAAAATAAAAACCACTAGCTGGGCAAGTCAGTAAAATTTGTACAAGTTGCCCAGAGATAATTCGAAGTTGACACAATAGATGCTACACCCCTATTGCAATATTATTGGTAGATACTTTAATAATTTTAAGGTGATACAGTAACATATTAAATTTTCCTTGTGCTAGAAACGTCTTCCTTGTTCTATGCAGATTTAAATAATATGTATAAAATAAATAAATAATTTTAACATTTAAATTGTGTTTTTACTTAATTTTAATCTTGTAATTTTTCTATCTAGGCCTACCAATTTCCCCACCAATTTTAATCCCCCCAGGTATACCAGAGATTGATGACAGTTGACAACCATTACCAATGACAGCAGCGGTTGGCTCCACATAGTTCATCAAGTTTTGAAGGAGGGTTCCCTTGACAATTGTTGCTTTCACTCTACAATCAATTACAACTGGATCTATTATAAAGAAAATACAAAATTAGGAATTTATTTTTAGCTATATTACCATTGAGTAAACCATCCTTTTCTATACTCAAAGATATTACCTAGCTTTGTTATAATAGTGATGTGTGTCTGTGTGTACCTATATGTGTGCAATAGAATGGTACAATGAATAATTGAATTATTTTGTTTATGTGAAATATAAAAATGCAGGAAGAAACTTCAGGGATTGAGACGTCCATCAATAGCAAAAAGTGGTTGTCAATATTAGTAAAACTATTAGGGGTGGGGTTGTGGGAATGGATATTTGGTAAGTTAAATCCACATAACACGTAGACACATAATTTTTATTGTCACTAAAAATATTCAAATAACATAAAATATGACTAAACACTCATTCCAATATTAAGGGAGGTAGAGAGCAGTAGGGGTGAAAAATCGCTTGGCCCCGCATATTATTTATTGTGATGTTATTATGTACCAGTACTTCCATGCCAAATTTCATGCTGGCAGCTTACTATACTGGTACAGTGCTTGTCACTAATAGTATAATTATTATAGGGGTGGGGATGAAAAAATCGGGGTTGTGAAATGAATATTAAGTTGAGATGATCAAAGCACGTAAACACATAATTTTGATTAGCAAAAGAAATATTCAAATTTTGTTAAAAACGACCCAACGCTCATCCCAATGTTAAGGGTTGTAGGGAATACAAGGGGTGTTATATTGCTTTCCTTCCCGCGGATTATAATGTACCTCTTGACAAATTTCATGCAGGTAACTTATGAGCACCTCACTAGTTAGTGCTGGAATTACTGGTATCCAGAGAATAATAACATACACTATTAGGGGTTGGGTGGAGAAAACGTGGTCGAGGAAAGATAAGTAGTTAAATGTGATTAAAATAAACTGACACAATAATTTATACAAATAACTAATTAATTTGAAATGTCATAATGTATTAGATACTAGCTAATACCATTCCAATTTTAATGAATGGTTTAGGGGATGTTAAGGGAAACTTATAGCTTAGATTCCTCCCCTTGGATTATAATGATCATATTATTTTGTATTTTCTAGCACCATTTCAAATTAATTTTCATGGTGGTAGCCGGAAATGTAATATTCGGGTGCTATAACGTTAACATTTATTTTATTTAATTAATTAATTAATTAATTAATTAATAATAATATATCAATGAATAATGTTAATAAATAAATAAATAATAATAAAATTATCAATTATACTGAGTATTTAAATAACATACTATTGTTATGATAATTTGAAATTCGTTCCAAAACAAGTTTTTAATAAAAATCTTTTCTATTGGTTTCAATATGAAAGCTGTGTTCTCATTGGCTCAATTCCATGACGTCATCTATGACGTCATCACTAGTGGGAGCTATTTTACTTCCGTCTTACTCCAAACTTAACTCCGCTTTGTGGATTCGGAAATCGGAGTTAAAAGTCGAACTAAATTTTAGGAGTTAGACAGGAGTAAAAAATGGGAGTTAAATGGATTAACTCCGAAATTAACTCCTCTTTGTGGATCCGGGCCCAGTAGGCAAATAGCGTTGAAAATCTGTACACTTGAAATAAATTCAAGAAGTTCAAAAAATATAGTAAATTACGGAGATATCACGATTTTTTAATTCAAAATCAAGGAAATTAATTAGGAATACGAGTATTGTACCTCATAGATTGATTCCTTATCAACGTACATGTTAAATATGATGGCGATGTTATTAACCGTTTGCCCGAAAACAAACTGAAAGCTGAACGCTTAAACTCGCTCTTATACAAACATTTCAAAGTAATTGCTGCTTTATTTGTTATTTATCACAATAATTCACAATTGGATAAATCATTACATATCAAATACCCTAATGGAAAGAAGTCCGGCGCTGTGGAATTGAATTTGGTTAAACACAAGTATGAAAAAGCTTTCACGATTTTATAAACAACAATGATTTATTAAACCAATGATATACACACTCAATATCTCAAAAGGCAATACAAGATTGTCATCGCCCACATCAAGGTATATTTGCGTGAAATGATCTCCCACAATGTGGGCGCAGTATGGTCGCCCCTGCGGTCTTATCTTAGCTTGTGGGCGAAACAACAGACTAGCGCCCACAATGCAAGGACGTTGATCAGTTTAGATGTTGGATGGGACTGTCTTCAAGTGGGAAGTTAGCTGGCGCTCGTACGGCTAACACCCAGGGACGTGGAATTGAATTTTATTTGTTTAAAGGTTAATATGTTTATGATAGCCACGCATCCTTATGTAAAAACTAAAATGAATGAATATTTTATTGAATCCCGTACGCCCAAAATGAAAGTAGCTAGAAGTAATACCATTGAGTATAGAACTATACTCTATGATATTGTACTCTTAGGGTGGTAAAATTAGGGTTATATGGACGTGTATTGGACTTTGACATTGCTTATAAATAATTAATAATTTTCTGCACAAATTAACAATTTAGTAGGCCTATGTTTTTAAAAAATGAAGAGGATTTATAACCTAAAATTTTGGAACCCGAATATCACCTCCTATTGACAAAATATTATGTTTTGTATTTAGATTTTCCTTCGCCATTGATGGTAAACAATGTTTTAAGTGGGGCTAGGGGAGAGGCTATCTCCCTCTTAAGGTTTCATTTCTATCAACCCGGCACCTCCACCAAAGACACTAGAATGCTCCAGCCTTTTTATTATTTATCCTTCTTCGATAATCTGTTAATTCAGTAGCTTGCTTCGGCCTTCCCTCGTTTGTTATTAATATAATGTAATATGGCGCGATGAAGAATAATAAAAGGTATATTTTTATCTTTCTAGATTTCCAAATAATTTATTATTTAGGTTTGGTAGAGCGTAAGCTCCATTGACTCGGGCTAATTTTGTTTTCTTAGTTTCTAATAATAATACAAATAAATAATATAATCATTTCATAAATTAAAATTCATATCGCTTCCCTCTCCTAATAAATTCCAAACTATGATATGAGATTGAGTTTATTTTGCATACAATGCACTTTATCTCCCGCTTTCTCTGACCGCAGCCCCCCCCCCCCCCTATTATGCACTCTGTCAACAGACCGTAGCCATGTTGAATAAGACACGGCTACACGCGGTCCACTTACTTCGTTGTGATGCTGTGGTGCACAATCCGACTCGTGCACGTAATTCAATGCAGTTTCTAATTACGTAATAAACACTCTCGTTGCGCAATCTTTGTTATGTTGGTAATCTGGGTTGAGATGTACGTGAGGTGGTCAAGTATGACTAGGCAGGATTTAATATTAACTCCTGTATTGTGCAGTGAAGGATTGTGAGGCGATGTGACATCAGAGCAAAAACAAAGAACATAAGAAAGTTTTTTCGTATTCTTTTTCAAGTAGTAGAATGGAAACTTAGAAATTTAATCATAAAAAATTGAATATAATTCTAAAATAACCGATCACTATTACACTAATTTATCGTGGGAAGCCTGCCCAGGGTGCAATTCATGCCCCTCTTCAGGTATCTTACTATGCATGTTGCGGATTGTGAAGGGATATCCGAGAGCTGTTTAAAAGGACTCAATTTTGTTTTATTATTATTATTTGATTTAACGTCTATCCTATTCAGTTATAAAAACTGATTTACAAAAGAGGATAACTAGCATTCGCATTAACGACTGAGGAAAACCTCGGACAAAGTCTTCAGTCATGATTGCTGATTTCGACGGGATTTGAATCCGGGACCTTCCCGAATCAGAGTCGCGCATTTATCGCTTGAGCCACACCGTCGGTTCACTGTTACACTTAGCAAGTTAACGTAATAGATTATTTTCTTAAATCATCAGCTTCATATATATCGCGCACCAATCATTTGTAATTCATGTTTGTGTATTTTTATTGTGTATTGTCGTGTTATGTTATTACATATTTCTTATGTTTCAATTTAAATTGACTTTGGTGTATTTCTCAATTTGGTTGATCGGGAAACACTCCCGTGGGTGTAATTGTTTTTATTTACTACAATTCAGGGGCGGACTTTTTTATTGGGGCGGACTTTTTTAATTTCTGAATTGTAGTAAATAATAAAAAAATGACTTTGGTGTATTTAAAACTCTTTTAAATAAACAAATTTAAAAACAAAATTATTTGAGACAAGAGATCAAATTCCATGAGTTCGGGTATGTGTAGTACTGCGTCTCGTACAAAGTTTCGCAGTCCGCCACAAACCATAGCACATAGCGTTTCATACTTTTTTTGGCAGAAATTAAAGGCTACTGAACGCAATATATTTTCATAATTGGTGTATTACAGCGATTTGCACGCTAGTTTTGGAGACTCATTCCAAAACTTTCAACTTTTTTCTTAAAAATAGATTGGAAACTTCAGTAAAAATTACATGGTTGTTCGAATTGAACTAGAGAGTCCAGTATCAGTCTCGGTTGATACTTGTAAAGTATATTAAGCAAGAGAACCTCATTGTCGTGTAAAAGGTGTGTAGGTCTTGTTTCGGCAACAATTAGCAGTGATCTCAATCTGATGAATACGATATAAAATGTCAAGGTGATCGCCGAGTCTTGACCTTTCGTATCGAATTTATACTTTCACCTCCAACCATAACCGTTTGTTCTTTGTGTTTCAATTTCATGGTACATCAATCTCAGTTCTATTCTTCGCACCTCCCAAGCTAAAGCGTTCGAGACAAAAGATTTGAATGTTGTATGTGAACAACTTTAATAGAATCTTAACTACTGTTTGTACAAGAGACATACATAAAAATGTGTTCGTTTAGATTGTAAATTTGTATTATTATTGGCCGTTGATATTTGAATTGATTTGATTTGCATTTGATAATAAAATAGTTCAAAAATTTAAACGTCAATAAGTTTACGATAACATATATGCAAGCATGATACCAACAAGCGACGAGCGCAAGCCTATAAGCAGAGATGCTAAAACTGGTTATATTGTGCAATGTAAGAAGCCCAAAAGTAGTTCAAGTGATGCTATTTAATTTATTTTATAACTTGCAAGAAAATAACTACAAATGAAAAAATGTGTTTATAAATTATGCTTATTTAATTAACATGTGATGAATTGAAGTCGTCTCCAAACATGAGAAGTGTCAACAGCTTCGATATTTTTAGGTCACCGCGATACAATAAACACAACTTGCAATTTCATTAACACGGATCGCTAGAACAGATGTTCCTCTTACCCCTTTCGCCGTCGAAATTCAAACAACAATCTACCCGTGAAACTGACGACAAGCTTCGAAAAGCCATAAATATCGATACTTTTCACGTGAATTGCTATCGATGCCAACACGAATCGATTATTTAAACAAATAAACGTAGAGTGATTGGACTCGCGTGTGTTCGATTATAGACGTTTCGTTCCGTACAATTACCAACATTACTTTATGTTGACTTTGATAAAAATTTCACGTAAAGAATTGACGGTTAGAATAGTTAAAACGTGAAATATGGATCAGCTGTTCGATAGGCGGCCATTTTGAAATAAGATTCCGTGCGGTAGACATTGGAACTAATGAAGTGTAACGTGTAACTATACAAGTTGTAACTAACCCTAAAGGGTTTATTGTGTAATGTATATTTCACCTGTCATGGGCGCGAATAAAAGGGTTTATGAATTTAGATTGGTTGTATTTTTTACATTGAAAACAAACCTGGGTGGCTAGAAGACTCTTTTCATTGTCAACGAAAAGGGGTGACGCTATTGTCAATTTTCTCCATGAAAAGTTTTATTCAAAAACCGACAATGGTAGAACATATTTCAAATTTATAACGAGAAACCTCTATTTTATACAAACCATTACATACACTTTTGTATATACAAAATTTATAATTTTCGTCCTGATCTAAACTACTACGAAATATTGAAATAATTTATAATCGCGATGAAGGCCCACTATTTAAATATTTCATCTAAAAATTGCATTATTGCAGATTAGAATTGATACAAATATGTAAGCGATGTTTGAATATTTAAGTTGACAATATAACATTAAAATTCGCAGAGCTTTTCCAAGATTCAATCAATATAGGCTCAAACAAAAGAAATAATTGATGTTTCTTCTTTTGCTAGTAAAGGAAAAGGAAACACAAAACATTCTGTTGAAATCCTTAGAAACTGTTTCATAATAATCCTTTTTTGTTATTAGTAAATTATTGTTTAATGATTGTAATGTTGTCACGTACAAAACCCACGTAATGGGATGTTACGTCAAAAGATTAGTAGAAAGTTAATCACAACATTGGATTAGCATAGTAAAATAAAACAAAACACTGTGCATTGAATTATTGTATTTTCGACCGGCAACAATAATACGATTATATAAAAGTTTGCTACGTGAAGTGATAATAAAATATTTATTTTTGTGATCCACAAGTCTTGTGCAAACATCTAATGTAAATGACTGACCATCAATGACAGTCAAGATTGTATGACATCATGCTCATTCGCTGAAAGATAATGGCAATAGTTTGCTATTATTTTTCTTGAAATGATCGGTGGTTATTGATTCTCCTTTCATTGTAGAAAGTTTAGGATTCCAACTCTAATTTTGCATTTAGTAAATTCTTATCAATAAAAACTGGCTTGTATATTTTCCATGATTGAATTTTCGTAGATTTATCTGTACGTGTTTTGAACGTCATGTACCTGCAGCGAAGGACAATACAGTGTTACAGTAAAAACGAAACGATTGCCTTTGCATCCTAATTGATTCGATATATTATTATAAAATGTACACATTTATTTGTTATTCTTTTGTTGTTGTTACTATATTATATAATTGTTATCTGACACAAATTAACTTTTAATGACAATTTCAAGAATGTACAATATACCTTCATTCATTGAGTTAAGAAAAGAAAAAATGCTTATGCTCTCAATTTATCATATTTACAATTTAAATGATAAAACTCTGAAAAATCTCTCGGTCCAGATATTATCAAACACGCGAACTTTTTCATATAAATGTAGTGCGCTACTACTGAGCCACTTACTCTTGCATAACAACAATATGTGTACATTGTTTGTTGTTTACATACTTGTAGCTTGCCAGAAAGTCATTTACCAGAACAATCATGATTGCATCTCACCAATGTATACTTTTAATTACTTGTCTGGGTGTAGATTCTTATTCGACAAGATAATATAAGGTATGTTGTGATGATAATCTTCAGGAAGTTATATTATCATGAGAGTAAATTAAGGTCAGAGTTTGAGAACATATCTAGAAATTTAATGAACATTTAACTGAAGGTGCTATTACCCCCAAAAATGAATTTTTACCACATTATCTATCGCATAACTACACTCAAATGACCATTTAAAAAATTACATCTAAATTATATCTATTTTTTTTAGTTTTTTGATCCTGAAATTTGCAAAAATTTATATAAATGGGAATTTCTTAAATCAGCTTCAACCAGCATATTTTTTGTTCCACGTAGATAACATATCATCATACCAATATAAAATAGCTATTTACAACATAGTGTCTTGAAACTGTGCACAAATATACACTCAAACACGTAAAAATATGCGTTCCAAAATCACATCCCTTCTTGGTAATATTTAGACCGAACCACTTGCCAAAATTATCAAACAAAAATATCATATTTACAGAAAAGACTGTCGAGTACGTCAATCAAAATCCTCCAACGCCACGAGGCATAAAGATCGTCTCCGTGATATTTATCCTGGGAGAATTTTGCCAATGGGACCTAGCTCGAAAATTACCAAGTTTGACAAATGACTTTCGGGTCATGATGGACCCAATAATTTTTCTGTTACTTTCTAAATTCATAACTAGTTAACCTGAATGAAATATATATATTTTTTTAAGTTTAGCGGGTCCCTTTAAGGTATTATTAAAAAATGTAATACGCAAACGCATTTTATGGGAACGCATTGATACTTGTATTTACATTTCGCACGCATAAAATAAGGATTAAATTGATGTAGTTCAGTGCTAACAAACGTCAATCGAAATAAAAAGACCGTCAGTTCGAAACCAACCATCAGCAAAGTTTATTGAAGGTTCTTTCTCAGTTTTTATTGAGCCCTACCTCAGTCATACCATGTTAGCTATAATAAATAAAATATACCCTTGTGCAGATGTTCTGTAAAAAGCTGTAAGTTAATTATGACTTTTAGCAGAGTTGTTGTCTTATGTGTGAAATAAATTAATGTGAGTTTTGAATTCAACACTATTACCGTCTATTACCATTGTTATATACTCAATGCAACACTATTACCGTCTATTACAAATGTCTTATTATAAACCGTGACTTGCAATAAGTACCATGTCAATGTACAGTTTCCAAGGTACATTCAAGACGTAATTATTCAACAAAGGAAGAGTGTATACGTACCTTGAACTACAATTATTTTTTTATATTATGTTTATTCCGTTATTTTAATACTACATAAATATACATTGTTATTGTGTTGCTTGACTTTAATCTTACGCCATTGAAAACGCTTTTAAAATTAATAACAAGAGGCTTCAAACATAATGCAGCAAATTCTGAACTCTTGTCGAATTAAATCAAAGTAATAACTGTTAGATGAAAACATGTTCCAAGTTTGTTGATGTTCAATTAAACACATTTCTTGGACTGGGTCCTCACCATACAACATCTGTTCATATGTCAATTGTACAATCGGGTGCTATAGTACTGAAATTTATACCAAACCATTTTGAAATATTAGTATTAAAAAATCTGTATCTATCTTGGTACACACTTTCAAAAACAATACAATTTATATGTGTTGGTTTTTGCCTTCAGTGATTGTTCAAGCGTACAGCTCGAGACTCTGATTCGGGAGGTCCCGGGTTCGAATCCCGTCAAGACGGCAATCCTGACCGAAAGGATTGCGTCCTCTCAAAGGGAGCATTACACCCTTGTCATGTTTTCGACGGTAATTTTTTTTAACGTTTTGACACACGTAAGAAAATTTAGTTTTGAGTTGGTAATATTTTCCATATTTATAAGTTTTTTTTAGGATTTTTAGAAAAGATTCAAAATTGAATTCTTCGAAAATACAACAACACACTGGATTCCGAAATATCCACGATAATATTGTTTGTTTATAGCATATTCTTTTCAGATTCAGATGCAGTCTTTTGATTCGATTTGGCACTAATTTGGAATCAAAAATCTGTCAATTATTTCTTGAAGATCAATGTCATGATCTTTTAAATTGTAAAATTCAATTTAAAATTCGAGATTTTTTTAGTATAGAGTAGTATTTAAAATTTTGAGTTCAGTATTATTATGCCCTAAAAATTGGTTAAAGGGATATAAGAAACCAGTGCTATTCTAGCAAAGTAGTACTCACAACAACTGCAAGTGAATATCCCCCCCCCCACCCCCAGCCACGGGACTGTATGTGTAGCAAACCATGCCAGATGGCATCATACGCACCCACCATATACACGCACACACGCACAACAAGTGCCCGCGTCAAGACCACTCACCCACCCCGCATTCACTGCACACTAGACGCTTGCACTCAACTCACTGCCAGGGATTGTCAAGCTCCAGATCAGGCACAAGTGCCCGCGTCCAAGAGGCGTCCCTCTACCGGCATCACTGCACACTAACCGCATCCAATATGCCGTGATTTTCAAATTCCCATGTAAATTAGTTGCAGTGGCTGCGTCCGAAGGGCGTTCGATTTTCGGGACTCAAAAAAATGCATAATTGTTATGTCAAATTATTGACGTGTGAATGGTTTTGCGATGCTTGAAATTCGGAACAAATAAAACCAGATTTCAGAATGGATGTATTGATGAGAAGGTATGTTGCTTATGCAACGAAGACGAGACGTGGTGATGGTGGTGAAGGGTGCATCTGATGTCATACCCCAAGGCAAACTTGGCGGACTTTAAGATCATGTAAATAATCGACTCATCATTTTAAATTTCGCATTTTTTTTAAATAAATTTGAATATTACAATAAATTAAATAACAAATTTATAATTTTAGTAAAGAGTCCTGTGGAAAGTCCATCGCTAGTACTACCACGTCTTGTCGGAGTATGTGCGAATGGAATGGAAGGGAATCCGAGGGCGTTAAAGGACTCAATCCCTTGCATTCCAATAAGGACTGAGGAAACAGGGAAAAAGTCAGAAGTTAATTTGAATCCGGGACCTCCCGAATCGGCGAATGCTCAGCCTTAACCGTCAAAATACTTTAGGTAAATTAGTAACTAGAATTCTTGGTATATCTGGACAAATATTAAATTAATTTGACAGCATATAGTTAATATATTGTACCGATAGTACTATCCTAGAATTGAACAACTCTTAAGGTAACCTTTTAAACGATAGAAAAAAAATGTGATTTGGTTATTTATTAAGAATTAGTGCATTTTAATAACATACAACAATAGCTAATTGGAATTTACATTGTAGAATAAGTTTATTACTGTTTTGCAAAAGTTTTGTGTCAATCGAATACTTATACTAACAACAAGAACATAACTTTTTTAATGCAAAATTGTTATCTCCAACTCAAGACAAACGCAAATTATATGATGTTTAAGAAATAGTTTATTTTTTTAATCGAGAATTTTAAAACTCTTATTGGAATGTTTTGATATCACGTTTCTTGTGGCTACTTACGTATAGAAATTCAACATCTACAAAAAAAACAGCTTAGATTTAAGTAATTTTGTGGCATTTGTTGAGAAATGAAACGTTTTGTGGTCAAAATCATTATGATGTTACTGTGATAAAATCAATTGGTGAAAGCTAAAGGTTAGGCTTATTATTTTAATGCTTTTTATTCAATTTTGTGGAATCTGAGAAAAGGTTTATGTTATTGAAGTTAGAAAGTACAGTCGTGACAAGAGAAGGAAAGTTCTGCCCTAGGAATAAGTATTATGTCGTGCTAACACTTGTAAGACGATTATTATGATGGTTCAAAATTGGTATAGAATATTTTAAATGATTTGTTTAGAATATTTATATTACTTTCTTTTCCGTCTGGGAAACCGACAGATGGAGTTCAAGCGTAACGCTCTAGGTTCGATGCCCGCCACCGGCAATCCTGACTGAAAGTTGTTTCTTGAAGTGTTCTTCGATATCATTCCCTTCACAACTACATTTACTTCGAAATACCTGGTTAGAAACCTGAAGACGGGCAAACATTTGTCCTTGGACAGGTTTCAACAAGAATTTATGTTCCATCTGGGTCTGAGGTACAGTTCGAACAAGGTTTCTAAATGCCTTGCATCGCCAATAAATGACCTTTGGACAAATAACTAAATTTTGTATTCCAAAGAATCACAATTTTTAAAATTGAGTTATATATTATTATGGATGAATAGAAGATGGTAGGTAAATACAAAAGTAACATGTTATATTCAATTCCAGAACACAAATTTGGATTTCAAAATGATTTTCTGGCCTAAGACCGTACCACGCGAACAACTATGTAGCAAACGTTTTTTACATTTAGGATATATTTATTTATATTTTCATCAAACTTCAATATAAATGTTGATTTTTTTTAAATTGACCATTACAATTTGGAGCTAAAATTATGATAATTTATTAAGATTGGTTAATTTATGGTGTAGTACAATATAATTATTAGATATCTAAAAGTCGTCGTTAAATGAATTAACTTCTTAAACATTCAACCCTGAAGCGAATGGTTTGCATAATGTAGTGACATTGACATTGGGACGTGCAAGAACTCGTGGGACTATACAGATAAATATAAATCAATCATGACATTTTAAAGTTTTTGGATTTTATTTTTTTGGTATTTAATCAAAAGTCAATACGTATTTTAAAACAATTCTTATTGACACATTTTGGCAGGGTATATTGGCTTAATAAAGTTACAATATTTATCCAAAACAAATTAATGTAAATACATTTTTAATTGCTATGAATAATGAATATAATTTTCGGAACATATAGGGTCGATATAAATGTGTAATTAATTTTTGTTACACTCGAATTAAGTCTAATTAAAATATTTTGAAAATAAAATTAAATTTTTTTTTAGGTGGGTGTTTAGTTTATTAATACTACCATATTTACACTACAATATGTATTCAATTATACAGAATCCAATTAGACAATTATCAAGCCATCAAGCGAAGTAACGAGTACAATAAAAGTGTGCCATCTGCTGTAGTAACAGGTTTGATCAGGGTAAGCTTGTGGTTAAATGAACCCCCCATGTGTCTTTGTTTGTCCATGAATAACGTGGCATATGGAACAGGGAATTTTTATATACAAGGAACATTTTTCCACACTTTTTAATTGAAACTTAATATCACCATAGGGAGAGATTCAATATTTGTACATCAAGTTTGTAACATCTCATATTTCATTTATTTCCCATCTTAAATCAATATTGCCAACGTGGCGATATTACACTTTAATTTACTAAACATGCTGCCTCACCCCTAAAATCTATACCTTACCATATTTCGTGATAATTAAAAAAATACACCTCCCCTTTTATTTATTTAGGTGTATGGAAATATTAATCACAAAATGTGAATGCTTCAAATTAGATTCGTATTTTTCAACATATGTTTTGTGTCAAATACGTGTCTTCAACAACAATATAAACAATTGAAAATCACCGGTAGCAAAATTAAATATTGACAATTCTACTTGAGTTTGTGTTATCAGCCGTATATGGAGATAAGAAAATGTTCAATACATTTGGATTAATCCATTCCGGAGTAAATTGTGGTTAAAAAAATCTTGGTCGTTTCTGAGTCAAGTATAGGTAAAAAATTGTGATTTTTATTCGTCTACCCTTTGAAATTATATCAAAACACAATTTCAATCAAGTGGTAAGTGTGTTAATATTTGTTTAACAATCCGTTTCTTCACGTCCAGATGGGTGTTATAAGTTTCTGTATAATTTAAGTGCTAGATTTTAATCACTCTGCTAGAGCCCTTGCTACTACAGGCCCCCTTGGGAGTTGGACTAGGCTGCGTCGGTTTGACATCGCTGTGTGGATTCGCTGATGTAGAAAATAACCCATTTGGTTTGACAAATTGAGTTTTAGATCAAATGACCAACACTTCACCTAACATCGATATGCTTCGGTTAACATCGCTGATGTGATAATTGCATTAACATTGATTAGTGGTATCAAACGATTATGACTCATCCAATTAATTTCCATAGCTATAAAACAATTGATACACATATATTTTAGAAAGTAAATTAGGTTTGACCTTCGTATAAAAAAGAATTAGTTTAAATAAATATGATTGAAGTTATATTGATTGACCATTTAAAAAGCAACTGAAAGAAAAAAACATGTGTGTAACAGGTTTGAAAAAAGGCTGGCAATTGTGACAAGAGGTTGAATAGAAAAAGGTAGAAATAAAAGAAAAGCTTGGATGATTCGATCTGGAGAATTAAGAATCAAAAGTACGAGTATTACTGTTTGTAGAGTATGAAGAAATGTATGATTGTAGAAGAAAGAGAGATAGATGTGTAAAGAAGTGAGTATGAAGGGAAATTCAGATCGCGATTTGAACATTCTACAGGCATACATTCGTAAAAGGCTTTTTTGATGTTCTTGTATCTATCGATGTAATGCTTCTTAGATGTTTTCTATGAGTATCATGGTTATTATTATTATTTACTACTAATGTGCAAGAGTACCGTATAAAAATATTCACTTTTATTACAGGTTGACACGACTAGACACAAGTCCATTGCCAGCAATATAAAACAGAATGAAACTTAACACTTTAAATTAACTAAACGTAAAACTGTGGACAAATATAGCAAACATACAAACAATAAAATCGCATCCCAACATACTGTATTAAATCTTTGCATTAATACCAAAATACCTTAAAATCTAATGCGACGAAAACTGTAAAAGCCAGTTTTACAAATTATAGGACATCATACAACGCAGTCCTAGATAAACTTGACAGACAAAGACAAACACGGGTTTAAAACGGGTTAAGCAGTCAAAAGATAATGCCAAAATATTCATGCTAAACTTAATGTGGTTTGTGAAGATATAAAGACGTTCTGATGGTCAGGCCAACCTTTTTTACGATGCCCATTTAAAAATCGTTTAATTGCCAAATTTATCGAATTATACACATTCTGGACCACTCTTTTGACATCTTATTTTCACCTAAACATTTTGAAACAATGAAAATTTACTCCGATAAAGAGACAAGCACATTATTTGTCAACAATCTTTTAAAATTTTAAATCTTTAGATTTAGCTTTAGTTGGGCTTACAGCCCACAGTCCTTTCAAATTTCAACAGTTACATTATAAAATAGTAAACAAGAAAGAGTAAGAGGAGCACTATAATATGGTCGTGGTTTGCGTGTGCAAATAAAACCACCACTTTTTCTAGTGTAGATTTCTGACATTTTTTATTTACAAAGAACAATATCCCTTACAGTCACTTCCTATCCTCCAACATCCGCTTTTAGATCGCAACCACCCACAATCCCCCTTCATGCTACACATATCAGTACCAACAGGTGCCTCGCGTTTTTACGGTATAACCTACAATTATTAATAAAATCTATGGATTGATCCCCTAGATCCGAGTAAGCACAAAGAGAACGCTCTACCGTTCACTTCCGGTTTGTGAGACCACAGGAAGTGACCTCTTCAGAGGTTACGTCTAACAAAGTGCTGTGAAGGTTTATCAATAATGTACCCTTTTCATCGTGTTCGTACCTTTCGTGTTGTTTCCAATAAATCATGCTCTGATTGTTCGTTTCTTCTTAGAGCAATAAAGATACATGTTCGATGCCTTTCTGATCCACTTGCAAAATATATTAAAGAGATAATTTAAAAGAAACTTTAATAGAACAGGTAAATGTTATTTAACAATTAATTGAACTTAACACTGCTCTTAGGTGGGAAAATAAGTTTTTATTATGTAGCAATATTTCGAAAAGTTCACTATTCATAATGTCAGCCTGTCGAAGAAAAGTGAAACTTTTCGAAATAGTGCTACATAATAAAAACCTATTTTACCGACCTAAGAACAGTGTTAAGTCCAATTAAATTGTTAAATTTATATTACAAGAGATGGTCAGAATTTTAAAATATTGTTTTTTGTGTTTTGAGTTTAAAATGGCAGTATGCAGCGTGAAAAACTGATTAATCGAGATTGCATAAAAAAGGTTTTTTTAAATAGCGAGCGAAATGTAAACGCAATAGGGTGAATTGTGCTGGTTTTAGATAAAGGTTTTTGATTTGATTTTGTTGGCAACATTAAGACTCTCCGTCTTTGTAAATGGTATTTTATAACTGCATAGTATAATCGTGAAATTAAAGGTATATATAGCGGTAGAGCTCTATGCTACTTAGAATTATTATTATTTATTCATCATCATAAGACATAGTACTTATACACATAAATACATGCAGATTGTATTGGTCCATGAAGACAGGAATTTGCAAGAAGCGGGACCACATCCCATCCACCTAGATAGGTGTCCTGCATCCATATAAATTAAACTGAAAGTAGGGATTAAGGATAAGTTTATAGAAAGTTACATGATATAAATTAATACTAAATATTGTGATTAGTTCAATGAAGTTGATTTGTAGAAATGATCTTAAATATGTGATGATTATGAGATAACAGGTGAGATGAGTATGGGGTGATTGATGAGAGCTATGGGGGCCTTAGAATTAATCATGCTAACATGTCCGATCGTATTCCTGAATCAGGTCCATTATCATGCGGGGTTGTCTTTATGTTCGGCTTTAGGGTTAGGTGTACAGACAGATTGGTGATTGGATGCAGGAAAGAAACACTTTTGAAATCAACTAATACATAACAACGTATGTTATTTTATTATCAATGTTTGGAATTTCCTTGCATTTCGCCTGCTATAAAAACCCGAAAAACGGGAAAAGGTAAATTAGTAAGATCACCGTTTCGATTTCAGCAATCGACAATCCCTTTTAAATAGATTTCCAAAATCAGAGGCGAACCTACAGGCAGCAGCTGGAACTATATTCCCAACTCTCCTAGAGACAGTCCTGACGTGTCTGTTCTGTACCCTATACACTCAGTGTATAGTATACAGTATAAACATCCATACGGCAGAAGATTATTACCAGACGATCATACACCTCTGGATTAAAACAAAGTAGCAGCTGTCGCTATTATTCGCAGTGTATCATATTTATTAATAACAATAAGCTTTCCGTTCAACATAACCTCAAATATGGTTTATGTTAATACGAAATGGTTTTCCTCCTAACCCTAAGTAGGCAACAAGGCATTGTCAGTTCGTGTGGAATAGCTGGCAGTCTGACGCCCAATATCTATAGTGCTGATATTTGTTCATTTCACCCAAAGCCACCCTATCTATGTGCCTGGGATTAGCCGTTTCCTATACATTTTAGTGAAAGGAAGGTAATTGAAAATGCTACCATATTTTTGCTTATTCATCCCAAAATATTAGTATAGTCTGGGGCCTAAAAGCTGTATACCAACTTCATTGCATAATAGGCCCTACTAGAAATTACTGTAAAGTAAAAAGAAGGTTATGGAAATGGTCCTAACAACAAATTGTTACATACATGTATATCGGGGCCGATTTTTACAACAATACCCTAAAATCAAAACCAAAATCAAAATCAAGTATATACATAATATTTGATTTTTTAATGATGGCAATTGTCGTAAATATATGTATAGGGACAAACTTTAAATGGAATTGATACCAATAAATCCTCCAAGCACGCTTATGCTTAAAATCCCCATGATTATAACTAATAATCTTTGAAAAAAAATTGTAGGATGTCCGCTGTAGGGTATACACATCAGATTAACCGATGTGACCCTCTTCAGGTGACGAACTAGGTATATTGCGGATAGGACCGAGGGCTATTGAAGAGGACTCAATCTCTTGAATTTGCCTTAACGACTGAAGAAAACCTCGGAAAAAAACCTTCAGTCAGGATTGCCGGTCTCGACGGGATTTGAACTCGGGACCTCCAGATTAGAGTCGCGCGCTTAGCGCTCGAGCCAACACTGTCGGTGTCCTAAATTTTTGTATCGGTACAAACTTGTAATGCAATTCTGTCAATAAATCCTCCAAGCACGCTTCCCGTGATTATAACTAATTGTAAGTCCATGTGTAGATATCCGCAATTCTATAATTTCAATTCCAGTATCCATAGTGTAAGGGTTGCAGTTATTTGCATGTGCACGTGGTCCATTGTACACATCGCGAATGCATTACAGTTACAACCCCCGGATTACACGTCCTCATCGGGTAGCGGGTAGCGACCACAGCAACACGGCTTATCCGAGTAGCGATAGCCATCAGCTGTTAGTCTAATGGCCCCGGGATATTGCGGGGATGATAAAGGGAACGCAGGACCCGTACGCTAAGTAGTTGCTAAATAGCTGCGGGGCACAATCCGAACTGTCAGTACGGATGAGATCGGAATGAAAGGAGAGATCGCAATCAGTATTCATTCATTTCGGGAGGGAGGGTTGATTGAAAAGAGTGAGGGGTATGAGGGGGGTAGTAAGATGAGCGGGGATTTTGTTTTAGGAATTGTTAACGTTTTACTGGGTTAAATATTGTTTAGAGTAGATATTGCATACGCCAGAATTTTAAATAATGTTTTCCATGTTCAAAGTCTATATTTTAATTTTGGTATCCACATATATTTTTGGGGGAAAAAGTAAATATTCAATTCATAAAATTCCACATTTATTATTAAATATGTTTTAATGGCATCTAATTTGCCTATTGATAATATTTTAAATTGTTTCAAGTTTCAACGTTATTATTGGAACAAGTGCAACGCTTTATTTTAGAAATCCCAACTAAATTTGGTTTAAGAAATTTTGACAAGTGAATTCAGTCACAAATTTTTCATTGTTACAATGAAAATGAATAATTTTACATGGTCAAGGAACATGGATGTAAATTTTCTCTTGTTTACAACGTTTGCACAATCAAAATGTATCCAAAACGATTTAGCGAAATTTAAAGTTGATAACTCAAAAGATAGTGATTCGGAAAGAACGTTAAATAAACGTTACCAAAGAAGTGTTCTTTAATCGATTATCAAAATTATTTAATCCCAATAGCGAATATTTTGTTATATGTCATTGAATCAGTATTTGCCTTTAATTGACAAAAAAAATATATAAACTCCGTTAATTACCGTATTCTCTTTAAAAAACTATAGGCCTAATTATATCTTTTATTACATGTTAATTATTGGATAAAGTAATAAGTACGAAAATGTTATCAAATTAAAGAAGACAATTAAAAATTACCCAACCTCCTTAAAGTCATCCACCATGAAATTACTAATTACTACTTACAAAATGATAATAACTGAGTGGTTAACTAGTACTTATTCCGTTAAAATTATAATTAAGATTCTCTTCTCCGAAATCATTCGTACATGAACGCCCAATCTTAGCGTTAACAGTTAGTAAAAATGCAACTGCAATGCAATATCAAGTAATCAGAGCGAAACATATGCCATTATTTGATATCAAACCTCGTACACTATTTGATTAATTACCGTATGTCTACAGTGTTGTACTTGTTAGTTCACAGTTAGTGTGATTTGATTGTCGAAGGGGTGGAGTGTTGGGGAAGGAGGAGGGGAGAGGGGTAATGAAGGGAATGGTGGGGTTAATTAGATAGTGAGTCATATTGGTCAGTGGACAGATGGACATTTGATCTTTGTTACTTGATTTACATAGAGTTGGCTGGCGCACCTTGGGTTTGGTGTTGTTGTTGTCAGAACATCTGACGATGACACCATGTTGGTCCAGGCTAAATGTTGAGAAGGAATATTCTAGGAGAAGTAAGACAAACTCACAGGCATTCACTTCTTGACAGATAATAGTACCCTTAATCGTTGACCACTCAATGGCATTTAAACAAATCTTCTAAAAATGACATTGCATTAATTTTAAATTCACGTCCATTTAAAGAGTCTCCCCAATTAAAAGGACTGATAAAAATGACAAGTGTGGACATACATCACAAAATTCATTGCCCTCTCCTCTTCCTGTTCTACACAAAATCCAGTGCCTTCTGAAATTTAGATACAATACCGCCTTCTGTACACTGTTCTACATACAATCCAGTGCCTTCTAAAATCTAAAACAACACCGCCTTCTGTACACTGTTCTGAAAACAATCCAGTGCCTTCTAACCATCGTACAAGCGTGACGCGTGTTGTGACGCACAGCCCCCTCAACTTCCTGTTTACATCCACCCTCCAAGTCACCGCCCGCTAGAGATCGATCTCTGCTACTCACAGCCATCTAAACGCTAACGTATGATCGGCAGTTGGTCGGTCGCGTGTCCTGAAGGGCATCGTTTAATCGCCGCCACCCATCTAGCAGACAGGTGTGGTGTTTGAGGGGGGGGGGGGTAATTCGTACACGTGCACGCTCAAATGGGGCTTTGATTTGTTGGTAATAATGTTATTTAGATTTCATCGCATTTTATAGACTATTATATTTTTAGATTTATGAATATGACTTTCGGTCAGGAAATTTTGTAAATGATATTTTTATGGTGTAATTCAGTATGACCCCTTTTTGTTCAATAACGACAATAATTTTATGTTGAAACTTGCTTGATTTTATCACCTGGAGTATATAAACTTTGGAATGTTTACTTTTAATTCAAACATAAAATATGTATGTCGTTTTTGTCATTTGCAAAATTATTGTGATTTAGCTCTACCTTCTTTTGTAATTCACTAACCTATGGTTTGATCGTGTCACTTAGATCTGCTGCGGACACATAATTATAACGGCATCCATATCATACAAAACACCCTAGCTGTCAAACAAAAAATGGTAGAAGCTTTGGTATGTAGAAATGATAACGAAGACAATGTGAATTTTAAATTAATAAGCACCAAATGTGGGTAGAGTAAGATCATGTCAAGTGGGCGAAAAAGATTTGCATATCAGTGTCAATCACAAATCAAATCAAATGTTTATATTGTAATCCACCAGCAACAGAAAATTTTACGATCCCATTCCAATTTTGGTGTCTGTAGACGAATGAGCAGATAAGTTGCTACGTATTTACAACACATAATAGAAAACGTCTTTCTGCACGTTGTAATAGAAGAAAAATGCATAATTTTATAATTTATCAGATTACTTATTTTGGAAAAACATAATTTTAAATGATCTATTGCAGGAGTCGAACCCTCAACCTAAGAGTGCTATACGCTCTGGTCTTGACAAGTTGTGATTTACAACACTAATCGAGTGTTTTGTCGCAGTCACTCGACCCCTCTTGTTGGGGAAGTCATTGAAAAGTCATCACGCAGCCAAACAGGTGTTGGAGTCAACAGCGTGACGCGTCAGTCGCTCAGGTGAGGGGGGGCACCCTGCAGTCTAGCACGCGTAGACCTGGATGAATCAGGGGGTTGCTGGTGCGATGCCCGACATTGGGGATTTTTAAATATTTTTTTAACTTAAAAAAGTGTCATGTTTGTGATTTTACAATCATTATCAGGTTTTCATGTAACTATCACGATCGTGTAAATATGAATAGGTATTAAACTTGTGTAAAAAAAGAAAATCATGAACTATAACGAAAGTTTTAGCTTTTAATGTCTTAACCATGGTGATAGACGTACTCTAAATGTATAATGAATCTACAAGGTATAAAACAGCACCAATAAATAAAATTTTTTTATTTTATTTTAGAATTGTTTTCACAATTTTATTTTGTACCCAATTTTAAAAATCTTACTTTGTGTCGTTACATTTGCTTTAAACCCTAGCATGAACAAGTTTGGTACGTTAAGAATTATAAAATTAAATTAGTAACGAATAATAGAGATATGTTTTAGAATTATTTTGGGGTGAATTGAATCCAATAGTTATAAACAAAACCCATAAAAATCTCATTTAAACCATGACATTAAAAAAAAATGTATAACAACAACAAAATTGAATGAGAAATTGTTGTCGGTTTTATTGTGAACAGACTGCGACTGAAGAGATGATTGTTCCCTGCAGATTATTTTTGCTGAAAAATTGAATTGGGTTGAATTATGTTCAAAAAATATCCCATAAACGGGAGTCAAATCTGGTGCTTTGAACACTAACTTATATGAAATATCCAATAGTCCAGCCAAGGCCTAACTATAGAGAGCTGACTCACAAACTAGGCTACTCTCAAACATGTCACAAGTGTAATGTTAGTTGTCAACTGTCGTGAAAATGAAAGCACGTCATAGATTCGAGCCCCGGTTGAACAAATAACGAAAAGTTTTAGTTTTGACGGACGACAGCACATTGAACAATACCAGAGTTTTCGAATCAATCTAGCCCTTATTCTTCATGACAGGTGTTTGTTGGTATAAGGGCTGGATGGGGTGCGTCCAAATCACAATACTACACCCTGCCTAGAAAGTCGGGTGGTTTTATTGCTCTAACCGTTGTTGTACATCGATTAAATGACGTTCTGGTTAGTTAATTAAATATTCACATTTAAACAGCTTTGTTATTTATTCGTGTAAGAATCGCGAATTTCAGGCAGTTTGTAGAGAACAAAAATAATTGTTTATCTAAAACAATAATTGAAAAGATAATGCAAACAGTATCAATGCAATAAGAAACTAATCACTATCCATAAAATTCGGTATTTAACTGGTCTACCCTTGCATATTTACATACAATTTTACGTTTTTCACTTTACGGTAATTTAGTATTTGTATAACTAAAATACAAAACATCTAATCTGCACTTACTAACAAAACTTATGATAATTTGCTTATTTGAAATAATAAATAAGTCGTAATTGATGAATTAGTTGCAAAATGCAGAACCGAAGATACTTAATAAACAAACTGCACTTTTTTTAAAGTTAAAGATTCAAAATTCAAAATTTTTACATCAATGATTTAATGACCCAGGTTGCCCATTATACTTTTTTCACAGTGTTTAAATTCGGGTTAAAAGTTTTTTGCTTTGTGTGTTTTCTTTTGTTAAAAATAAGTTTATAAACTTTTTGGCAATTATTTTTGGTAGGAGAATTAACTTGCCCCATCTTTGGGTAACTAACTAAGTATAGATAGATAATTATTTCAAAGAACTATTTGTATTTTCACCAAGGTATCTTGAAGGACTTTCAGTCAGGATTTCTTGTCTCAGGATTTATTCGATCATCTCTCGAATTAAATCGAGCGTTTGTTTCATAGTGCTGAAGCTCTCTCCTCTGCAAACCTTACCAGTTTAATAATCACCCTAAGAATTGACCATCTATTCCCAATAAGTTCTGTCAGACGTTGATAACGAGACGCGTGACTATAACCAGATAAGATCTCTAGAATGGATCTACATTCTTGAAGCAGTTTCTTGCCGGGCATCACGACTGGAACAATATCGTGAGCCGAGATCTTGATTTCAATCACAACTCAACAGCTCTAGTCTGTCCTCAATACTAAAAATATGCAGTCTAGATCTCCAGTCGTCAATACGTCCGCACTGGCGCGAGAGTACTAAACTGACCTATTCAAGATGGCGATTTGACATTATGCTTAAGATGCGATTAAGTATTTTTCTGGGTTGTTTTGATATGGTTTTAGCTTGTGAAGCAGGAAATGCGCAAACAGAAACAATAAGAAGTTATTGCATAAGGGAATTTAGTAATCATGGTGTAAATGGCTATAATATGCTCACCTGACAACCATCTTGAAAAATATTTGGGCTACAAATCGCTACAACCTACTTTAACATACAAACTGACCTACTCAAGATGGCTTCTTATTGACACGCCAGTGGACTAATGACTGATGGGGATCTAGCCTATCATCGGACTTTAGCGAAACACTTTAGTTGGAGACTAAATTATTGGTGGAGGCGCCGGGTACAGGATATTCTAAATTTCTGGGGGGCTAGCCTCGCCCCCCTAACTCCAGGTTCACCAAAAGCATTTTGTGTCATTCTTGTTGAAGGGTCAATAAAAAACACATGTCAATCGGTGTTCGTGTTGGGTTTATATCGTGGAAAGTGCACAAGCACAGACGGACGGATGGGCAGACGAAAGAGTGATGCTTATAAGGAAGCTTCACTTCGTATAGTTTATAGGCCTACACCCCACAGTAGAAATAAAACCATGAATGTTATTTTATTTTATTAATTGCCATCAACAACAGAGTTACCTCCACAAGTGCGATATAGGCTTTTACATAAAATTAACTAATTGATACTAGAATAAAAAATAAAAATGATATCAAAAAATCAAACAACATCTAAATAGGTCTACTCAGGTGAACAAAAGAACATTATATTAAACGAAATGCAAATAGAAAACTATGACGATTTCAATGTTGAACAACAATATTACAATAATTACAGCAAGGGCTGAAGTGAGATATTGTTTTCAGATGAACGAACGCTTCTGTATTGGCGTAAGTCCGGCACAAACGCCTTTACTGCGGTTCACATATTTTTCAGTAAGCTACCTAGACATAGAAACAAGGAAACTAACACCCTTTCATAGCCACAAGTTTAATTTACCCCACAATATACCAAAATCGTGGTTAAATCAATTTCTCAAAATATGGACTTTTCGCCCTTTCTGCAACTCGTGATTCAGTTACATTGGTTGAGAGAGGAAATTAGTCAATACTAATCACAGCTTTTATCTGTGACAATAATAATATCTGTGCAAAAGTCGTTAAATGTGTCCTCAAATATAAGATAAGATAAGATTTGAGTTTATTAGCTAATCTAGTTTGATGAGAGGAGGTGCAAATTGAATTGATAACTAACATATGCCATCCAAAAACCTAATTCCAAGAATGTCGCATATTCCCCCCAAAAAAACTAAAGACAATAATAAATTTAATAATATGTTTAATTTAAGTAGGCCTATTATAATAACGTTGAGCAGAAATTATTATTTCCTCGATTTTCCTTAACGAGGTTTATTAATGAGATTAATGTATGGGGTTCTGTTTCATGGTTATAACTGGCACTGTTTATGTTCGCTTTAATGTAACGTTATTGTATGAATAGTTTTACAAAGTGAAACTAGATTTTATGAATTGTTACTTTCAGGCCTTCAGCCATACCCAGAGGATATCCTGAGTCGTATTCCGCTTTTTTTTGACAATTTCTATCTACTTATCCTGATCTTAATGTGATCAATGTTCGTGTGGTCTCATATTTACAGTCTACACATTAATAAATCATTATTTAATTGTAATTAAAGTTGGTTTTAGGAGTCTACTCAATAGGCATCAGTTTTCTGTAAGTCCGTTCGTTTACGCGTGCGTCAAGTCTCATGATAAAAAACCGAACATGACCTAAGACGGATACGTGTTTTTGTTCACACTGCTCTTCAGCAAGGACGATACAAAAAGTTTCGGTGTCCATTGAGATAAAGGGTGCGGGTATAGAAGACCCGGCACCTCCACCAAATACTTAAAGGGGTATTCACCCGGTATTAAGAAAGTCACAGAATTTTTTTTGAGTCCACTATGTCAACCAAAAACATTGTCAAACTTGGTAATTTTCTAGCTAGTTCCCATTCCCATCGCATCCATGTCCTTGCAGGATATTGATCCAAGAAATTGTGGGCCTTCATTGACGAACTTGACAGACTTTTTAGTAAATCTTATATATTTTGTGTTGTAATTTGACCAAGTGGTTCGGTCAAAATATGCTTATTTCTAAGAAGTGGTGTCATTTTGAAATCCAATTTTTTTCGTGTTTGAATGAATATTTGTGCACAGTTTCAAGACGCGATGTTGTTATGGGTAATTTTAGATTGATACGACGCTCGTCTATGTGGAACAAAACAATTCCCCAAAACACCAATGTTTGCAAACTTTTTGGATAAAAAACTTTTAAAATTGGTGTAAAATCACAGTTACAAGACATAATTTTTTGAACGGTCATTTTAGTGGTTAAATACAGTTACAGACATAATTTTGATTATTATGGTGTAAAACAAGTACATATTTGATGTCTTTTGTGTAGTATTATACTACATATCGATACCCCTTTAAATGCAATAAAATATGTTTTTTGCGTTATTCATTCACAATAATTAAGCGAGCGAAGCGAGCGTTTCCATTTGACTCTGCCGGAAAAATAGTCACTATTTTTATTTTTATTTTTTTTATGTCTCGCCAAAACGTTCGAACGGAGGCTCGGATCGAGTTGAAATTTGGACCATTCGCAAGCTTCGATCTCGATTGAATGCCATTAGTTTTGTGGCAAAATCGTTCAAAAAGTTAAAAAGTTACATTAAAGTTAATCGAATTTTTTTTCAAACTAAACGGCGACAAAATCTGAGGTGGCCAAATCATTTGGAATATCCGTCCGGTCACGAATATGTTAATTTTATTTTGATCCGATAAGTAGTGTAGATGGAAATTACATTTTAACAAAAGTAACGTTACCATGGCAACGAAAAGTCGCACGAAGCTAGAGCTTTTTTGGCTCATGATAGCGGTTGCACGAAGATACAGGTTGAAATTTGGACCATCAACAAATTATATAGCACGTGCTCGCTTATCAACGCGTCCAACTGAGCGTTTTCCTAGTATGTTGATTACGTAACCTGGCTTTCTATTTTGAATACAACTGTACAATTTCGGATTCTGTAGTTTGTAATACACGTGCATTGCTAGTTTTTCTGAGATGTGCTTAGTAGGGGGATATTGGTCACTTGTTTGCCTTGGTAGGTATTTAATTAGTTGCATCACTTATCTAAGCTGGCGAGCAAATTGATTAAGGAGAACGAAACTGTTGTTCACAAAGCAGATTATCAACCAACAACAGAATTTAGTGTTCTCAGAGAAAAATTTGTTATGTAAGAAAAATGATAAACATTAATTATTAGTATTTAAAAATTTCAGTTAGGTAAATCATGCTTAGATTTAACGCAGTGAGTTTATTTCTGTATAATTGAAATAATATTCCTTGTAAACATAAGGCTGTATTTGTACGCACCCTATAGTAGCTCGGGGGGTTGTTCACCGAACAATGGGGCACGTGGGCCCCCCAAAAAGGGGTGTGGGGGATGTAAAATCTTTTCTGAGCCTCACTGGAGCAAAACAATGGGAGCATTTATCATGAATCTCTTTTTGGTGGTGGGGGGTGGCCCCGCTAACGGGCGGAACCCTCCCCCCTAGACGTAAACCTATTCACAGATTTACTATGGGTATACAAAATATGTGTTAAGGGATGAATGGATAATCAATAGTTAACATTAAGTGAGCGGGTAGAGCTTGGTACATTTACTGGACCTTGCTCAAACATGACAGGAGCGAGATATGGCCTATATTTCAATGTGTGAATATTTGAATAAATTAACACTTGCATTGACGATTCACTGAATTTACAATAATGAAACGTATAAAATAAAGTTTGATTTTGCTGTACAATTTGAGGAACACGTTATAAATATAATATTGTTGAATGACCAATAATATCGTGACCAACGGTCACCCTATTCAGATTTTACCTAGTATTGAAATGTACATAAATTATATTATTTAGAATGTTCCTCATTTCTGCTTTTGAATAAAGGTTGGCAAATTGCATGTATTCCAGTTCAAATCAATCAATGGTTATTATTTGGTTTATAACCACTAACCAGGTTTACAACACACATTTGAATTTGTTCTATATTGTCAGTGATGTCACCAGTGTTCTCGTGAAAATGGTTTATCCATCAGCATCTCTAAAAGTTACACAATTGTGCCCACTGTTCTACAGCATTCCATCATAAGTTTGAATCATATTATTAATTACAACATGTTAACCATTAACTAAGTTTAGTTAATTTAAATTTTGTGGTTAATTTCAGATTTATAGAGTGTGGTCTTCATTGTTCCCACTCGATAATAATGCTCTTAAAAGTGAACTATGGGTAAGTTATAGATCTGCCTGATTTACGTAAATAGACTGTTAAACAGAAAATAGTTAGAGAACATGAGTTTTGGTTTTTCTAGCTTTAAGTTCTTGATTCGGGTTGAAAATAAAGTAGATTTTGTCAAGGTTACACGCTTCAGGTTCGCACGTTAACTTAAGTTCTTGGTTTTTTCAAAGGGTTATACTAGTGATTTTACAAAAATTAAATCACTCTTTGTAGCTTTAATCACTCATTTCACCATATCGTCTCGAATAAGTAATAATGAAACATAAAAGTAAACCCGAATATTATAATTTTTTACTTTGTTACATTTTACTATTTATGATAATTATAATTTGGGTACGATTTATTGATACAGCGAAGACTGATCCCAGTTTCCAATTGACCCAAAAAAGTTTCAATGGTGTTCTTAAGATTTATTTTTTTTTTCATGTAGTATTGTAAGGTCTAACCAAGGAAACGACTTTAAGAATTGTAAATTTAAACGGCATTTTGGGGTATTTACTTTTATTTATGTGAAAGATGAGTTTTTGGTAATGTGAATATTTTAGAATAGCGCACTCGCTCTTTCAATAAAAAAGTTTTTCATTTGTTTATTACATATGAAATTATTACAAAAATTTAAAATACGTATTTAAAGCATTAGTCAGTCACCGAATTCATTCTGTATAATCCTTGTTGAAATAATCACTAGGAAAACGCTTAAGTCCCGCCGCGTTGTTGGATGAGCGTATATGGTGCATTGGATGCCATGTGTTCCGCGGATTTTCTGTTTTCTGTGAAAATAATCATAACTAAGTCAAAGATTGTTTTAATTAAATTAAATTATATAAAAAATTAACTTAATTTTTATAATTAAATTAAAAAAAAATTAACTTAATTGTTTTAATTAATCGTAATTTTTTTAAAGAAAAAAATCGTAAAATTGCAATTTGCTAAGAAATAATTATTCGATTGCGCTCAAATTTAACACGAATATATATATTCATGAAATTAAGGTTCTGTAAAAAAATCATTACAATAGGATAAAGCATGTAGGTGTTATAGTCAAAAATTGTTTTTAAAAAGAAAAAAAACATAAAATTTTGATTTTCATGAGAAATAATTTTTCGATTACGCTCAAATTTCACACGAATATTTAATTCATAAAATTAAGGTTCTGTGAAAAATCATTACAATCGGAATAAAGCATGTAGGAGTTATAATTCGAAGAAATTTTTTAAAAATCGAAAAAAATCGTAAATTGCGTTTTTTATGTGAAAAAATTCCCGATTGCGCTCAAAAAACGTGGCAGTTCTAAGTTCAGAGATTTCGAAGGTATCCATAAAATTTCATTGCAATCGGAGTATCGGTTTAGCCGGAATCGTTTAACAAACACACAAAAATCAGAAGAAGAAGAAAGAAGAAGAAGAAAAAAAACATTCCGGATTTTTTTCTCCAGTGTAGTCGAAATGGAATCTTCGCTTCGCTCGCTACGCTCATCCAACAACCCGGCACCTACACCAAAAGACTCAATCCTATTTTTGTTAGTATCCTTAGAAAATCTGGTGATTATAAGTATCTTCGCTCCCTATTAATGGTATTTTCCTACGCGAGGTTGCTTCATTATGATCTTTACATCACTTTAAATGGTTAATTGCCTTACTGAATAGCGTACATATTTTAACAAATAAAATTAACTAATTAGTATTAATTAGATCTACCCACTCAGAAAGATTTTTTTTTAGTGGGGGAAATTATACTGTAGTGTACATTGTGTAGAGAGCGCATCCAATATACACAAGATTAATATTAGATTTTTTGAAATCCTGGCCAGCAAAATCACCCCATCGTCCGAAACCAACGTACCAAATTAATACTCTAGTCATACGTTCAGTCTCCACGACGCTAGTAATATATTCTCATTGGTTGTGCTAATTCCCGACGCCGTATCCGACCAATGAGCTCGCTTGTGGGCGTGGCTTGCGAGGGTTGCTAGGACGACGAGGGTTGCTAGGCAGCGTCGAAGATAAGGGTGATATAAGCGGAGCGAGGCGAGGCGGGCTGGCATAGCACGTGGGACTGCAGCCGAGGTAGCGCCTGTGCGTGTGTGTGGCGTAGCGGTGATCTTTTCGCGTAGAACTTAGCAGATCGCGTATTTATAATCAAATTATCGTGTGATTTATTTATTAATTAATATTAATTTGTATTGACGTATGTTCTGTGAGTTATGAGAACTTATTGAAAGGTGGTTTTAATGCGTTCGAAGTATCGGACTCAATAATTTATGTATGCTAAATATAAATTTACGTGCAAACACCATAGCAAAAATTTTGAAAATCAAGTTTGAAGTTAAAAATACTTGTTCTTCCGGATATACGTGAAACAAATTTAACAATTCCGACCATTTGGTAAGTACAAATTTCATGAAATTGTTTTAAACTAAATTTGATAGTAATATATTATTAAAATCTACTTGGCATTGTGATAAGACAAAACACTTATTTGTTTATTATAAAAAAAAGATATATTTAAAACTTGTATCCATTATCAACTGATGTATACATCAAGTAAGGTTTGGTATTTTTTTCTGTAAAATTTTAAATGTTGCTCAAATACATTTTAAGGGTATCACCTGTTTAGGGGAATATTATGTTGTTTGTTATTTTCAAGTGTTTTTAGTCAGAATTCACCAAATAAAAAATATAACAGAGGCGGGAATCGAATCCACAATCTTCCGAATATCCTAATTTCTAACACGATACTCTTATTGTTTATGTGAAGTCGCGTTGCAGGCTGAGCATTTCTGGTTTTTCAGCCACGTTTTGTGTTTATACTATAGTCTATTCATTTCTGTTTAACTGCATCAAATTAACAATACAATCAATTTTAGAAATATACCTAATAATTCCTACTACGTGATGGTAAAAAACAATGAAGCAGCTTATCAATACATTACTGTCACTTTTGACAAGTCGTACAGAAATAAAATGTTGTATAGATAATAGAGAGTAGCGGTTTAATAGCATTAAAATTTACTATCGTTTTCAACGTATGTTGCAATTTGTTTAGGATTTTTACCTTGAGACATCTGAGTGATCTTGAAATTTTATACTAGTATTAATGACTGATTTGTTAATTTGTTATCAATAGTGTGAGGTCATTGTCTTAGTTCGTAAAATAATCCCAGTATTTGTAAATATTTTTTTAATTTGCTGCTTAAACGAACGCACTAATACGGTACCAATTTCAATTATAAATTAATAAACTATGTGATTGTTCAATAAACTCATACACACAAAAAAAAATTGTAAACAATTATAAATAAATAATTTTACATTGTCAAAATAAAAATCAATTCGTAACACTAAACAAAAGAAGAAGCTGGATGGTTCTTTGGTAAATAAATAATTTTGTGACATTAAAGTGGAAAAATATATAAAATATTTTATGATATTAATAATAATTAATAGCTATTAGCACAGTTATTACGACGTAAGCCTACTTTGTGCTCTCGTAGACTCGTAAAACCAAGGCCAAATAATATATTTAAATAAGGTATATCGTGAATGATAGGTTGCCAAGCTTACAACAACGATGCCATAGTTTTGTTATTATGTTCACAATGTACTTCCATTGCAGAAGCTCTTGTGACTAGTCAAGCTATAATTTCAAGGTTTTTATGACTGTTGTTCTTATTAAGGTAGTAGTAGAGATATTCTGAACCTGCTGATACCACTAAAAATAAACAATAAACCTACCAAAAACTGAACACAGATATGCCAACGAAATTCAGTGAAGCTTCGAATTGCTTCAAATAACACATTTGATTTCATTCTGAATATTCTAATCACACCGATTGTGACTCACATTTTTAACATACCTAGCCCTGAAATCAGGATGTAAAATAATAGGGTCAAGTGACTCATGTGTGAAAATAAGTAACCATGCATGTATTACTTTGATAAATTACAAAACTCTTTTCAGACTTCCAAAGATATAAGATTGGCAATATATTTATTCTTCAAATATTAACATTTTTATTTGATTAGGTATGCGCTTAGCTGAGTTTTCTAAATCTTCATATCAACGAAACAATTAATTGCATTAGCTGATTAAAAAACTAGGTAATCAACCAGCTTTTTTAAATACACAGTATTGTAAGCCATCTTTGAAAATACAAATTCAATTATGACCCTCATATTTTATGATTTTATGGTTTCAAAATATGCTTCAATTACAATTTATAAAAAAAACATATTCTATCTAAATTTTCGTGAGATATTTGACCCAAAAATGTAATGTTTACTGTGTTTCTTTAACCACACGAAAGTCCCTGGTTATTTTGTAACCGTCGAATTTCTTTAGAGCGTCCTCTAATATTAATTTTATTTCACAGACATGACAGCAAAGAAGTTGACTCCCGCAAAGAAGTTAGTCTGCCTTAGTCCCGACTCCGGCTACGAGATGGAGCTATCGTCGCTGACCTTGGACCGCGACCTTGAGGGCACAGACTCGGAGGAGGAGAAGGAGGGGAGGAAGGGGGTGAAGAGGAGGAAGACGGACGAGGAGAAGGGAGAGAATAAGACGGGGAAGAGGAGGAAATACGGGAAGACGAAGTCGACCAGGACTAGGAGCCCCACTCAGGTAGGAGACACTTGAAAGCCATCATTTATCCAGAGTAGGGCAACATAAATGACATTATGGGGAAGGATCACCACCAATATTAACCTTATTCTATTAATATCTCTCAAACCATAACGTAAAATCGAAAAAGGGCTACTAGGTCTCAACTCAAGTAGTTTCGCTAGAACTACACCCTGCATGAAAAATTATTCAAATATTGTAATCAGTAGCGATTTTAATTACGGAATACATTAATTTAATTTAAACCTTAATTAAAATCATTACATTATTTGAAAAAGGTTTTATGCCAGTTATAGTTCTAACAAAATCACATGCGACTTAGTATCCACTTTTTCGTTTTTGTGAGGCGTGTGTGAAATATTACTAAAATAAGGTTATTTTGCGTGGTTTTAATATTGGCGGTAGTCCTTCCTCTTAATGAGTTAATTTGCGGTATTTATTAGTAAAATTCTCTTAATTAGTAGCAACAAATAATTTATTTAAATTTTCTTCAAATGGTACTCATAATAATAATTGTCTCATTTAAATAGTATTATTTTTTGTTAACAAACACAAATCATTGACACAATTAACATAATAAAAATGTGAGTGTTGTTTCACATTGATCTAGTATAAATAAAAGCCCGACAAATATGGACACTTTTTTAAACACATTTTATATGAAACAACATTCCTCGTCTGTATGGATGTGGCCTCTTTGGTCCAAATTACACGTTCAAATTTGTTCAAAATTTACTTTTAGGTAATTGTTTACCATTTAAACAACCTATATATGCAAGTAAAATAAAAATAAATAAGTCGGCAGATAAGATCAGAAAAGATCATTTCCATTTATAAAAACTTACGAAATGACAAATTATTTAGCAAATTCAAAAACGTGATGTTTACTCTTTAAAATGTTTAGGCTACACTATTTTGATTTGTTACTTCAATTATTCAAGAATGTATAACTTACGAAAATTTCAAAATATTACATAATGTGGATGCTACAATCTTTAATCATAATTTCTCAAAATTTAAATGACCAAACACGCCAAAGAATGTATTGTTTAGTTAGATAACTAATAAAGCATGTGTTTTTTTGTCCTCAGGTGATAAAGATCAAGAAGCATCGCCGAATGAAGGCGAACGATCGCGAACGCAACCGAATGCACATGTTGAACGAAGCCCTCGACCGCCTTCGTTGCGTCCTCCCTACATTTCCCGAAGACACAAAGCTGACCAAGATCGAGACCCTTCGCTTCGCCCACAACTACATCTGGGCCCTCAGTCAGACGGCTGGGGAACTTCAGTCAGAGAACAATCCTCAGAACCTCACAGTCAACGTCGGCAACGTCACAGTCAGCATCACCGAGACCGGCAATATGATTACGTCATCTACCGGAAGCTGCGCAATCGCACAACAACGACTTTCCGGTACCGGAAGTGAATTTGCGAGGAGTTTTTCTGAGAGTCGATTCTTTGATGATAGTCGATCGAATTCCGCGGATGATAGTTTTAGTTTTGCGTCGTCGGGGAAAAACGATGAATTTATTGATTTTCCTAAATCGGAAAATCGATTTGGATTCATGGAAAATCCGAGTAAATGTGTTCTACCTGCGAGTCCGATTGGAAATCGGTCAAATTTTCCAAATTTTGGGATGATGTCACCGATTAAAAACGAAACTTCGCCAATGCATTCGTCGGGAGATTCTTGTAGTTTTTCAAAGAGTCGGAACGTTACTCCTGTTAAAACCTACACACCAATAGCTTCTCCCAAAACTCCATATTATGAAGAAAACCGACTTTCCTCCCCACAACACCAAATTATCTCACCGTCAAAAAGTAACTCAAAATCACCAGTTTCCCCACATAACATTTACGAGAGTCGTTCGAATTTTCCATCACCAATATCATCACCAAGAAAACAAAACGATCACACAGAAACAACAAATAACATCACAGACGAAAATCGGGTCTCCCAAAACCAAAATCGGTTTATTCAAACCGGTTTCCGGGCAAACTTATCTAGTTTCTACGAAAGTAAGCAGAGCAAGAGTCAAAATTTCGAGGGGATTTCACCAAAATCTGCGTTGGACTTTCACAATAATTACCTTACCTCTGATTGGCCTACGAATCCAAGTTCAAGAACATATTTTAGTGGTACTGAGGATTTCAGCATCAACGCACAAACTATGAACAATTACAACAGTGGATATCATTCGAACTCTTTGCCACCGATGTATCAGTGCTTATGATTTATTATCTAAACCTTGGATCAAACCTAACACTATAAACTATGTATGACCTTGAAGTTCAAGAAAAGAAAATACCTCGTTTGGGATTCGATTCCAGGAATATCTCAGTTTCTAAGTGTGTATTTGTCAATGCATCAAGTAGACTGACTAAATGAACAACTAGTTTTTTTTTTTAATATTCATATAAATATATGGAACTAACACTGCAAGTAATTAAATTGACGGATGATAAATATTTTTGGTAAATATGAAATAGTACATTCTAATTTTTTTTGTAATTTAAAAAATCAAAAGTCATGTTATACGCATTGCCATATATCATAATATAAATTGTGCACATTTGGATTACATTTTCACATTCATCTTCAATAATAATAAACAAACCAAAGGAAAATTATAAAAATTTATAGTGGTTGTTTGTGTGATGATTACTTTGTAAGTAGTATTTATTTTGAATTTGAAGACTGAATTGTTTTAATTTAAAAAGTGTTCGTCATAGACACATACTAGTCAATTTCAGGAAGAAGTATGCAATTCAAAATTTGTGCCAGTACCTATGTGCATTATTGTATCACCACTCGCCTAATGCCAATATGTGCTTTCTGATTGAGTAATATATTGTATGCCTTAATCATAAACTAATCCTATGTAAATATTTGACAAAAATAAATATTTTTTTATTTTTAAATCAGAATTTTAAATTATATTTGCAATCCTATTTTACTGACTTCCTATACAGTATTGAATGAGTATAAAGTTTTATTTAAACAAAATTAATGTATTTTTAAACTTGACGAAGGTGCATACTGCATAACTTTTTCTGATATCTTGAGTTTTGATAATCGTTATAGTAAGTCATGTTGTTTTAGCTCTTGCTGAAAAATAACAATTGTGTAGCTACTGTAATTTTTTTTTATTTATATCATGTCAGTATAAAAGATTGAATCAAAGTTGATAGTCAACGTAATCGGCTAAACGATTTCCACGTCAAATTTTGACATGTTTATAAAAACGAATCTAGATATGCTTGAAAATAGCATGAAAAGCCTCCCAAAACCCAACATTCGAACCACATGTCCTCTTTTGAAAATCATAACAACCATATAATTGGAACCAAGGCACACACACCTATTTAGTATAATATTTCCCTAAGTCCCTTTGCACGGTTTAATATTTCCGACTAGCATGTAATAATAATCTTTCCCCCTCCCCCCACCCCTAGGTGCAGTGGTTCGGAATCACGGCAGGGTGCCCGCCGCCCATTCCACCACCTGCCGCTATCGGCCCCCAAGGGGGGTGGGGGGGGGGTCATGCTCTGGTGGCGGCCAGCTGGAAGCTGAAGGGGAGGGGGCTGATATAAATCAGAACACATAACCCCAAGCAGTCGGTGTGGTAGAATAGACGATGCCGTCAATAGAAGGGCGTCGATATTTTCTAAGTATTGTTTTGAGAGATGTTTGGAGAAGATGCTCGCGATATTTTTTTACGGTAGTTTTGCGATTTTTTGCTCCTTTTTGGCCATTGAATAACCCATGCAAATCATTTAATCGTGTAGAACAAGGGGGCTTACGGGTTTTGTAAATTTGGTCGAATTGAATTTGAATTGAACTTTCAATGAAACAAGTTTACCCCAGCTTCATAAACTGTACTTCAGAAACTTCTTGCTGCCTGAAAGAAAAAAAACGATTGGAGTGAAATAGAATCAAAAGAAATAAAATGATGTTACAAAATGGTGAGAATTTATCAAAATAATTTACTAATATACTTGAAGAAACTTTCGTTTTTTTAATGCCCTTGATAGAGTATTACAATTTAAATTTAATAAAGGTTTAAAACTTAACATGTTTGACAATTGCACTCTCCGATGAGCGTATTGTCAAATATAAATTTTTGATTAGTCAGAAATCAATTTCCAAAATATAGGTAAAAGAGCTTTTGAACAATATCCAAAAATCAAGTCATAAATATTTTTATTGTACATCGTAGAGAATTTTTTAGAAAAGTTCCATAGTATACGTCAAACGTATATCGTATTCAGTTATTAATACTGATTAACAAAGGTGGACAATCTATATAAAACTAAAATCACACAAATCCACACACAAAAATCAACAGTAATTGAACAGAAATCGAAATAAGAATAATAATGTACGATTAGAAAATATATTTATTATATATTTATATTGCACATTAAAGTGTGGAATGAAACAAAATTGAATTTTATTAATTATAATGTATCAAATAGAAATATAATTACAAAATAAAAACAAGCAGTAACTAAAAGAAAAGTTTAGTTTTGGGGAGAAAGAAGAATAATAAAAATACTCTAAATGATCACTATTCTTGAGTCATTATAATAATATGAGATTTTCATAATTACATCCTAAAACAAGTTAATCACTTTCCTGAGATTCAGTTTTTAAAAACGTGAAAGCAAGCGGTATGCCAGCGATATGAATGTATTAAGATTGCGTAGAAGACAACCTCAAGCGTAATAATTCCCGTAATCGACTTACGCTGTTTAGCCTAACCAACCGAGAATTCTATTTAAAATCAAGCGGGACACCATTCAAACCTACACCGACCCAACAAGGGAATAAGTAGGCTTACGTCATTGTCCAAAAGTATTCACAATTCACAATGAATCAATGGTAAAAGGTGTCACTTTCAAAATTCTACAAGGGAGTTGAAAAAAGAGGCCCAATCTCTTTGTAAATGCGCATGAAACCTTGTGTTAATTTGCACAGCGGGTATTACCAACGAGAAAGAAGATTAATTTATTCTGAAAGGATTTTACACTTGACTTGAAGTTAGGCTACGTAAGGGATATCTCAGTGAATACGATGTAAAATTTGTCCCCTGTAACAAATACGTTACAAAATACCGGTAAAAAGTTTTTTAATGGAAAAACGTGCGATAAGATGGTATGGCTATTGAAAATAGGTTTTTTGTCGAAATTTCTGATGCAATTTTTTTTTAGGAAAGTGCTAAAATGGGGTGTTATTTAAATAGAGCAACGGACACGGGGGGGTGACATCTATTGATGGCTAGATTGCGTAAACTGGTTCTCATGTTCTCGTGAATAGAAATATTATGACGCACATTTCACAAAACACAAGTGAAGAGTCGACTGTTTAAAACAAATCGTGCAACAGCGTAGGGCTACTTTTTCTAGAACATACTAATGAATAAAATTAAAGATATGAAGAAAAATTTTGAGATTACATTTATCATTATTGAGTGGATCGGTTGACAACCATAACTAAATGTTTTTTAAATATATATTTTTCGTTTGAAGCCTGATAATCTGTGTATGTTGTGAGGATTATGAATCAATTTCAACGGCTATGTGATTGCAGTTATACTCACAATTTGATTTTGACTCGAAAAACTTCAGAATAATATAGTAATGATTGCTGATTTCTCGAAATGATCCAATTAAACTCCACAATGGGCTCGTTTTCTAGCGCTATTTGAGAGTGAGTGAGATATTTATTCAGGAGATACGTCTATATGAAGTTTGTATATTGGTTTGCACAAAAATGTAAATAATTGGCATTGAAATGAACTCTCTACAAATCTAATGGAAATCAAAGGATACACGTTTTGTAATATTTTGTAATTAATACTTGTGTTAAACAAATCACTTTCCTAATTATTTCGATGTTGAAATAATTACTCCTAATTGGGCATTGTTTAATTCGGCTAATATGCTGATAGGGGAAAGAATGCCTTAGTATGAATATTTATGGAGGCGAACTCAATATTATTACCTTAACTTAACTTTTACATATAGCCCCTATATATATATATCAATATTATCAATCATCATACATATCAATATCAATATCCATATCAATTATCATTTATGCTTTATATTCAACTATTATTTCTTCTAACACTGTGTATATCATTATAATTACTATCACTTTTATTATTAATTATTAATTATAGACTATTCACTTTCTCTGCAAAGAGTTATACTTGTACACTGTACTAGTCTAAGTGAATAAAAATATCTATCTATCTATCTATCTATAACTATGTTAGCACTACCGATTGATATCGCAGATGTCACAGCGTTAACAAACTCTATTACTTCTTCTATTTTTAGACTTTTTGAAAGGCTTTATGAGATTAGTTATAAAATGAAATGAATTGATTTCGGATTTTGTTTATAGGCCCAGAATTGTTGTGTATTTTTTCTGCCTGTAGTCAACCGTTGAATATCACTCAGAATCGATTTGTTTCATAAATTTTAGTTTATTAATTGTTTGTGTGTATGCACTATAATATTTTGTGCCTTTTCTGTTGAAAAATCATCTGACTCAATACTGTTAACCATGTTGAACCAGATATATTTTAAAATGGCACATATTATAAGCACAAGCAAATAGCTCTGAAATTACCAACACAGAAATACCGAAATTAAATGAACAATAATTATTAATAAGTTTTGAATTGGCAACATGACCAATATAGATATAGAAGGTATCAGAACATACTCATGCTAGACAACCATGCAAAGTGTTATTTTATTCTTGTTTACTGGTTACGGTAAATGTTCCCCCAAACCCAAACAAAATATGTAGGTATATGTTGGTTTTTTAATGGACATTTACAATTATTAACTTATATTTATTAAAATTAATTTGTATATGTATATAACATCATAATAAGATAAAATAGCATTATTTAAGCATTTATTAGTTCGATTCTGAACAAATGTAACATATCGTAACATGTTTTGTTTTCTTTCCAACACCCTACACGTGGATTGATTTTTGCACTTCTATTGGGAATTAATGATTTCCAGAGCTGAGATACATTTAATTTTAAAATGTATACAATATAATTTTTCTTTAAAAGTTAGAATACAATGAATTTTCAATTATTGTTATAGGAGAACAATATTTTCAGTAAAATAAACATTTATTTACGTTTTAATACATTTTTGTTAACCGATTAAGCATTTATGGCCTTAAACACTTAATTTACGTACCTCTAATCGTAATGAATCAAAGTTTACTAAACAAGTTTTGTCCCTGGTCAATGGTCGCCGAGAAGGTGGAGCGGTCGGGGGGGGGTAGTATGGGTAGCGTGGGTGGGGGGGGGAGGGGGGGGGGGTAGTGAATGAGCGTATACCATTAATGACACCATGAAAGATTCTAGACGTAAACAAAGAGTAGCTTCCTATTCAACCATTTTGATAACCATTAATCACAAAACTTGAACATAAAGTTCGCCCTTTGTATTTGTTTAAACTATTGTCATTCAAGGGTAGGTGGAGAGCATAAAGCAAAAATTTTAAATGAACTTTACGAGAATGGATATGTTTAAAAATGACTCCTATTTTTTATCGGACATTTGTGTCAGGTCCATTGGCAGTTTTAACCTATCAACCCTTGTTGTAGAGTATGTCAAAAGCTACCCCTAAAGCTCGTGAATGAAGGAATAAATCACAGCTTAGGGGTGTTACTCGGCTATTTTGCAGCTGCGCGGCATATAAATAGACAAATACTCCGTAGCCGCAAGTTAATAGGCGCGGAGGGGTTGGCAAACTGTGTTCGTGATACACAGGTGGCAATATGTAGCTTACGAACAATATACGTAGAAATATAATTTTCCATTTTCAATATCTTTTTTTTTTGAAGTTGTGTAGCAAATTTTGCATTTTGTAACATATTTTGTTTTGATTTCATCAAAACATAAATGTTGGGGTTTCTGTCACTTTAAGTTGGAAATAACACTTTATTAGGTACATTTAAAAATTAATACAATTTAATTTACCCATATTTGACGTTAGAATAGTTTATATAAAAGGAACCCGATTTTCGTGAAACAAAAAATATATTTTAAGGGTTGGTGGAGGTGCCGGTCCAGACAATTTTTTATTTTAATATTACACAAAATGCCATTCAATAACAATAAAGACGATAGAAAATAAAGAAGAAAATCTAATGCAAGATTTAAATAAAATTTAATAACAATTTTTACAGGCAGTATTATAAAATCGTCTGTCTTTCCCGACCCGATATGAAAACTTGAAGGAACCAGATAGACCGTCCAAACCTCTACCCGCACCACAGTCCTATACTCTCTAGGTCACTCATATCATAGCGACCCGCTCAGCTTGCTCGCAACACGTTACACATTTGGCGGCTTTTCTCTTCTATCAAGCTAATTATAGAGCGTAACAAGTTACGAAATAATTGAAACTCAGCGTTGTTCCGTTCCGTAATCGCGGGCTAACTAACAAGTCTAGACGTGACAGATAAATTAGTTACCCAACCTTGACAAATATAAACCGATACATTTCGCTTCGTAAAGGTCTACCCGCAATAATGTTGAGGAAGTTGTAAAATCAGCTGTTGCGATTGCACCCACAAAACTGTAGCCCAAATAAAATAAATTATTCCTAATTTAATTGCAAATGTTTCAGAGTGTGTAGGACTGTTAATCTAAATCTTATTTTCATATCCAAAAGCTTTATTTTTTCTTTGCGTTTCCTTGTTCCTTTTCTCTAATTTCGATTTGATTAAATTAAGTTCATTTATATGTAGGTACTTTGTTTAATTTATCGTCCTCCTTTGTAAAATCAGTTTTTATAACTGAGGATAGAGTTAATATTTTAATAAACAAATAAACTGTAAGACGGCATTAAAGTCCCCAAACTTTTCATACAAAGACGCATTATTGTACAAAAAGCAACTGTAGTCATTAACGCCTATAACTCTGAAAGAAGCTTTAAAACTACTTTACGATGCTGCCCAAAATTGCCAAATGCTTTCGGTCATTATTACAATAGCTAATACAGTATATTGGCAACTGTGTAATGGCGGCGGGTGGATAGGCCTGGAGATTGACATCAACCCTTTTAACCACTTAGCTATTTGGAAATGGGACTTTAATTCTGTCTTCCCTTTACATATATTAATAAATAATAATAAAATAAATGATTTAGATTATCCACCAGTTAATAACTGATTTTCAGTGGAGGATTTACATCAAACACAGCCAACCTGTAGCCCCGACGCAATCGACGAGTGAGTGTACAACAAGATCGATATTTTTTAGAAATATACATCAGTGGTATATGGACAGTGCAAACCCCGATTCACGCCAGAATCACAAGGCTTCAGACACTCTGAATTTACTATGTGCTTCGTTGCTAGGAACGCTTTCTTAAGTCATGTGATTTCAAAGACTTAAACGAAAGCGTCCATAGCGTCCTACTTTGAGCTACTAGTGGAAATTTCCTACTGTAGGCTCTGTCTTTAAGGTCTTCCTCGACCAATGTGCTTATGTTAAAACTGTTCCAATAAATATTCCTTGGGCTACACCCTCCCTTTACACGGTATTTCTCAAGTTAACTAGTAAGCGTTAGTAAACATGTAAAAACAAGTTGAACAAAACTTCTCTACGAATATTTACTAATTAATCTTACCTTCATCATGACGTTTCGTTTCTCATTTTTAATCAGACTATAATGGTAAAATCATATTGTTGTTAAGTCTTTATTGAATAGACTAAATTCCGTTTATTTTTTCTCCTTTCGCCTAATTACTACACACAATTTGCAGAGTACGATTTTTAATTAAGACACTATTATAATACCAAACTATACACAAGTTAATTACTTGTAAACTAATTTAGAAAAATCAAATTGATGTACCTTTATTACCATCACAATATCGTCCAACTAACTATAATTTCAATAGCTCGAGTGCCGTTTTCTCTTTCACTGCACTCTGTATTATCTCGTAATAACTCATTAAAACTTATAGAAACCGAACCGTTATTATTTTCACTTCCTTATAGCACTGCATCACTAAGTAATCAGCCACCTGATTGAATACTAAGCTACAATGCACTTTTAAACGGTTCACACCACACTTTCCTATACTTGAAAGTTTAAATAGTATCACCGTGGGTGCATCATTATTGAAAGAGCTTAAAAATTATTCTCTCGTCTTTCGTATTTTCATTAATCTTTTCCCACGAGAATTCTATGCAAATTGTTCAGACTCAAGACCACATTAAAAGTAAGTGGTATCATTCAAAAAATTAATATCATATATTTGAAGTATAAGCGTTGATCCACTTTATATAAAACATTCCGATTATGTGTGAATAAAAAAAAAATCTAAGGAGCGTCCATCGTCGCTTCTTTTCATAAAGGGTGTGTGTGTTACTAATGTCGACGCGTGGCGCATTGATATGATTAGGGTCGTGACAATGTAAGAGCGTGAAGCGACGCATGCGTGGTCACGTGTCAGACGGGTGTCATGGCCGCCGTGCGATCAGCTGACAAAAGTGAGGCTAAATACGACAATTAGGCGTGAACGACACCACTCGGACCACGTGCCGGTAATAGTTAAACCATTAGATTGATAATAAAACGTTTTATGAGCGTATTAAAGTGCGTGTGCGTGTGTGGGATGTAATAAAAAGTTGGGGGTTGTCATTCGATGTGGTATTGTTTTTCTAATGGGGATGGAAGGTTATGTTCGAGCAACGATGATGGGCAACGTGGCTTAAATAAGTACTTGTACACTGCATCTCTAAAAAGAGACGTAACTGATCTGGAATACACCATAAATGAAAAAAATTGAATAATAATTCACAAGCTTATGTAAGAGACATTTAAAAAGCAGAAAAAAGTTTTCTTAAAGTCATTAGTAGAACAATTTTAGCCAACCCCCTAAAGTTGCATTGTTTTGCTAAAACTAAGGTATAGCAATTAAATATACCATAGTTTGTATATGCAATTTACTAGATTTGTCAATCAAGTGATATTTGAATTGACATTTTTATTTTTTACATTGTAAAAAATTCGTACAAACTTCCAAGCTTTTTCGACGAATAATAATTAATGATAATAATTTTACTTCTTACTTTAATTTTATCCATTGATTTTGGCTCTCTTTTTGTCATAACAACAAATTCGTTAATAAACTTCCTAGCACTTTTTATATCACGAACCAAGTAGCCCACTTTTATAAATTTTTTGATTGATTGGACACTTTAATTGAATTGAATCTACTCGATTCGTAATTAATTGATAACCATATACTGAAAGAAAACGAGATACACGATTTGCAGCAACATGCAAGAAAACGTACTTGAACTTTCAACCACTAGCGGTAATTCACGAGTTACTCGTGACCGACTCGAAACCGGTTACCGGCAATCATGACTGAAGGTGGTCACTCACCAGTTAAATGTAAATCCTGATAATTAGTCCTATAAATATCGTTCATTCCCTCGCACCGTTTATGGTTATCACCTGAGAACGTACAAGACCCAAGGGCAGGACTTCAAAGAGCGAGCGGTACGTATTTTGCATTGTTTTCGTGAACCTGACCAGCATCCAGTAAGCATATAAGCGATATGCAATTTTATGTGATCATTAAGCAAAACAATGTTTATTCTTCTTAAGTCCACGATAGCTAAAAGATTTTGTTTTTTAAAATGTTATTTGTGTCTGTTTTTGTGTGAATACAGTAGTGTAGATAGATATGCAACAAAAAAATCTTAAAAAATTACTTGAACTTTAACTTGCCTGCTCCAGTTAGTTGCATCAGTATAATAATAAAAACTGTCAGTTGAAAATGACAGTCACGTTATTGAAAATAATACCAAACTAACAGACAACAGTTGCTTGACCTAAATTCATACGAGCGCATTGAATTTCCTTCTATAATAAGTTTTACAAAAGCCAAAATAGTTTATTTTTAAGCAACAAACCGCAAACCACAAAATCATCCAGGAAATTGAATTTTGAAACTTTAATGTGGCATAAGTAATCTCCGTAAATGTTCAAAATGGTTACTAAATGAATTGTAAATAACAACCATAACGAAAATCATTTATAAAAAATGAAATTCAATAAGAGACGTTTATTCATAACGATCTAACAAACCATGAAAAATATTATATTTTCAATTGCCTCAATTTCTTCTTCCTTTGATGATGGTTCAATCAAGGGTAAAAATAACAAAATGGAAACACTTTAGGAAAATGCAACCAGCGGAAGCAACGCATCAAAGAAGACGGTTGTCGGTCTAGAAATCGGTCAGTAGGATAACAGAAACAAAACGAAAACAAATACAAATGAACAAGGGTATTAGATCACATCCCTCTTAGGACTAGCGGTGGTTAGGGGTAGGTTTTAGGCCTGCATGGAGTAGCGCACAATTGTGGGGTTGGTGGGGAGTACGACACTACATGCTTTAAAAGATTTAAAAAATCAAGGCATGATTCCGCATGAATAGTTATGGCTTCCGGAAACGGAAAACGAAGTGGGGGGGGGGGGGGTGAATTGCATTTTTAAATTAATAATGGTTCTGTTGTTTTTTAAAAACTTAATTAATATGCGAAAATAAAAAATCATAAAACCCCAACCTTATCGAACACATCAATGATTTTTTTTTAGATTTTACAAGGGAAACAGTTATGTTTCTTTATTATGATTATCAATGACGCGCATGCCCCTACACTTTTCTAGAAATCATCAAATTTTAAAAGGACCCAAGAGTACTCTAAGGTTACTGCATACAAATTTGTAGCACTGCTGCTAGTTCTAATTATTTCATTATTAAGTATTATTGTTCAATGTTCTTTGTCGTTTTTATTCATGTAAAGTACTGCCGTAGATATTTAGTTATGTATGTATTTATTTTTTATTTTACGTTTATCGTATTCAGTTAAAAAACTGATTTACAAAGGAGTTTTGGTTTCGTAGTCATAACTCCTTCCGTTGGTCAGTTGCTGTGTTTTTTGCGATTAGGACCTACTGTATAGTGTTCATGTATTAATCCATGTTAAAAATTAAACTTTTACCGTTCAGTGAGCCTTAAACACTCATTCGCACACTGATTGAATGAGATCTGAAGGAAGGGCCACCCTTATACAAAATCAACTGACATCCGTGACTGCATTCTTGCAAAGTTAGGCAAAATACCATGGTCTGTGACACGAAACGCTAGTTTTAGCAGAAAAAGTGAATGCGTAGCAGGTAGCAAGTAGATTTAAAATAAAAAATAGAAGCGACCGTGACAGGATTCGAACCTGCAATCTTCGGATTCGAAGTCCGACGCCTTATCCATTAGGCCACACGGTCAGTTGAGGTACATGTGTCATAAAGGTGTCCTTATCTACGGAGCCATTGAATACCGAAATCAATTCCTTACACTCGCAAGAATGTAAACTGACCTTAAATTTGTATGGCTAATGTATCGCCCTCTAACAAATGTTAGTCAAAGTAAGATGACAGCAATCTTAGCTAAAGGAAAGGGGGTCTTGAATATAACAGGAAAATATATTTTGCAATATTTTTGGGCGGGACGTTAGGCCCTACTTCCCTATCAGCCATTTTATGCAAATTTTGGGACTAGAGTGGCAAATGAGCAGGTGTGTTTCCTTCTACACATCAATGCCTTTCACCTCCTTATAAGGAAACATGATTTTGTGAAATATCTTGGATGTACGATTTTTTTGTCATACGTTACAAATAAGAGATTTGTACCTGAGGACGAAAAAAAACGTGCATCCAACGATATTTCACAAAATCATTTTTCCTTACTTTGAGGTGGAAGCCAATGATGTGTAGAAACAACATTAAAAAATCGTCGCTCTAAATTTAGTGTAGCAATTAGCTCGATGTTTGCACTCATTCATTTGGTATGCAGGTAAAGATTTGAAAGAAGTGTGTGATATAATAAAATATAGGGATCTTAAATTATTATGTGATTGGTTTATGAGGAATAAGTTGAAGCTTAATGCTACCAAAACTCAATGTATTCTTATTTCAAATTCATTAGTTAAATCAATAATACACTACGCATTGATCCAAATTGTAAAATTGTCCTGGAAGGTCTGAACTAGATTTTCAAAGTTATGTAAAGTATTTGGGGTTATTAGAGACCAACTTTTAAATTTTCATGATTATGTCAATATATATCAAAAAAGATTAGCAAGAAAATTGGTTATATGTACAGAATTAGCAAAACTTAAGTCAATGGTCAAGATTGATGATATATAAAACAATAATCAGACCTCATTTTGAATACTGCACTTCTTTACTCTGGAAATCTGGTACTGATAACATAAGAAAGTTACAAATATTGGAAATAAAGGAATGAGAATTATATTGAGGGTTCACAAACGAACACATGTTAGAGATATGTTGGATGTTCTTGAATGGATGACGGTTGAGCAAAGATTGGCCTGAAGGTACTAATTTTTCATCCGCAATGTTGTGGATGGAAAATTCAATGACAACTTTGATGAGTCATTAACAAAAATAATGAAGTTCATGATCATCAAACTAGGCAGGCCAATCAATTTCATTTAAATTACAAAATATGACTGTTAACCAAAAATCAATTTTATTAATGGAATCAAATTGTATAATAGTCTACCAAACGGGATCAAAGAAAGTAGATTCATATATAAAACTGAATGTATTAATTTTTTAAAAATCTGAATTTCCTTTCCATATGTAGGAATGTGACTGAAATTGTTGAAATAGTTTAAATTTGTATTATGTATGTATAGACTCTGTTTCTAACTTATGTGAAGCGCATGATTGTATATTACGTTATTATTATTTGTATTTGTATTTTATATGTATGTTATGATTTAACATGTAACGAACTAGCGAAATCTAAATAAATAAATCATACTACTACTACTTTTGTCTCAAAATTTACATATAATGTCTGACAGTAACTTAACGTCCCGCCCCAAAAAATCACAAAATATATTTTCCTGTTATGTTCAAGACCCTCACTCATCTAGAGAAGATTGCAGTCATCTTCCCTTGATTTTAAAATATCGTTTTGAAGGCTTCCTGTTGGGTCACGAGCTTACATTTTTTTTAAGTACAGACAATCTTTGAAAACTCACCGACTGTTTCTGTTACAGAAGAAATTGCTTTCAATTTCACAGTTTCTCATGGCTTCGCTGCCGTTGTTGTTGTCGTATCTATTATTGATTTATTGACACCGTTATTATTTATTATGGAATTAGCTAATACTTGAATACGTATTCTGTTACAGTAACTCTACTACAAAGATATGTGTCCTTTCCTCCCCCACTTTTACCCAACTAGCAACTTACTCGAGCGGGTGGCTGCATTACATTCTTGACGCGTCGTTGCCTAATCATTTGATCGTTACACTTTGTGCTAATAGCCGTGCTGTGACACGCGGCACAAGCATTGTGTAAATAAACATTTCACGTCAGAATAATCGAAACCGTGAAGAGATTATACGACGGGTATAGTCCGCTCGATTAGAGGGCCTTGCATTGACTATGCGGATAAAGTTCACAAAATAATAATACCATCAGATTTAGTGTAATATATTATTATCTGCGATAACAAGCTTTAACTACTGTATACAGTATGAAATGTAACCAGTCAAAAATTGCATATTCCACTATGTAGCTACTCGTGTCAAGTATGTATTTAAATTTTAAACTGGGTAAATAATAGTTCTTTTCAATTTTACCTTAATTTTTTATTTTATTTTTGGTAAACAATAAAAAAAAATTAAACCATTCCAATGGGATAAAAAGTTTTTTTTTTAGAGATGATTGAAAATACACATCTGCAAAAAAGCTACAATGACAAAAATGTGGGTTGTCCCATATATGTAACTAGGAAAACGCTTAAGTCCCGCCGCGTTGTTGGATGAGCGTAATTGGTGCATTGAGCTGCCATGTGTTATGCGGATTTTCAGTTGTTCTGTGAAAAAATCATTACTTAGTTGAAGATTTTTTTAAATTATATTAAATTAAATAAAAAATTAACTTAATTTTTTTTTTTTAATTAATCGTAATTTAAAAAAAGGAAAAAGTCGTAATTTTGAAATTTTCATGAGAAATAATTATTCGATTGCGCACAAATTTTACACGAATGTATATATTCATAAAATTAAGGTTCTGTGAAAAAATCATTCCAATAGGATAAAGCATGTAGGTGTTATAAGCTGAAGAATTTTTTTTAAATTCGAAAAAAATCGTAAAGTTGCAATTTTAATGAGAAATAATTTTCCGATTGCGCTCAAAAACGTGGCAGTTCTAAGTTCAAAGATTTCGAAGGCCTCCATAAAATTTCATTGTAATTGGAGTATCGGTTTAGCCGGAATCGTGTTAACAAACACACAAAAATACATACAGAAAAAAAAGAAGAAAAAAAAAGATAAACATTCCGGATTTTTTTCTCCAGTGTAGTGAAATGGAATCTTCGCTTCGATCGCTACGCTCATCCAATAAATCTCTTGTATTGCTATTATGTCAGATACAAAAATTTCAAAATATGTACCATACAAAATTCGGTTAAATCTAGTTCTAGGAAAGTATTTTTTACTCAAATTCCAAAATTTCCCAATCATGATCAAAAATATGAAAAAAAATACTAAAATTATCAGAAAAAAATGCTATACTCGAATAGTTTGCTTAATAACCTTATTTACACGGATTTAATGCGAGGAATGGGTTAAATGTTGCGGCACTGTAATGGTCCAAAAGTTTTAATGTTCTTCTTTAGGTTTGTATGTTTTAGCCCATATCAGCGACGCAACTTCTTCAGTCTCCTCTTCATCTGTTTCTTCTTCAACACTCTTCCCAGTCCTCCCTCCACTTTCCCTCGTTTCCAGTCTTTACACGAACGCCTCTAGTTTGCTTAATTTGTTATATACAACTTTTATTGTATTTTTAAGATATTCTTTTATTCCTGTGATCCTTCCTAACTCCATTCTCGGCATTATGTCCTGTTCCATTCTTTATACTTGTGCATAAACAATTACAGCCAGTCACTCGATCAATCAATATCTCATACATTTAACTTCTATTCAAAACGATATTTTTCTGCCAACTTTTGTTTTAAATTAATAGTTTTAATTTTTAAATGATATTTGCAACAATATTTAAAATTAAATTTATAATAATTGATTTATGTTTATCAACTTCATGTTGTTAGGGAGCGAAGTTTTTCTATGTGCATAACACTTTTGTCTGTCCGTCCGTCTGTGCGTGTGTCACATCTCAAGATAAAAACACAACTTGACCTCCACGTATATGTTTTAGTTTACATTGCCCTTCAACAAGTATAAGGATGGTACAGAAAATGTTAAACTACTCTGGAAGCTAGAGGATGAGAATACCAATACCCCAAAACGTAAATGCATTTAAACGCGGCACCTCCACCAGCAAGAAATGTCGATGTGGAATAAATTCTGTATTACTTGATTTGTAAATATGAAACTATAGTAGAACAGGTACATTGATTATTAAATTGTAATTAAAAGACACTCGATTAGTGTCGAAATATTACTAATAAAGTATTTATTATAGAACAGTGTATGTCCAAATAATTACAATTAAATACTTAATTTGTATAATATTAGCCTTCTCCAAAAATCTACTTTTTTTTGCTTCGCTCCCTATCTCGGGTACTTCCGAGCTTGTAATCTGCTAATCTCGGCTCTAGAAGTCGCCGGACTTTACCGAAGAATGCGATTTGCACATTTCAGTGGCGATCTCAGCGTGACCAAAAAGCGTAGCTAACATTTTCCCATGGGCGAATAATTTCGTCGCTTGGGGTGATTTCGGCGTGACTAACGTGATAGCCGACGGTAGCTGCCACGTCCGCCGTTTCAACCATGCCGCCCGGCATTCGCCTCCCCCCCCCCCTCCCCCAGACGTAGTTTTAAGAGTTAGTTAGCTAGTAAGTATGGGCGAAGGCATGCTCAATATACCATATTTCAATTTTCTTAGACAATTTCAGAAAAAATGTGTTATACTTAACATAATTACGTAATAATGAAATAGAAAAGTTCCTATCATGGCACTGTTCCATAAATTGAATTTAAAAATAAATAAAAAAATACACAAAACTTTTTTTTTAATGAATAAGGTCTGGGTACGAATGGGAGATAAAAGGTCCTAATATTATTGATGTGTTACTTTGAAAAATTATGTTTTATAATTTATGTATTTTGTGATATAATAATTTGTCTATTCTGGTAGAAAGACACTTTGAGTTGTGGGGCTAAGATTAGATCTGATTCTTATCTCTGATCTGATGTATGTGTATTTATGGCCATATTATTGAAGTCGATTATTACAATGGCAATAACAACTTAAAGGGACTATTAGCTCAAAAAATATATTTTTTACTATATAATTTTTTTATACTAAAATGACCGTTTAAAAAATATCTTGTAACAGTGATTTTACGCGATATTTTCAATTTTTTAATCTGGAAAATAGCGAAAATTGGCGTTTTGGAGACATCTACCATTCATCATACCATCATACCAGCATCATACCAATCTAAAATGGCCATTTATAACATCGTGTCTTGAAACTGTGCACAAATATACACCCAATAATACCCAATTATTTTTCTGTTAATTTCTATTGAGCACAAATTATTTGATCGGAACATTGCGCCCTGAATCGATTATTTATTACTTTTGACGAAAAGAACTAAGAAAAATAACTCTAACTAGATAAACAATACACTCCATAACAACAAAAACACCCTAAAAGCCATGCCTTCTATGAAGTTGCATTATTTTTTTATTCTTCTCAAATCATTGCAACGGTTGCTATGGCATTATACTCTTATTCTGTTACTGTCAGTATTGTTTGTCTAGCTCCCTGCTATAGCCTAATATATAGGCTATTAAAATAATGTTATAATGTTTTTAGTTTAATTACTTTTTTCCGTCGGTAGACCACACAGTGTTGAACTAAAACTTCAAAAGTAATATTATAATTGACGATGCAAAACGATCAAATCATTTGAAATACGATTGATATAATTTTGTGCACTTTGTGCTATATTAATTTTAAGTGAGGATTGCCGTCGACAGGATTACCATTCTATCGCGTGCTAGCACTGAGCCTTGTTTATTGACACAACAATGGGCGGCAAGTTCTTAAAACCACGTGATCGAAGCATCCAACACCTGAGTGCCATCTAGCGTAACAAATACACACTGACATCGCCACAATCTCGAAACACACTTCAACATGTAGTTTCCTAGCTTTGAGGATGCAGTTTTTTCCACAGTTGGTACTTTATATCCATTACGGGTTAAATCTCATGGGATGTCGTATTGTTAATGTGCGCACCACCAACCTAAGGACACTCAAATCCCCAAAATGAATGGAGGGGATTAATGTCTATTGAATTGAGTAATGGGTGTTTATGAATGACCGAGTTTTGAGTGCTTTTATTGTTAATAGATAGTTTTTTTGAAGACACTCGATAAAATATGAAAAAAGAAACAATGGATGCCAATAAATTGGATGGCCCTAAATATTGGGCAATGGTGGGGGGATGGGCAACAAGGTCAATCGAGATAGTAATGGGGTGAATAATAAGAGATGATACAGTAAGATAAAATAGTCAGCATCAATTGCCTATGCTAAAGCTTCCTACAATATTATATCTATACAAATATAACCCCATACAAAGGTAAAATAACGGAAACCATTTAAGGGAGTGAAACTTCCTCTCGGGCACCACTTGTATGTCCGTCCGTCTACGCATGTGTTACGTCTCACGATAAAAACCGGACATGACCTCCGATTGACACGCGTATTTTTGTATTTATTCATTTATTTATTTATTTATTTAATTATTTATGTATTCTATTATTTATTTATTTATTTATTTATTTATTTATTTATTTATTTATTTATTTATTTATATTTATTATTTATTTATTTATTTATTTATTTATTTATTTATTTATTTATTTATTTATTTATTTATTTATTTATTGAACGTCTATCCTATACGAGTGTTTCAGGAAGGCTTTGGGCGGCGCAGTATGTACTGACTTGGGGTTGTGGTGGGCGGATAGGAAGAAATCACGTATTTTTCATCGCATACATTGATTTTAAAATGTGTACGACGCAAAATGTCAATATATTTGATAGCTAAGGTTTTTACTTAAAGGGGCTAAAAACCCAAAAAATATTTTTTACCACGTGATCTATAGCACAATACTACACTTAAATGACCGTTTAAAAAAATTATATCTTGTTACTGTGATTTAATACGAATTTTTTAATTTTTTTGATCCAGAAATTGGCGACAATTGGTGTTTTGGAAAATTTCCTAAATCGGCTTTAACCTGCTTCTTTTTTGGTCCACATAGATACTAGAGCATAGTACCAATCTAAAATGCGCCATTATAACATCGTGTCTTGAAACTGTGCCCAAATATACCCTCAAACAAGCAAAAATATGCATTCCAAAATCACACCCATCTTGGTAATCAGCATATTTTGACCGAACTACTTGCCCAAATTACAAAACAAAATATAGAGAATTTACAGAAAAGGCTGTCGAGTACGTCAATAATGGCCAATATTTTTTTGGATCAAAATCCTCCAAGGTCACGGGGCATAAGATCGTCCCCATGTTATTTCTTATGGGAGATTTTTGCCGATGGGACCTAGCTCGAAAAATGTCATGTTTGACAATTTTTTGGGAGGTCATGGTGGCCCCAATAATTTTTCTGTTAATTGCTAAATTGATTACTAGTTAGCCTGAATGAAATATATTTTTTGAGTTTAGCGGTTAAATAACCCTTTAAAACATTGAAATACTTTTTGTTAGTCACGAAACGGTAGGTCTATTTCAAAAGCTCGAAAGTGGCCAGCTGGCATAGCCCTTAGACCTGCTTTTACATGGTTCCAGCTTTTAATTGTTTTTGAAAAAACAGATTTTCGATTTTCATTGTTTCCTTACTAAAACGTTTAAGAAAAGATAATGGAATACATATTTGATTGGTTTTTAACTGCCAAATGGTATGCAATAAGGAATCTTTGATAAAATTCACCCTGTTAACATTGTGTTAGATGAAAGTAATTTTTGCCCACCAGTCGGCCATGACAGTCGGTGTGACGTCATCTGAAACTCTCGTATTCTGTTAAAAAAGTGACTTACAAAGGAGGACAACATAACATATAAAATAAATTACATAAATGCAAAAAAATGTAACTAAGCAATTAGTTTGAAATAATAATGATGTACAACAATGAAAAATTAGACAGCATATTTATCATAACATATATTCTAATTGTGTATTATTAAAAATATGACGTGAAATGAATTAAAATGAAACAATTATTAATATAAGAATGTAATGAAGAAAAAATCTGATTGGTTGATGTTTTATTTCAGAGGTGGACTAACAATAAGATTTCGTAAGTTCATTTCGAATTTTGGAAACATGTATTTGACCTTCGAGGTTTATTTTATTTTAAATTCTACCTAATATATGATAAAATGTGGAATATTTAAGAGCAAAATGTTTCATCCTAAGGTAAATGTTTTTGTGCTTTCTGGATACACAGTTGATTATTTTCTAAAGAAATAGCTAGTGTATGAAAAACCAACAATGAATTTGTATTGAATTAAAGGATCAGAATAGGCTATGAATCATTGTATATTTTAAAATCAACCCCTTACCCTCAACCCCTAAAACTCCTTTTTAAATCGCATGACCATATCGAAACCCCGAGTTGTAACGCCCCCCCCCCCCCCCCAACAATGTGACGCAAGGGTTGACCCAAAGCGAGCTTGCCATCTAATCGGCGATTCAAAGGATTAATGTCATTTTGCGCAAACGAAATATTTTAGTTTAGGGGGGGTTTAGAGTAATCGCAGAGATTGTGGTGCGTGAACTAGACACTTCACCAGGCAAGGTGAATGGAATGAGCGAAGCTTTTCATTCGACTCGTAAGCAGCATTAGCATTTATTAGCTCGCAATTCGATTCCAGCAGACGGCAGTCTTCTTAACTTAGCTGACGATTCGTCGAAGTCCTCGTCTAAAAGCGAATGCTGAGATTTAAATCATCCTTCTTTTCAGCTCTATATTAATTATTTATTATTATTCTTCAATCAACATTGATCATGTACATAACACGGGCTAATATTTTTCACAATATATAAAATTGAAACTTAAATTTTACAGTATAATGCAATGGTAATAATAATAATAATAATAATAATAATAATAATAATAATAATAATAATAATAATAATAATAATAATAATAATAATAATAATAATAATAATAATAATAATAATAATAATAATAATAATAATAATAATAATAATAATAATACAATAAAATCAATATTGTAAAAATGTATTGGTATGGTCGAGAATACCTAAACGCAGTTCATGAGTACGTTGATTTTTTTGTACTTGATTATTAATTTTTTAAACAAATACTGAAGAACTATTTCGATTCTTTACATTTACACCAAACGAAAATATTAATATTTTATAAGTAGGCTTTACACTACATTATCAGGTCAATAGATAAATTACCATCTTGACATAAAAAATATATTGATACATCTTACATGTCTTTGATTCAGACTGTGCTTCATTACGCTGTATAATAATTGATTTTTATATTGCATTGCTAGTTGAAGTAAATGTAAATTGTAAATGCGTCACCTAGTTATAACAAAGCCTCTAAAAGTAAGCATTGCAACTACCCATGTCGGCTGAGCCAATCTGATTCACATGTAACACTAGTACGTAGAGGCTGGATAACAAGGGTATTAACCCTATCACCACCGCCGCGCTCACCCCTTTAAACACGTGGTGCAAGAAGGGGTGATTTGAATGGAGCGGCCATTTTAATTATAATTCATGCAGTGAAATATGAACTCGAACCAGTTCGACCATTATTCCGAGTATTAATAACTTTGCGACACATGCAGAAATTATCTTCACTTCTTGAATGTGGGAAGAGGGGGGAGGGGGGGGGGGTGTTCATGTTAACACTTGTATGTTAGTTGAGGGTTATTAGAGTACGTTCATGCATATTGGTATGTTTGTTTGGCTTATTAAATATTATAACTTTATTTATTTATGTCCAATTGATATTAATAAATTACATAAAACCTATACGTCAAAACAATCAAATCAAATCATCACAACTGTGGTAAACATTAATTAGTATATTCGATAAATTGCTATGCAAACAATTTTTTTCAATAATTCAAATAAAAGTTAAATGTGTCAGTATGCAAAAATTGTATATATAATAATGTGGAGAGGTTAAGGAATTCATGACTGATAAAAGATTCTATAAGAAATTGCCCAGGAATTATGGAACTTAATTTTGCAAATGGCGGAAATAATGAAACAGCTGTATTTTTGTCAAGATGCTCAGTTGGTCATGTATTATAACATACTAAAAGTCCCCACTTGTACCGTGTGAGCTTCTGTATAATATGACCTTGAAATGACCTCGAAAATCGTTTGCTTGGGTTTATCTCGTAAATGGTGAAAATGTAAATTTTTCAAAAAAATATGTTCGACATTATTTCACAAAAAAAGGTCACAGCCGATTTTATCGCCAGTTTACTCCTTCCTCCTCAAAATCCAGGATGGGTTAATAAATCCCCTTTTCAGAAAAAAAAATCAGAAATCTGTCTGTAACCCATTGAAAGTTTACCAACTTGCAATGAAATACACTGATTTACGCAGATCCATTTGCCATCCCCTGTGTCTAACCTTGATGGACTGACCAGTCGTCTAGGCAAGGGCGGTGGGGGGTGGAGGGGGTCACACTTTACCACGATACACAGTTGTAAGGTGTCTTATCAAAGCCACACAGCAACCACAAGTGTCAGTTCGCACACGATGTGTGTGTTTTAGTTTATTTAGGGGCGCGTCAACCGTTATGTAGTAATGCACCACTCTAGCGCAGGGGATAAGGGGAGAAAAATCTCATTTTCGTCAGAACCAGCCACATGTATGGGGAGGAAAGGGGAGGTACTCACGTCGTGGTCGTCATCGTGTTTGTCATTGTCGTTGTCGGTGATGTCGTCGAGGGGTGGGATGAGGTTCTCCGACGACGACTGCCAGAGCTCGCCTCTAGTTTTGGGGAGTTAAACATTCCATTACTTACTAGCTGATGTTTGCGAGATGGACTTTTTCTCTTTCCTCGCCTGCGCGGCCAAATTCTACCCCGGACGCAGATGGGGAACGATGGGGTGGAACTGTGTGTTGCGTAGTGTCTGTGCAGCAGAAGGGGTTGGGTACGTACCATTATTTATCTAGGAAAACGCTTAAGTCCCGCCGCGTTGTTGGATGAGCGTAATTGGGGCATTAAGCTGCCACGTGTTATGCGAATTTTCTGTTGTTCTGTGGAAAAATCATCACTAAGTTGAAATTTTTTTAAATTAAATTAAATTAAACTAAAAATTAACTTAATTTTTTTAATTTTTTTTAATTAATCGTAATTGTTAATAAAATCGTAAAATTGCGATTTTTATAAGAAATAATTTCTCGATTGCCTCAAATTTAACACTAATATATTAATTCATAAAATTAAGGTTCTGCGAAAAAATCATTACAATCGGATAAAGCATGTAGGTGTTTTAAGTCAAAGAATTGTTTAAAAAAAGAAAAAAACTGTAAAATTTCGATTTTTATGATAAATATTTTTTCAATTACGCTCAAATTTCACAAGAATATCTAAATTCATAAAATAAAGGTTCTGTGCAAAAATCATTAAAATCGGATAAAGCATGTAGGTGTTATAAGTCGGAGATATTTTGTAAAAATCGAAAAAAATCGTAAAATTGCGATTTTCATGAGAAAAAAATTTCCGATTGCGCTAAAAAACGTGGCAGTTCTAAGTTCAGAGATTTTGAAGGCCTCCATAAAATTTCATTGCAATTGGAGTATCGGTTTAGCCGGAATCGTGTTAACAAACAGCCAAAAATACAGGAAAAAAAAAACATTCCGGATTTTTTTCTCCAGTGTAGTAGAATGGAATCTTCGCTACGCTCATCCAATAAGTGCAAGCGAGGCGATAGGTGACGAAAAGAGGCTGGTTTTGGAAGAAAAAGCGACCTCTTTACACACAAGTGATTGTGCACCTTGAGCGTAAGAAAGGGAGTCACAACTCCACGAAGCCACTAACTCATGATATTTTGTGGATGTATGCAAAAGCTGGAAATTACGCTGAAATACGCATTAAAATGTTAACGATGGACTTGTGATTTGATAAATCTACCATCCATGACCTTTCTTTCATTTATCTACCTCCCAGTCATCTTGACTCAATTTATTCCAGTTTATGAACTGCTGTCAAAAAATGTAAACTAGCACATCACAATGGCCACTTTACATAAAGCAGTATGTGTGTCAATTATAACTAGGAAAACGCTTAAGTCTCGCCGCGTTGTTGGATGAGCGTAATTGGTGCATTGAGCTGCCATGTGTTATGCGGATTTTCTGTTGTTCTGTGAAAAAATCATTACTAAGTTGAAGATTTTTTTTAAATTAAATTAAATTAAATGAAAAATTAACTTAAATTTTAAATTTTTTAATTAATTGTAATTTAAAAAAGGAAAAAATCGTAATATTGAAATTTTCATAAGAAATAATTATTCGATTGCGCACAAATTTTACACAAATATATGAATTTATAAAATTAAGGTTCTGTGAAAAAATTATTACAATAGGATAAAGCATATAGGTGTTATAAGTCAAAGAATTGTTTTAAAAAAGAAAAAAACGTAAAATTTAGATTTTCATGAGAAATAATTTTTCGATTGCTCAAATTTCGCACGAATATCTTAATTCATAAAATTAAGGTTCTGTGAAAAAATCATTACAATCGGTTAAAGCATGTAGGTGTTATAAGTCGAAGAAAGTTTTTAAAAATCGAAAAAAATCGTAAAATTGCGTTTTTTTATGAGAAAAAATTTCCCGATTGCGCTCAAAAACGTGGCAGTTCTAAGTTCAGAGATTTCGAAGGCCTCCATGAAATTTCATCGCAATCGGAGTATCGGTTTAGCCGGAATCGTGTTAACAGACACACAAAAATACAGAAAGAAAAAAAAAAAAACTCCGGATTTTTTTCTCCAGTGTAGTGAAATGGAATCTTCGCTTCGCTCGATACGCTCGCTACGCTCATCCAATTATGATACTGATTATTTATTTCAGTCTAGAAAGGTTTTACTGGTTAGTGTCTTTCCTTGGGTGTATTGGATTTACAATGGCTGAAAGTACAAATGTTAGCATTTTAAAAACACTTTTCTATAAAAGTTTCTCACAATTCACAATTTCCATTAAAAGTTGACTCACCTATCCTTGATTTTGAGGGGAAGGAGTGATCTGGTGATAATACATATCGACCTTTTTAGTGGGGAATTAAATTTTGAACATATTTGTTTGAAATATTTTTTTTCTAATTTCCACCGTTTACGAGATGTACCTAAACATCTGATTAGCGAGGTAATTTCAAGGTCATATAAACAGAAGCTCACGTTAAACTACATGCCTATAACTGAGCGTACAAAAAAATCAGCAGTCTCATTTTCTTCTTCTAGTTTTCCTTATGTTCTTGGGCAAGAAGCTAAGTACTTTATTGAATTCTTTGGATTTTTCAGAGGTGACATTATTGTAGACAAAGTTCAACATAATCAATAATTATAATAACTAATTGAAGTGGAGCGAGTGAATTGAAGATATCATTTTGATTATCCTGAGAAAGAAATCTCAAGTGGTTAATATAACCCCAATACAACCCCTAAACACAGACTGATTTGTTTATTTTAGACCATAGAAGAGTTTTTAATGGAATTCAAATCCGTTATTCTTGTGGATAAACTTACAAATATTTCCAGATCAACAAGTAATTAAATATCATAAACAATATGATGGTGTTTATATTTGATTTAGTTGTTAATTTAGTGAAATAACATAAATTGCCTTAGAACCGACTTCATACCAATAAGTTATTAAATATGGTTAACACAATAGAGTGATCTTCATTCCTCCACTAAGCTTCGAAATCTGAGATAATTAGTCGACCAATACCAATTCGGTAACTGTTGTTGACGTGCGACGCGTCGCCCGTGATCTGCTCCGACTCTCCCTGGCAGTCCAGCCATGATGCTAAACAGCAACACAACCGACAGAACCAGCACTACCAACTGCCACGCACCGGCCATTGCTGTAAACACAAAAATATTATTTATATTGTGAGTAGACGATTTTATCTATATAAATGTGTTAATTACTGGCTACACGCTTCGCGAAGGCTTTTTATAGTCGCGTTGATGGTTGAGCGTTTTTTCGCAAAGCCCAAATACATGGCAGGAGGTAAGTTAAGAGATTTCGAAGATCCCCTGAAAATGTTGTTAAAGTCGGAGTAGGCGTTTGTTCGGTAGAGAGGAAAACATACAAAAAATGATATTTTTCATTTTTCGTAAAAGTCGTATTTTTTGGTTTTTCATGGTTTTGTTGACTAAAAATATTTGTGAGTTTACAATATTTTTACCGTTCTGTATTTTTCGATGGTCTGGCAATAGAGGCTAGCACACTTGACAGTAAATTACGCAACGAATTAAAAAACTATTACCCAATGCACCAAAAAGGCTTATCACAATCAACGCGACTGTAAAAAAAATTCAATAAGCGTTCTAATGTATGGATATAACAGGTATATCGTACACAAAATGCCAATATCAATAAATTATCAATAGTAATACCAAAACATTTGCAATTATTGAATGAGGGTAACGAGCCTCCTCCAACACAAGTTACACAACCCTTAAAATATACAGACACAACTTTAATCAGTTATAAATAATTGATGCCCTTGTACTGTTAGTGGAGTAGTGGCAGTGCTAAAGAAGTGTCAGAACGCACATGTGACACTAAAAATATAGCATTAATTTAGCCAATAGCATAATTGAAACATATTTAACTACCCACAGACAATGCACATTGATTCTTCGCTCTCTCCCGGTGAAACGGCAACTCAAGATGTTGTAAGATTTCCAAGGAACCTGCGAAATATTTACAATAGGCATTTAGATAAACCCTGATTCCATGCATTATTTTCAGCGCAACTTGCATCTTTCGAAAAGGTTCAATTTAAGACAAATACATCTAAGAAATAATGCTGATACTATTAAATTATCTCCAAATATTGCCTCACAAATATTCCAGTTTGTACTATTCTGTAAGTTCATTCTAACAATAAAATACTTTAACGACACTGACAGTGTTGGCTCGAGCGTTAAGCGCGTGACTCTGATTCGGGAGGTCCCGGGTTCGAATCCCGTCGAGACCGGCAATCCTGACAGCAGGTTTTTCCCAAGGTTTTCCTCAGTCATTCCCCCCCCCCCCCTCTGAAACAGCCCTCGGACATCCCTTCACAATAAATTGTACTAACTCCAATATACCTAGTTAGACACTTGAATATGGGCATGCATTGCACTCTTGGGCAGTCTTCCGACGAAAAATTATACATATTAAAGTGGCGACCATCATTGAGAATAATAATAGTTATTATAGTTATAATATATCTATTATATACTCAGTTGGTATAGAGCATCGGTACGGTACGTAAAACAACAGGTTCTGGGTTCGATCCCCGATCGGGACAAACTTTACGAACAAAAATTTCTGAACAATAAATATTATTGGTAAGCGAAGACTTCAATTTCACTGACTTCAAAAAAAATTAGCTCGGGTGTTTTTTTGTTTTGTTTGTTTGTTTTTTTGTTTTTTTGTCTGTTTGTTCGCTCTTTACCGGTCAAACGGCATATCCTGATCTTGATGAAAATTGGAGGAGACCTTCAAAATCTCTGAACTTAGAGGTGTATTGCTTTTGGTACAATCGAGGAATATTTCTCATGAATATCGTACTTTTACGATTTTTTTACGATTTTAGTGCGATATTTTCGGACATTTTGGCCCATTCTGACCAGACGGGTGGGGCTACAACGTTCATATTATACATGAACATTAAGGTTATAGTGATGTAGTACCTTTTTAAAGAAAAAGTTGAAAAAATTAGCCAGAATCTATAGAAATAAAGCTTTTAATACAAGTTTTTTTACGGTTTAGTGCGATATTTTCGTACCATTTGGGCCGATTATGACCAAACGGGTGGGGCTACAACGTTCATATTATACATGGACATTAAGATTATGGTGATTTAGTACCTTTTGAAAGAAAAAGTTGAAAAAGTTAGCCAGAATCCATAAAAATAAAGCTTTAAATATTAGTTTTTACGGTAAATAATAACAATTTTGGGACAAGTAACAATAGTAACTTGACAAACAATCACTACAATGCATAGGCAGCAAAAACAAGCACTTGCAAAAGTAAAGTTTATTCCACGCAATTCTAAAATACTTTAAAAAAAAAGCTCATCCATCAACGCGACTAAAAAAGCGTTTGCGAAGCTTACTAGTTATACTAAATGGTTTGTAACGCTAGAAATTTAAGAACCTTTAAACGGCTTTTCAGTAACTCTAAACCACTGCTTACCTTCACTGTAGTTAGATGTTTAAGAATGCTAGGAACGAGTCAGAATGCGGATCAGGTTGCGAATGCGAACTATTGTTACAACCGCTGTTAAATGGCACTTGCGAACAATGGTGTTTACTGTTTTGATATAGGCAGCAATTCAAATTTTAATAGCTTATGATACATACCTCCACAATATGCTATATAAAATAGCGTGTGTATGTATGGAATAGGTAATACCTTACACTTACATCACAGTCAATAACAGACTGGAGCACGAAATGGTAAACATAAGCTTTGACAGCTCGTACACTATAGCGGGTAGCACACTGGGTTACAACAGTCATACCGACAGTGTTGGCTCGAGCGTCGAGGGCGCGACTCTGATTCGGGTGGTCCCGGGTTCGAATCCCGTCAAGACTGACAATCCTGACGGAACGTGTTTTCCGAGCTTTTCCTCTGTCGAATGCGAGGGGTTGAATCCTCATAAACAGTTCTAGGACATTACGACACAAAAGTCCTATCATATACCTAGTTGAAGAGGGGCATGATTTGAACAGGCTCCCACGAATCAAAAAAATAAAAAAATAAATTGAAGAAATTTTTAATCCGTGAGCTGAACTGGTCAGCTCAAAAAGCTAAGCACAACACCTGAACCGCTGGTTGAGCTCACGAGTTCAATTTAAATTTATATTTATATTTTGCACATTTTACAATTGTGTAATTTTACACGGTTGTAACATAACAATAACCAAAGATTAATCATGTGACTAACCTTTGCAATATTATACTTTCTCTTCAAGGTTCTTCCAGAAAGACGCGCTGATAATAACGTCTCTTATTTTGAAAGGTTGAATAATTGGATGAGCGAAGCGAAGACTTCAATTTCACTGAGCCCCCCAAAAAAATTATCTCGGGTGTTCGTTTTGTTGTTTTTTTTTGTTGTTTATGACTGTTTGTTCGTGCTCGCATATGCGATCTTGATGAAAATTTGAGGGGACCTTCGAAATCTCGGAACTTAGACTTACCACGTTTTTGGGTATAATCGAAGAAATATTTCTCGTGAATATCGTACTTTTACGATTTTTTTCCCTATTTTTAATGCGATATTTTCGTGATATTTGGGTCGATTCTGTCGAAACGGGTGGGGCTACAACGTTCATATTTCACATGGACATTAAGGTTATAGTGAGTATTGCGTTTAGAAAGAAAAAGTTGAAAAAGTTCGACAGAATTCATAGAAATAAAGGTTATAATAAAAAGCATTTTATAGGTGTGTGTGTGTGTGTGTGTGTTACAGGAGCCGAAACTGACCAAACGGGTGTGGCTACAACGTTCGTTCGTTAGTGAGGTAGCCTCAAAAATGTTTACTTTTTTATGTTTTTACACTTGCTCGCGACCCGACACTTACACCATTTGTTCGAATCGGGTCAAATTTTCTATATGCTACCCGGCACATATACCAAAATCGTTATTCTTCAATACTCGACTCGAAATTTCGGGTACTCACATAGCCCTACTAAATATTGTGTCAACAGTCAATGCCGGGTACTCACATACCCCTACTAAATATATATATTATGTCAACAGTTGCGAGATTAATGCCTCGAAATTTTATATTTTTTGAAAATCAACGATTTATTAGATTTGTATGTGAACACAGAACAGGCAGCCCGAGAGTGTTTTAGACAGCCTAATTTCGAGGCCTGCTTTTTAATCAGATATGTGATATTATTCTATTATAGTGACAGTAAAAGCCACCAAGCGGACCCGAATGTTTCACGAGGGTGTTAAATCTTCCATAGCTATTTGTCGTTGCAAAACTAGAGTAGGACGTATCGTATAGACGAAATTATTTCATAAATAATACTGTATTATAAAAATAATAATAAATAACATGAGTAATGCTTAAAAACTGAGCGGATGCGTGGATCAGCGCTGATAAATCAAATTTAAAACAGGGAATTCGCCAGAATGATGGTGATTTTTATTTAAGAATTAAATGTAAGTGAATTGCATACTCCTGAAAAATTATAGTAGATATTATGATTTCCAAAATAATTGTATTGTCAACGGTATTTTATATGCGCACGAAATGCGTCATTTTCTCACAATTTTCTGTGAAAAAGAAAAGTCTAGAAAACGAAAGTCGTTGAAAGCAATTATATGTTTACACTTATTTATTAATAACATAACAATGGCAAAACGCAACCACAAACCAAAACCGCTCATCCGTCAACGCGACTGGAAAAGGCGTTTGCAAAGCAGCTTAAAAAATGATCTGCCCATCTGTCGTGGACTCGTGGTGTATGCTAATGATATTCAACATCTATAAAGTACTCGTTGAATATCATTGGTGTGTCACGTGCATTCAATACAGTAAAAGAAATAAAATAGAAATATATTCGTAAAAATATGCACTCAATGGCAGAGGGAAAAAGAAAGAACCGCGCTATCTGTCGTGGTGTGGTCACACTATTAACTGGTGCATTATGGTTACAGTATCGCCACGTTGAGGGCACATGGGCGGGATACGGTGGGATATTATATTATGATTCAATTTATTTTGGTATACGTTCATGTGGCAATAGCATATTATTCTGAGTCTGTTTATGATTTCAGTTTCTTTTCATAAAGGTTTATTCGTGGAACCTGGTAATATACATCGGTAATATACTTACTTTTTTTTGTTCTTGTAGCGGCCGTAGATGCGTGTGTTGGCGACCCTGCACTGCGCAAGCCGGCTCTGAATTTCCAGTGCGAATTTCCCGCTTGTTTGTTGTGATTTTTGATAAATTATCATTTTACTGCCTTTTACATAGCCTAATGGCAGCTACACAGCAATTAACGAAAAATGCGATAACGTTGAAAGGTTCTGCTGAATTAATTGCGGAATATCTTAGTAAGTATACTTTTTAGGGCCCTCCAAAGCTCACACTCAACCGTTCTCTACTGACAGTGCAACATAACCTAGAAACTGTATTGGAATATTCTTTAGTCGGATTTTGTGCACTCATCCATTTATGGCTAGTATTAATGTGCCCTAGGATATTTTCGTACACAAAGCCGTAGGCGAGCCTACTTTGGGCCTAGGCCTAGCCCTAACCTGTATCGGCAATACAGTTGGCGCCCTAGCATAGGCCAGCCCTAGGACTCTCACACTCGCAATCAGATTTTGGCCCTAGGCCAGGTACTAGCTAGTCCTAGAGCCTAGGCCTAGGTAGTAGGCCCTAGTCAGAAAGAAACATTATTTAACTCTATGGCTATTTAACCGTAGACAAGCCTTTCTGAAAACGCTGTGGCTATTTTACCGTAGCTACGGAAAAATTACGTTATACAATTTAACCGTAGACTGTACTATGGAAACAAAAAAATCTTCCAAGGCCTTTAACGTTGCTATTTTAAACGAAAGTCCCTTTTCGGTTGTCGTCGTCCTTTTTTGCTGTTTTATATTAACAACAAAAAACCTTCCAAGACCTTTAACGTTTCTATTTTAAACAAAAGTCCTTTTTAGGCTGCCTACCTAGGCCCTAGGCCTACACGTCGAGGTGTAGAGATAAGGCTTTTCCTTAAAATAGAGACCTAGACCTAGCACTTTTTAAACACTTTTATCATCTAGAATTGTGTTTGCGACGGGGCCGAATGTAGTGAAATCATTTGCAGAAAAAAACATGGACCCAAATAGAATGGTAAAAAAAAACGACCAAACAAAAATTTGAACCGCCGACCTTTCGCTTAGAATTCGGACGCGCTACCACTCTGCCACAATGCACTGTGATATTTGAAGCTATTGGCCTTGTTAGGTGGTATCGTACTGCTACGGACGATTTGTTATCGTTAATTTGTCCGTAGCCTACGGTTAAATAGCCACTTTCTTCTGAAAATAGACTCGGCATATCCACCATAGCTACGGAAATATGACGGGTTATAACTTCCGCTGTTGCTATTTAACCGTAGACTGTACTACGGTAAATTGCTGCTATTTTAACCGTAGCTACCGGAACGGCGGCAGAGTTTATTCGTAGACATTAGGCCTCTGCCTATGGAAGATTTATGACCACTAAACCGGAGCTACGGGCAATTTGTAGGCTACGTACGTTTAATTCTACGTCCACAGATGAATTGTGTAGGCATATGCTTACCTTAAATTGCTACAAACAATCTTTGAGTTGGCTGCAAGTGTCTACCGGTAGGTGCTCGCATGTTGCACGCCATAGGCGGCCAGCGTAGATGAACCCCTCAACCTACTTTCCTTTTTTTTTGGGGGGGGGGGTCCCTATAATGAACAAGTAGGCCTATCAAATTATCTTATGTTGTTCTGTGACTTGACATTGGATTTTCTTATTTTTACCAAGAGATTTATAGGGCTACCGTTACCGTAACAACCTTTCAGCGTAGGCCCTACTCTTTTTTGTAGGTATACAGAGGTTTGGGTACTGGTAGGCCTATACGCTGTAGGCCCTACTACCAGCTTATACCCCCCATTACACCACTGGCCACGCCAACTTTTCTCAATCAGCTAAATTTAGGGTACAGCCTTGTAAAATTGTTTTTCAATCTGGAAAACCTGGTAAAGTCTGAGGATTTGGTAGGCCTAAGCTATAAGTTGACAGTGTTGACACCCTGCAATATCGTACTAACTAACTGTTTTCCGTAGCCGACGGTTCAATATTGGCACTCTGTAAATTACTAGGAAATTAAGTCCCGCCGCGTTGATGGATGAGCTTTTCTGTAAGTTTTTAGTTTGCGTGGGACCACTTTTCCTTTGCAAGTGCTTTGTGAATGCATTGTAGGTGATTGTTGTCAAGTTTCTATTGTTACTTGTTAATTGTTAATATAAACCTCAAAAAACTCATAGTAAACCTTTATTCTATGGATTCTGGTTAACTTTTTCAGCTTTTTCTTTCAAAAAGCAATACATAACCATTACCTTAATGTACATGTAAAATATGAACGTTGTAACCCCACCTGTTTGGTCAGAATCGGCCCAAATGTCACGAAAATATCGCACTAAAAATCGAAAAAATCGAAAAAGTACGATATTCATGAGAAATATTTCTTCGATTGTACCCAAAAACGTGGCAGGTCTAAGTTCAGAGATTTCGAAGGTCCCCTCCAATTTTCATCAAGATCGCATAATATGCCGTTTGCCCGGAATCGTGCAAACAAACAGACAGAAAAACGAAGAAAAAAAAAACATTGGAGCTAAATTTTTTGAGGGGTCTGTGAAATTGAAGTCTTTGCTTCGCTCATCCAATTAAGTTCTGAAACTGGTGATTATTTTTTTCTAGATTATGGGGTGCACAGCATTTTATATCAACGAGGAATCTATCCATCTGAGAGCTTCACATCTGAACAACATTTCGGACTGACCATTTTAGTCTCAACAAACGACAAGATTACTTCGTTTTTGAAAACGGTTCTTGATCAAACTCAAGGTAAGTGTGGTCTATCTATGCACACATTTCTACATTCCTATGCATTATTGCAATAACATGTAGGCCTATGCATGTCCACTCATTAACATTAGGCCTAAGTGTTAATAAACTCTGTGTTATAATAAACCCTAGGGCCTATGTTTAATTTAGCCTACTTTCTGAATGTCCAATAACTAGGCCTGCAGCTTGCATTGGCCTCAGGGCTTGACAATTCAAAAAAATGATTTGCCCAGCTTGGCAAGTGGTCCAAAATTTTAGTTGCCCAGACTCAATTCACTAGGTAGGTTGACAAAGTAAATTTCTTTATTTTTACATATGTAGGCTTAGCCTACAACAATTTTCTTTATTTTAACAATCAGCCACGAAACATTAACTTTGTTAATTGTGAGTGGCTTAGTAGACTTAGGCCGATACGTTGAAGCAACTCCACTAGCCCTAGTTAAAAAAGTTCCGTAGGCTAGATCCGTTAAACAATGGTTCAATATTACGCAATAGTTTGAAAGTGTCAAAAATTGTTGGAATTTCGCGAAACGAAGAAGTGGCGTATCCAGGACATGCCAAACAGGGACGGGGTCTGGGGCGAAGCCCCAGCCGCCGGAGGCCTTTAAAAATTCACGTATTTGACGTTTTGAACGCCTGTAAACATGTTTTAGAGTCATGCAATATCAGAGTTAGGTTGCTCCCTCATATTTTCTATGAATCATGTATTTTTATTTTTATGGGCACATTACATAGTTTATGGAGGGGAATTCAACCCCATAACCCCCCTTGGATACGCCACTGAAAGGTAAACAATCAGATCTCAATTTTCTCGACAGCAGTGAATTAGGTATGGGTAAAGTCGATAGGTTGATATCGAACAAAATGCGATTGTAGTGGTGCGGGGTGCAGCCTGTGGCAAGTTCTTGGAACTACATCGAGCGTCTGTCGCCTGTTGATAAAAGTAGTTTTCTACTTAGTGATGTCTACGCGAATCGAGTTTCTAACCGAATTTGTTGGTTGCCAGTGCCTGAAGTGTTAGTTGCCCTGGGCAACTCGGGCATAGGAATCTTCGAGTCCTGGGCCTTTAAAAACAATTAAATATAATCATATCATGCTTCGTGCAATACCCTCTAGCCACTTACAACTTAACATTTGTGGGCCACTGGCCAAGTACTTTCAATATTTACAATCTGTGACATTAGCCATGTCATTGATTAAAGAAGGCTATCGCCCAAGATGTTTCATCTCCATGTTAAAAATGATATATCCCCACTCTTACCCCCACTCCAAAATCCCCTTCCGTCTCGGACCCCGCGCCTACAAGCTGCTGGTAGTTCCTATTCCAGGCGGCAGATGGCGCTGCGGTATATTTTTGACGTGAAGTTGTCGCGCGGCTCACGCTCCCATGTTGGATTAGGGAACTACGTCTCTCTCTCTTTATCTATCGCTCTGTCTCAGCCACGGGTCTCAGCTACCTTCGTCGAAAAACGCTGGAGTCGGGAGGGAGGGGAACCGGTTTTCTTAGCGCTCTCGCAGTCACCCCACCCCAAGGTTGTTTCCCAACACCAGATAAGATAATGAAAGTGCTCGTTCTGGATTTGTTGAATGAGTTTTTATTTTTCTACGATTTTACCACCAGTGCATTCGATACGATTCATTTTAAAACTTGTAAAGAGCACCTTCACACCATCATACCAAATCATACTTTGGCATTTCGATTTAAGAAGGTGTGCTCGTATTTCCATTTTTGTCACATACAAAATCAGCATAATAAAGAAAGCGCAATAAAAAAATTAAATAAATGCCTGAAAATATGATTGAATTCTCGGTCGCAATCGAGATTCGAGAGTCAGTTCTTCAAACCCCAATCGAGTATAGCCTCGACGAACTGTCGAACAGTGAGGCCTACTTTTCGAATTCGAAAACTTCGTCGAGGCCTTCAGGATCGTTTTGAGAAAATTCTAGATGTTTCATCTTTCATGACACAATATGAGAGGCCCATAGTATCCAATGTCTAACAAACGTCTTATGAAAATAAGGACAATAAACAGGGTGGGAGGAAGTGTCCAGTTAAATTTAGCCTTTAGTCAGTTAGCCTCCCAATAAAATAATTTCAAAGCTTCTGATACGTGGTCGGTGGTTGCCAAAATAATGATAAAACTTACCTAGCAGTTCAATTCACTTGCCTCTTTAATGGGCAAGGATATACAAACGATAATCTCATTCTTATAAATGAACCTTATACGTGAGAAATGAATCAATTGTTTTATTTATAATTCATGTATACATCAATAATCGTTTTCCTCTCGGTGTCATACTCGAAATCACCTCAGAGCCTCAGTTACAGTACAATAGAATCTGAATATAGAATATACATTGCAATAAGGAAGTAGGCATAGTTAACTATTATTATTCATGTTGATGAACATACACCGCACTTATCACTGAAACAAAACATTGTGCCGTATTTCAATTATTAATATTAATAACTTTGCAAAATAGTTGAACAATAATATTGATTTAATTTATAATGGACGGTAATCCCCGTTTTATCCACAAATATATCGATGATGATTTTTTATTGCAATATTGCTAATCGTTTCAGCCCCAGTTGGCACTAGAAATTATGGCGCCTAACTTTTCTTACCCCCAAATTCCATTGCTAATACCTCTTATCTCCCGGTCTATTATAATTGTCCGGCACGGCACTATTCCACTGTAGTGTCGTGTGCTCCGGACGGCCGGCTCGCGACGCGTTATCTTACCTTTTGATCTAAACGTCACGGCAATAAAATATCAACTAGAAAAAATGTTTATTTTTCGGTAATTTTAATGAAATTTGTTTATTGCGATGACAATTGTTAATTAAGTAAATACTGTTTTTTAAATTTCGTTTTTATGATGAAAATTACGAGAGTTATGACCGAATGAAATTGCTATGCTCGTGATATTCCTAATGATTAATAATTATAATTGTATGATAAATAAATAAATAAATAAATAAACGCACACACCATGGTTTGGAGACTCGTTAGATTTCAATTAAAGTGATGCACAAAAAGCAAACACAGCTACGGTACTGTTAACTAATTTTAAATAGTAAAGAACGACGTTTTTGTTTCTATATTGGCACTCAAAGTAAAAGTGGAATAATTGCAAATCGCTATTCGGAGTTGAAATATAACTCGTTATGTTATTATGTTGTACTCTATAAACACATTGACGTGAATTTAAGTAATCACTATCATCACAGATAATAGAGTACCTACTAACATATTATTATTATTATTTTTATTTTTGTTCTGATGTCGGTACTGTACAGTCTTACCGCGCAGTTACATTCCTGTTAACAGCACATTACACGCAACATTGCACGATATTAGGCACTTGCTCATAATGAATTGGCGTCTAGTTGATATAACAACAATCAATTGGACAGTAAAAAAACTTACTGATTTAAAATAATAAAACAGCAAGTCAATTAAATAAACAATTGTTGTCCTTAAAAGGACCGTTTGTTTTTGTTTTTGCTGCTAATAAACAAGTCTTATCACTGGGTTTTTACACCGATCAATAACAGCATTGAGATAACTAAAACTCAATTCATTCATTCAAACCAATCAAACGACAATTATAATTCATTGTGAACAAGGGCATTTGTGCGATATTGTACAATATTTCATAATTTCATCAGTAGGGAAACACTCCCGTCGGTGTAACATGCAATGTGCTGCAAACATCAGCTATGTTAAATATACTAATATGGTAATTAGTAATTATTAATTATAATGGATGCACCATAACATTCGAAAACGTGTGCCCTACCGGGTCACCGGGAATCGAACCTGTGTCGGCTTACGTACATAGGCCCTCACTCCACTTATACAGACTTGCATTTAACAAAAGGCTAATTTTTTAGAAGACCTGTACAATTATTATCTACTTCTGTCAATAACATCAGTCAGACTGGCTGTACACCTCCCGTACAAACTGGTTTTTATGCCGACCGCCAGTGCCAGGTCGCATGTGAAACGAACGTGTGGAGATTAGATTAGGATGAAGGACAATTTGCACTATGTTAGATTCGAACCCACGTCCTCGCAGTGGCGTGCACTGAGGGGAATAAAGGAAGCATTGCTTCCTCTATTGAAATGACAACACAGTTATTTTTCAGTTATTAGTTCAATATTTAATGATGGTAATTCACATAAAAACTAATCATGTTTTGCAAGTTTATAATGAATTTTAATTTTTATATTAACTCGGTGCGCATGAACGTCTGTTATGTGGTGTATCACCACGAATATTTAAACCACGCTAAATTACAGTTTTTTTTTAGTGATATCTCGAGAACGGTGCAAAAATCTTAACACTGATTACAGACAGACGGCCGGCTGTTTAGCTCCAGAGTTGTATGTGCGCACATGAAGGCAAAACAATAACAATTTTAAATATTGGCTGTGCTCACATCAAGTTTCACACAGGGACCACCCACGGTACTAGGTAACGTGGAGGGCATTGCGATGTTCTAATAACGGTTAAGAGTCACAGAAGGAGTTTGGAGTTTGTGACAGATATATTATTAAATAATTTATTTATATTTTTTAACTAGGAAAACGCTAAAGTTCCGCCGCGTTGATAAATGAGAGTTTTTTTGTAAGTTTTTTGTTTGCATTTTTTGCGTTTGTTTGCACTTTTCCTTTGCAAGTGCTTTTAGAATGCATTGTAGGTGATTGTTGTCAAGTTTCTATTGTTACTTGTTAATTGGTATTATTAACCCAAAAAAACTCATATTAAAACCTTTATTTCCGTGGATTCTGACTAACTTTTTCAACTTTTTCTTTCAAAAGGTAGGCCCTACTACATCACCATAACCTCAATGTCCATGTGAAATCTGAACGTTGTAGCCCCACCCGTTTGGTCAGAATCGGCCCAAATGTCACGAAAATATCGCACTAAAAATCGAAAAAAATCGTAAAAGTACGATATTCATGAGAAATATTTCTTCGATTGTACCCAAAAGCAATACACCTCTAAGTTCAGAGAAAACGAAGGTCCCCTCAAAATTTCATCAAGATCGCATATGCCGTTTGCCCGGAATCCTGCTAACAAACAGACAAAAATACAAAAAAAAAAAAAAAAAAACATTGGAGCTAAATTTTTTGGGGGTCAGTGAAATTGAAGTTTTCGCTTCGCTCATCCAAATATGGACATTAAGATTATGGTAATGTAGTACCTTTTTAAAGAAAAAGTTGGAAAAATTAGCCAGAATCCATAGAAATAAAGCTTTTAATATAAGTTTTTTACGGTTCAGTGCGATATTTTCGTGCCATTTGGGCCGATTCTGACCAAACGGGTGGGGCTACAACGTTCATATTATACATGGACATTAAGGTTATGGTGATGTAGTACCTTTTGAAAGAAAAAGTTAAAAAAGTTAGTCAGAATCTATAGAAATAAAGCTTTTAATATAAGTTTTTTACGGTAAATAATAACATTTGACAAGTAACAATAGAAACTTGACAACAATCACCTACAATGCATAGGCAGTAAAGCAAAACACTTACAAAAGTAAAGATATCCCACGCAAACTAAAAACTTAAAAAAGCTCATCCATCAACGCGGCGGGACTTTAGCGTTTTCCTTGTTATATATATTTTTTTAAATTTTATTTTGTAGACTTGTCGTAAAACGTGAATCACATCGGTATCAAGTCAATGAATTTTTATCACTTGCACGGGAGTCCGACCTTGACCATTCACTTCCCCATCCCCCCGGCCTCACTTTCTATTGCAGAGGTAACGCTAAAAAGGGGCTTGGCACCCAGCTGACGGGCAAGACCTGCAGAGTCACTGGCAGCAGACCCATGGCTAAGAGGCTCGGTGGGGGGGGGGGGGGGGGGAGTGATGTTTCGCCCTCATCAAACGTGTTCACCGCTCTGTGCTATTACAATACGAGGAAATGTGTGAGTGCGTGGTTATGCTCCCTTACATATTATCCAGAATTGAGAATACTATTATTATAAATATTAGTGGCCTATATATAATTATCCATAATTATTTATAGTGCATTACATTACAATATTGTTGAAACGTGTTCACCACTCAGTGCTATTTACAATACTAGGAAACGCTCCCCCCCGAGTCCCGCCGCGTTGATGGATGAGCTTTTTTAAAGTTTTTAGTTTGCGTGGGATATCTTTACTTTTGCAAGTGCTTTGTTTTTCTGCCGACGCATTGTAGGTGATTGTTGTCAAGTTTCTATTGTTTCTTGTTAATTTGTTATTATTTAACGTAAAAATCTTACATTAAAAGCTATATTTCTATGGATTCTGGCTAACTTTTTCAACATTTTCTTTCAAAAGGTACTACATCACCATAACCTTAATGTCCATGTGAAATATGAACGTTGTAGCCCCACCCGTTTGATCAGAATTGGCCCAAATGGCACGAAAATATCGCACTAAAAATCGAAAAAAAAATCGTAAAAGTACGATATTTATGAGAAATATTTCTTCGATTGTACCCAAAAACGTGGCAAGTCTAAGTTCAGAGAAAACGAAGGTCGTGTCAAATTTTCATCAAGATCGCATATGCCGTTTGCCCGGTAGAGAGCGAACAAACAGACAGAAAAACGAAAAAAAAAAAAAAAAAAAAAAAAACGAGCTAAATTTTTTGGGGGGTCGGTGAAATTGAAGTCTTCGCTTCGCTCATCCAACAAGCTAACTATAAGTAATTAGGGTCATTCTAAGTAATTTTACTTGAATAGCAACAGTATGCCAATCCAATTTTATTTACCTTAGATTCAACTTGGTGGGTTTTAGGTAATTTAGATGTTCATGTCATCATTAGTTGGGATAGAATATTACCAATTTGGTAACAATGGTAATCAAAATATTGTTTGTTACCAGTAGGGATGACTAAACCCGACCTTTTTACGACCCGGGTACCCGTCCACATTACCCACGGGTTATCCGGGTAGTAACACAAAAAAAATCGTGTGGGGTGTCTAATGAAGTGCGAAGAAACGCGCTCATCATTCGTAATATCCCAGACGTAATTGGTTCGCTGCATCTGCTGTATATCTTGTCACAGTCATTATTATTATTATTTATTTTCACAAAATACGTACATATTGCATATAGTCAAGATCACGATGACGGGTGATAGCTTTTGACTTCAAGCAGATTGAAAACATTAGAGATGTTATTGGATGAGCGTAGCGAGCGAAGCGAGTGAAGCGAAGACTTCAATTTCACTGACCCCCAAAAAATTTAGCTCGGGTGTTTTTTGTTTGTTTGTTTGTTTGTTTGTTTGTTTGTTTGTTTGTTTTTTTTTTTTTTTTTGTATTTTTGTCTGTTTGTTCGCTCTCTACCGGGCAAACGGCACATGCGATCTTGATGAAAATTTGACAGGACCTTCGAAATCTCTGAACTTAGACTTGCTACGTTTTTGGGTACAATCGAAGAAATATTTCTCATGAATATCGTACTTTTACGATTTTTTTCGATTTTTAGTGCGATATTTTCGTGACATTTGGGCCGATTCTGACCAAACGGGTGGGGTTACAACGTTCATATTTCACATGGATATTAAGGTGATGGTGATATAGTACCTATTGAAAGAAAAAGTTGAAAAAGTTAGCCAGAATCTATAGAAATAAAGCTTTTCATATAAGTTTTTTGATTTTTTGTGCGATATTTTCGTGCCGTTTGGGCCAATTCTGACCAAACGGGTGGGGCTACAACGTTAATATTATACATGGACATTAAGGTTATGGTGATATAGTACCTATTGAAAGAAGAAGTTGAAAAAGTTAGCCAGAATCCATAGAAATAAAGCGTTTAATATAAGTTTTTTACGGTAAATAATACCAATTGACAGTCAAAAGAATTTTGACAACAATCACTTACAATGCGTAGGCAGCAAATCAAAGCACTTGCAAAAGTAAAGATATCCCACGCAAACTAAAAACTTTAAAAATATCATCCATCAACGCGGCGGGACTTTAACGTTTTCCTAGTGGTAATTATTTACGTGGTATAATCTCTGGATTCTGGAAGATCTCGCGAGTGGTACGGCAGGAAGGGGGGGGGGGGAGGCACACTCACTGACACAAGTCGGCGGCGTGAACAAAGGACATTATAAAATAGATGGATAGACTAATTGATTAAAGAAGGCTATCGCCATAGCCTTCTTTAATCAATGATAGATGGCATCGACGTAGCGCGTAAAATAAACTGGTGAATTAGCCTAAAAACTGTTACGCATATGCAAAAACTGAAAAAATCTTACAATTTCGATGGTGAATAGTACATTGTACAACCAAATCGTACAAGTTGGCAGGTACAATTATGATGTAAACTAGCTATAGTTATTCACACTCTCTCTCTCTAAGAAGTATATCTTACCTAAAATGTATGATCAAAGTGAATAAATAAACTAAACTAAACTAAACTATGCACCAGTGTAGATGTGTAATTTCTCAATAATTTGCTGTTTGTGGCTTGTCATTTGCACTTGCAGGCTATTCTTCTACTAGTTGTATGATAATACACATCAGATTGTTTAAAGTAGCATAATTATTATGAAGAGGATTTTTTATATTTATTTTAAAAGTCCGTAATGTTGCAAATACGATGAGGCATTGATTAAAGAAGCCTTCTTTAATCAATGGTTGAGGTTATTAATCTTGAGCTCCCACAGCATTAATCAGTGACCCACAGTAACGCCGCACCAGCTTATGAAGGAGCCGTCTGTAGATTTGCATTTTACAATACGATATCCTTTTATTGTGTTGGAGAAATGGAATTGGATGTTATAGTGGCTTTGCGTAATGATAGCGGGCTGTCGGTACTTGTCTCATAGTAGTTGTCCTTGAAACTAGCTAATCTTCATTCTTCACTCTACTCTACCCCTACTGCCCCACCCCACACTGCCTTGGCTGCAGGTGCCGTATTTCGCCGAAGCTAGACAGAGACAGAGAGATCGATAAAGAGAGAGAGAAGTAGACTAGCTAGTTCCCTATTCCAACGTCGGATTGCGCTAGCCGCGCGACAACTTCACGTCAAAAATATACCGCAGCGCCATCTGTCGCCTGGAATAGGAACTAAAAGAGCTTGTAGACGCGGGGTCCGAGACGGAAGGGGATCTTGGAGTGGGGGTAAGAGTGGGGACTATATTCGTTTTCCCATAAGCGTGAAACATCTTGGGCGATAGCCTTCTTTAATCAATGGCCATGTTTACATGGAAGACTGAGCCCTTGGTTGACTCTGGTTTTTGGTCTCAATCGGTTAGGTTCGGTTCCTCGAAATAGTGCGGCCAAACCGAAAAACTGGACAGAGAACTCACAGGTTTTGCGAGCGAACCGAACTAAAACACATGCAGCCATGTTTGTGATCTCTGCTACATATTATTATTATAACTTTGCAATGCATGTTGTAGGCCATTTAAGATTGCTATGAATTGTGCTACTTATTAAGACCACAAAAGCACACAAACAGTACTAAAGGATCCTCATTCATTGTACATAATACTACTTTTACTCTTGGGCCCTTGCACAATACTGTTACTATGTATAATTAAAACTACGTACTTTTTTTTTTTTCTTGTGCAAAGTTGGCCTCTTCAGCCATTCTTCTGTCTTGCTATCCAATATAAGACTGCCTCCTTTTCTATCCTGCTCAGGTCATCGGGCAGGGAGTCAATGTCATTCTTGAGGGCGGCGCATCTGAAGAGATGCGCTCTGTCTTGATCTTCTAAATTACAAAGTTTGCAGGTGGCCGGTTCGTTTGTAATGTTGAAGCGGTGCAGGTGGTGCTGCAAGACGTCGTGACCGGTTACAAGCCGGAAATGGGCGGTGGCCGTCTTCCTCGACCAGTCTTTGTCTGGCCCTTTTTTGATCTCGGTCCACCAGTTCTTTAGTCGTGAAGTCTCTTCTGTGGTGTTTCTGAAGATCCTTTTTGTGGTTGACTTGATCTTAGTTTTGACATTTTGGTAGGAGAGAGGCGCTGCTGGTGGTTGCGGTGCTTTTGTGGCACTTTTGGCCAAGAAGTCTGCCTTTTCATTCCCCATGATCTTGCAGTGGCTAACTACGTACTACGTAGGCCTAATACTTATTTAACATATTTTTTTCATCTGCTAAGCATGCATGCACTTGTTAATGTATAAACCATTTGACACCTACCTCTAGTATTACACCAACCAAATTTGGCATGTGTTCTCAGGTACCTAAATCCCCCTGATGTTGATAATTTTTAAGTTCACATCACGTTTCATGACGGCTGGGTGACACCTCAAAATCACCCCAACTCTGTTTGCTGTATAAAGGTGCCTGAGTGTGTAGCACACCGCGGCTTGACTGCGGCCCCCTGACGGGCACCTAGATTGTGAACTTTTTAATAAGGAATGAGTGATGCATTTCAATGAAGATCTAGTTTAGGCTGGGCCTAAATTGTAATGTTGTTATTAGGCTTCATGCTAGGCTATCTTTATACCCGTATACTGCCATTGTAGGTCTATACAGGTAGGCCTAGATAAATACCACATAGGTACCTAGGCCTGAATGTTATTGTTTCAATTTACAGTACTCACTACCATTATAGAAGGCCCACTGTAGGCCTGAACTAGGTAGTACGAGTGCTTATTGTACTATTTTCCCCAGCACCAGGGCACAGATGTACTCTTATCTGTGACCAGGGGAAGCCCCTCACTGATTGTGCTGTTTTGTGACTTTTGGCCCTTCCTATCTCTAACCTATGCTCTTAAAATTAATTAAGACGCACCCTTGCCCAGCAACAGCAGGAGGGGCAGCTTTTCTCTTGTTGCCAAGGGTCCTGGTTCAAATCCGGGGTGTCTTGGAATTTTTTGTCTCCCAAGCACCAGAGTTGGGAGGGAAGCCCCCTAACTGGTTGTGCTGATGGTGTGTCTCAGTATGAATGTGTGAAGTAACCTTGCTGATGATGACAACATGCATGCAGAATTTACTTCTTGCGTGGCCCTGCCACAGGTTTGGTTTTGTGTTGAGTGAGTTTTGTTTGTATGTAGTTAGCTGATTTTTAGTGGCCACTATCCGCCTGACGAGTCCCAGAAGGATGAAACGCGTCATGGATTAAGGTAACAAACAACTTTAAATTAGCTGCAGTTGTCATCAGCAGGTGAAAAGTTTTGTCGTCCCCAGCCCTTCAGGCTGGGCTTTATGTTCTCTATGCTTTCCCAACCTGTCAACCCTTCTCCAACCTAAACTAAATTATTATTTACATTTTGTCATCCATCCATTGACTGTCAACAGTCTTGGCTGTTGGTTAAGCGGTGTTTACACGGGGAAGTTGAAAAAGTAAAAGAGAAAAAGTGAAAAGAAAGAGTAACTTTTCGAAGCCTTCACACGGACGAAGAGAAAAAGTTTGCACCTAGCGTCACCTCTCGGCCTTGTGCGAAACTGTTGCGCCGCGCGCGTTGATGCGGCAAGTAGGGGTAACTAACCATGACAAAATTGTGTGTGTTTGAAGTAAACTTTGCGGGAACAAGTCATACATTATCTATTTAATTACTATTACTATACTATATACTATTTACAAGTTGACAGAATGACACTCAGCTGACAGTCGGGCAGAAATTCCCACCGCCACATATATATCAAGCTATGGCAAAGGTGTGACGTTTTTCCGCATCTCGATTTCTTGCCAAAGTTGAACTCTGTCGACCTTTCACGGTCAACTCTTCAAGGCCATTCTTCTTTCCATTATTAACTTGTCGGGCTAGTTGCGAGACTTTTCACTTTTTACTTTTTAACTTCCCTGTGTGAAGGCAACTCGAAAAGTCCCATAAGCTACACGCTATCTCTACTACAAAAAGGTTACTTTTTCTCCTCACTTTTTCTTTTTACTTTTCCAACTTTAAGGCCGCTTTAGTATCATCACTACCATAATGTAGCCTAATCTTAATAATTGTACGTAATTATTTCTTACTTTTAGAATGGCTAATCAAGAAAAAGGTGCAGAAAATTTCCATGATCGTATCGAGCGTGGCTACCAGGGAAGCTCTGGAAAGATGGGACTTCAACGTAGACTACGAAAACAAGGACACCACTATTGGGAAGGAAGAAGAAATTGGAAAGAAAGACTTGCAACTTATTCAGAAAGAAATAAGAGATGTTCTCCGACAAATATGTGCCACCGTTACATTCCTGCCTCTCCTAGATGATGTTTGTAAGTGTACCAATGGATAGCCCAAATTAGGACTGCTTTTTGATACGTATTGTGCCGAATATAGTCCGAACCTGAATATAAGCCGACCCCCTAACTTTTAAGTGTTGAAATATTAAAAAACATATGCAAATATTAGCTGGTAAGGGACTTTGAGACTTAAAATAATGAAAAAAAGGGTAGGCCTATATTCAGGACAATACGGTAATTTACCAATAACTACCATTGTTTCATTAAGCTTAAGCAATCTTATCATAAATAGATCTTTCCTCGCCTGATCCATAATGTATTGATTTTAGTTAATTATATTTCTACGGCTCACGCGAGAATTTAATTTCACTGATCGTATTGTAAGGTCTTTCTCATATGTGTGCATCAAAGTTGAGTTGACGCTTTTTAAAGAAATTTGCTGCTTCAAAAAGGGAACTTGAAAATCAAAATTTGTGTCAGTGTTGTTGTCTCACACGAATTAAGGCCTAGACAAACGTTTTTTTTTTTTTTGATTTTGTAATTTTTTAATTAGCCCTATGACAGGCCTAGGTTTGCAACAGGTAGGTAATTTCCATTTGAGGCCCTTTTGACGCGGTGAACATTTTGCTCTTTTACAGGACTTTCGTACGAAAAGCCCTAACCACTAATTACCGGTAACCCTAACGATATATAAAAAAAATCCCATTGTAGGTAGGCTTAGGCTACCTACGTATTGAAATAGGACTAGGTAGTAGGTGCCAATATTTTTTTCTCATGGGGGATCCCTTATTTGTCCCACTCCCCACTTGTAAAGAAAACTATCAACTACAAGCAAGGCAAGGACAACTGAAATCCGCCCAGTAGATAGTCCTACAAAAACAAAAAGTAGGTAATATTACCGGTATTCAGTAACTGGTTAGATGCCCGAGCGTTGGCACTAGGCTTGTGGGATTAGAAGTTGCAGGGCACACAAACAACACTGAGTCCTATCAAAACACAATTTATTACCTATGCACTGGACCAGGGTGTTTTTGGATGAGCGTAGCGAGCGTAGCGAGCGAAGCGAAGATTCCATTTCACTACACTGGAGAAAAAAATCCGGAATGTTTTTTTTTTTTTTTTTTTTCTTTCTTTTTTTTTTTTGTATTTTTGTGTGTCTGTGAACACGATTCCGGCTAAACCAATACTCCAATTGCGATGAAATTTTATGGAGGTCTATGAAATCTCTGAACGAAGAACTGCACGGGGGGAAAAAATCGATCGAAAATTTATTTCTCATGAAAATCGCAATTTTACGATTTTTTTTCGATTTTTAACAAAATTCTTCGATTTATAACACCTGCATGCTTTGTCCGATTGTTATAATTTTTTCACACAACCTTAATTTTATGAATTGATATATTCGTGTGAAATTTGAGCGTTATCGAAAGATAAATTTCTTTACAAAATCGCAATTTTTGGAATTGTTTTGATTTTCAAAGTTCTTTGGCTTATAGCACCTACATGCTTTATCCGATCGTAATAATTTTTTCACAGAACCTTAGTTTCATGAATTTATATATTCGTGTGAAATCTGAGCGCATCGAAAAATTATTTGTTATGAAAATCAAAATTTTACGATTTTTTTCTTTTTTTTAACTAAGAATAATTAAAAAAAATTAAAATTAAAGTTTATTTTTTATTTAATTTAAATTAATTTTAAAAAAATCAACTAAGTTATGATTTTTTCACAGTACAACAGAAAATCCGCATAACACTTAACAACTCAATGCACCAATTACGCTCATCCAACAACGCGGCGGGACTTGAGCGTTTTCCTAGTTTTAAAACTTAAATCAAATGATTTATTTAATAAAAATAGTTGGATGAGCGTAGCAATCGAAGCGAAGATTCCATTTCACTACACTGGAGAAAAAAATCCGGAACGTTTTTTTTTGTATTTTTGTGTGTCTCTGAACACGATTCCAGCTAAACCAATACTCCAATTGCGATGAAATTTTATGGAGGTCTATGAAATCTCTGAATGAAGAACTGCACGGGGGGAAAATCGATCGAAAAACTATTTCTCACAAAATCGCAATTTTACGATTTTTTTCTATTTTAAAAAATTTCTTCGACTTATAACATCTACATGCTTTATCCGATTGTAATTTATTTTTCATAGAACCTTAATTTTATGAATTAATATATTCGTGTGAAATTTGAGCGTAATCGAAAAATTAATTTCTTATGAAAATCGCAATTTTAACATTTTTTAAATTTTTAAAACATTCTTTGACTTATAACACCTACATGCTTTATCCCATTGTAATGATTTTTTCACAGAACTTTAATTTTATGAATTAATATATTCGTGTGAAATTTGAGCGCAATCGAAAAATCATTTCTCATGATAATTGCATTTTACGAATTCCGAAAAAAATCAATTTTTAACATTTCTTCGACGAATAAAACCTACTTGCTTTATCCGATTGTAATGATTTTTTCACAGAACTTTAATTTTATGAATTAATATGGGCCTATTCGTGTGAAATTTGAGCGTAATCGAAAAATTATCTATTAAAAAAATCGCAATTTTACGCTTTTTTCGTTTTAAAAAAAATTACGCTCATCCATCAATGCGGCGGGACTTAAGCGTTTTCCTAATTTATACAATACAATATAGTGTTATTTCCAAAGCTTAAATACGTAGTAAATTGCCTTGACCCTTGTCATGCTTGGGTATTTGGAAATAAGCATATTTAAAATTTAAATCAAACTTGTACACTTTTTCTTCATTTGGAGCTACAAACAAACACAAGAGTTTAAACTGACTTAATGCAAAGTTTTACTTAAAATGTTAAATAGATATTCTGAAACACTAGTGTTTGATCCCCTCACCAAATTGACCCGTTTTAATTTAGATCAATAAAAATCTGATTTAAAATTTAAATCAAAAAGTTGATTTATCAAATAAATCCAATTCAAATGAAGTGAATCATGATTTTTTATTTTTTAAATTTTAATAAAAAATTTAAAATCACACACCCTTCACTGGACACACACAAACTAGGGATGACTTCGGGTACCCGGAAACCGGTTCGGAACCGGTTCCATTACGATCCGGTTCCCTTTTTTCGGAACCGGTTCTATTTTTAACCTAAAAGTTGCCAAGGGTCTAGGCACAGACGAGAATAAATGAGCCAGAAACACCCGTGGTTGCAAAATTCTTAGGCCTAGGCTCTATGTATGTTGCATCACAATTTTGACCTAGGCTTAGCCTAGGCCCATGTGTTGTGTTATAATAACATTGCAGAACTTGTTAATAACATTTTAATCATATACTTATTCTATTTTTCACGTTTAAGATCACATAATCCAAACTTTATGAACGAAAACGAAAGCAAACAATCTTGTAGGCCATTGTTTGTTCAACTGTTCTCACTTAGCAGTTCTTACAATGTCTGGGACACGGCTCCGCCCCCTATCGAAATTCGAATCGATTATCGCCCCGCCCATGTTTTCAATCGAAATTAGCCCGCGCAGATTCAAATTTACGAAAATTGAGAAAGAAAAATGTGAAGGAACCGGTTCCGAACCGGATCCGGAGAGGGTGGATCCGGTTCCGGATTTTTCGACCCGAAGTCATCCCTAACACAAACTAATCATAAAACCAAATGTGTAAACGTCCCAAGTCCAATCCAACTCTGACTGATGTTCCTCGTAGGAGCCCACCACCAGCCATCCTTCACTACGTAGGCCTACTCTACTCGTAAACTTGTGGTACTGGGGAAAGTGTAATCATTACAGTCAGTAGGCTACAATGTTGTTTTTTCAAGTAGATCTTATAAATTATAACAGTAGTAAATTAGTTTACTTAGTGTTGGTACGTTGTGCCATTTAAAGTGTTTAATAATTTGCTGTTTATTTGTCTAAACAATTAAGCTAATTTGATACACTCCTACCAGCAAGCTTTGCTTACCTATGTGAAGTGAACTGCATGCCTTTGAATAGTCAAGATCTTGCTGCTCTGGAAGAACGTGTCCCAAGTTAAGTAGGCTCTATGCTGTACCTACCTATATTAAAGTTAAGTAGGGCTACCTCTACCTAGCCTTATAGTTAGGGTGACCTGACGTCCTGGTTTTACCGGGATCGTCCCGTTTTTTTGGCTCTCCTGGTGTCCCGAAAATAGTTCTCAAGACGGCAAAATGTCCCGGTTTTAAGAGTTTATCCAATTAATTTGTATTTTCCATTTAAATTTTAATTAATTATAATTTTAAATTCAAATGAAACCCTAAATACTAGTAAATACTAGTGTCATCACAAGTGAAAAGTTTTGTCGCTCCCAGCCCTTCAGGCTAGGATCTATGTTCTCTTTGCTTTCCCAACCTGTCAACCCTTCTCCAATCTAAATCTACTAGTAAATACTAGTAAATATTAATACTAATACTACTACAAAGTACAACTCCTCTGGGCTACCACTTTGTTGCTGCACTGACCTTCAATTAAAGCCTACCATGACACTGGACTTGTCTCGGCTTGAGGGGGAAGGGGTGGGGGGCTGCCGGCTCAAAGGTGGCTAGCGCTGAATAGTCAGCTGTAATTATTGCAATTAGAAGTAGTATAGTCACTCTAAATCGCTCTAAAGGCTATCTTGAAGGCGAAGATTCCCGACAAATTTTTCGCATGGTGTGCATGGTCGGATAGAGGCCCAAAGGGTCCAAATACAATCTTGATTTATTTTGAAATATTAAAATACTGGTGGTAGGCTAATATGACGCTTTGTCACATTGAAGTTTTCAACATCATTCCGCCTACTTTTCGTTTCCTGGAACCTGACTCTTCTACTTGCGCCGCACCCTCAAGGCAAAGGCCAGCCCCCAACCCAACTTGTCTCAGATCTCACTACAGGCTATCTTGAGGGAAAATTGCCCCAAAAATGTTCCGCCTCCGCCGGCTGGGTCTTTGCCCCAGACCCCTTGTGGCCCAAGCAAGTCCATACAAGTCGAAAGTATGTGTCCCGGTTTTTGCTTTAATAACTATGGTCACCCTACCTATAGATAGTAGACCCTAATGTGAGCAACGTTACTAAAATTATTTTAGCTATAGTGGTTCCAACAAAAGAATGCTGATAGGTTGATTGCTCAAAATTGTTTTGAAAACATAACAACTCTTTTTAACTTTTTTCGTACTAGAATAGCGTGGATCTAGCACAGATCATTTTTGCTTGTGTTGGTAACAGTTATTGCTCTTTCACACACAAAAAGGCAACATTACTTTTACGTTTTACCGGGCATTCACTACCACTTGGACGAAACTATCTGCATTCTTTTGTTGGAGCCAGTATACTACTAGTAGTATTTATTTACGTTAATGCAACTTATGTTGTTGGCATAAAATAAATTTCCTTCCAAACACAATCTGTAGAAGTTTATGTCCAGATTAATTGACTCAAGATTTTGTGTAGGTCTACCTTCTTCTTAGTAACTTAGTAAAGGGTTAAACCGGAATGAACGGTATGGCTTACGGTCCTACCCTACCTAGTGAAGTATAAATTGCAAATCCTATAATGGGTAGGCCTTCGAGGGTATACCGGTAATGCTTCTTATGGACTATGGTCGCGTTGCTGGATGAGCATACCTATATCGCCTATAGGTATCTCTCGACATTCCTACATTCAAAAATCAAACATAATATTTAATAGTACTAGGGCCTACTATTATTTAGTATTTTCATGAGAAATGTGTAGTACCAGTAGTCAGTACTACTATTTGATTATTGTATCCAAATTCATAGGTTTTACAGGTTTCGAAGAACCACTGCAAATATATCATCACTCCCAAGGTGGGCCGCGCCAAGGGTTGGGTAACGATAACGATATTCGACACGTCGCGTCGCAAATATGCGTAGAATATGTCAAATATGTAGAATATGTAGAAAATTCGCATCGAAAATTGAATAAGGAATATTATTGTATATAATTCAAATTCCAACCTTATTTTCATCAACCCTAAAAACAAATGAACTCAACATTATATTTTGAACTTGTAAGCAAGTGTTTGTACTTATTACAAGGCGAGCTGATGAATCAATAATTCATCGTCATAAAGAACTTGAAGCAAAGAAAACCCGCATCTTCACAAGATACCAAGGTCACCTGCTTTCCCGATCATAAATATGGACAAAGCCAAAAGCCTCCCCAGATAATTCTTCCTTGTGTTTCATTAACCAAAGTCATCCCTTATTCTAAATTTCTTTAATAGTAACATTTCTAGTTATAATTTACATATTGTCAATGTAGGCCTATGTAGGCTAAGGTAGCCTAACTAGATAAGCACAATGAAAAAAAAAATCACACTGATTTTGCTCAAAGTAACAATACACCTACCTACCTAAGCTCTACCCTCCCAGTAATTTTCGACGTGTCATTGATGTCATAAAGTGTAATTTACGACGCGTATAATACTAGGTATAATACCCGTTTTCGACGTTGAGTATTATACCTACCCAACCCTGGCCGCGCCATTACATGCGTACATCATATGGGCTTTTTCTCGCTTGTAGCCATGAGAGACTCGTCTTCCCAATTAACTTACAGACACGGGATCTAAATGACTGCTGATTAGTCGCAATATGCGCTTTTACATTCAATCACCTGCATTAAAGTTGACTTGGGCTCATCTGTTTGGCCAGGGCTTTTGGGCTGTTTGTAGATCTTTTGCCATGCTACATTTGCAAGACATTAAAACACCCAATTGTTGTTTGGAGTGAAATTTTTTATTATAGGGTATTTTTAAGTTTAAAATAAAATTATAGCTTACCTTACCGTTTTGTTTTTAATCAATGAATGAATTAAATAAAAATTTATAGTACATACTATAAAACTTCTTCTTAAATTATTGTATCCATTCATGTTCCAGGCTCTTTTGACATCCAAGTTTACACGACCCCCGATTGCGAAGTTCCCAACGAATGGGACGAATCCGAGCCTCTCTTCACCAAGAACTTCCAACAAGTGCAACTCAAGACGTTCTCTACTGCAATCCACAAGATGGAGACCGTCGTTAGCTACAGGGTCTGCGACATCTGAGAACGTGCGCCGTCGACTGACAAGCGCAGTGTTGCGCGCAACGGACGCGTTTATGAATCGGATGCGAGAAAACAGGCTCCATTTCGATCTCGACTTTTGTGAGCTAGGGGAAATTAATAAACATTAGTAAAAGAACAGGTTACACGGTACCGGTACTTAAAAAGGTTATTTAAAATGATTATATTATGTACCAAGTACCCACCTGATTTACTGCTACTCAGACGTACTCCGTAAACATGCATTTCTGGGAAACAAGCAAAATATATTGAGTTTGCAATACTGTATAACTTCAACACAACAAGCAATAATTAAGCTACCCATAACCAAAAGCGAAAACCAATTATTTCACATCTACGAATTTGGTAAAATATGTAAATGTTGGTACCGGTACTGTTATTTTATTTTTTTATGAAACCAACAAATCATATACGTTCCTCTTTTATATCTACTAAGTAATTGACCACCGGGTCAACCGGTCAACCAACCTCTACATTTAAAGTTTGCTGCAATGCAGATAGATATTTCACAATTGTGTGTGTCACTCTTCTACGTACTGAACTATTTTCTTATACATTTTCTCACACTGACTTTGTAAGCTGGTGTTGAGTTTGCTTAGTATTCGTATTTATGTCTGACGACTGACGAGGTTTACCGATAACAGTTTTTTAACTTAATTTATTTTAAATCAAATCGGCCCTGTGATTTGAGAAAAATATGTTACGTATCCGCCGATCCAACTATTCCTAAAGGCACAAAAGATAAATTCCATGTTATGAAGTAAGTATGATTGGAGAAGGGTTGACAGGTTGGGAAAGCATAGAGAACATAAAGAACATAAACAAAGACAAAACTTTTCACCTGCTGATGACAACTGCAGCTAATTTAAAGTTGTTTGTTACCTTAATCCACAACGCGTTTCGTCCTTCTGGGACTCATCAGGCGGATGGTGGCCACTAAAAATCAGCTAACTACATGCAAACAAAACTCACAACACATAACCAAACCTGTGGTAGGGCCACGCAAGAAGTAAATTCTGCAAGCATGTTGTCATCATCATCATCATCATCATCATGAAGTTAGTAATTAGTTGAATGAAACTTTTGTGTAACCAATCTTTTGGTGACTATTGACCATAAACTATCATATTTTGTGTGCCATCATTTATTTTTACTATAGGCCTACTTTATTGTAGGGCCTATTAAATTTTTACTCATTTTATGGTTGAAGTTACAAAAATGAGCCAATATTATTAAAATACTATTTTAATGACTTTTTATTTATTTTCATATGATGAGAGGCTACTAAGGTACCATCAATGTGACATTCATGACTCATTAGCTCAGGGTGGCCTATGATTTAATATTTTGATTTAGCTAGGCTGACAAAAATCAAAACCATGTTGATAGAAAATACTTTTGGCATCAACATCTTCATTATCAAACCTTGATGCTAGTATTTAATGGCAATTTTAGCCTTCTTGCATAAAAAATTACTAGTGTTTAACAATGTTCAAGGACCTAATTCTTATTTTCATATTGCAATGGATTCTATAAATAGATATCAATATCATACTTTATCTCAGGGTTGCCACCAAGTCAATTTTTTTATCCTTGAAAGATACTTAAAAAATCCTGAGAAATCCTTGAAAACAGTTATTCAGCATTAGCGTATTATAACCGCGAAGGAATGTTACAAATTTTCAGGTTTCATACCAAAATATGCTATGCCAGCCTGATTTTCGAGAATCTAGTCAAAATTACGTGCAGACAAATGCATAAGAAGCAGAATTTTCTTCCAATATATTTTAACGTTTTACTTTTAGGCCTCCTCACCATAACTACCACTTGTGGTAAATGTTAGGCCTATGCAGTCACTTATGTTTATTTTTACTAGTACCTGATGTTTTTTTACTGTCTACATTGCTTTTTTTGGCTGAATTTAAAAAATGTATTAATTCAATGTATTTTTTAAAGACAGTAGAAAATCCTAAGAATAAGATTTTGCCCAAAATCCTGTTATCCTTGAGACACTCTAAAAATCCTGAGAAAAGGATGAAATCCTTGAAAGTGGCAACTCTGCTTTATCTAGATTGCACTAAAACACGCAGTACACTATGTGCAACAAATGTACAGCCTATTTGCTGTCTCGTTCTTGCTGCAAGTGGATTTATTATGGCAACGTATGCGACCGATACGTAACTATTTTCTGATCTGAATTTTTTGTTAAATTATTTTTCTTTTACTGTAGAGGCGGATTTATAGGTACTCGCAGTGCGCACAGGAGCAGGGCCGGGCGGGGGTTGTCCCCGAATTCTGCCATTAGAAATATATACCAATATACCAAAGTGGAGCTATGCCTTACATTACATAGAATCAAAGTTTTGTATCATGTATTTTTAATCCATATTTAAAACTCACAGTAAAAAATACACCATTCCTTAATACGCATTGTCAGAAATCATCAGTCTGCCTCTGAAGGTGTCTGCTATATGTTATATACGTAGTACTTGTTATTTATATGTGTGAATTGTAAGCTCGACATGAGGACAAAACAAATTGACGCTCACAAGCTACATTCTTTCGGTATTGCTTTTAGCCCACCACTTTTTTCAAAAACGCACCAAATGTACTTGAAAAAACTGATTTTCAAACAATTTTGTCTGCGGCGCTATTTATGGGGGACATTGCCCCCGTACTCAGCCCTTTCTCACGGATGTACATGCAGGCGCGAATCTCCCCTCCCCCCCATGATTTTGTCCTAGATCCTTCAATGCAATAGGGCCCCAAAACAGGCTGTGCGCAGGGCCACAATAAGTATAAATCTGCCACTGCTTTTACTTGGGTATCTACAATTCAACTCAATGTTGTTTTACTGTATTTATGCAAGTATGCCTCCGGTATATTTAAAATTATCGTTCAAACAGTGGGTCGCGGTCATTATGGGAAGCCATTTGTCAAAAGTACTATTTATATCCTACTCTTTATAATCTAAGAGGTCAAAATAAGGGTGTGGCCATTACTAGGGGTACTACATACTAATACTATGTACCAAGTAGATGGTGCTGTAGATTCTCTATACTATTGAGGCTGTCGCTGTAGTGCCGTAGCGTAGCCAATATTTTATTTTTGTATGGTTTTGCTATCAAGTCTATTTTTGTACCGATTGCATATTTTTTTTTTTAGATCATACTACTACTGTAGTTTTCTTATGGTATTGGGTCCTGTGTGAAACTGAATACCATTGCTAGTTACTGAATGATAAGTAGGCCTATGTAGTTACTACCTTGTGCAAGTAGTACGACAAATATGGAAATTTAAATTACTCATGAGTCATGAGCCATGATATTGTTGCTAGCAGTTGAAGTCAAGTACGTCTTGCAGTTTTAAGTTTAAGACATGCCCTCTGTAACGGATATGGTTCACATTGAAATACCAACCACAGTGCTGAAAGAAAGTATTCTTGTGTAAAGCAGTGCTGTTAACTAACAATTGTCAAAAATGTGTTGGTATTCCACCACTGGGCTAAGTGGTCTTGTCACTTGTCAGCATTGAGCAAAGTTCTAGTAGGTACTACTAGTTGGTTGGGTAGCTACTAGCTAGGTCTTAATATCAATCACCTGTATTTTTAAATTAAGAATGCCTGCTAGACTGGTTGTCAACAGATGCCGCCTAATATGGGTGAAGAATATTAATTGGTCGACTTTGTTTTTTAAATGAATGCATGTTGTGTATTGTATTTATATTTTATAGCTCTTTTCAGAGCATTATGATAACTTTTGTTACAGTTTACTGTACCACTTTTATTGAATGTTCAGCAACTTTGTATGACATCAAACACAAACACGTACATGTGTATTGTGTAGCCACTATCTTGTAAATATATTTTTCAATAAAGACGATTTGTATGTACACTAACTCTTGACTTGTTATTCGGTATAGCTGCTTAACTTCATAATACTAACTTAACGTTTAATAGCTCTACTAACCTCATATAAATGTGAACCCTACTCCCCTAGAGTCCTAGACCCAATGTACAGTATTGGAAATCATTTAAAAATATTTCCCCTTTGAGCTGTTGAGCTACAAATTACGTAGCCTACCGGTAGCAACGTTTAAATGTGTCTGCCCTGTTATTTGGTATCCATCTAATGGCAATACATAGCCTACTTTTTTATGGTAGGCTGGCCATGAGAAAATATTTTTCTACATTTATTTTTAATTATGGAAATGACTTTGATACTAGTATTAAATGGTGAAACTCAAATCACGGCTGTTCAACGTTTTGTCGTAATGTTATTTGTGTATATGTGATTTTCAACTCTACACAGCCACCAAACTCTTTCAAGGTAAGCTGTTGCCTCCTAGCCTCCTATCAATCTTTCCCCACCCAACAGTAAACCAGCCTGTTGGCACTATCAACCCAAGCAATTTATACCATAATTTTTAATGCTGACTTTATTTTGTCCCAGTGCACACCTTTTAGGTCACAGTGTTTTATCCATGTATGCGGTGAACTATTCTCGCAGCGAGGCACACTTGACGTCACACACAAACCCCTTAACGCTACGGGCACATACCTATCTTCTGAACTAAACATAGGTACCTACGTAGGCCAAGTATTTTTTTTTTAAGTGCCGTATTTGTTTATTGATGGGAGTGATTTATTGTTGTATTAATTAGTCCAAAATATTTAACTAAATTTCTTAAGTTCAGCCTACCCTGAACAAAAATGGTCATGCTTAAAAATTTAGAGTACTATTTGCGTGAGGTTGTCAGGTACAGTAAATCATGTGAAACAGACAATTAGCCTACAGTCTAACAGTCTATTTATTTTAAGAAAAGTGTTTGTCCAAATAATTTCAATTTAACAATCAATTTACCTGTTCTACTTGTTTCAATTTATAGTCTAACTAAGGTTACTTTTTCAAAAAAGGAAGTAACTCGTTCTCGTTCCCCTTAATAATTAATAACTAGTTGCTGTAAGTTCCAGAAAACTCCAAATGAGTAGGCTACTAAAGATCAAAGAACAGGGAGTTCAAACACCAAGCAAATTCCAAAATTTGTATTTCAGACAGTAGGTAAATGTTTTAGTAGAGATGTTATTGAGATACATATATAATTTTAATCTTAACCCCTGAATTTGGGAGGATTGTGAGCATTTGGAACTTTTCAAGGAATGTTAAATTTGTTATTGTTCCAAATTCCCACATTTTTTATTTATTTACAAGTTCCTGATGTTGGAAAAGGAATGCATTCCCACAAAAGTTCTCTGAATAAGAAATCTTTCCTGGATATACATTTTTCCTCAAGAAATTATAAAATATGTTAGTTGTACTCCTTTGACGAAAATTTGAAAAGTGCCTCCACCGGCTCTGTCTAAAGTACTAACATAACAGCATCATAGTCGACCGTCTACTATAAAACCAAGGTTAAACATACTAAGAAAACGCCGTCGCGTTGTTGAGCGAGGACCGGTACGTGCAACACGACCCGAGTACGACATTCCCATAATGTTACATACCAATAAGTCTTTAAGGTCTTGACCGATTCAGCTGAAAAATTTTAAAATAGGAGAGAATGTTGTACTTATTGACCCTGCAAAATTTCATAACGATCGGAACATTTTTTTTTTTTTTTTATAACCAACAATCGGATTTTGTTCAAAAACTATACAGCAACCCGCATAGGTGGTATGTACATGTGTGCAAAATTTCAGGTCGATCAGAGAAACGGTGCGACCTGTACCGAAGCAGTAACAGAAAAAAAGGAAAAAAACAGACATTCGAGCCATAAGAGTCAAGTGGAGACGCTCGCTACGCTCGCTCAAAAATATTGATAATGTATATTTTAGATGTTATACTTTCATTGTAGAACCTAGGCTGCACCTGAAAGAATCTTATTATAGGGCTTAGACCGTTCACATACAAATTATGTCTAGGCCTACCATTTGCAAGGGTTGTCTCTAATTATTGTAACCAATAGATTTTTGACAATTCAAAATTGGTCAATCATTAATCATTATTGTGGTCACCACTGTCTAATCAAAATGTTAGGTTCCCAGAATTGATACTTTGGTTAAATTCAAATCAAGATCATTATTGGTTACGTAATATGTATGAGTATGAAATTCCTATTCAGAGGATTTGCTGAACCTAGCGTAGAAGCAAGCACAGCTTTCTGTTGTTTTAATAACATGTAATGTTTGTACCTAATCAATCTATGAGATCCAGCTCACACATTCCTTAATTTGTGAAAGCTCCATGCCTTTAGTTTACTCTTTTTTTTTTCACTAGGCAGGCCTACCCAGATTGTTTTAAAGTAAATTTTTGTACTGGAACCCAACTTTTGAATCAACCTGAATGAGCACAGGTTAATTTTGTAGGCCTAGATCATTTGGATTTTACATTTTTTTTTTTTTACTTTTTTGGGTTATGTCTCACAATATAATTTTATTTTTAAAACAACTATTAATATAATAATTTATTTCTTGATTAAATACCAAAGTAGTGAAGATAGATATTGAGATGACAGTACTATCATAAGGGTTCCGAGTCCCTTATCACTATAATTTTTATAAAATATTTCCATACGGGTTATATGGAATTAATAGATGCTTATTCTTAAGCAAAAATCTCACATCAGGGCAAAGCCTCATGGCTGCATAAGGCCCACAATTAAATAAAATATCAGCTAGAGTAGCGGCATCAATGGAAAAGGGGACCAGCAAATCTGTAGCACACCACCAACCATACCACATAACATAGAGAGTGGCCGGACCAGCCATATGATACAAGGATATTCATTGGTGGCCATTGGCCAGCCACTTCCTTCAAGGTTTGTATTAGTTCCACAAAATATATAGCATACTGAAATAGCAAACAAAATCCAATATAGGCCTACATCAGATTAGTAGGATAGACAATCATCACATATGATATCATACCTATTCTCCAAACTAAATAACCTATTACCTCTTTTATATATCATTTCTACTAATAATTACTAAATACATATCTTATATCTATTTTGCCCAAGGACTAAATAAGCTAATTTGCACACACATAAGTTTAGTTCTACTATTTCTTTTATTTATACAATTCAGAAATAAGTCTCGCACCCAACCGAATACACATCGGATTTTTTAGAATTCTAAGTAAATAAAAACAATTACACCATACGGGAGTGGTCTACCGACTAACCAATATACAAATAATCCTACTATCTCTTAATTATTTTCTATGTACACACTGTTTAATTATATTTATTCTTTATTGAGAGGGGTGATTAATATTGGCAATGTGACCAACACAAAGTAATTTAGGAAATATTCATTCCCACCTTAATATAATGATAATATATCATTTCGTTACCATCCCCCATTTCCAATACTAACATTCAGGGGAGTTTATGTCTAGAAACTTCAAATATAACAAACAAATACTACTTTATAAGTTGTAGGGCCTAGACATTACTCAAAATTAATTACACAATAAATACCTGGGAACACACCTTTTAACTTTATTCTTTAAATTAGTGTAACACAAATTAAATTTAAATGTAGATACTCCAAAATTAATATAAAAATAACAGGAAGTAATAAGGGTGCAAACCTGCTGCAAAGTCCAGTAACTTTTTTCTATTTTCTCTCTCTTTTGTAGTTAGCCTACTGGAGCCAATTAAAATATTACACAAAATCCGTTAGCCTACTTATTTAAAATAGCCTCATTTATGCATTTTTTTATTATCAACAACAAACGTTGTTCATAACTTTTAAAAATAAATTTCAAAAACAATGAAGGCCTACTTGCATTTTTTCATGAACTTAGCAAAAATAAAATATTGGGGAGGGGGAGGCAGGCGTTTGGGACATTTTGAGAGGGGAGGGCTGATTATATAAACCTTATTTTCCTTCTAAATGCGACCCGGGGAGAGGGGGGGCGGGAGATCTAAAATTTAAATAAAAATAAAATAAATAAATCCGTATTAGTCTACCCACTCAGTCACATAACTGATTTTCAGTGGGGGGACAGTAACCAAAGCGAATAAGCCAACCCTGTAGGTCCCGACGAAATCGACGAGTGAACGATAACCAACCAAAGTTCGATATTTTTAATAGTGCTGGAAATAATATAGCAATCATTAGAATATTGGTTAGTAGAAAAACGGTTTGTCTGAGTTTTCCAGCACGTCTCAAAACATTTTTTTTGGTTTTACTATTATCTTAAGAGTTTCTTATCGGGACATTTATTTTTGAAAGCTCGAAGAACTAATTTGATCAATCGACCTTTTGCCACAGCGTTCTTAAGACTTAATTTATGTACTTATCTGCTAAACCGCCTAGATAATTATTTTCATTTTTAACTTCATTGTGTTGCATTGCTTTGTTTTTTAATATCTTTGGAGATATCAACAGCCATGATTGTGTGAATATTGTTTCTAGCTGCAAGAAAGATTCTTTTCCAATTGTTCAGTCCAATAATTGTAAAATTAGATGCTATTTATAATTTGTGAAATATGTGTATTGTCAGCGATTTAAACTCATTGTTTAGGTACACAAGAACTTGACAGGTTTTTTAGTGAATCAACAGATAATCGGGATTAAAAGGAAGCAGAAAATCGAGGACTTTAAAACAGCAGTTATGGAAAATTTCAGAAGTCCATTGGAGCTTTTAAAAGGTACAGAAGTTGTATCACCCTTATTTTATTACTTGTTACCGTATTGTTTGTCTATCTTCAAAGTTATTTTGTTTATTCTTATGCGAAGAATAGTGTGCACATAATTTTGATTTGTAATTAGTTGTGTAGGTAGGCCAATCATTTACAAAAATGAGTAGGCTAGCCCTACCTAATAGGCTCGGCGGCCTACAGCTGTAAAAATTAATGTCATGTGGAAAATATGGCCGTCCTGCATCTCATCAACGCAGGCCCCTTGTACGGTTTCTTCCAGTGTCCATGCAGAGAGACTTTGGTTCAATTCCTGGTTTCCTGCAGTCGAACTGCTAAAAACCTACATGAAAAGTAATGGTTATATATGCAAGCACGAATGTAGCTCGGTGGAAGGTAAACTAATGGCTTGTTTAAAGGGTTCTCATACTATAGGCATCACGAGTCCATTTCCTTGTAGGCCTAAGCGTAGGCCTACCTCGTAAGTGGTCCGAGGTCTAGTTCGTTACTTTTTTCGTGGCCTGAAGTTAAAACGTAAAAATTTAGTAAGACCTCTGGATTTTTGCAAAAGAGGTAGGCCCGGCCTACTAGGTCTGTTAAAGGCTAGGCTGAGTTATAAATATTAATCTTAATTTACGTACCGGCAGGGTGCGAATTGACGGGGGGGGGATCCCCCCCCCCTCTGGTAATTTCATCCCTGGCTCTGTTTTACTGAAAGGTATCCCCGCCGGGGATGGCTAAATCCCCACCTCTGGATTCCCATCTCATCTCAGACAAAATGACTTGATATCGTAACGTTAACTAATAATGTGTCAATTTACACATATTATAGCCTATTCCTTAGCCAGGAAGAAACGAAACCAATAGACTCTTTGTCGGCATTGTATTGTCGGAAAATTGTCCTCGCGAACTTGGACTCAAATCTTTTCAAATCCCTTTCAAAATAATACCTCAGATCGCTTCTAAGGCCATCTCGGGGGCAATAATACCCAAAAAAGTTGCTGGGGCTTTGCCCCAGACCCCGTTCACTCCACGCAAATACAATACTAGACCTCCCCCCCCCCCCCTCTGCCAAGTCGTCAATTCGCACCCTGCGTACCAGTAGGCCCTAGGCCTACTATGTATAAGCTTCAATAAAATATTGTAGGGTATTAGGCCTACACCTAGATGTTTATGGTATATATCTGCAGCAGCAGGTAGACCTTAGACCGACCAACCAACCCATAAGCTCGATCCCAAGGCGGCAAGGCCTAGTGGTTGCGACTCAAATGTGAAGACGATTCAAAATTAAGCGCGCCGCGAATGGGAAAATCGGTGGTCCACGGACTGAACAATAGAGAGGGGTGGGGGAAGCTTTTAGATGGATCTTGAGATTCAAATTTTTAACGGTCAACAGACAGTTCTGTTTTACTTCCGGGTCCAGCGGAGAAGAGGTGGGAGTCAGTCAGTATAGGGCCTAACGTGTCTTTGTACGGTTGCTGTGGACACCTTCTGATTAGGGCCTACAATGTATCAAAATGTATCTGATGAATCTGACGAAGAATTGTCATCAGAGATCTCTTCGGAGCACATCGAAAACCTACGTCAAAATCCTTGCGTGGAATTACGAGAGCTTGTCAAGGAAACTCTTTGTAAGCCTAAGCCTACCGGTATGTAACCCTACACTTTCAACATCCACAATGCTATCTGAATTGATTGATTAATTTATTTTCCATTCCATTATTGATTGTCCTTAGCAACTAGACCCTAAGTCGTGGTTAATCGATGCATTAATTTGATCTAGCCTAGGCCAGGGGCGTAGGAACGGGGGGGATGGGGGGAAACCCCCCCCCCCACTTGTGGGCTTGACCCCCCCACTGGGGGGGGTCAAGCCAGGTATGGGTGTCATTTGCTAACTTATAGCTTGTTGGGTGATTTTTAGAATTTTTACTACAGCCGGGCTTGCCAATAAAAAGAAAGGTTTTTGTTAACATTTTTTTAGAAAGATTCAGCAAGAGAGGTGATTTGCGAGACTAGACTATAGCCATCTGATTTTCGACGAATATTCATTATATTTTGTGTGCAGTGTTTTCACTCCCAAGCAGACTGTCTACCAATTTCAGTCAGGTAATCAATCTTCAATGCAATATTAGCTTCAAAATGTAACCCTTATTCATAATTAAAATTCGCCTGAAAACGTGTTTTAGGCCACCATATCAAGGGTACCTTCAAAACAAAATCTCGCCTACGGCGAAAAAGCCTCCGGCGGATGGGGCTTCGCCCCAGACCCCGGTTTGCCCACCCAACCTCGTAGTCAAACTTGAGTGTGACCCCCCCACTACAAAAATAGTTCCTACGCCACTGGCCTAGAGGCCTATCTGCTACAGTAGTAGGCCGACGTTCAAGGAAGATGGGCCTAAGCCTAGAACCAATTGGCAGGCCTATACGGCCACGGCTATCGTTAAATTATATTATTTCTAAGTTGGGGGATATTATATAGACCTAGGACACACTATTATAATAACATATAAGTTATTATAGGCAGCATTCTATTGAATGGTAAATGAAGACATCACCATTCATCAGTTATGCCCACCCCTTTCACCCTCGAATTACAGCTGGGAACAGAGGCAAGACCTCAGTTACAATATCACTTGTTGAATATGAAGCAAATTATCAACAAACGACTAGGCCTAGCTCCTACTTCGAACAAACTAGGCATATTCCCTCGTCGCAATGAGCACGGATCAGATACCAGAATTCGAACGTTTTTGGAAGGCCGAAAGCGCGCGCAATTCTTTTCAAATAAAAATAGGCCTACGGTGTCTTGAGGTTACCGTTAGCTGGATTGCAGACAGCTGTGAACGTTGAGAAACCCACACGCACCACACACACACACCAACAGAAAGACACACTAGCTAGCACACGTAGGGCCTACAGGTGGTTTAGACGATCGTGTGAAAGTTAAGCAACATTAAACTGGGTCTAAAATTGGATTGGTGACCGTTTGCTCTTCTCATTCCTACCAAAATGTGTTTCATTGAATGAGGCTAATTTGCGTTTCACAGTAGGGGCCTACTGTTTAAAATTTATCACATTATTGGTGAACTTAAAACTAAGAAATGAGCTACTTTGACCTAGGCCTATACATGCAATGCAGTCGAAGATTCGCTCTATGACTATTTCTTGCCGAATTTAGATGGCCCTACGTAGTAGGCTACATGCATTCATTTAGCCTAGCCTATAGATAACGAATCATTCATCTCCGTGGTGGCGAATTATTGCTTGTTGTTTTATTTTTATGCCGAAGCTATTCAGCTTTGGGATAATTAAAAAAATTCGGTCATGACTTTCTGTCAACTTTCACTCGGTAAAAAAGTCCCTGACCCCTTAACTAACGCCATCTATGGTTCAAGTCTGGAACTAAATCTGTGAAACTTCCTTCACCTACTTTAGTTTGTTGTCATAATGCATCGAAAGAAAACAGTTGCTCAATATAAAACGTTCCAACTAAATTAAAATGTCATTATCACCTTTATTATAATTTATTAGGCCTAATTAAAAGCCAGTTCCGCCTAGAGACGCTCTCTACTTCCGCCCCCTTAACTAATCCTACCTAGCGGAAAACCGACAAAGCTCGAACTTTTGCATGTCAATTTTTTGGGGAAATCGGAGCCAGGACAATTAAGCAGTCTATTTGTACCTTTAGGCCCCTACATACTTCCAGACGGCACATAAACTATTATGGACTACGCTTGTTCCATTTAATTGCAGGCGACTATGTGATCTGTAAAAGATGGCCATGCCGGTAAAACAAACCGATAGAGGTAGACCACGCCATAAACGTGAGCCGCTATTTTGTGTGATCACGGGTTCCATGCCAGTCACCGGCAATGTTGACTCAAGGTTTTCCCAGTCAATGCGAATGTCGTGATTGAGTTCTCTAAACCTACTTTTGTCACCTCCTCTCCCCCCCCCCCTTTAGTGGTTAAAGTGGGGCGGTATGAGCCGGTATGCACTAAAATTACCGACGGTATGCCATACCGGGACTAATTTGTGATAGATTTTATGTACATTGTCGAATTTTGTTGAATAATATAAAATTATTAAAATATAGGCATACGATCCCAAATACTACCCCAATATTTGCAAACAAAAACAAACGTAGACCCGTTTTAAAGTGATTTATAAGTGTTTCTGTCAACACACCCTAAAAAAATTCCCTGCGGGGCAAAAATGGGGGGCAGCGCCCGCCAGACCCCCGGCACTTCCGCTTCAATACTTTCTTCAGTAGGTGCATACCGTTACTACCGATTACTACCGATGCTGGAATTTCTTTCAAGAACTAGTAAATAAAAAAATAATAAATAAATAAATTGTATTTAGAGTCTACCCACTCAGTTATATAACTGATTTTCAGTGGGGGACTTTCATCAAAGTTAGTAAATTTTTATGTGTTTGCATCCTATTCCTACCTAGGCCAAATAGACTAACTTCTGGGCTCTGTCCTTCCCAACTTTCTCAGATAGGCCTAACAACCTTGAAATCACAACGTACACGGTACACCCTCGACCAGAAGTAAATTAAGGGACTGCATAAATAATACCCGTCAAGGGCGCCCGCAGGAGGGGGCAAGGTGGGCAGTTGACCCCCCCCCCCCCCCCCTAGACAAAGCACATGAAATGATGATGACACATATCCGCGGGTGTTCGCACTGTCCATACCACTGATTGCTATATTTCCTATTACAAATATCGATCTTTGGTTGGTTATCGCTCACTCGTCGATTGCGTCGGGGCCTACAGGGTTGGCTTGGTCGCTTTGATTTACTGTCCCAAACTGAAAATCAGTTATATAACTGAGTGGGTAGACTCTAAATACAATTTATTTTTTATTTTATTTAAAAATGTCAGAATTTATATCAATCAGTTGAATCTAAAATTTAAAAAAAATATTGTAGGCCTAGGTAAAATATTTTGAAGGTGCACAAAAATTAAATAGCCTAATTTTGGTAGGCCTATTGTATTCAGCCCACTAATTTTTTTCTAAAACCCACCAAACGCATCCTAAAAACCTAATTTTCCAAATTGTTGGGGGGGCTCTGTCCTTCAAATCCCCTGTGCTTGCATGCCCAACGAAAGTACAAATGGTAATTCCTGCGGGCGCCCATGATACCCCTTGATTTACGTATGTTCGGTGGTGTACATCAATGTCGACAATGACCTATCCACCCATTCATTCCTATTCCCTCTTCCCCGTCTGGGCCCGGGGTAGAATTGGCCCAGAGCATGGCTCTGCTAATCGTACAAGGCGATTCAAGAGAAAAAGTCCACCTCGCTAACATCAGCTAGTATTAGAGGGGAGTATATTATTCCCCGAAACTAGAGGCGAGCTCTGGCAATTCGTTTGTTCGGGACCAGCCCCCTTCCCTTGACGACACCCCCGCACAACCGATGACAAAGACACCAACGAACGATGACAAACGACGAGACGCCGACACCGCGACGTGAGAAACCCCCCTTCCTCCCTTACCGTGGCTCGTTCTGAAACCCGCATGGGCCCCCTCCCCACCCCCCTTAGGCTAGAGGCGCATGACCTAACGGTTTTACGCGTCCTTATCCGAAATAAACCAAACAACCTATCCTATTTCCGTTCTAGAACCGCGATCGCCTCCGCAAACCTCGAGCGCATCGTATCGAACGCCGCCCAACAGACGGGTGACATCGACGTCGACCAGAACAACGCAGAAGACGACGCCATGATCCTTCCAAACACCAACAACGAGTACCCCACTTCCACCGAGGCCTACGTCAACATCAACACTAACAACCTCGCCTTCTCGCCTAACCGCGGCCTATACAACTCGGCTACCGGTAACATCTTCTCGACTAACTCTAACAACCCAACTATCGTCTACCCGTCAATGAGTAAACCCTACTCCACAACCCCAACCACGGGACAGGTGTATTCCAACGCCAGATTGACGTCCTGCATCACGCCGACGTCTTCTGGACACGTCACGATGGCACGAGGAACGATGGGGAAACTTTCGGGAATGCAGAGATTCCAGATCATAACGCCAGAATCTGAGATCGGACAACAATTGCAACAACATTTAGTCCACTGCAAGCAGCAGAAGCTGCAGAACTTTGTAATGAGGAGGCCTGTACCACCGGGAGTAATAGGTATTCCATCCATTCCATATCACTAAATTTAGATATAAGATCCTGAATTTTGAAATCGAGAGATGACTCTCAAACCTACTCAATGCCAGGGCACTACGTGCCAAAGGTAGCCTCCCCTCCCCTTTATTTCAACAAACTGAGGTCTGTCACTATAGGCCTAAGAGTTTTGCTACCTATGTTTTACTTTCCAAAATTCATTCCAAACATATTCTATGCCAGTGCTCCCAATCGTCATTCTTACAAAAACAGTCTGCCATAATTGGTCTAGCCAACAACCCCTTCCCCAGTACCATAATCTTGAAGGCTAGGCAGCTATATGACTTTTGCTATGCGTTCGCTCCCAAATTCCACTCAAACATATTCCAATGCCAGGGCTTCCAATTGCCATAATCACCACCTGGCATGGGGAGCCCCCCCCCCCTAAAAAAAACTTATTATACCGTCCAAGGCTCTCGTTTGACATTTTCGCTCTGGTCCCGGGGTAGAATTGGCCCAGAGCATGGCTCTGCTAATCGTAAAAGGCGATTCAAGAGGAGAAGTCCACCTCGCAAACATCAGCTAGTTAGAGCGGAGTATATAACTCCCCGAAACTAGATGCGAGCTCTGGCATCGTCGTCGAGGACACCGCCCCCTTCCCTTGACGACCCCCCGACGTCGATGACGACAATGACACCACGAACGATGACAAAGACAATGACGACCCCTTACCCGTGGCTGGTTCTGACCAGCATGGGCCCCTCCTCCTCCCACCCCCCCCCTAGACTAGAGTGGTGCATTATGACCTAACGGTTGACGCGTCCTTAATCTTCCCCCCCCCAAAAAAAAAACACTTTTGAAGACCAACTTAGGTATGTCCCCGCTTCCTAAATATAGGCCTGTCATTCACCACAAATATATGTCGAATACGTAGGTCTACTTCCCTGTTGAGTGGCAAGTGGCTCTATGGACAGGTTCCGTTGAAAATTCAACCATTCAAAGGTTTTAAAGTTGTCAAAAGCGAGTGAGATCGTAGGTGTTATGCAGTGTGTTCAATAAAATATAATAACTCGCTATCAGGATTCAGGTGTATAGAATCGTAGATATGGAAAGATCGACGCAACCTCTCCCCCTCCCTAACCTCCCTCTGTATTTAAAGTATATACTGAATACTTAGGCTTATAAGTAGCCTATAGGCCCTACTTACCCGTTGAGAGGCAAGTTGGCCCTATGGAACGTTAAAAAATCTATACACCCAAAAAGTTTAGAAGCTGGTGATAGGCCTACTCCATGGGAGTGATTGAGAGGGTATTATTTATGCAGTGTGTTCGACAATAATGTAACAACTCTGTTATAAAGAGTATAAAATTATGAAAGTCTCCATCCATCGTCGCAAAGTCTCCCTCGCCCCCCCCCCCCCCATACACTATGTTGAATATAAAAAAAAAACACAAACACGAACAATAACCACGGTCAGAAATAAAAACACAGCAAAAGTGCGTAAATTTTCGGAAGCATCTGCTTCCTTCCTCAGACGCGAGGGAAACGGGGTTCCCGAGGAAGGAAGCAGATGCTTCCGTAAATTTACGCACTTTTGGTAGTAAGTGTTTTTATTTCTGGACCGTGGTTATTGTTCGTGTGTTTGTGTTTTTTATATTCTCCCGGTCTAAGAGTCTTTGGTTTAAATATGTTTTCCCTCAGGACGCGTGAATGGCGGCATGGTGTCGAGAGCCGGTACGTCCGGGACGCCGACCATGATGAACCCGGGCCACGTCTACCAGCGCGCGCAGGTGATGACGGTGCCGGTGAAACCAAAGATACCTCGACCGCCCAACGCGTTCATGATCTTTGCCAACCAGAACAGGAAGGATCTTGCGAACAAGAATCCGGCAGAGTCGAACAAACAGATCAGCGTCAGGTGAGTGTGATTAAAAAGAGTACATTACACGTATTTTTTAAGTAGTTTTTAGATGTTTTTCACTTTTCATTCATTTTATTCATTGTTCAACGTTATTTCAGAAAATTATTATCCCTTTCGTGCCGGAAAAAAAATAAATCATAGCACAAAATTCAGTATTGCTCCTAGAACTAACTAAATACTTTTCTTATTGATCCAAAATTTGCACATAGGTAAAGGCTAATGGCCAAAACAGAAAAAAATGTTTGATTTGTTTTCTTCTTTTTTAATCAAGTTTCTCATTCATTCAACCAAATTTCGACCATTTTTCTTTGACTTTCAAAATATTGGCAAAAAAGAGAAATTAATCAATGAATTTATTTTTTGTTTAAAACCTAGATGATTTGTAGAATATAATATTAAAGCTGGGATCTCGTTGGAGGGCAAAGCTCCCCAAGCCCTCCCCCCATGGATACGCCATTGGGCTAGTAGGCCTACCCTAGTTAGGAGTAGGACAGTGCCGATAGAAGTAGCTCACAAGTAAAAGTACGTGACTCTTCCCCCGTCTGTGCCCGGCTTTAGAATTTAGCCCTGCTGATTGTAGTTCAAGTTGAAGAAGGCGAGGAAAGAGGCAAGGTCCATCTCGCAAACATCACCTAGTAAGTAGGGGAGTGCCTATTACTTACTACCCTAAACTAGAGGCGAGCTGGTCGTTGTCGTGGCCCCTCCCCTCGACGACCTTCATGACGACGACGACGATGACAAAGATGATGTCGACCACGACGTGAGAAACCCCGTTTCCTTTCCCTGCCAGTGGCTGGTTCCGACCAGCATTGGTCTTTCCTCCATACATCCTCTAGACTAGAATGGCACATAATGACCTAACGGTTCACGCGCCATTGAACCAAATAAACCAAAACCAAACATAAGCCTACTCAAATTCAGGAGAAGAGTAGGAGGTTTTATAATTAGCTTACAAGCCATTAGAACTCATCTGTCTGTCCATCACCAATCAATGACAATCTCCATTTATCGAGCGGATAGCCTACAAATGGAAATGGAAGCAACTTGTTACCTGCCTACATTTGACCGAACATTAAAATCCCGGTATTTACATTTTTCGACATTTTCTATTCGTGGTGTGGTGAGAAATGAGTAAGTATTAGTAGGCTATACCATTGCGACATTATTACGTTTTAAAAATTCAAAATCTATCAGTCCTTGCTAAAAACGAAACCAAAACGTGTAAGGAATATGGAATATTGCCATTGCATGACAAATTAGATACTAGGTAGGCAGATAGGCTTATACCTATATTGTTATACATATATCCGTTAGTTTGTCTGTAATCCTTGGCTCGTAGCTGGAGTTCCCTGGACACAGAAGCCACTTTTCACTTATTTCCTTTATACTTTGTTTAGATGCACTCGCACTAAGATCATAATTGCGTCAGGCCCTTTCCTTTTAGACTTAGGTCGAGATTGGTTGCATTTGCCATAACTATCACGCTTCACAATCACTGACAATGTATGACCAACACACACACGTAACATACGTATTTCACTTCACGTCTACGCATCAAGTATTTTGTACTTTTTCCGCACTTTTCCCTTGAAGAGACTCGAGAAAACACGTCCTACCTTCAACGAACCGACTCCCAGACTGATTCACAGCAACAACCGACAACCTGAGAACACTAATTTCGGAAAACAGGTGTAAACTTCAAAGTTTCCTACTACAGTCTGCCAATACAACGAAGTAAAAAGTTAAATGTATGTTGGTAATTCGGTGTCTGCCTGAGTCTCAAATTGCAATTTGAACTCGCATTCGTTCCCAGTCAAAGGCTTGCCGACTGCATGTGCTTCTTTCAGTTCCACGTGGAATGTTTTACGGCGTAGGGGCAGTCACCAATTCGTTTATATCCTTGATGTTGATGTAGACAATGGCTTTTGGTTTGACGCATAATATGAGCTTTTAATAATGTGATGTAGGTTGGTACCGTCTTGCTTTCATGTATTTTTTTATTTGTATTCATCATAATCATCATCATCATCATCATCATCATCATCATCAATCGCTGTTTCCTGCTTCTGGCAGTGTCAGCTTTAGTTTGGCAACCACATTTGTCCATTTCTTTCTATCCTCCCACAATCGTATCTCTTCCACACACATCTTCCCACCTCTCTCATCTTGCCTCCAAGTCTCCTGCTATGGTATCCTTCTATCTCGTCCTTAGCCTCTCACGTCTTCTTAGCTATTTTTCCTTCTTTCATATATTCTCTTGGGCAACCTATATTCCCCCAATACTTTCATATGTTCATACCATCTCAACCGTGTCCTTCCCATCATGTTCGTATCAGGCCCGGGGTAGAATAGGCCCAGAGCATGACTCTGCTAATCGTAAAAGGCGATTCAAGAGAAACAGTCCACCTCGCAAACATCAGCTAGTAAGAAAGGTAGTATTTTATTCCACGAAACTAGAGGCGAGCTCTGGCAATCGTCGTCGAGGACATCTCCCCTTCCCTTGACGACGATGACAATGACACCACGAACGATGACAAGACGATGACAACCGCGACGTGAGAACCCCCCCCTTTCCATCCCCTACCCGTAGCTGGTTCTGACCTGCATGGGCTCGATCCTCCTCCCCATATCCCCTAGACTAGAGTGGCGCATTATGACCTAACGGTTGACGCGCCCTTAATCCAAAAACCAACCAAATCCAATATCATATTTTAATTATTATTTATTATTTTATATTGTAGAAGAGTTATCAGGTTGGAAAAGAATAGAGATCATATAGCAATTTGGCATTACAACCTTTAAATTATTATTTTCTTCATTTTTCAGACTTGGAAACATGTGGAAAGCGATGTCCAAAGACCAGAAGGAGCAATACTTCAACATGGCTAAAGCAGTGGACGCGGAGCACAAGCGGCGGTACCCAGGTAAGACCACATTTTGATTGTTGGATGAGCGTAGCGAGCGTAGCGAGCGAAGCGAAGATTCCATTTCACTACACTGGAGAAAAAAATCCGGAATGTTTTTTTTTTTTTTTTTTTTTTTTCTTTCTTTCTGTATTTTTGTCTGTCTGTTAACACGATTCCGGCTAAACCGATACTCCGATTGCGATGAAATTTTATGGAGGCCTTCGAAATCTCTAAACTAAGAACTGCCACGTTTTTGAGCGCAATCGAAAAATTATTTCTCATGAAAATCGCAATTTTACGATTTTTTTTTCGATTTTTAAAAAATTTCTTCGACTTATAACTCCTACATGCTTTATCCGATTGTAATGATTTTTTTACAGAATCTTAACTTCATGAATTGATATACTCGTGTGAAATTTGAGCGTAATCAAATAATTATTTCTCATGAAAATCGCAATTTTACGATTTTTTCCTTTTTTTTAAATTACGATTAATTAAAAAAAATAACTTAATTTTTTATTTAATTTGATTTAATTAAAAAAAAATTTTTAACAAAGTTCTGATTTTTTCCCAGAACAACAGAAAATCCGCAAAACACATGGCAGCTCAATTCACCAATTACGCTCATCCAACAACGCGGCGGGACTTAAGCGTTTTCCTAGTATTAATTTATTACTAGGGAAAAGCTTAAGTCCCGCCGCGTTGTTGGATGAGCGTAATTGGTGCATTGAGCTGCCATGTGTTATGCGGATTTTCTGTTGTTTTGTGAAAAAAATCATTACTAAGTTGGAAGATATTTTTAAAATTAAATAAAATTAAATAAAAAATTAACTTAAATTTAATTTTTTTTAAATTAATCGTAATTTAAAAAAAGGAAAAAATCGTAATATTGAAATTTTCATAAGAAATAATTATTCGATTGCGCACAAATTTTACACGAATATATTAATTCATAAAATTAAGGTTATGTAAAAAAATCATCACAATCGGATAAAGAATGTAGGTGTTATAAGCTGGAGAAATTTTAAAAATTGAAAAAAAGTCGTAAAATTGCGATTTTCGTAAAAATAATTTTTTGATAACGCTCAAATTTCACATGAATATATCAATTCATGAAATTAATGTTCTGCGAAAAATTCATTACAATCGGATAAAGCATGTAGGTGTTATAAGTCGCAGAAATTGAAAAAATCGTAAAATTGAGATTATCACGAGAAATAATTTTTCGATTGTGCTCAAAAACGTGGCAGTTCTAAGTTCAGAGATTTCGAAGACCTCTATAAAATTTCATCGCAATCGGAGTATCGGTTCAGCCGGAATCGTGCTAACAAACAGACAAAAATACAAAAAAAAAAAAAAAAGAAGAAGAAAAAAAAAAATTCCGGATTTTTTTCTCCAGTGTAGTTAAATGGAATCTTCGCTTCGCTCGCTACGCTCATCCAACTGTTCATATCATGAAAATGATAATAATTTATGTGGAAAGCCTGCCCAGAGTGCAATTCATGCCCCCTTCAGGTATGTAACTAGGTATGTTGCGGATAGGATATTGTGAAGGGATGTCCGAGGGCTGTGTAAGAGGACTCAATCCCTTGCATTTGCATTAACGACTGAGGAAAACCTCGAAAAAAACCTTCAGTCAGGATTGCCGGTCTCGACGGGATTTGAACCCGGAACCTCCCGAATCAGAGTCGTGCGCGTGAGTTTAGCAACCAAATTCTTCCACTTCTTTCTATCCTCCCACAATCGTATCTCTTCCACATCTTCCCAGCTCTCTCCTCTTGCATCCAAATCTCCTGCTATGTTGTCCTCTCTTCCTTGGTCTACCCCGTCTTCTTCTTCCTTCTTCAATCCTTCTTACTTACATTTTCTTGGGCATCCTATTTTTCCCCATTTGTTTCATATGCCCATACCATCTCAACCATGTCCTTCCTATCCTCTACCCTAGCATATTTTCTCTAATGTCCGTGTTTCTTATTCTGTCCCTTCTCGTCTTGCCCACTGTGCTCCTCAGGAATCTCATCTCTGCCGCCTGCATCTGACTCTCCTCTTGATCTACCATTCGTAAGAAGGATCTGTTTTAATATAGTGCCATCTTACTCTGAATGAATAGGTATTTTCCTATTCCACACCAGGCCTAATTCACACACTGTTAGAAGTTACTGGAATTTTGTATTATTAGTCAAAATTCTGGAATCCGAAAAATATGTTTCTATTTATGTTTATATAAGATTGAAACAAGTTTATAAATCGATAGTCCCAGAAAAAAGGTCCTACCTGTTTTGAGGTTCGTCGAAATTCTGGTAGATTTAGTTGTAGTAGATACTGGCCACTGGATATTGATAGAAAAGGATGTTCTCGCGGAAACTATCAGGGAACCTTCGAAAGCTTTAACCTATTTTTAACCTGATAAGTTCAAATAAAATTTCTCAAGTATGTCGCATTTTAAGTATCATTCGGTATCATATCAGTCCGGACCTACAGAGTTGGCTTGGTCGCTTTGGTTTACTGTCACCCACGGAATATCAGTTATATATAACTGAGTGGGTAGACTCTAAATACAAATTTATTTATTTTATTTTATTTATTCTATTCTAGTCCAACTTTTTGAACAAATTATTATGCTCATATCGTTCTCTGTACGTGACGCGACTATAAATCGCGTTTTCTATAGTAATATTATGTTCAATGCCACCATCCATGTCACTATTGTGTTTTGACTTTGAGCTGCATTTTGTATGCTGGTAAAAAAATAAGATACTGTTAATTTGATATCTGATGGACACCTTTATTACCTTTTTAGAGCATACCCTTGTCATCATAATATGATTGTGTGTTTTTCTCTTTTTATACCCAATGTATTACCATTGAATAACGTTATCTAGGATCTGAATCTATCATTAGAATCTTTGACAATAGCCCAGCTCCGAAAAATGTACAATTTGCATCTAATTGTCAATAAACTCAGACTCAGCTCTCTCTACTTAAAAATATGAATCTAGGGCACCACCGCACCAGTTATTAAAAGGAAAAAATCCAATGCATTGCTTCGAAGAACCAAGACGATATGGTAATGTAATTGGGACGAGTTAAAAAAAAAAACAGTATAAATTTACGGCTTTATAAAAATAAAAAGTTCAAGTTGTAATAAAATGTTTATAAATATGTTGTTTTGTCCAACTTTGACACATTATGGAAGGTTGTCTTACGCAAGTGTATAGGTTTGTTTATTTGTCCAGTCCGAGACTGGTTACGAACAGTTCGGAACACAGCGGAAACGAGGCCTAGTACAAGAAGTTCGGGATTTAGAACAGATAAAATATGTGTTTTGATCTTCAGAGATGAACGTCATCTGCAAAATGGACGGTTTGAGATGTCACATTATTTAAATTGAAAACTATGTTTAACATAACTAGGAAAACGCTAAAGTCCCGCCGCGTTGATGGATGAGCTTTTTAAAGTTTTCAGTTTGCGTGGGATATCTTTACTTTTGCAAGTGCTTTGTTTTGTTGCCTACGCATTGTAGTGATTGTTGTCAAGTTTCTATTGTTAATTGTCAATTTTTATTATTTACCGTAAAAAAATTATATTAAAATCGTTATTTCTATGAATTCTGACTAACTTGTTTTAACTTTTTCTTTCAAAATGCAATGCATCACCATAACCTTAAAGGAATTATCTCATCTTGGTTGCACTCCATAGCATATCTTTAACCATTCAATTTCACGGAAAAAGATGTTAGATGCAGCTTGATCGGACATCTGGTTGCTAAGTAAATAGAGTTTTAAAACATCACTGCACGAAAACTAGTGGCCTAAAAATGACGTCACTGTACGGCCACTCATCGAGTCGACCCGAGCGTGTAGCCGGCTCGCGGCCGGCTCGCGTTACGAAGTGCTCGGCTTTCAAGACCCAATCAGTCTTTTTCTCGCAGCTGTGCGTTTCGTTTGTAGAGCACCAATTATGATGAAGATGATGATATGATGATGATGATGAATTATTATCATTATGATGATTATTGATTATGATCAAGTATAGCGAGTATACCACGTGCTTCCATTCCTTCGTATGGATAGTGAACTCGCTTTGGAAGGTCTTTCATTGTGGTAAGATTCTAGGGCACCTGTGTAAAACATGTTATTTTGTATGTCAAATTCACATTACAATATCATCTAGGTACCAAATATGAAACAATTATTGCAAAATACGTTTTAGCAGTACGTTTATGCAGCAATATAATATTCATGATGTGAATGTGTGATTTGTGTGTGTGTGTGTGTTGCGTGCGTGTTTGGGGGGGGGGGGGGGGCTGGCATCTCAATCTATCGTCATCTGTGTTTTCTTGAAAAGAAATGATCTGTATTTGTTTGAATACGAGTGCGTTGGTAAGTGCGTAGAAGTATCCTCAAGTATCGCATCACTTATCACGTATACAACACAGATTGCGCGCTGGGTGTTTACGACCGCTCAGATAAATGTGAGTGCGAGCTTGTGTCATGTACAGTCGTGTTAGGAAGGTTCTATTTCTAATGTGATTGTCTGCTAGATGGTTTGGGGCTTAAGTTGGGTTGAACCTCGCGCACAACGTTCTTCTATAAAGAATGACTGTTTATTATCATTGATTTTGAATGATTCTACAAATGATGGTTTTTGCATAAACATGCATTTGCTCACAATATTAGGACAAAATGTGCACGGAAAAATATAAAATAAATATTTTTTATGATAAACAAAGACATGTATGACAATAGTTGCTGGTATGCTTATGGTAACTTATCACAGTTTGGAAACCGATGAAATGATAGCTGTTTGTGTAATTTATTTTCTATTATTACATTCACCTATATCCACATGCACTTGATCACAAATTATTTAGACTAACATACACCATTATAATATAGCATCGATATTATTACACTATTACTTCAGCTGATGCACATTCTTTCACCGCACTATTGAATGATGAAACTATACTGCAATGTTATCTCTTTATGCGGGGCGGGGGACCGAGCGCGCATACGAAGCTCAAGTCAGCCAGCGAGCCGGGCGTACAATGACGTCAGTCCACGTTCGGCCGGAAAACCACTAAAATCGCTGCCGAGCGCAGCAGAATTTTTTGGGATTTTTTCCCTTTTAACCAACGTTCTAAAACATCAACACCTTTAACATATTAAAAGTTTTTCCAAGTTGATATACCGACTTTAATGTCCATGTATAATATGAAAGTTGTAGCTCCACCCGTTTGGTCAGAATTGGCCCAAATGGCACGAAAATATTGCACTAAAAATCGAAAAAATTATATTAAAAGCTTTTTTTCTATAGATTCTGGCTAACTTTTTCAACTTTTTTCTTTAAAAATGTACTACATTATCATAACCTCAATGTCCATGTATAACATGAACGTTGTAGCCCCACCCGTTTGGTCAAAATTGGCCCAAATAACACGAAAATATCGCACAAAAAATCGAAAAAAATCGTAAAAGTACGATATTCATGAGAAATATTTCTTCGATTGTACCCAAAAACAATACACCTCTAAGTTCAGAGATTTCGAAGGTCCTGTCAAATTTTTCATCAAGATCGATATGCCGTTTGCCTGGGAGAGAGTTAACAAACAGTACAAAAAAACAAACAAAAAAAAAATTACAAAAAAAAAAACACCCGAGCTAAATTTTTTGGGGGGTCAGTGAAATTGAAGTCTTCGCTTCGCTCATCAAAAAGCGTATTTTGTGTAAAATTTATGGCTAACAATGATTTAACTACCAAAATAACAGTTGAGTGAATCAGTACCATTGATATTGAACCCCTATTGTAGGCTACAATAGGGGTTCAATATCAATGATCAGTACACATTTCAATTAACAAACTTTCCCCGTAACCTTACTTTCATCCCGCCGTACATTCCAGTCTATTTGTCCACTCCTCCTTTCCCGTCAGAACCGTTCGAACATATTCGGTCTGTTCTAGAGAACAGGTGTCTGGAGAGATAGAACACCACTAGAACACTTGCTGTTTGTTTTTACATCTGAACGACTTTTTTCATGTTCTGACAGTCCCAAACAGTTCCGGAGGGACAAAAAACGAACCTTATAAATAATATTTGTTGTGTGGTGGTCATAGTTGCGAATTTGCGCGGCAAAATACGTCACAGTACCGCGTGACTCTGGTAGGTGGCTCTGCATGCATTTTATTGACGTGGACGTATCTTCACGTCACGGCTGATACAAACGGTGCGTCTTGCAAGTAGCCTGCTAAGGATGCGTTCATACACCATTCAGAGTTAATATTTTGGAGGAAATGAACTCCCGTTTCACTAGGTTCGAGTCGCCCTTTGACTTTCTTGACGTATTTTGGTCTGATCAACGATTATGAGTCACAAGTGTAGGCCTACTACACTCTCTCTCTCATATATTATTGTCATAAGATAATGTAAATGTAGCCTATATATTTTATCGTGTACATTTAAAAAAAAAATCACTTTTATTTTTATTTTTATTGTTTGTACAATCTGTATACTTCTAGCTATCCTAGCTCTGTCAATTATTTGGTTTCTTACACTCAGTGTCAACCCTTGTAACAAGTTGTCTCTTTTTTACCTTCTCCATGCTGACTTTATTCCACACACTTATTACGAACTTATTACAAAAAGTTGTATTGAAATGAGCCTGTATAAAGAAAGTTATATTATGCTTAAACTTGAACAAAGGGTCCCTATGTATAGGATATGGACCTACACTGTATACGTCCAAAATCGATCAAATTCGCATAACCGCACGTGGCTGGGCAGGCTGGCTGTGGTAAGGAAAGTTAATGTGCAAAGTGCAATGTGTACAATGTATGTAATGCAACCACTTTCGTCGGAATCTTTATTTGAACGAGGACTATCGCAACGTTTCTTGTTCAAGAATTAAAACTTTCTTTCGCTAATGAAAATGCTGATCGTAGAATATGAAAAGAAAACGAAATATTGAATATGTTGCTAAATAATGTAAAATGTCCTACGTCCCTCGTTAGAACGCGTAATATTCCGTAAATTTTGATAAATTTGAAACGTACGCCTGTTTTAAGTTGGATGGGCCATGTTTTTGGACTTTCAATGCACTGCAAGTGGATACTTGCAGCAGAGTACTGCCCAAATCACATAGTTCTGCCGCCCCCGCATTACAAATCGATTCCTGCCTACGCAACTACATCCAGCAAACCTTAGTAAACTTCTGTTCTGTGACATAATACCTGGTCGTACAGTTTACGTAACAGGTAACACCAATGCTGATCAACGAGCACTCTCACGACTATTCGATAACTCACAGTGATAGGACGTAGTCGTAGGCTATGTTTGAAACAAATGGAAACTTTTTTAGGGCTCGACCGTAAAAGGCACGTTTTTAAGAAAACACTCATTTTATCCTACATGAAACATATTAAGATATTTAGGCTTTTTTATACACGATTTATAATTATTTAATGGATGAAAGATACTGTACGCACCCTTACGAAATTAGAAAGCATAATAATATGCGCATCAGTCATCAATTCAATTCAACCATATTTTGTTGACACTCATACTGCTGTTTTCATACTATTCTTTTATTTCAGTTTTACTTTTCGCTATATCTTGCTCATGGATTATGACTATCCATTCAATAACTTGTTCTATTTCATTAAATTGTCATCCTCTATCTACCACAAAATATGTTTTTGTCTCGAGCAATATTGTTTGAAATTAATCAACGAGGGACTTTTACTCTATTACCACATAAAATCATATATGTATTTTAAAATGAAGGCATATCGATGATGAGTAAAAATGTGAAAGATTTTCTCGATAACCCTCTTTGTATTAATTAATGAACTCATTTGTACGAATCGTATTTATAATCTCTTGGTCATAGAAGAAAATAATTTATATCTCGAATGTCTTATCAAGATTTCAAAAAACTTTATACAACTGTTCAGCATTTTCTATGCGAACAAATTAACATACTCGATGTGACGGGAATCGAACGCAAATATCTCAGAACTCGAGTTTATTCCGTAAGATGGGCCACCTCTATGTAGGTGGCCTCGCCTAAAGTCTGCTAACGCGACTGTTCGTTGCGACTACTAAAGTAGGGAGACAACCTGTAGATACTGTTGTCAATCAATATGCATTCCGCTCCTTTTTTGTTTCTGGTTTTTGTGTCGCTCTTGCGGTCATGTTCAATTTTTAAGGTGTATTCTGCATGTACATACATGTCAATACACACGTATTAGTTACGTATCGTGGTGAGGTAAGGTATTAAGACAATCTAGAGAAGGTAATTTATTGTAAGAACGTATATACTGGTTTTCTCTCTAAAGGGCGACGTTTTTGGAACTGGTGTTACATTCAGGCGCCACGACGCCTTACAGCTGAGCGTTGAAACGCGCGTCAATTCACACTTGGTTCTCGTTGGTTCGAAGTTTTCGCTCTTTTTTACGATGTCATCGACTACTTATAACACTTTCATCGGTTTGTTTATTGTGTTTTGTTTATCTATTTTTATGACTATAGGTAGAAGTACGTAGAAATAGCATTTTAATTTCGAATATTTATCATTTATTTATTCAAATTTAACATTATATAGTATATATTTCATTATTTCCATCAAATCCCTAAATGTGGGGGGTGTATGAACTAAAAGAGGGAAATTATGCTTTTTAGGAACATTTTCAATGTAGCCAACGTTACAAAAAAAACTTATTTTTAGTAAAGTTGGCATTTTGTGGCGCTTTCAAAAACTAATCCAACGATTTAGCATCACAAACCTATAGAACCCTAAATTTAAGACATTCTGAGGTATAATTTGTGGGTATTTTATTTTGAAAGGTCTCAAGTTCGATTCTTGACAAGCGATTTTGAATTGATTTTCTCGTAATATGTTTTGCTAGTGGGGAATGTTGGGTTAGCGTTCATACAATAGACTTGAGAACTTCATTTACTCTACAGCCCATTGTATACGTTTATTTACAAAGCTTGCTTGCACAGAATGTCCCCAGTGATTTACCAGTCATAAAACTGTAGGTATTATAATAAATCAACCATTCGCCACAATCAGTGCCCAAGTAAATTATTGTAGGCTCAGTATGGCCTTATACGTCATGTCGTTGATTTACTGTTAGCAGTAAAGAGAGACTTCATGTTGAACAATTGAAAATAAATAAATAACATAAAAAATATGCTTTGAAGATTGAAATTGTATGCATGATATTCATTTTTTTAAATCTCTAGGTAATAAAAACAAATATATGATTTATTATTGAGTGTATCCTGAGTATGCAAATAAATTCCCAGTAAATCACACAGTAAATCAACGGTAGTGCAGACTCTTATTATAAGATATATAATAATATAGACCTTATCAGTGGCGTATCCAGGAATTCATAGAGGATTTTAATCAATTAATTCATAGATGTACCGAAGCCCAAGTGGGGGGTCCGGGGGCTTGCAGCATCACAATGACCAACTTTTTTCTACTAAAATACTGTTTTTAATCCAAAAGTTTTCTCTTTCAATGTCATTTTAGTGAAAATTATGCGTTTTAAAGCAACGACAACTTTTTATCTACTAAACACCTTTTTAGTCTAAAAGTTTTCTCTTTCAAGATCAATTTGGTGAAAATCTGTGCGTTTTAAAGCATCAGAATAACCAACTTTTGTATCTACTAAAATCCTCTTTTGGTCAGATGTTAATTTGCTTTTAGTATTGCGATAAAACAGTTATTCTATATTCTCCATAAAACGTTGCACTTTCACATTTTTGCAAAAGGGGGGGGGGTTGTCCCTGCCTCCCCCCGCACCCCCCCCCCCACCCGCCCCTTGAATTCGCCACTGGACCTAATGTACCACTACTCACTCAAGTCCCTACAACGTAACAACTAATTATAACCATCGTAATGTCCAGATTTCGATTTAAACCAGCGTTTTATTAAACGTAGGCGTTCGAAAACGACCAATAAACGTTAGATTCTCATTCTGTTTACGATGCCGATGTCTATGATTTTTATGACCCCTAGTGGGAGTTTACAACCAGGAAATGTTTCAGCTATAAAATAAAGTCTTCTAGCCAGCTGTTTGCACTGCTCCAGTTGGCTTGGGGCGCTTGTCCGAGACATACAAACAGGGGTACTGGGTTCGTATCCCTTATGTGCGATTATAGGTTTTGTAAATTATATATTCAACCTCAATATTCTTATATTTTTTTTAATAGAAGTTTTGATAAATGCTTTGATGAGAAATTTAACAAGCTATTTAGACTTAGCATCAAGTTCCTTCGATATCCGTACAAGTACAACTATTAATAATATTGATGGACACTGTGAGTGAACCCACAATTTTGCCCCCCCCCCCTCCTTCCCCCTATGTATTCGCCACTGGACCTACCTACCAGAATAACCCTATGGTGATTTTACTAAGTTCATGTAATATGGCAGCACCACCCTCTTTAAATTTATTGAGTGAAATTAGTTTATTAATAGATTGGTGGGGTGAACCTGAGTTAGTATAGTATATACTAATAATAATATATAATTATTGTAGTAATGTGAGAGGTTTATTCTGAAATTACCAAAACAATGTACAATTATTTTTGAGCACTCCCTCGCTACTTATTATCACTCACATTTACATTAATCCCATTAGTAGTTGAGTAGCTCCTACACATTTTAATTTAATTTGTTTTTTGTTGGGTCCATGATTAGCGTAATGGCATACTTAATAATCCAAAACTTGTGATTTATTACAATCACTTACACCTTACAGTTACAATCACTTGAGATAAGAATTTTTCTGTCGGGAAACAAACCCAAATTTTTTTAAAATAATCAACGTTAATGCTGATTATCGATTAATTGATCGAAACTATAATTAATATCAGAATAAGCAATCGATTGTTTGACATACCACCTTTCAAAAATATTAAAAATATATTTATATTAACGTAGCAAGAATGATTGTGAGTTTTCTTAAAGTGAATCGATGATGGATCGATCTTTACAAACATTGATTATCAATCGAATGAAAATTGCGATTACGGATTATCGATTACCAAAAGTATAGTAACAAGTGCATGGCAATCTCTGAATCAAAGTCTTGTTCTTGCACCGTTTTAAATGCTAGTACGCAGTGGTGTAACTAGCCCCTGTGTTTTTTTTTTGGGGGGGGGGGGCGAACATTTGTGTAACCACAAAAGACCAATGGCCAGCATGACTCCACTAGTGAAGATGTATGTAGGTATAGTCAGTAGTGTCGTGTTTTTTTTTTTTTTTGGGGGGGCGGCGAACATTTGTGTAACCTCAAAAGACCAATGGCCAGCACGACTAGTGAAGGGGTGGGTATGTGGGTATAGTCAGTAGTGTCGTGTTTTTTTTTCGGGGGGGGGGCGGCGAACATTTGTGTAACCTCAAAAGACCAATGGTCAGCACGACTCCACTAGTGAAGGTGTATGTGGGTATAGTCAGGAGTGTCATCCCAAAACAAAATGGGTGTACGCTCTTTTCTGGGTAAAAAGCACTTGATTGTGTACTACTGTACAATGAGGTGTTTGGAGGAGAGCTCCCCCAGCTAATGCGGGTCCGAGGCACACAGCCTCGAATTATTATTCGATTTTAGAGTGTGATTGGAGTATTTTACAGTTTTCCATTTTACAAACACCTTATGAAAGATATGAAAAAGGTGCAAAATCAGAAAAATATCTCAAAATCTAAATAAATAACTCGTATCAAATAGAAAATTAGCCACCCTCCCCCCCCCCCCCCTCCCCGCCACCCCGTAGTTACGCCGCTGTGTAGCACCATTTGAATGCTAGTTCGCTAGCAGTGAGCCAGATCGGTAATGGTAATCACCTGTCTCAATAACCTCGTTGACGTCGACGTCGCCACATTTCCGAACACCCAACACATAGCACATAGCACATGCTATCCATCCAGATCCTTCCCGAAGGTCAGTATAACGAAGTTGGTAAAAGTGCATCACGATGCAACTGCAGGTGTGTATTTCTGCAACTGTGCAGTGCAGGTGTTGTCTGCGACTCTGCTGCGGCATGGCATGGTCCCAGCTGCCGCTTCCAGCACTTCACATCCAGTTCAATCTTCCTAAGGTCGCGTCACCTGATACGTATTATACACACCACACCACACTATAGCTCGTGTGTTTATGTGAAGCGTAAAACCTTGTGCGACAAAACTATTGTTAACAGCTCTCGCCCCTCCCTCGCACCTTCCGCAGACCACCTGCATTTCGTTGGTTGGTGACTCTCTCACTCTCTCTCTCGCTCTATTGCTCTAGAGCTGCAGTGTTCGGTTGTCATTCATTCATTTAGTCAGTGGTTTGGTTTCGTTGTACACGCTTCGGCCATCGCACATGTTATTATCGCGATCTGTGACGTGTTGATAGCAGACTAGGTTCTCAAGGCTTCGCGAGTAGACAGTGTGCAAGTGACATAGGTCTAACTGTAAATTGCTTGACGTTTGCGTTTGTCGTTGTGATTTGTGTGCAGTGAGGGTGATCGCGTGTGGTGGTGGGAGTGCGTTGGAGGTGGCAACAGGTAGGTGTTGAGTACGTGACCATTGACTTAGTTTAATCAATTTATTTATGTGTGAGGAATATGTTTATACTGGAGTTGGCAACGACTGGGGATTCAAACCGGCCGCTCTGGCTCTTTACCGGCGATACATCAGTGGACGTGGGTGTTTACGAAAACCTCAAGAACCGATCAGATCGGATCCAACCCACTTGATCCTTCTTTTTCAGGAATCACTTAGATCCAACCTGACTACGTGATCCAACGGATCTCAGATACTTTTAACTACTAACCAGATCAAGGTTTCCGAAAACACCCAGTGAGCTATTTTCGAAAACATGACACTTTTTAATTTTCAATTTCTATTTGCGTGAGGGAACCAGACTCTTCATATGCCTAATCGTACAAGGCGAATACCATCTCGATAGCATCATGTAGTAAGTGGTGTCGTTGGGAGTATCCTCTTACCTTCTTCATCGTCGGCGACCACCCTCTCCCTCCCCCTCCCACCCCTCACCGACTCTCCCCCCGACGACGACGACGACGACGACGACGACACGAACGACAAAGTGTACGATGAGAATGACATGACACCCCTCCCTTCCCCCTGTCCCAACGGTTGACGCGCCCTTACACAAAGTAGGGCCTAATCTTCGGTAAACAGGGTTCGATCCTCGGTTGGACAAATGTCGACCTAATCATATTGGTGAGATTTTATTATTTTATTTAAAACGGCCGCGAATTCGAAAGCACTCGAATCACTATTGCGGTGGGACGAAAAAGTGAGCCTACTGCATTCGTAGCTTGTTTACGGTATTTTTTAGGAATCTACGTGCGCACTTTTGGAGGTTGGAGCTATAACCGTCTCACGAATGTGATCTACTGCCTTGGCTAGTTGAGACGACCTTGAATGGGCAAGCACCTACAATGAGCGTGATTGAATAGAAAGTTGGCCACTTGAAAAGATCTACTACTTCTTGTCGAGGAGGTGACAAAAGGAAGGAATACATTTCGATACGGTTGGGTTGGGTTGGAGTTGACCAGGGAAGCAATGGTTGGAGAGCAGTTTGGAAACAAGGAAGTGTAATATATTATGTGGAAATAAGGGTGAGAAAATATTGGGAAACCTGCCCAGGGTGCAATGCAAGGCTCTCTTCAGGTGTCTGTACTCTAGTATTTTTGAGTTTGGACAATTTTGAAGTCTGAGTGATTCGTCTACAGAAAACCTCGGTAAAAACTTTCAGTTAGGTTTGCTGGTGGCGGGATTCAACTCGAAGACCTAGCGATTCTGAGTCCCATGAGCTACCGCCTGTATCGAACATATTATCACATCATATCATCATTTGGTACTATATTGTATTCATTCGTGTCATATTATTTTAATTTTGGCTTTATTTAATTCATTATTGAGGAAGTATAATTGCATCGTCTGTAACCAGCAATAACGGTTCACGGTTGTCGCGCCCTTAAACCAAATAAACTTTTTAAAAAGTAGATTTTACTTGTAGCGACTTGTAGGTACTACACATCCAAAGAATATCCTTGTACCATGGGTACTACAGTACACATTGTGTGTTGGTGTTTTATTTAGTTGTAGTTTTTCGTTACTATGCTCAGAGTCAGAAGCTATATTGGTCAAAATATCCCCCCCCCCCCCATACCCCCTAGCTAGAGTAGTAGTTTTAGGGCGCTTCAACGGCAAAGATTATAGCAATAATTTAGAACCATTTCCTCCAATAGCGACGTCGTCAATAAAAATACAAATGGTTTAAATGGTTTACCAAATTACGGAAGGTAGAAAGAATCACTGTCCGTGTTTTGAATTCTATCTATCTGTCACAATCAGGATACGCCTCGTTTCACGTTCACACCCGTGATCCATCCCATTCTCTGCCCATGGCTCGCAATTGTTGCCTAGGTTAACTGTTTTGTTGGTGGGCAACCTATATTAGTGGCATTGCACATCTAGATTGGGACACTTTCCCAAAATATGTAGGTCAATTTCTTATTATATTATTTGTGTTGAACTTAGCTCTATGTTTTATAATTAGGTAACATATTTTCTAAATATGCTGAAAATTATCCCACCTCTGGTAAGTAGGGAGTATGTTACTCCCGAAACTAGGTGAGTTCTGTGAGTCTTCGTCGGGAACCTCTCCACCTCCCCTTGACGCCCTCATCGACGACGACAACGACGATACGCACGATTACAAAAACGACAACAGTATGAAATCCCACCTCATTTCCCTCCCGATCTGTCCAGCATCCCCTAGGCTAGAGTAGGCCTATAGTGCAATATTACCTAACGGTTGAAGCGCCCTCAATCCAAATACACCGGTATCTACCTGCCTTTCAAAATGGGTGTACTGCTAAAATGCAGATAAATGAACAAAATGCACGACTTTTATTGGAAATATTACTTCAATTGCAACGTGAAAAGTAGCAGGTCAGAGTTTTCGTAGGTTCCCTGAAAATTTCATCAAGATCAAAGCAGAAGTTTCGCTTGACAAGCAACACCAGCTTTTTTCACCAGTGTTGAATTTGAGTTTCCGCTTCCCTCGCTACGCTCCCTCAGTACCCCCCCCCCCCCAACTTTTTGATGGTGGCTGAATCTGTCATCACTGATCAGTACCATCTCCAATCACAATCTCCTTCTAAAGTCTAGTGGCTAAAAATTACTTCAAAACGTTTGAATTGCATTCCATTTTTTTAAATGGTAAGGCCTAGATCGCCGTATACAATATGTACCGGTATTTTAAAAGTATTTAAAAACAGGTACAATAATCATTCATAACTAATGTTACCACTATTGCTAATGTAATAATTTGTTTATGGCGGGCCATATTGACATTGTAGCCTCTTTTTTGTAATCGGTGTCATGGCAAATATATTTATGATCTACGTTTTATTTGTGTTCGTTATTTTAATGCTGCCTTTTACGAGTGCTTGAAAATAAATCCGTCCATTTGGTAGATTTACTAACAGTTGATCATATTATACTTAAAGGGGTATTTACCGGCTAAACTAAAAATAAAATTTAGTTACTTGTTATGAAGTTACAAAGTATCAGAAAAAATATTGAGTCCAGCCTGACCCGTTTTTTTTTTTAAATTGGTAATTTTCGAGCTAGGTCCCTTCGGCAAAAATCTCCTATCAGAAATAACATTGCGACTATCTTGATTTAAATGAATGCTTTAGGCCTAATTTTAAAACTATTTGATTTCAATCTTATTTGGATCAATTATTTAGGCTATATAAAAACATTCTTTTAATTATTGATATTGGCCAAATTCCAAATTGGAAGGGCTGGAAATGGTTAAGCATTTTTCGCAGTTCTTTAATATATACGTTGGCCTACGAAAATCATCGATTGTTTTGATCATCACGATTATCCTTTTTAGTTTTTACTATTTGTTTACTTATTTTGTAGTATAACCTTTCCTAACTTTCTATGGGTGTAGCCTAGGCGTATATATTCATAATTTTTTAATGTTATGTATGTTTAATTTAAAGATATATAATAATTCCAATGTAACATGATTGCTTGCCCCAGCCAGGAATCTGCATTATGGAATGCCAGCTAGTGAGGGTGAACGGGCGTAGGCCTAGTAGTCCCTCCCTCAGGTAAATCAATGCTAGGCTTCACGCATCCCACCCTTACGTTCACTAGGGGGTGGAACTATCTAGCTCCGGGGCACTGCCGTACCTCTGCCCACCGGATCTGCGTTGTGCGTGTGCGTGTGCGTGTGCGTGTGCGTAGTGTGTCGTGTCGCCGGTGTATGCGTGGTGTGCGTGTGCGTGTGCGTGTGCGTGTGCGTGCTCACAGAATTAGAAATTTATAGGCACTGGTACATTTTTTGAATATATTTTTTCAACACTGATAATCAAAGTTGTTATAGGCCCCCATGTATGGATTGTATGCTAAAAATATAATTTTCATGTTTAATATTAATCTAAATTTGACGCTTTTGAAACACAAGAATAATTAATAAAAATAAATTTCGGATTTTCCTTGTTAGCATTAGCACAGATTTTTTTGTTTTTAATTTTATTTTTGGATTAGATTTAATTCCATCAAAATGATAATATATCATTATAATAATTAATCGTATTTAGAATTTGTAATGTCCCTCACTGAAAAGAATCTCTTGTAGGGTAACTATCTTGGTACATTTATTTTTATGTAAGCTTATTTATGTTGGCTTACACACTTTCCATTGCTATTAGACCATATTAAATTTTAGAGTCTAGGATGATCGTACTGAACATAAAATTTGTTTTCGTTTTTTTCCCCTCATTTTTGAGTACTGATAGCACAACCTGTATGGATCTCATTTTTGAAAAGTTACATTTTCTCAATAGTTCCTACATTATGAAATTAACATTCGAAATAAGGGAGAATCTCTCGTGGGTATGTGTTCTAATGATGTGTGTGGAAGTATTGGGACGTTTTTGACAGAATTCGTTTTCAAATGTATTACAACTTTACACTTGCCAACAGCTGTTATAAGTAAGGGTGTACGCGTACTGCAATAAGCGCGCGTATTTTCCTAAGAATTCGCGCGCGATACGCCTCGTGCTCTCACATGCGCGCGTGTGTGCGCGCGTGTGCTATGTGACATGTGCCACCCCACCACATGACCATACAGCCGTGGCGACTAGGCGTTAGTGGCGCACCGTACATACACCCGATGTATTTGCCCATGTTAGTAGGCTCCGCTATTAGCGTTGAGGTATTGATTCCTACTGACCCGACGGTTGCGTAGCCCGCCGCGCTCTAAGGGCAGTGAATCCAGTCGACGTTCTGCCTATGCCAAGAGCGGGCGACATATCGGGGTACGTCCTCACGACAAAATAGACAAAAAACGAAAAAACATCGTGAAAATAGAAACATTTTCAATATAAACATGTTTGAGATTTGACTTGAGAAAAATTTCAAAAAAACACCTGTTGGAAATGGGGTAGTGTTTTAATTTTTTTTTTTGTGAAAGTGTTTTTACTTTCGAGGTCAAAAGAGGTCAAAATATTCTGAACTAGTTTAAAAAGGATTTTTGGAAATAAAGACAAAAATATTTCTAGCGCGTTTTATTCGGTTGTGTTTTTGAATTTTGTTTTTTGAGATTGAAATGTTTTTCGAGTGAAGACAGTTCGATTGAAGTACAAAACAAGATGAATTGCTGTGATTATTACCGAAATTATCATTATAATTATAGTAATCATCATTATAATCATCCTTACGAGTATGCATCCTCACAATATTATCATCATGAGAACTATTACGGTAATTATAACTCGCAATACTACCAACAGTCGTCGGCGTATTACCAATACCAACATAGCAGCTACCAACCAGGTAAAAACTTTCAGTTTATGTAATGCTAGCTATATTCACTGCTGGAAAAATCACCAGATAAGATTGAGTTTGGATTTATTTTCACGGAAACTTGTCGCTTAACTGTAAAATGTGATAAGGTTATATGTGAGCTACATACCATTAGATGTGTGCTAATAACCATGCGGGTAGTATCTATAACAGAGTATTTTAGAAAATAATTTCGCTAGTTATACATTGCAATGTAACCAAAAATAATTGTTATAATTCGAAAGTAAATTTTACAAGTCAAAATACATTTTCGACACACGATCTTTCCAAATTATTTTTCATATTCATCCTAAATGAAACGACAATGTTGAAATAACTTTCGAAATCTTAAATATAGCCATACTTTCAAGGACACATCAACTCATCTCAATATAAAAGAAAGTTGTTACAAAAGATCTACCACAACCTTAGTTATGTTGTTGTTTTTCATAGTTGTCAAAAATAAATCAGAAAAATAATATTGGTTTTAAATTTCAATGATGTAATAAAGAAATTAATGAGAATGTATATTGAAAAAGTTGGGTTTCAATGTATGTTCGTGTATGGTCTAAACTCTAAACAGTTCGAAATAAAAATGACGGGAGTGTCCAGTGTGAGACACGAGGTCATGTATGAACAAATGTATGAGCGTTGAAAAGAGCGGGATTTGTTCGGAAGTTTCATGACAGTGGTGAAGGGTGTGGGACCTTAACGCAAAAAGGCATGGCGTTATTATTGTTGTGCAAAGTACATATTATATAAATCCACGCTCTTTAGACCTATAGGAATGATTAAAGCTGGCCTGTGTTAAAGCTTCGTTATTGGAGAATCGTATTGAGTGTGGGAGTGTAACAAGCGAAGTGAAAACATTGTTTATCTACCCTTGAAAAACGTATCGGCTACTTCATGTTTTTTGTTGTGCTTTCTCAAAATGATTAATTTGATGAAATTTGCATGGAACCTTAGAAATCACTAATCTATAGCAACGATTTTGAGTGGCACCAAATTAAACATTTCTCATAAAAATAGTATTTTTTTACGGTTGTCTTATTTGCCGGTATTTATTATAATTTATAACCATCATCAAGGTTTGCACTGTTGATTGATACCACTTTTTAATAATTCCTTGGTGAAAACGATGTAAGAAATAATGTAAAAGCATAGGAAATAAAGCTTAAGAAACCAAAAACGTTCATCCTTCAACGCTACTATAAATTACATTCGCGACCCCCCCCCCCCCCTTGACTGGAACGTGAACGCAGGCCTCTAACCTGCCACTTTAGATCGCGATTATCCTTGTTGATGTTCGACTTTAGGTCTCAAAATCAATCGATTACATCATAAGAAAGTGACAATAGGAATGAAGAAAAAATATGTATTGAGAGAAAGTAGAAATGACAAGTAGAAAGAAGAAAGGAGAAAAAATATTCAGGCAAAGAAACAATGATGAATTCGTGATGACAGTTTGTCAATAAAGCATCGCATGGCGTAACAGTTATTGCACGTGACAAAGTAATTGTATTGCTTCAGATCATTTGCATATATCCTAATGAACTTTCCCAACAAGAAACATAAAATTATTGTTAGCATCATTAATTATAAAGTATTGATTAAAAGTGTGGGTTGATTACCGTCAAAGGACATTCACATAATTGTAATTATACCAGTCATTATAAAATATAATCATCATAAATATAACAATTTGCTGATTTTATACACATCGTAGTTTTTATTGCATGTACATTATACAATTTTTTCGTATTTTTATAAAAAAAAATTATAAACACAAAATATATAAAATTTAAAGTATATGGACAAATTGCTATACTATAACTATATAATTGCTATAAATACTTAATTTGACCAAGAGCATATAAACACTATATTAAGAGCTATATAATCAGCCAACTTTGACGACAAGAACATAATTCTAGTAGACATTATACAATCGCCAAGTACATAAATCACCTGTTTCTGTAAAAACTCCTCTCCATCTACCTTCCTTTGCAACCTTACAACCATACAACTTTACAACTTTTCACGTTACAACCTTACAACCTACTACCTTAAAAAAGCTGTATATATGTATACGTGAATTATTACATCCTGTTAATTAATTTTCAAGTTCAATGTGTATCCTTGCAAATAAAATACTTGCTATTCCCTTAGAAATTTCGAGTTCCTCACAAAATTTAATTTCTTCTGTGAACTTGAATATGATTTTTGCCACGTATAATATCATCATTGAGTACTCAAAGGTATTATTAACTTGTTGTTATTGAATGGGACAACAATGTCACTCATAATTGTTTATGAATAGCACTTACATAATCTGCACGCATACCTTACAATTTTGACTTTGAAAAGTATCTAAGTTTAGGGTAGGTCTACTCTGCATTTGTAGACTCAAAAATTACATCATGTTATAATTGTATTGCATAGAATTAACCAATGATTTATGATACCCGGTCTCAATATATTTGTCAAAGGTGATGATAGTAATAAGTAATTTTATGTAGAATCACAGTGTTTGTCGAAAGTATAGTCATACAGTTGAGGAGCAGATCTAAACCGTGTGGGAACTACCTAGGGGAGGTCATGGGTTCGTCTCCCATATCGGGTATACGGATGTTTTGAGTTGTGCTTCGTTCTATAGTCCGTATCAAACAACAAACACAATGTGTACAAATATATACATTTAAAGTGGGAACAACATGTATGTAATGTTTAACTTGTAACTCTGTTATCACTGTGTCAGGCTACAGAGGGCCACACTTGCCCTGTATTAGCCTTCCTGCTCTATGGGCAGGTAAAATTCAATAAAATAAAAAAAACACTTACACTTACACCTATACCAACTACTAATCCTATACCTATATTTACACTTACATTCTTACACTTACTACACCTACACTTACGACTACACTTACACTTACACCACCTATACCAACAACTAATCCTATGCCTACACTTTCACCTACAAATCTATACACTTACGTTAACCTGCACCACTTAGATATACACTTACATTCTTACACCTACACCTATTATACGCTATTATACCTTGTACACCTCATAAAGGGATCAACTGAAGCAAGTGTTGCTATAATTGTATTTACTTGGTTTGCTTGTAGCGCTATTATTGCTTCTTCTAATCGCATCGCTCTAATGTAACGATCGAAGACTAATCGTTAAAAATAGATATTATTTTATGTCCTTAGGCGCTAGAATAAAATAGCAGAGTTTAACACTAGGATGTATTAAAATACTCGAAGTTTAGCCCAAAATTGATTCCTGAAAATGTGTAGGTTTGTAATGGTAGCTATTTACTTTTCGAGTGATGACAGTTTATGCGTTGTAGTAAAAAGTGAACTAGACATTTTCACAGAGTTTACAATTAAAACTTAGTATTTTAATTTCTCGCAATTCTCCTTCGTGTCCCTAGTAAAACATAAATCAGAGCTACACCCACCGCTTGTTATACACGTGGGCGTTTCCCTGTAAGATCAACATGCTGATTACAATGATGTACTGTCCAGTTACGCACGGTAAATGCACCTTAGGCAAGACTGTCGCATTCGCCTACATGAGACTAGGAGGATTTGCATGTGTACTTTACATTACTTATTACTTGTACATAGGGGTTGTGTAACCTACAGGAAATATATAATTAATTTAATAATTTTACTAGGGCGCTTCGCGTTGATGGATGAGTGTATTTTATTATTTTTTATATTTATTTTTATTTATATTGATTTATTTTTATATTTATTTAGTTTTTAGTTTTACGTTTTCTTGGTTCGCCATTCAACAAACGCAAACGTTGCAAACGTGGAATTATTTTTTAGTATCAAAGTATTGCACGTCAATCTCTTTGGATATTCCAACCAATAATAAAAAGCAGTAAAGAAATGCAAATTTAAAACTAATTGACAATGTTTTAATGTCCTTCACAACGAAATTGTACTAATGTTAATATTTAAAACACATATATACGTGTGATTTTGTGAGAAATATTACTTCGTAATACTCAACCTTGCTACAGGTCGAGTCATAAAATTTTATTTTATATAAACAGCGTTTTGCCTTTTATAAGGATTACCTCAAGACATAATAACCATAAACATTAATTTACATTTATACATGTTGCATTTAAGCAAAAAGTAAAATTCACAATTAAGAAAACAATGAAATGAAATAATGAGATAATACAGGTCCCTTGACAATTCCATTGATATAGCCATAACCGATAAATGGCGAAGAAATGTTTAGAAAATAGAAAAAATCGTCGAAGTGAGAATTTATGAGAAATCGTTTTCCGATTGCATTGAAAAACGTAGCCGGTCTAAATTCGGAGATTTCGGGGTGCCTGCATATTTCATGAAGATCAGAGTAGCCGTTTGACCGGTAGAGTGCGAACAAAAACAAGAAACAAATAAAAATCCTAGATTTTTTTCTCCGCTTCGTCAAATCATGTCTTTGCTACGCTCATCCAATAAGATAAAAAGCATTTAAGCGATTTTAGTGCGTCATATAATTTGTACATGAGATAAGAAAGCCTTATTTTGTAAACTTGTATTGTTGTGATTGAACTCATAACCATACATTACGCTATGTCACCGGTAATACACAATCAAATTTCAATTACCAATAAATTGTATTTTGGTTTTTATTAACAGGTCTGTTCTTGTCGGTTTATGTAAATTCAAACACATTTATAAAAAAGTCTGCTGTACTCATCAGCTTACCTGTTGTGTTGTGACTTTCTCGATTGACTTCGGGAACAAAATATATTTATTCTGATGACACGTTCAGGGTGTAAGAATATTATGAAGGCGGGAACGAATCTCAAAATTTGTTTTTTGAATTGGGAAAATATTGGACAAACACCTTCAGTCCGTATTGACGTTGGCGGGTACCGAACCGGTGACCTTCCAAACTAGAGTGCTGTGTGTAATATCTAAGCTACATATCGGTAATTTAGACGATATTTGAGAAGGAATGTCCAAAACAAATCTAGTCGCTCTTCGAATGGGGAAATAGTAAGAAAATCTTCATTCAGGATTTGCTGTAACTGGAATCAATCCCACAACTTTCGGATTTCTTATCTAATTTTCTTGCTCCAGTCACCTTACTTCATTGGTGAGGGATACACTACCTTCGCCCTCACGTCCCTCACCAATCAAATCGATTAACATAAACCTTATTTTATTTACATTCAATCATAGCCAACGATATAATTGTTGACCTTGCAATCTTAAATCTCGCCAAAGTAACAAATCATAGTTATCAGTGTCAAATTAATGCAAATACCATGAGGGTGTTGTGACTCTGACCTTATAAGGTGACAAAATGTATTTAATTAATATAATTATAATTTTTAATCTGAATAATTATAAGGTTTTGAATGTACACACAATCGAATTGTATGTAAGTTTTTCTGTATAGTGACTGAACATCATTTACGAATATTATTTTATCATCATCATCATCATCATTATCCATCGCCGTTTCCTGCTTCTGGCAGGGTCAGCTTGGATTTAGCAACCAAGTTTTTACACTTCTTTCTATCCTCCCACAAACGTATCTCTTCCACATCTTCCCAGATCTCTCCTCTTGCCTCCTAGTCTCCTGCTATGATATCCTTCCATCTCTTTCTTGGTCTATCCCCATATTCTTCTTCCTTCTTCAATCCTTCTTTCATACTTCTTTTAGGCATCCTACTTTCCTCCATTCGTTTCATATGTCCATACCTTCTCAACCGTGTCCTTCCTATGAAATTTCGAACTAAAATCCAGATAAATGATAAGTTTTTCAGTTTGACCACATTTTTTTTTTGTAAATTAAAAAAAAAATCCCATTGCAATGGGATGAATTGTACCTTTTTTAGAGAAGATTGAAAATACTCATCCGCACAAATTGCTAAAAATGTGAAAATTTTGGTTTTTCCCGGAAATGTAATATCATTTGTAATTTTTTTAGATACGCAAACTCTAAAATATACAAAAAAATTCAGAAAAAAAATCTTTCAGAAATGCGCTTAAAATTTTTAGATTTGAAGTAAATCCAAAATTTAACTCAAATTCCTAAAAAATCGTGCTAAAAAATATTGAAAAATATCAAAATACTCAGGGAAAAAATGAGAAAAATGAATTGTTTGCTGAAAATGACCTGATTAACACCAATTAAGTTAACTTCTCTACACCTCTGATTTTTATCATTTATAAAATGTGAACTAATACAGACCATGTATTTTCCCACCAGTCGTACATGGCTCAAGCTGCCAAGCAGACTTTTCTCAACGTCCATCAGTTATTTATCAACTTCTTAGCGTCACATTTGCATTGATTTTACACTAATTAAATTACGCCCTAAATTCTCGTACTCGCATGGTAAAAAACATTTACCATGAACATGTAGACTGTTCTTATCCAAAACTCATTGACGGGAAGCGATTTATTTGTAACATTCATTGGCGCAGAGAATAAGTTTATAATCAAGTGGTCGAAAATATATTTGGCGTTATTGGACTTTAAAAAAAAATGTCGGCTCCTGCAAAATATGGAGTGTAATTTTTAACTAAGTGGTCAATTAGTATTGTCCCAAAGATGAGTTATGAGTACCGGTAATATTCTTTTACGAGTTTGGAATCGTGTCCAGCCGCTTGGTTGCTATTTCCTCTTTGAAATACCTAAAAGATGTGAGTTGGAGATCGGTTGAAAGTTGAGACTTGAGAATGATAATTATTGTGATGGTTCGTCCAAAAGAATGCGATTTAGAAGTTGAAAGATTATGAAAAACACGAGACTGTACTCCGTTGAAGATAGCCCCTTAGAGTATCGGGCTACCCCCCCCCCAGACACTCCCTCCTATGCTGGTCAACATTCCTTCCCTATCCACCATTACTCTCTTGTTTACACTCTCTGCAGTATTCTTTCTTTCCATAACCAGGCAATTCTGTAACTTACCTATAGTAATTCCTTTTTGAAACACTTATCGTGTGTTGTGTTTTAAATTAATTGATAAATATATTATTTTGTAATAATTAACTTGAACTTGCAAGTGAGTAAAATGTATTTATATAATTGACCCGACCAAGCACAGCCTGACTATTATTATTATGGTACTCAGTCACAGCGTTCACTGAGAAAAGCATTGGAAAATTTTTCAGAGTCTGGTTTACCAGTTTGTATCAATACGATGGCCATCATAGATGCATATAAAATGAATACATAAAATTCATATTTAGAGTCAACGTGGGGTAATCTTAGCTGCGAACCAAGCCAACTCTGTAGGCACCGACACCATCGACGACGAGCAAACAATGGTCAACCAGAGAACCAATGGGAACGCCAATCCAACTCGTTGGACACAACTAAAAATTAATCTCGGTTTAACGCTCAAAATACCTGTCAGTTCGATGGTGTTATTCCTTTGGTTAGACGGTAAATAAATAAAATAAATAAATCATACAGCGGTATACCATAGTCTATAAACGACATCGAACATAATATAGCAGTTATGCAATATATTCAAATATTAGACACGCGAAAGGTGAAACGTATAATTTTACAGATGTGAATTAATAAATATCAAATAAACACAATCACGTTAGCCTTGGTTTGTGTTTAATCGTTGTTTTTTTTCGTAAATTGCGGTAAATTAGCCGTGATTGCTTTCTAGAGTAAGTAGTTGCGGTTGTATACGGTACTGTACCTACGTCATCCAAGGCCACTTGAACTCTCTGTCTGCACCTAGAGCCGATCTGAATGCCGCATACATTGATCGCTGGAGACCTATACAAGTACAACACAATTAAATCAATGCCATAAGACGCCTCTTGCGTAATGGAGTTTGCTGACGTTTGTCTGTGTTGGGGGTGGGTGGTGGTGGCGGGGGGTGGGGGGGGAGTTTCATTCTTACATTCCTCCATATATTATATGCCTTCTTATTGTCGATGTAGCCTATATGTCTTTGCTATAAACTATAAACGCTTTTTCTAGTCACGTTGATGGATGAGATTTTTTTTGGTTGATTATCGGCCCAAATATCACGAAAAATTGTATTAAAAATCTGTGGAAAATCGTAAAAGTACGATTTCTATGAGAAATATTTCTTCAAATGACTGTAAAATCATAACATACCGTATATAATTTCAGTATCAAGATCATAGTAGCCGTTTGTCCGGTCGCGGGCCAAATATCACGAAAATATCCGGAAAAAATCGTAAAAGTACGATAATAAGAAATATTTGATCGATTGTACCCAAAAACGTGGCAAGTCTAAGTTCAGAGATTACGAAGATCCCCTCAAATTTTCATCAAGATCGCATATGCCGTTTGCCCGGTAAAACGCGAACAGACAAGACAAAAATCCCCCAAAAAAACACCCGAGCTATTTTTTTTTTTTTTTGGGGGGGGGGGGGTCAGTGAAATTGAAGTCTTCGCTTCGCTCATCCAATGATCTATATACCTTCGATTCATTCGGGATGTGAAGAAGAAAGAACAATGTCAAAACTTGATTTAAATATGCTTTCGCTTGAATTTTTTGTGAATATAATATGTTCGTACCTACCTCTATGCCTCAACTCCCCCCCCCCCCCCCTCCCTCCCAATTTCTTGGCACGAGTCTTTTATGACGGTCAGTTGCTCTACAGTGGTCATCACAAAAATACATCATTATAAATTTTAAACCCCACAATGCTTTATTTTCCCAACCATTGATAGAAGACCTCACTTGGCCCTTTGTTTCATAACAAATATTGAAACTATACATAAAATACAAATCATTGTTCTATAATCACAGTTAGGCTATGACACTTATATTACTAGGAAGCTTCGCGAACGCTTTTTCTGGCGCGTTGTTGGATGAGCGTAATTTTTTTTAACGAAAAAAGCGTAAAATTGCGATTCAAAAGAAATTATTTTTCGATTACGCTCAAATTTCACACGAATATATTAATTCATAAAATGAATGTTCTATGAAAAATCATTACAATCGGATAAAGCATGTAGGTGTTATAAGCCGAAGAAATTTAAAAAATCGAAAAAACGTAAAATTACGACTATCATGAAAAATAATTTTTCGATTGAGCTAAAATTTCACACGAAAATATTAATTCATAAAATTAAAGTTCTGTGAAAAAATCATTTTAATCAGATAATGCATGCATGTAGGTGTTATAAATCGAAGAAATTTAAAAAATCGAAAGAAATCGTAAAATTGCGATTTTCATGAGAAATAATTTTTAGATTACGCTCAAATTTCACGCGAATATATTAATTCATAAAATTGAGGTTCTGTTAAAAAATCATTACAATCGAATAAAGCATGTATAGGTGTTATAAGTCGAAGAAATTATTAAAAAATCGAAAAAAATCGTATAATTGCGATTTTCATAAGAAATAATTTTACGATTGCGCTCAAAAACGTGGCAGTTTTAAGTTCAGAGATTTCGAAGGCCTCCATAAAATTTCATAGCAATTGGAGTATCGGTTTAGCCGAAATCGTGTTAACAGACACACAAAAATACAGAAAAAAAAAAACATTCCGTATTTTTTTCTCCAGTGTAGTGAAATGGAATCTTCGCTTCTCTCGCTATGCTCGCTACGCTCATCCAAAAAGAACAGAGTAATATTTAGAGTACTTTACAGCGGATTTTATCGAAAATAAGCAATAAAAAATCACAACATCTAAAGCAAAAACATTTCCTATTTATTTAATGCTGATTTTAATGTTCATGAGCGTCTATGGTTAGCATCGTCATTACATAAAACCGAGATTTGCAGCTCAAAATATTAATCAAATTGATTTAAACTGACTGAACTTTCTTTAGCCATCGGCGATTGCTCCAAAGGAATTTGAGTTCGACGCCCGCATAATGCATGGATTTTGCAATTTGTTATAAATTCTCATCGGCTGTCACCATTTACCGCCTTGAAAATTTATAATGACATCGTTGGAGGCGTAACGCACAAAATTAAATGAAATAGCCTAAAATAAATTTACATAAATTACTGTTATTATGTTTAATTAATGCAACATTGTTTAAAAAATAAATAACTGTGAAGTGGAGTTACATTTTGAGTTTCTTCTTCATTTAGGCCTACATATTAAATTATTTTTCAAGGATCATCACAATACAACTTAAATAGTGCTCGTAAGATTAATTATTATTCTAAATAGTCGTCAGTATTCACGAGACAGACATGTAAACGGCACGCTCGTAAGCATTCAAATTAAGATGTACACTGCTCTGGAGAAAAATTGAAACTATACATACGAGAATTCTAAAATGCACATGACAGATATTTTTATGCTGAACAACACACAACAAACAGAATTGATGTATGTAATAAACCCTACTACACCATGGTTACGCATAAAGTCAACGCAACGGGAACAAGAAGAGGTTGCTCCCGTCTAGTTGACTTTACGCTAAACAATGGTGAATAGTAGGGTTTATTACATACATCAATTCTGTTTGTTGTGTGTTGTTCTGATAAAAATATCTGTCATGTGCATTTTAGAATTCGCGTATGAAGTTTCAATTTTTATCCAGCGCGTTGTACATCATAATTTGAGTGCTTTCGAGCGTGCAGACGAGTACATGTTTGTCTCGTGAAGATTCTTCATAACACAAGAACCAGCTTCACTGCTTATAATTAATACGCGATTTTAGATAATTTCTAGCATAAATAGAGGCATTAACATGAGAATAATGCGTTTACTTGTTTTCATTTTTATTTTTAGTCAATTAACATTACAATAATAAGTTGCAGCTGGTACTGGTTTGCATTTTGTTACTCTTGTTACCTAGAATCAACCTTGTACTGATTCTGCGTTGCTGACTATTTTATCTCTTAATCGTTGTTTCAAATCAAATGTTTCCCGTGTGTATTATTTTGTTAACAATAAGTCACCAACGGATTAACAGGGAATGGGACACATTCGCCTGTTATCAAATAGCTATATTCGCTCGGCCAAGATGCATCCGGCGTATATGAAACTTTGTAAAGTTGTCAATAAAGCATTCATGGACAGCCCTGCGGTCATAGATTTTCAAAATTTTGAAAAAACGAATATTGTCAATTTTGGAGTTTTTAACGAAATTAAAATTCGTGAAAAGTAATTTTTTTTATAAATTATTTTAAAACAAAATTTTAACGAAATCAAAATTAGTGAAAAGTTAAAACAAAAATTGGAAATGTGTTACTGCAGAGCCCTATATATCCACATTCACGACATATGTTCAAAATTTCAAACACTTGTGGTGTCAGTCGGCCGAGCGAACAGCAATTTGTCTAAAACGCATGTCCTATACTCTCTTGTAAATTTTTGGGTCCCGGTCTTTTGTACTAAATTTTAAAGGTATGTTTTGACTTCCCCGTGTTGCAGACTACGTGTACAACCCCAAGGAGGCGAGGATCAAGAAGGCGATCCGAGATCAGACCAGGGAGAGTAACCGGATGTTGAACTACAAGTCTCCGTCGCCGACCAAGAGGAGCAGCTCGGCGACCCTTGGGAGCGTGAGTAGGCCCTACACTTACTCTCTTTATCCGTATGTATACCGACAGTGTCGGCGACCGGATGTGAGAGCCCTACACTTACTTCTTTAGTTGCGTTGCTAACTCGACAGTTTAGTGCGGCGTACCATATCGGTCAGCAGTAGAGTAAGGTGACCAAGTCTCTCTTTATCCTAAATGTTACCGACCGTGTCGGCTGACAAATACGGAGTTATATGGTCCCAAGCCAGTACTCCTTCTGGTGGCGTAGTAGCCCTACATTTTAAGCTTACTAATCGGTCACTGCAGTTTACATTAAGTAGGCCACTACACTTACTCTCTTTATCCATTAGTGTTGGCGACCCTTGGAAGCGTGAGTAGGCCCTACACATTACTCGCTTGATCGGTCACTGCAGTTAGAACGTAGCCTACATTACTTTCTTAGTTGCAATTGCACAACATACACTTAGTTTGCGTGTTCTTATCTTTGCTTAAATAAAGTGGACCAAGCCTGACATAATGTCAACTCGTTGGCGAAAAATAAATGTCCAAGTCCGTATTATGTGCCATCTCAAAAATGTCCTTACAATACTCAATAACAGAATTATACAGTGGTCCAAGCCGACTGTAACTCGTTTTTGTTTTTGACATGGCCACTTTATCTAATGGTCATTAGAACGTGATATTGTCTAGAATACTTTGGTGTAGTGCCATATTTCATAATCCCTCCAAATCTTTAAAACAAATATTTCTCCAGTGAGAACAAGTTGATTTAGATTTAGAGGGGGATGGAAGGGAAGTGGGAGGGCGTCGTGGTCAAATTTGGCGCATACAATTCACTCTTGAAAAACGACAGCCAATAGGCCTAGCCTTTACCTTACACACTCAAAAAATATCGAAATATAAAGATTGTCCAATCTTTAATGTACCGTTCTACGTTTGCGCACTATAAATACGTGAAATCACTTCTTACCAATCTTGGCAAAATTAAATTTTCACTTTTTTTATGTTATAGCTATGGTTATAGTTCGTGCAACTCAAATCTTCGCTTCCTCATTGCAATTTTTTTTTAATTCGATTCGATTTGGTGTTATTGGTAAATGTTTAACTATTGTTATTCCCTCTACTTTGTGTAAATTCCCGCTCGCTCTGTCTTTCTCAAAACTAAACCTAATCCTAATTCCTCACTAACTTCTCGAAGTAGACGTTGATTTGTGCCTTGCACTTAATGCGACACTTCATTGCTCTCTGCAATTCCAACAGCTCCTCATTCATAGTTACAATTAAGTCCTCTCCTTTTCATAATCCCCACCTTATTTTTAACTAGATCTCTAACTCCTCTCTCGAGTTGAGAATTGTCTTTCACATAATCTATTTGTCAAGACTCGTTATGCAAATGGTCGTGTCATTTTCTCAACTGACGTCGACGTTTCTACATTTCTGTCTCGTTACCCTCTCATAATCTCCATCCGCTTCGTAACTCCTGCAACAATTTCTGGAGACATCAGATAATAAGAAAACACTTTTTATATCGTCTACATTTTTATCCCAAGTATTTGATTGTTTAAAAGTTTGATCCCGTCTGAGCCCGGGGGAGTCTAGGGTATTTCTCTGCCGATAGTTCATCTCGCAAACCTCAAGTAGTTTTCTCCCCGATACCAGAGGCGAGCTCTGGCCGTCGGAGTAAGACCCTTCCTCTTGCCTGTTAGTGGAACTGCCCAGCACGGGTCTGTCCTCCCCAAATCTTTAGGCAATCAAGGCAATTAATTTACTTAAAAAAAAACTTTTTCCTCTTTACTATAATTAATTTTGGTATGAAATTGTATACGCTTTTAACGGCAGAATGTTTTCGAAATATAATTATATTTTTAAGAAAAAGCTTCATATTGCTACAAAAAGTTCAACGAGACAGTACAAAACCGATGTTGAGAATCATTATGTATAATTAAAGAACGGAACCTTGGAGAACGAAATACGAGAAAAGTTGAACTCATAAAAGTCTGGAAGATGGAAAAACGCGTTTCCTCATAAAAAGAATACGTCAAAAGAGGCAAACCGATACCCGCCAATTATGGTGGGGTTTTAAATTGAGTTTCACAGACGTTCAAGAAATAACGAGGTCAGGTTAGGACGTTTAGAGAGGCAAACTCGCAAGTTCTTGTTGCAAGAATTATAACTACTGGTACAAACTAATTTCATTACATTCCCGCTATGTTATGTTTTGAGTAAACATTAAACGTGCATTACAAACCTACAGTTGGAACAATAAGTTTAGAAACTAACTACACGCTGTCAACAAAATAATAATGATAAATATTACTCTGTAGTATAGTATAGGGGTACGTGAAAATAGCGTTTTGTGAATATATTTAATTTTACATAGTAGTATATCTTTAATTCGTTTATACACATTTTTATTCAGTTGATATTAATTCAACCTTGATGACATAATTTCGAAATAAAATATGAAAATACTTCATATACGCAAGTTTTTGAAAGTTGCAAAAAAAAAATAGATGCTACAAAACGCTATAAAATGACACTTGAAAATGCTATACACGTACCTCTACTTTGCAGCCTACACTATTTACACAATTTTCAGTAACACTAGTGGACGGAGCTAATTGCTGAACTAACTGAATGACACTTGACATTAAACTTTCACGTATTTTAGTAAATCAACGTTATATTCGTATGAAAATGTCACGTTTGATGTAAACTCATTTTTGTCAGGAAAATAGTAAATCAATCATGCTTTAAAAAGTTATTTTTGTGTGCTTAAGTGAGCAATCAAAACACATTTTGTAGTATCGAAAATAATTTACAATATGCCTTACTAAATCCAATTTAATTTTGTCCCGTGACAATTTTTTTTTTTGGATTGTGTAGTTTAATAATGCAAACAACGATTGAGGAAGCTTCGCAAACGCTTTTTCAGGCGCGTTGTTCGATTAGCGTAATTGGTGCATTGAGCTGCCATGTGTTCATGAGTAATAATTTTTTCGATTGCGCTCAAATTTCACAAGAATATGTTAATTCATGAAATTAAGGTTCTGTGAAAAAATCATTACAATCGGATAAAGCATGTAGGTGTTATAAGTCAAATTTCTATTTTTTTAATCGAAAAAATCGTAAAATTGCGATTTTTATGAGAAATAGTTTTTCGATTGCATACAAATTGCACATGAATATATTAATTAATAAAATTAAGGTTCTGTGGAAAACATCATTACAATCGGATAAAGCATGTAGGTGTTATAAGTCAAAGAAATGTTTTTTAAATCGAAAAAATTGTAAAATTGTGATTTTCAAGAAAAATAATTTTTCGATTGCGCTCAAATTTCACACAAATATATTAATTCATAAACTTAAGGTTCTGTGCAAAAATCATTAGAATCGGATAAAGCATTTAGGTGTTATAAGTCGAAGGAATTTTTAAATAATCGAAAAAAATCGTAAAATTGCGATTTTCATGAGAAATACTTTTTCGATTGCGCGCTCAAAAACGTGGCAGTTCTAAGTTCAGAGATTTCGAAGGTCTCCAGAAAATTTCATCGCAATTGGAGTATCGGTTTAGCCGGAATCGTGTTAACAAACACACAAAAATAAAAACAGAAAAAAAGAGGGAAAAAAACATTCCGGATTTTTTTCTCCAGTGTAGTGAAATGGCATCTTCGCTTCGCTCGCTACGCTCATCCAAGAAATGAGGGAGCGAAGCTACCAAATAAGCATCACTTTTCTGTCCGTCCGTCTGTGTGTGTGTGTCACGTCTCACGATAAATAACCGAACACGACGTCCGATTGACAAGCGTTTTATTCTTGTGAGCATTGCCCTTCAAGAAGAGTTTTTCTGAAAGTTTTTGGTGACCCTTGTGGTAAGGGGTGAGTGGATACCCCCCCCCCCCCCAGAAAGTTTGAAAAATCATGACCCGGCACCTCCACCATTAACTAACGCGCGAATAGGCAACGAACCCTTCTCAATACTAAGTTTAATTTACTACCCCGTTATTTGGAGTATTAATCGAAAATAAAACCAAAGTATGTCGTCGTAAGAACGTGATAACAAGTGATTATAATTACCCCCCCCCCAACAAGCGATTATAATTCCCCCCCCCCCCCCCAGAACCAACAAGTCAACCCTTGTGTAATTCAAGAGTTATTTATAGAGTGCAGAAAGTCGTTTGTATAATAGCGAAGGTGTTTTAGACCATTACCACGTGTCCATAATGTTAAATGTTCCGTGTTGGAATCGCATTCATTATTCTTGTGTTCTTTCACTGAGCTCAGCTTGGAAGACTACAGGGCGATTAGTGTAAGGAAAACTACTAGAGATGGCTTGGTTGACTATAGGGCGATCAGTTTAAGGAAAACCACTGGACCAGTGGACGTTTAATGAATTTCCTTAGGCTGATGGTCATATATTTATGCCCCATGGCATCCAGTGTGATTTTACTTAGATAAGCCTTCTTACTTCACAGACTTTAGTGGTTTTCCTTAGAATTATATTCACCCCATGGCATACAGTACATATTCTCCCCGTATATACAACTTTATATTGACAATATATATATAACTGTGTATACGTTGATCAGTGTATGAATACGCTAGAAAAGGCAGGGTGCTATAGGACGATCACTGTAAGGAAAATCACTGTGTACGGCTTGTTGTGCTATAAGGCGACCAGTTTAAGGAAAACCACTAAAGTCTGTGAGGTATATCATATGACAGCTAATCTAAAAAAGATCCCACTGAATGCCATGGGGTATTTAAATGGCTATCAGTCTAAGATAGGGCCTAGTTCATTTGAGGTCGTAAACCCCTGAATACCAGCCAGAAGATAATACTAAATTAAGAAAATCTACTGGATGCCTTGGGCTTGGGGTAACCTCTCTTAGATATGGGCTGATCAGTTTGGGAGCCACATTAGCTTTGACTGTATGTATAGGGGGCAAATCACTCGAGCACACGGATTTTACTTTCTTGACTTTGTTTATACTTCGTTTGAACATGGAGTTAAATATAGTACGGTTTGAATGAGAAAATTATATCAAGATTCACTCATAAGATAATATCACTGAATTGTCTTACAAGTTAAATACGGTCGAGATCGATGAATACGAAGAATTAGGTTGCCTACAAGAAGAGTATGTTTGGTTGACAGGTCAATGGCTTTAGTGTTACTGGGAAATTCGCAATGAATTGGTGTGCAGTTATTATACCGGGAAATCGTTGTGAATCCCTCCTCGGGAAAATTCGTGGAAAACGATAATAGCTTCGCGGAAAAGCGTCACTAAATCTTTGTTACGTAATTTGTGCTTGATAAAACATCGACAAAAGGTTTTTTGTTTCATAGACATGGATTGTGTTGTTTAAGGGGCAGAATAGACACAAACATAAGTCTCAGGTTCGCAAGAAAGTTTTGAGTTAAGTCGAGTTGAGGTGATGTTACGTTGAAACTTCAATGAGTTCGTGTTATGTTTAATTACTTTCGAGGCTATATTTAGGAGCACATTTAACATAGATATTGAACACCTATTGTAGGCTAGATTAGCAGTCTTCAATACCTCCGCACAGGCGCGAGCGTAGCAAATTGAAGCGTCGAAAATCCAATTCAAGATGGCGATTTGGCGTTTTAATTGATGCTTTTTTAATGCAATTAAGTATTTTACTGGATTGTTTGATATGGTTTTAGCTTGTGCAGCATGGGATTAAACAAACAGAAACAATAAGACGTTATTGAATAAGGGAATTTAGTAATCATATTTGATGTTAAAGGCTAATATGCTCAGCTGTCAAACTGACGGCCATCTTGAAAAATATTCGGTCTACAAATCGCTCCCATTTAGTTAGCATGCAAACTGGGATTTCAAGATGGCTTCTAATTGTCACGAAAGTGGACCAATGACTGCTAATCTAGCCTACAATAGGTGTTTAATATCTATGACATTTAATCCCCGTCTGGGCCCGGGGTAGAATATAGACCAGAGCATGTATATGCTAATAGTATAATAGACAAGAAAACAGGCAATGTCCTTATTAGCAATCATTATTACTAGGCTAATTATTCACTCTCTCACATGAGAGGTTGTGTATCCATACCATGTAGGAATCGAGTGAGTTAAACCTTTAGTGAAATTAGGTTCAGTCGCAGCTGATTTTTCAAGGTTTGACCTTTTGGTACGGTTGAAGTTTGGTCACTTCCAAGTTAGAAAGCACTGGAATCCCCAGTGCTCCTTCCCGCCTGTGGTTATATATGTCCCGCACGGGCCTGTCTCTCACCAGATCTATTTAGGTTGATTGGCGCATTTCGTAAGGGTTGACGCACCCTTAAATCAAATTCCCCTAACAAACTAACTTGCAATTTTTAACCAGCCCTTGCTTTACTTTTTAGTCTTGCAGCGAAAGCTGCTTTGCTTAAATTTAAAATAAACATAGAATAACTTTAGGATAGACATCAAATAATGTTTTTTTTTAAATTTATTTAACTATCTATGTACAGAATAACTTAAGGATAGACATCAAATAATTTTTTTTTATAATTTTTTTAACTATCTATATAGCGAAAGTGAAGATGAGAAAATGAAGGCCCCTCCGTGCATACACCAGTGTCCACGTACACTCACCGCCAAATGTTACGCTTCAATCCCCTCTTACAGTTGATGGGGTAATTTAATTATGTAATACTCCCTTGCTGACATGTCTAACAAGGGAACTTATTGAATGAACTTTCATTAGTGATTTACTTATAGAATCCACTTTCCCGCGCAACTTTACAGCTCATAACCCTGCGCCATTCACGGTATCATAACATTGCGCGGAGTCAACAAGAATTTAATGTGTTTGTTTGTTTGTTTATTTGTTTGTTTGATTAGGCAAGGTCGTATCTGAAAATAGTATTATTGTATTGATCGTACTTCTTATGACATGCGCCCTCTACATCGCTATTCCTACTACGATCATACAGATTATGAATGGGTTTTTCATTCAGTGTTACTTGTTGGTGGTAAGACACTTCAATGCGTTATATAGGGCTATTATTCTTACCACCAGCAATGTGCAAGTGAATTATTGCATTCGTGTTTTTTAAACCACCAGCGCCAAGCACTTATACAACAACAATAACGACAAATCAATGTACAATAATATTTAATCATGGATTTCTAATAACAATGCAATAATAGTAAAATTAATAATAGTGTCAAAGTAATATGAAGCATATTAAGTACAAAATTTTCAAAATATTGAACTAAACGATAACAAAAATAAAATATTAATACGCACAAAATTGAACCCCAAAATGATTTAATGAAATAAACTTAACTTAATTAAACAATAATAATTCTTAAAGATGATTAGTTTGTATGAAAATTTGTAAGAGGCTAAAAGCGGTCAAAATAATAATTATTACATCCAAGAATTAAATATTATGTTCTGTGAAAAATTGTTATTAGAAATTCAAATCTCAGAAAACTGTTTTTACGTTCATTACTATCGCATGATGTATTTACGTTTCGTTGCCTCTTTTCCCAGGCAGTGCCTGGACCTATTTCACCCCCCCCCCTCACTCCTCTCCTGGTCCAGATAGGGTAGTAACGTAAAGTAGAAAGTTCTTTGCCAGAGCAGATTTCGGTGAGAAGTTTGAGTTGTAGAGTGGTTTTGACCTCCTGCATAGAAAATTATTTAAACTGCGAAAACGAAAATATTCACATGAACGTCAAAGTTTGTTCTGTGACAAATATTGGCGTTACGTAATAGAATGACAGCCGGAAGTTGAATCTTTTATCTTCCAGCCGTGAATTCACAATGGCAAACAGCATTCATGCATTATATTTCATTGGCCAATGGGCGTGAAGCGTTTAAATAGAACAACAAGGGCATTCGATAATCGCTCTTGTTGTTTCCAAGCCGATGATACCAAACGGAAATGCATTCAACTGAAATTCGATTTCCGCTCATAACGGAATAAATATTATTATATTTTTTCTGCCACTGAGGACAAAATACGTTGGGTTCCATTGCTATGAGATATAGAGGCAATACTTTGCGGAATTGCAAATAAAATTTTAGTGAAAATGAACACCTAGACCTACTCACAAATCACAATTTTTCAGAAAAATAGAAAAATAAAAAATAAAATAAGACGAATACAGTATTGTATTAGTATTTTTATTTTTTAACAAAATTATTTTTTTAATTTTTTATAACACTACAAATCGTTTGTAGTTGTACTCCCGGTACTAGTGATACATCACGGAAAGGGTCTGAACTGGTTTTGTATACAAAAGTGCATACGAATTTGTTAATTTTGTCATGGATTTATTATTTAAATATTTGTGTTGCCTTTTCGTATACCATATTATTATATTGATGTTTACATTTTTATCACTAGGCCTATATTTATTATACTGAAACTGCTCTTTAATATCATGATATATTTTTGCTAAATTTAGTTAGAAAAAAAAATGTTTTTTTATTTTCACTTTAGAATTTAGATTCTTGATCGTTCGTTCTGCCCTAACTGGCCAATAACATTGCATTACCCACGTAAATTCGCCAGGACACAATCTTGGAAGTTTGCAAATCGTTTGGCCAGATCCGACGTTTATGAAACTTTGCAATTTAGATTTTTTAAATTATTATAAAAACCATTTTAAGAAAAGTAATTTCTTCATTTCCCATTTTGTGACAACTGTGCACAATTTCAAACATCTATGGTGACGGGCAGCCGAACGAAATTGGTCTAAAACGCAATGTCCTATATGCTTGCATGAAATATGTTGAAAGTTTCAGATCAGTGGTATTTAGTATTAGTAGTTTTAGGGTGCTTTAACAGCTAAGATTATTCACGCCTCCAAGATAAAACAATTTCTATAAGTTTGAGTTACCACCATGTATACTTCTTTCCAAGGGGAGGGGCGTAAGGGGAGACGCGGGGGGACGCGTGTTGGACAGGCCTGTGCTGGTCAGAACCAGCCACAAGCGTATGGGGAGGGCGGGGGTTCCCCCACGTCGTGGTCGTCTTCGTCTGTGTCATCATCCGTCCGTGCTGTCTTTGTCGTCGCCGTCGGGGAGGTAGTCAAACTGTCAAAGGGAAGGGGATAGTTCCACGACGACGACCCAGAGCTCGCCATTAGTTTCAGGGAGTGATAAATACTCCCCTAATCACGGGCCAAACCACGAGAAGGTTGCGAGTTGGACTTTGATGGCCCTCATATCAGTGGTTCTGTGGTTTTTGCTCACAATATTAAAACGATGTTACAGGGGACTCTTAATTTATTTCAGTTCTGCATCTCTAAACACATTCCCAACATTTACGTAGACAGTTCTCAACATACCCTTAATGATGATGATAGAGGTTAGGAATGTATTGACAGTTCACCAATAAATTCCAATTCGTTAATACACCCTGATCTTGATTAGCCATTGCAAATAAAGTAAAACGTTTCCCCTGAACATTAATCAGTTGACATATCACTAATTTCATCGCGCTTCGTCTGTCCGTCAGTTGAACTTGAACACCATTAATCAATACTATGTCTTTGACGTGGCAACCAGGCGCCCACTTGTTGAAATCAATCGCTGTGGACGAACGGTTGTTCTTCATTGTCAAGTGGGCCCATTAGCAACACACCCACACAATATTTCGAACCGATAACTTCAAGCAGTCGCGACCTTGCCATCTAGCTAGGCAACAAGTGTCTTTATTGATGTTTTATTGATGGAAATAGTATTTTATTCGAACCGACAGTGTTGGCTCGAGCGTTAAGCGCGCGACTCTGATTCGGGAGGTCCCGGGTTCAAATCCCATCGAGACCGGCAATCCTGACTGAAGTTTTTTCGAGGTTTTCCTCAGTCGTTAATGCGAATTCAAGGGATTGCGTCCTCTTCAACAGCCCTCAGACATCCCTTCACAATTCAAAACATACCCTGTGCCAATGGTACGAATGGTACTTTTTGTAGAGAAGATTGAAAATAGACATCTGAAAAAACAGCTAAAAACAAGAAAATTCTGGTTTGTCCCCGAAATGTGATGTATCTCTAGTATTGCAGGTATTTGAGATACACAAAATCCAAAAGTAAGCTTAATCAAAATCCAAAGTTACTCGAAAAAAATGGAGGACTGAGAGGGTTAAATACAAAATTGAACTGAATTTAAAATTTTAATAATTCATATTTAAAAAAACTGTATTTTACAAGAGACGTGAAAATTATTTAATAACAAACGTTAAAAAATAGGTAACAGTTTTTCTCTTACATTATTTTGTTTTTTCTCTAAGTTTATTTGTACAACTTGATATGTTCCTTCAACAATGTATTACTGTATGGGATACCTGCTGCACAATCGTTGTCTCGCCTGTGTCTGGACTGGTCAGCATAAGCCTGTCCGGGCAGGTAGTATTGATTCATCCCTACCATTCATTACTTCACACTATACAAATCACCCATTGCGCGAATGGTATTTTATTCATAAACAGAGATGTTCTACTTCAATGTCCAATCAATATGTCGATGTGACGCAGATGAGAAGAGGGTGCTCATTGGTTAATTCAACGTAAGCTGTCTGTCCTGTGCAATCTACATGGTGTTTAACTAGAGGTACCTGAAAATAGCGTATTGTGAATAGATGCTACAAACCACTATTTTTCACTTAAAACTAAGGTTTTCCAGTCTTGTTTTATTTTATTTGCCATAGTATCTATAATCTGTTTATACACATTTTTATTCAGTTGATATTAGTTCAATGTAGATGACATAATTTCAAAATAAAATTATGACAATATTCATACACAAGTTTTTGTAGGTTGTCAAAAAATAGATGCTTCAAAACGCTATAAAATGTCACTTGAAAATGCTATATACACGTACCTCTATACAGTATAGTATAATATACAATCACTATCCACTATACCTTTTGTAAGGTTGATCATAAGAGTCCCTATAAAATCGGTACCCGCAGTTAGCTGGAACTCGTATCGGCATAATTATTTTGTTTGTTATTCCACTGACGATAAAATTTCCTCGAACTTGTGTGATGTTGTTTTTATTGAATGTAAAATGTTTTTATAACAAATAAAAAACCTCTTAAAAAATTAAAAATTTGCCTTCAGTTTCGAATTTCGTAAAAAAAAAAAAAATACAACACACCAATAATATAAACGTTTATCTACAAAGTTAAAATTAATCAAAACCGTGTATGTACACAAGACAACAACCTTTATTTTTTAATTTCAGGGGTGATTTTCTTCAAAATTTATTTTATAGGACCTGCCACCATGTTCTCAATAATTAATGTAATTTAGGAAATTTTTTTAATGAACATTTTTGTACTTCTGTTGTTGTTTTTTTAAAAACATTTTTTCGGACTCAACCATCAACGTCTACACCTACAAGTTGATTTTCGGAAAACCTTCAAAATATGTATGATAACACCTGTAGCGGTTTTTAGTAGGCCCTAAAATTGAATTTATACACCTCATGAAAATCGCATTTTTATACGCGTTTTAAGTCTAACGATGTAGTTGCCAAGTAAAAATACCATTTCAAGTTCATGAATAGTCTCTACATTGATTTTTAATATGGTTTAAATGCATAATAATATATATAAGAAGCGTTAAACAAATTTAAAAAAGAATTATATCCTTAAATTTTAAATCATCACAGCGCGACATAATCGTAGTGTATACGGCAAGTTCTCTCTCTTCACGTCGTAAGTTCCACCTAGGACATAAAGCCGACTTTAGACTATCGTGTAAATATAACCGTTGTAAGCTGTACAAGACGATAAAATAGAATCTGTTAGCGAGCCCGTGTAAGCCCGTGGCTTACGGATGGCGGATGTGTGTGTTGTGTGTGCGTTTAGCTCGAACAACGAGAGAACGTCTGAGAACAATCGATACGTCTACCAGAGTTGACGTGGCTAAGTGAGACTGTGAGGTGTTTTTTTTATTTTTATGAGAAAATTAGTAGGTCCTTATTTGTAATTTACATTAGTTTATATGAAGTAAACTAGTATAGAACAGATATTTATTATTTAAACAAGCATTTTCGACATCACTTCTATTCTACAATATTTTTTCAGATCTTTTTCAACGTTTGAAGAAAGGTTGAATTATCGTGCACAAATAAAATATTGGAAAAGAACAGTGAAGTGTCCAAAAACACTTGCTGGATGAGCGTAGCGAGCGAAAGCGAAGCGAAGATTCCTTTCTACTACACTGGAGAAAACAATTCCGTAATGTTTTTTTTCTGTTTGTATTTTTGTGTCTGTTAACACGATTCCGGCTGAACCGGTACTCCAATTGCGATTATATTTTCTGGAGGCCTTTGAAATCTCTTAACTTAGAACTGCCACGTTTTTTTAGTGCGAACAAAAAATCATTTCTCATTAAAATCGCAATTTAACGATTTTTTTCGATTTTTTTTTAAATTCTTTGACCTATAACACATACATGCTTTATCCGAATGTAATGATTTTTTCACAGAACCTTAATTTTATGAATTAATATATTCGTGTGAAATTTGAGCGCAATCGAACTATCATTTTTCATGAAAATCGCAATTTTACGCTTTTTTCGTTTTTTTTTAATTACGCTCATCCAACAACGCGCCTGAAAAAGTGTTTGCGAAGATTCCTAGTTTAAATAAAATTATTTTGTCTTTCTGGCATAAATAATAAACATTATTAATTAGGTTGGATCTAGCTTCGGCGAAGGGAAATTATTTTGACCCGGCACCTCCACCAACAGCAGACTTATTTTTGCTCATAAACAAAATGTATTATTTTATGCTCGTAACTCTATCTTTCTTCGACAATCTGGTGATTACGTAGCTTCGCTTCCTATTTAGGGTACTCTTTTACTCGTTCATGTTCAGATTTAACTGATGTGAAATAAATTTGGACCACTGGCATCTCCACCAACAGCAGACTTATTTTTTCGCTCATAAACAAAATGTATTATTTTATGCTCGTACCTCTATCTTTCTTCCACAATCTGGTGATAACGTAGCTTCGCTTCCTATCAAGGGTACTCTTTTACTCGTTCATGTGTCAGATTTAACTGATGTGAAATTTGATACCCGCTGACTTGATTTTTTTTTTAAATTTGATTTTCGAAATTTTATATTTTGACATGTTGCTTTTCCATTCAAGTATTTCATCATACTTGTTACTCCTCCTTATAAATAATAAAAACTAGAATTTGACCTGGAAAAGGTTCAAAACTGTAGTGAGTTCCTTCTGTGGGCTGTCTCTCATACGATATCTGAAGTCTCACGTCTTCACCAAGTCGTATAATAAAGACATATATTAATCCCTCAGTAAGTGAAGCACATCCTGCGATGATTGGCACCCTGACGGAATGACGTCATCCACCTGAGAGATGATAGTGATTGATCTCATTCTCAACCCTTTCTCGTGCATATCTCGTTGCCATGGCGACGGTTTGGTTACCTAGCAACGTGGAAACTGCGACTTTCGCGCAAGTAGCAGTGCTGCCACCTTAACACGGGAAGATGATACCACCACGCACGCATGCACGCACTTTTCCTCTTCCCTAGAACCCGCCCGGCTGATCTTATTGATTTCACGGCTTAAAAGTGTTCTACATTCTATACTTAGATGAGTTACATGTGGAACTATTTATGCTTCGTGCAGTGATCAATAAACTGGTGAAAACGTTCACGAGGATGGTGCTGCACTACAACGTGCAACAATTAAAAAATAAGTGTTCCTCATTTATAATGTATTTTGTTTGTAAAATTTATATTTTAAATAAATTTAATAGGATAGTACATACAACTTTCTACGCAGATGACAAAAATGTAATGATTATTATTGAAGTAATTTAAAAAATAATTACTTAAAATAATATTGTGTAAAAATGAAGCAAAACTATATTTGTATCAAAATGTTAAAACAATTTTAAGAAACAATATTAACTTAATTCATATTTAAATTCATTGAATTAAATTTAATCAAATTTGAATACTCAAAATCTGTTTGGAACTGAAAATTTATTTATGGGTAGGTATGTTTTATCGTAATTTTACTCGAACATAAAATTAAAATTAAAATATTAATTCGTCGATTAGTTTTCTAAATTCAAGTAAATTCCTTATAAAATTACTTCTACAAAATATGAATGTGCCAAAGCTAAGTATTAAATAACACAAAATATCATACTGAAGAAATTTAAAAAAAGGAATCCCAAATTTTAGTTTAAGGCAAGCATAACAGCTGGAAATATTGACATTTAAAACTAAAATTCGACAATCATCTCTGTATCATGTTTTGTTAAAATAAATGACAAAGAGACTGTGATTATTAATTAAATAAGACTAGGTTCCAATGAGTATGATACAGACACAAATTTAAATTTCATACGAAAAGTAAACATCCTCAAAGTCTCAAACGTTACAAACTGTAACGAGGAGAGGAATTCCACATTTCTATTTCTATTGTTCTACAATTTATTACGTTTTGTGACTAATAATATTTTGCCTCTTGCTCATTTAACCAACCCTGAAATACTTAACCTAACCACAAGCGTTATGGTTCCTTAACAACGAGTCGAGTTACTTAGCACAGCATTGATCTGTTTTACGTTTCTATTTTCACCGTGTCGTTTTTCTAATCACCCCCCTTATCACCTAGATTAGTTTCCTACTGTAAAATAGGAAACGTTTAGCCCAATTACCAGCAACAACGACCCGACATTCTTGTCGATGCGTGTGTGGGGGGGGGAGGGGGGGGGGGGGGGGTTCGGTGACTCTAACGTCGTATCCATGGCAACGATCACGCGCCCAGGCTCTCGGGCTAGGCAACGTGGATCTATAAACAAACGCCACAAATGTGAAGGATTTGGATTAGGAAGATGATAGCTGAGTAATTTTGTGATAACGAACATTTGACATTGGTATTAATTAGAATTGGGGAGAAAAAAGTAAACATTAAAATTCGACCTAACATGCTAACCAATTACAATATTCCATGCAATAGAGATGTTGGAGTATTTTATGAAAAAACATCAATTCGGTTATGTTTTCAAGAATTTATTTTTAAATATTTTATTCGGGTGCTAAAAAGTTAACTGTAAAAGTTAATTTAATATTGTTAGGTAACCTTAAAAAATCAGTGAGAAGGTAAATTTGTCTCGATCAGTAAGTTACAAATTTGTAAATTTCATGAGTGTTGATTATTTTAAAGGAATGTAGGCATAGGTTCTTAAAATAGCTTAACATAGTTTATAAAAAGCTATAAACTTATGCTTTACCATTGCCAAAAAACATTCTTTAAACATAGACTTTATATTATATTTTAAATACATTTTAAGTTTAATTTGAACAAGATCATTTGGCTGAAGCTATGCAACCAAGTGTCTATCAGTATTACATTTTCCGGTTCGTCTCCTTTAAAACTTGTATTGATTTTTCAAAAATGTTATCTGGGAGGCCTTAATGAAATATATTGGTTTATTATTCAACTATACACAACTAGTACATAACTAGTACATATAACTAGAAATGACTTTATTTAAATTAAATACAAATATGAACGATAGACGATTAAAGAGGAAAATGGTTTCATTTTTTTTTTGTTTGAAGTGTAGCACAGATAAAATCGTGTAGTCTACCCTTGGTACATATCACTTCCCCACGTTTTACGTACATACCAGAGGTAAAACACCCCCCACCCACCCCTAGCCCACTATTGTTGCTGTCACACCCAAAGAATATCGTAGTGATTTATCTCAACACGTTTGGCCCGTATCTCGTCGCCATGACAACGGTAGCCAGGGAAACCGGGACACAGTGACTACCGCGCGAGTTCCCGCCAATATTTCGCGAGTCTGCGCACTAGTGACTAGCGCGGCGTCAATAGTCCAAGACTCTCTACTAACAGTACGGTACAGTAGACCGCATGCCAAAAATATCATCGCCTCGACGTGGACACTGACAGTTGGGAGATAACGACTATCGTTACCCTTGCGTTGGCATATACTATCTTTGTCACTGTCTAAGTTGGCCTACATTTTGTTTGTATGTTATTGTTTTGTTTATTACTTTTAAAACAATGATTTTTAAAGCGTACAACTCTATGGTCAATGATCAGGGTAGAATCCCAAATTTACCTTTAAGCTTCAGTTTTCTTTTAAATTTTTAGTAGGTAAAGCGTTTTTGAGAACATTTTTAATTTTGTTATTAATTAATTTTGAAAAGCAGGAATAAGAATTGCACATTATATTACTACCAGAAAAGGCCCATGCGGGTTTTGGGACAAAGTTCCCACATTAGCTCTACGAGGGAAAAATATTCGGAAATTTTTAATCGTATTGTCGTCTGTGGGAAATTTCATTTTGATCAATTTTGAAAAGTAATGCATTTTTTATGTCACACTTTGACATCGTATGGTTCATAGGTTGATTTAAATTTAAAATCTACTCAAAATTTAAATTTAAAGTAACTGGTGCCAACATTCAACATAAATCTCACTTGTATTTCACTTTTCTTGGCTTTGTTGCGTTGCCTGTCTAGCAGATCAATACTACACGTATTGATTTCTTGACTGGCCATGTGACTTGTAAGACAAGTTTGTCACCTCATCCTTAACTGTGAAAAGTATTTACATGAACCAAACAAAAGATCGTTCTTCATTTTAGGGAGCAAAACTGTCATATTATATAAGCTTCACTTTTCTGTCCGTCCGTCCGTCCGTGCGTGCGTATGTATACGTCTCACAAAAACAGGACACGACTTCCGATTGACAAGCGGTATCTTTTGTTGGCATTACCATTCAACAAGAACAAGGATGATACAGAATGTTTTTGGTGACTTTGGGGGAAAGGAATGACCGAATAAGTTGCTAGACCCCCTCCCCCAGAAATTTTGAAAATTTGAACCGGCACCTCCACCATTTGAGCGTGCCACAAAAAAATCAATATACGACTCTATGAGATTTTATTGAAATCAATGTTTAATTCAGTCAGAATCGTTGTTTATATTTAGATATTATCTATTTATTTTCAAGTCTATTCCGACATCGAACGGATGTGAAACCATTTAACGTCGCCCTATCACTCAGCCCAATCAATATGTCAACATTAACCTCGTCGCCGGGCGTAATCAATCTGGCGGTTTGGCTTTCTTGGGAAATGTAGACAAACCGCGCAAGGGGGGGGGGGGGGGTGCTGGTGACGCGGGCATTGGGTGAAAACCCCGCGAGATAATCGAAGTTTGATCGTTTGTCGTCTGCGACCTGCGCTGGTCGATCGATTACCCTCGGAGGTCGGGGGTTCGATACCTGTCACCGTCAGGAAGGTGTGTTTTATTTTGTTATCTGACTGAAAGTAGTAGACAGAATTGAATGAATGACTATATTCTTGCACTAACCGAAATGGGCTATAGAGGGGTGTTGCGAATGATGATGAACCTAGCGTAGGGATATGGAATAGTAAACGTATAGTAAATTTCAGAAGGGGTATTTAACAGATCAGAGGTAACAGATCATTTATCCCTCCAAAATATCTGCCTTTTCAGTCTGTACCACGTAATTTCCTACAATAATTATTAACATTAGCAGCATCTTGCGATAGCAAGATATTTAACTTTTTTTAAAGGCAATCGGTCATCGTTGGGACGAGTATTTGTAGTAATCCCGATCAGATTGATGCCAACATGTATGAATCTTGAAATGTCATCCAACGGAACTGAAAATGTTGGGCATTGAATTAAAAAAGTACTGAAACGATCATTTTGGTATCGATTTTTTATCTTCCGGTACAAAATCCGTTAAAACTTAACTCTTGTTTTATTTCTTACATTTCTACGCTTACTTCTTGTTAAAATGTAGCATGTCTTCAATTTATTAAATTCGTTGAAATCTTCAATGTGAGTGCTTTATTTACAACTTCGATGAATGTAAATTTTTTGTTGTTGCTTGAAAGGGTTTAAAACGTACAGGCAGCTCTCCTCGTATATCTATGGAACGAACGTGATTCAACAGAGACGACGGAATTGAATGAATGATTAATAAATGATGCTTATGAGAGGAGAGAACATGTGATATTGGCACATAAACTACTCCTTCCAGGAAATACCAAGGGGGCCACAATACTCCAATTCTCCTGAGAATGGGGTAGTTTTGATGTATCCTACCGTCCAGTGTAGCCAACCTAATAGATGAGTTGACCTAGTTCAGGTTGATTAAACCGCTAATATTAGTTAACAAAGCTCCCATATATGGTCCAGTACGTCCGTACGTCTGTGCGTGTGTCAAGTCTCACGATGAAAACCGAACATGACCTCCGATTGAAATTATCTTTTTGTTTATATATTTTCCTTTTAACAAATATAATCCAGAATGTTTTTCGTGACACTGGGGGTTTGGAGGGTGAGGCTAGCCAGCCTCAAAAAGGTGAAATATTTATAGACGCGGTACCTCCACCTAGGAAGTTTGGACGACAAGCTACGCCCCAAAATTTGGTACTCCCGTACTCATGCTTGTTAGAAAGAAGGGATACACGCGTAATGGCGAACATTTTTAATATACTCAAACGTGTCTTTACTTGGCCAACTAGACCCTTTTTGATTACATTCATCTGTTGCGTCAATGGATACCAGAAATAAGTCTCGCTAGTCTGCAGTGACGTTTGAGTAAGAGTATTTGATGCTAATTTACTAATGTTCTGTAATTAAGATTCAGTATATTGTACAGTTGCCTATTCGTTGTTTCTTAAATAACAACTAATAAGTGGCTTTTAAATGCTGAGCTCATTAACCTTTGAGCTTATTCATTAGAGTTGTTTAGACATCGAAATGGCATTAACTATAGTCATGTTTAATAACTAGCCTATGACTATGAGTGAGTGCATGTCAGAAGCTTATTGATGTGGATGTTGTTTGTAACTAGCTAAATCCTTTCGCAATTGTGTTTGTACAATCTAAAAACAAGCAAAATGATGTTTATAAAATAGAGTCGACAATTAGCGACGAGTAAGCATTAAACACGTTTGTGTAACTTCTGCACGTGTTCGTGGTTTGACAACACTGGACGTGACACGTGTCATGTCAAACCGTGGCGGTCGCGAAATACCGATGTTTATAGTGAGCAACAGCTGATGTAGACAAGTTGTTCTGACACAGACATCTTCCCCCCTTTCGCTTTTCTTGGAAGACATTGAGTTCTTGTCACATTATGGAGTATATGTCGCAATACTTTCTGGAAAGTTGTGGTTGCAATTACTTTTAACGCAATTTTGTAAATTTGAAATACCTAACAAAATCTTATGTTGTTCGATTTTATACTATCGATACTTATATGTCAATAAGTCCTAAGGTTTCAAATATGTATCGGTTGTCAAATATACAACACAACTAAATTGTGATCATTTCTGAGCCCGTTATTTTTTAAATTTATTAAAAATCATGTTTGCTACGTATTCTTTCAGTTTTGATAGTAATATATTAGTTAATATTATATTAGCTAATATTTTAGTTAAATTGTTTTTATATGTCGGTATACTACATTAGGCCTACCATATTTTGATACGACAACATTATGTTAATTTATTGACTATATTTTATCCTTTGTTTTCAAATAACATTAAGTTATTTTGATTAGTTTTAATGAAGGGAATCAGGCATTCTTGCTATGGGGCCATGCCCTCTCTGATTCTCTTCAACATGTTAAGTGTACTTTGTAGCTTGATTTGTTGGGGAAAAATGATAATATTATGAGAGTAAAAAAAAATTATAAATGAAAAATATGCAGGTCTGCTATCCATACCCGAATCAATCAATATATTGCCCTATTTCCAACACTAGCGGGCTGCATGGGGGAGGGGTCTCACAAGACTCTAGCATGGGTGATTCCATGGGTCTATCGAAGACATGCCTGACCCTTCACCCATACTGTCTCTTTCTTCCTATCAAATATATGGCTTAATCTTCACCCACTGCCTTTTTCTTCCTCTGTCTTCTTCCTCTTCCTCTGTACTAAAATCAGGTTGGATGGAAGATAAGGCTTCACTAGCCTTAATCCCGATTTAGTAAAGACCTTATTCAAATCAATCAATCAAATCTTGTATTCACATCCTTATATCATACTATGCTAGACACTTCACCCATTCTCTCTTTCTTCCTGTCTTCTCTTCACATGTATCTTCCTCAGGTCTCTCCACTTATTCTTGCCACTTCCAGTGGCGTAGGAACCGCCACCGGGGGGAGGGGAAATGCCCCCCCTTAAGTTTGGCCCAGGGGCAAAACTAACTTGAGTTAAATATGAATCACAGAATTTCCGTAGTTAATATATGCACAAACACTTTTACAATTCGACAGTCACCTTGGTAAAACGAATATGTTTGTCTGTATCGTCATTACATCAAAAATTTGATTGAAATTTACTAAAATTGGCCACTTCACGTTTATTTTTTAGTTTTTAGATCGCAGATAGTTGCTGTAAAACATCGTTTACAGAATCCGAGCGCAGTTAAAACATAACGAAATAACTGTAGTATGGTGAATTATTTTTTTCGCTCACCCGTCTGTCCCCAGACCTGCTTCGCCCACAAAAGCATGCCCTAACAAAGAAGTGACGCGCCGAGGCCACTTCAAATCACATCAAGACGATATAAAGTAAGTTCAGTCTTACAGGATGTGTCCTACAGCAGTAGCAGGAAGCGAAGCTCGGGATTCATCCTCGCAACCTACAGCCAGTGTGTTCCCACGGCCCAAACTGGAGACTGACCCAGCATGGCATTTATACCATCCTAACAGCCACAGCAGAGAAAATGCTATCATCCTAAAAAGGGTAAACTGGTATTCATCCTAACAAAAACAGAGAGGTAAATTTGGCATCAGAATTCAGCAGAACATGCCAATCGGTAATTGTAGGGCCATGTTACCTACTGCATTCAACAAGTAGGTAGTGCTAATAGTAATAGAAGTAGGACTTAAAGGGCCAAAACTAAAAAAATATATTTAATTCTGGCTAACTAGTTAAGAATTTAGAAATCAGCAGAAAAATTATTGATCCACCATGGCCCAGAAAAAATTGACAAACTTGGTAATTTTCGAGCTAGGTCCCATCGACAAAATTCTCCCATAAGAAATAACATGGGGACGATCTTTCTTTATGCTTCATGACCTAGGAGGATTTTGGTCCCAAAAAATATTTGATATTATTGACGTACTCATCAGCCTTTTCTGTAAATCTGCTACACTTTTATTTTTAATTTGGACAAGTGGTTTGGTCAAAATATGCTGATTACCAAGAACGGGTGTGATTTCGGAATGCATATTTTTGCGTGTTTGAGTGAATATTTGTGCATGTCCATTTTAGATTGCCACGATGCTCCAGTATCTCAATTTTTGCAAATTTCAGGATCAAAAAGCAAAACAAAAATCATTTAAAATCACAGTTACAAGATGTAATTTTTAAACGGTACTTTTAGTGGAATACTGTTATGCTATAAATTATGATTAAAAAATTATTTTTATGGGTAATAGCCCCTTTCAGAGTACTGGCATCCATCCATCCAGAAGCAGAGATGTAAACTTCGCATATAAACAGGACTGCAATCCAACTAACAAGTATAGGCCTAGGTTGTACTTATCGGCAGCAAGTTAGGAGGTTAGGTCCATAATTTGTAATATCCAGTTAAAATGTATCTCTTAGTAAGTTCCTGATTGGCTGTTGCCATAAAGATGACAAGTTTCCTGGTAGTTATATTTACTTTCCAGTTTCCACACTTTACCTTGACATTGCAATTTCGGGGCTACGATATAGATAAATTTGAGTATGAGGTAGGTACGCACTGAAAAAGTACCTATTTAAAACTCATCAACTATAGAGAGGAAAAAATTAAGTCTAAGCCATTCGCTCTCAAATACCCAGCAACTATACTTCGATATCATGGGTAACGAATTTCTTATAATGCAAGTTTTTCCCAAACACTTGGAGCATTGATTGGTAAAGTAATGCTTTTCAAATCTGGTAATTTTAAACATAGTTCATGCCACAATTAGTAATAGTTATTACACGTGTGAAGATTGTGTATTGTTACAAGGGGCATGTCCATGAAATGTAATAAAATAGTCCCAAGTAGCAATGTGGTTTATACAGTATCGTGCATGCGACAAGTAGGTCAACTCACTCAGTGCAACAAGTGTTTTGAGGGGAAAAAACAAAGTAGTATCCACTTTCCATCCATCACTAACTTCGCCAAGAAATGTCTCGCGAGGGTATAAAATAAACACAATTTCACTCTCTAGCGTGATAGGTGGCACGTTTAGATTCATGTGAAAGATGAGTAAGGGCGGGGTTGGGAATTGTGGGAAATCTCGAAGAGGAACAATATAATACCTTGTCGTTTTGCAATAATGAAACGTGCTGCTGTACATTACGTAACTGTCTTCTTTTAAATGATCACGTTTTGGTAGTTTTCAGTTTGTTTGAAGAAATAGGTAAAGCTCTTGGAATGTCTTTTTAAATTGTAGTACCCACATAACCAGAGACAAAAGTAAATCGTGGATGTCACAAAAAACGTAATTTTACCAATCTCTGCAAAATTGGTGACACTCGTAGATGAGTGAGGATTATCGGCAGCCAAATTGGATAACGAGGATAATTTGGATTAAATAATGTGTACGTTCTGCCATTGATGTACTTTGTAACAGCACTTTTTATAGTAAATAAAATATAATATCTATTTACTGAGTTTAGGTGTGATAGTAAAAGTATTAAAGCATTCATATACACCAGATTCACAGAACTAAATTCAAGGAACATCGTGTCTATAGCATTTTGTATATACTGGGCCAATTCACAAAAAGGCGCGGTTATTCGTTTTTTAACATTGCAAGTGTAGTATATAGGGCCGAAACAAGGGCGAAACTGGTAATAGCCAAAAGACATTGCGTGCATCGTGACGCAGTTCGTAGTTTTGGCTGGTGGATGGCTTCTTTGCTAGTCAACTATTTACCATCTACTTTAACTTCTCTATTTAGGCATAGCCTATACTAGAGCGCCAACTTTTTCGTGGGTCGAGGCTAAAACCCTTTAAAACTAGGTTCACACTGCAAAAATTTTCCATTTTGATATGTGAAAACCCCCGTCTAGGCCCGAGGTAAAGTTAGCCCAGAGCATGGCTCTGCTAATCGTACAAGGCGATTAAAGAGAAAAAGTCCACTTCGCAAACATCAGCTAGTAACAGGGGAGTGTATTACTCCCCGAAACTAGAGGCGAGCTCTGGCAATCGTCGTCGGGGACACTTCCCCTTTCCCTTGACGACCTCCCTGACGACGATGACAATCACAAAACGAACGATGACAAAGACGATGACGACCGCGACGTGAGACCCCCCCTCTTTTCTTCCCCATATCCGTGGCTGGTTCTGATCCATATCCCCTAGGCTAGAGTAGCGCATTATGACATATCGGTTGACGCGCCCTTAAGAGAGTACAGGACATGCGTTTTAAGCAAATTGCTGTTCTCTTGGCCGACTGACACCACAGGTCTCTGGAATTTTGAACATATGTCACGAATATGGAAATATAGGGATCTACAGTAACACAATTTCAAATTTCGTTTTAAAATAAATTTTACAAAATAAATTGATTTTCACGAATTTTAATTTTGTTAAAAACTTCAAAATTGACTATATTGTGATTTTTTTCTGGCTGATTAAGATAAATTTTTTAAAATCTATGACCGCAGGGCCGTCCATGTATGCTTCAATGACAACTTTTCAAAGTTTCATATACGTCAGGTGCATCTTGGCTGAGCGCATAGCTATTTGCTAACTGCGAATAAACCAACCCAAGAAAAGGTTCACACAGCAAAATTTTCCATTTTGATATGTGCCAACTGTAACATCATTGCCAACTAAATAAATAAAAACCAACCTGTGTTATTTGTCAGGCTGCAACTTCCCAGTGGACGCAGGGCTGGGGATTCCCCACCCAGCCGTCTCCGAGGGGTGTCCAGTACGTGATGCCGGGGGCCGAGAGCTCCTTGAACAACACCAGCAGCAACCAGGCGTACGCGGGCTACCCTATGCAGGGCGGGGCGGACCAACCGCAGAGTGGGGTAAGCGCTAGGCGGGTAAGCAACAGAGAATTATTATTTTATTTTATTTAACGTATCCTATTCAGTTATAAAAACTGTTTTACAAAGGACAACAATTGCACAAGGAGAAAAATAATAATTAAAGATACGTATCTGTAGCATTTTAAAACGTCATTTTATATCATAGCTATAATATTTTGTCCACGTTCAAAAACTTGTGTATGAAGTTTTCTCAATTTTTTAATTTTTATTTAATGCTGTCAAGTTTTTAATTAATATTAACTGAATTACAATTTTTATAAACAAATTATAAATACTTAGACCAATAAAAAATAGGAAGAGGAAAAACCTTAGTTTAATTGAAAAAAATAGTGCTTTGTAGCATCTATACATTAACTCTTTGTTACACGACATCTTGTTGTTAATTTTTTCTTAAAATTAATCATTTGAAACAACTTGTTTTTTATATTTGCAGTTTTTATTATTTGTTTTTGGTCCAAATTTTGGGTGTTTATGCTAAATTTTTGGAATGGTTGTAAATTCGAAATTAGCAGTGACAAATTTTTGGAGTAGGCTGATTCTTTTTTTAAATCTGATTACGTATTTTTCTTTTGGTTACATTTTGTTTTTCAATTTTGTCTCAACTCTTTCTCGAGTTATGAATTAACCAAAGTTCCAGGACATTTAAAAACTGTCCTATTTTTTTATCATTTTTACACTTTGCTATGTTGTATTGTCCATAAAATCTCTGTCAGGCACTGCATAAGTTTGAGGAAAAAACTGTTGTATCAAGGGAAGTCTGTATTTTCCGTAGAAAGTGGTTGTTGTTGCTAACCACCACGCGTTAAAATACACAAAATCAGCTAGTTGGTGGTCAACATCGGTAACCACCGTGCCATTAAACACTATTTTCACATATCTCACACGGTATTTATTATGGTCTATATTCATAACTACTTTGACTAATTAGTATGGATGAGCGAAAATTCGAACTTGAACTCGAACTTAAAAGCAGTTCGAAATAAGTTGGAGTTATAAATTTGTAGTGGTTTGCGTGTACCCAGAATTTCGGGTCTGGAAATTTGGGGGCTGACCCGTTTGCAAAAAAAATCTCGATCCCCAGGTAGAAATAAAAAATGTTTTGGATGGTGGAGGTGCCGGTTCAGAGTTAAAGCTACTATGTCTAAAAATTAAAATATCCAGGTTTGCACAACCCTACTAATTTGTAGTATAATTTACCTACACAGACTCGGTCTCCCCCCAAAAAAAGTCTTGAATAAGTAAGCAAAAAAGCTTTAAACCAACCAATGGTCTTAATTTAGGCGGAATTATAATGTCTGAAGATATAGAATAGGCGATTTGTAAAGATAGGAAGGAACTGCAATGTGTTGTTAGGAATTATAAATAAGAGACATAGAATTTTTATAACATTTCTTTAATTTTAAAAAAAAAAAGTATAGGTACTACACAATGATTAATGAACAGTTACAAATTGGTTTTGTAATTAAGTAAGTTTAGCATCAAGTACCAATTTTTAAATATTGTTAATAATATTTCATTATGTGAAGTTTGGAGAGGTAATAATTTTTTTTTTAAATAGAGAAGATCATATTATATTGTACTCTAATCTAATGAATATATTCATGATTGTTCCAGAGTGATAACGTTGATATGGCAAGAAACAGCGGCCACATGATGCCATCTGATCCTTTGCTGTATTTACAACAGCAGCATCAGCAATCTCAGCAGCAGCAACCACCCCAGCAGCACCAAATGCAGCAGCAACCACAGCAACAACCACAGCAGCAGCAACAACAGGCAACGGAGTCTTCCGCCGTCCTCACCACCCTTCTCAAGCATACGCCGACCAGCGTCGGTTCACAGCAACAGCAGACGACGCCGGGGCAACAAGCCACGCCCCCAAGTCAGGTAAACTCAGAGACAGAGTCGACGTCGAGCGAGCGACTACCGGCTTTCGACCAAGCGTTCAGCCAGACCGGTATAGGTCGTTTTAGTCACGAGGGTTTCCACAACAACAACAACAAGCAGAGTGACCTACCCGTTGTTGAAGGTGACCTTGATCTAGATTTCACTTGCAAGATAGAGTATCAGAGTCGTAACGAGTACAGTCCCAACACGTCCTTCTGCGAATACCTGTACGGCGATTCCGTTGGGGCTGCCCCCACAGACACGCCCCCTTTTAACTATGCCTCTTACGACCGGGATTACAATCAGAATAGGTTATAAAATGTGCAGTCTGTTTAGTTTAATGATCTTTACTTTCCTACTTTGCAGAGACATTAACACTAAGGGAATTGTTGAAAGTGATAGAGGACATACTTGATTTCCAATGATCTCCTTATAAAACATGTATTAACTAGTGTTATGTATAAGAATCAAGTTTTGGGAATGCATTTCGAATGTATAAGCATTGAATAGACAAGGTAAAAGAGAGTGTAGTTTAAATCTGGGAGGATGTTTAAGTTTTCAGTGTGGTTCGAATCGTGGTGGCAAGAGTGATTAAATGAACTTGTGAGGGGGAAAGTAAAATTATTTCCTTTTGGGAAATTCAAGAAGAATATATCTGTGTGATGTTGAATACCGGTATTTCTTGACATTGTGTAATATTTTATATTGACGGAAATGAACATAACAAAGTACCAAGATGATTACAAATGCACCAAGCCAAACATCAGGAACAATCAATATGTCAAATGATTCTAAAGTTTATTGCAAGTAACTCTAGTACAAGAGCTTTGCTTTTAGCCTTTTCAGGTCAGATTATTTTCTTTAATTTTTAGATGGCGGTGGGGCTGTCTTAATATATGACCAATAAGGGCTAGTAATCATTATTATTCCTGTACTTACATACTGGTAAATGAAACATCATGTTAAAATGATAGGTGGGGTGAGATGATGATAGTGGGTGAGGGTAGGTTAGTTTAGTCAGAGTCGATAAAGAAGTTTCCCCTTTGGGGAGGTCCCCTTACTCCCAAGTAAACGGATCTAACGTCCTGCGCGCTGAGAGCGGCTCCAATGTGAAATAATAAAAGCATGCACGCTAAATACGTCAGTAGATATCGATGTGCAGTGACGCTGAAATCAACAAACAACAGACGAAACGTCAAAGTTAATTTATTTCATCATATTAGCCCTGGGCTAGTCTTTTAAAACGATTTGACTTGATTTATTTTGTACTATAAGTGTTGCGCAAGGGTCAGTGACATTTTCGTGGCGAAATAATTTGAGATTGCCTTGTTCAAGCCTAACGGACGTAAGTGTAGCTAGGCCCAAGCCACAATACAGTTTTCAGATGTAATAGCCTAGAGCACTCAAAGTTCGAATCCTGAACCAATATCTTATTGTCGCCTAGCTTCTAAGTTAGGCTACTCCATAGAAATATCCCATGTAACGAGAAGTTTGCTTTATGCCAAAACATCGCCAACATTCGATTATTTAATATTTGACTATCTCTCATTTGTCAATCCTGTTAACTTACTAGTAGACATAGGACGTACTTTTATTTGAAGTTATTTCCATCATGGTCACACGAATCGCGCGTAAGTTAGATCCAACGCAAGACGACTTTTTATTTAACCAGGGCGGTAAGGGAGTTTGTAACTCCCCAAGGGGGAGAACTTTTATGGACTCTAGTTTAGTGTATGAACCGGCCAGCTAGGAGAGAAGTGGGGGTAAGATAGGAGAAGCGCTAGTGTTTAGAGTTTACTTGCGATTGACTTACATCATCATGATTGTTGCGTGTTGAACTACACAATAAACCACCAGAAAATGCTAAAAATAAATTACATCCTTTTACTTTGTTTATTCTATGGAATTAGGTGTTAAAAATAGTACAACTTTTAGAAAACTAGTAGAAGAATAGATGTTTTTAACATTTTAAATCCCCAAAAATGTGCCTTTGATTTTTTGATGATTTAACTGGAAATTGAAACATGTTACCCTGAATTCTAAATTTTAATTCAAATGTTTATAATAAATGAAAAGAAACTTTTCAAAAAGACAAATTTCAAAAGAAAACCTAAACAAATAATCGGTAAACTATAATTGTTAGTTATATTGTCTAGTCCATGATAATCATATAAAATTAACATTAAAATGAATTCCCATTTAAATTTGTATTTTAGGGACCAACTGTTCACGAGCATTCCCGTTTCTCATGTAGGCAACAAATCAAAACGTTTATGAGTAGAATATTGTGAATATAAAAAAGTCGTGATGACTTGAAAGAAAAAAATGCAAATGTGACAAAATTCAATCACTTTCCTAAGTAACCCAATCAGTGATGATGCCACGTTGGACGAGAAATAGCACCTAAGAGGACACTAAGGGGGTTCTAAGTAGAAGACCATAGGTTTTAACACAAGGTGATTCTAGTCCATAAAGGAGTGCCTTAAAATTACTATTTATCTCCACTTCCACTTCCCCTCCTCACCTCCCCCTTCCCCTACCGTTGTAAGAAAAGATATCCTAATGGACGTTATTGTTCGTAAACTCATAGTGATAATCCACATCATATGTGTAATTGTAATTGTCTGTGAACGTACTGTAGATTAGTATAACATGGCTTCCCAGTCGTTTAGTGATGTCTTCTTATAACTAGTTATTTTGCTATTCGTTTGCCTCTATGATATACGTAGTGTGTGAATTGAAAATTGGCATTGACTTTTTCAAAATCTAATAAAAAATTATTGGCACAGCCTCAAATTTGGTTGTCTTCAAAAAAATCTGATTACATTTTCAAATTTAATATCGAATATTGTACTATCCAAATTGAAACGCATTGCGGTGTAGAAATATGTTTGTGTATCTCAATTCAAATTAGTATTTTAAATTTTTAATAGCTTAGAGGCTTGTGCCAATTTTGTACCATATGTACTCAATTATTTACTAACCTTATCTTCAGCACCTATCAAGCTGAATTATCCAATATGAAATCAAATTTTCTCAAATGAAATTCCTCTTAAGCAAAATTTAAAAGAATTTCTGTTTTTTTATTGCAAATGGTACATAAATATAGGAAATACATATGGTTTACCTACCATGTGGAAAAGTTAAAGGGAGCAAATTTTTTAATAAGAAATTACTACCAGCTTTAGAATCAATAGATTTTCCATAAATTTTGTCTGTACATTAACATTATACTAATTCTTCCTCAAAAATGGAGAAAATCCCCTCATTGTTTCTAAAAACACAGCCAAATATTATCCATAAATTATTTAACAATTTATATCAACTGGTCTTCACATCTCCTTGTGCCAGTCTATGTTTGTAATTAAATTTAAACTATACATTATTCTTACTATTATTATAATATTTAATATTGACATGTTATTGAGTAGTAGTGTAAATAATTTAAGGTATACAGTAGCTGTAGATATGAAAGCTGACTCAATGTTACATGACACTTGTTAAAAGTTAACACTCAAACACATACACACTGTGTCAAAGTCTTTGTGCATAAGGCTATACCTGACACCATCAATAGTCTCGGCGCACTTACAGGATATGCGTATGATCAGAACGCACCTGTCAAGTGTTGACTATATTGACATTATAAGCTGTTAATTGAAATCCAGGTGATTTAAATAAAAAATATGTGTTCATAGAAACAAAAATTTATATGAACATATTCATAAAAGTACAGAAAGGATCTTTCCTTTTAGAATGTACTAAAATACAAATTTAAATCTAAAATATACTTACTATAGTGTATTACCTAATTTCAATAGATTTTTATCAACTGGACTTGAGTATGTATGCGTGCGCCATATTCATACTCTGTTTAAACATGCATTTTGAAATTATTTGTGGGTTTGGTTCGTTCAATTTGAACAAGTTTGAGAAAGAGGAGAGAATATATTTGTGACTAAGCAAGATTGCTACAAAGGGAATTGCTTATACTAAATGGCAATGGCTAAGCTACAAAGAATATGTATGTGTTGTCTATTGGCCTACATGTTTTGTGGTTAATTGCATTTAATTTCAATTTTTTGATGTCTGTGGTCGGGCTCTTATATGACATCATTGAAAATATGTTGATATCATTCATTATTTAAACTGAAGTAGTATTTATGTTTGTGATTTCTGTTGATCAGGGAGCAAGAATCTCTCTTTTCCTGTTGTCATTATACAGAAACATGATAAAATGTGTTGACTAGTTTGTTTGGGGCACATTTGAATGTCCTATTGACCTATTGTGTATTAATACTATTAACAACTTATTGAAAAATTGGTTATCTTCTTAAATCCCAAAAAGTTGTTTTGAATGGGTACAAGTAAAATTACACTTTTTAAACTGCCAGAACGATAAAATTGTTTCACTTGTATGGTACAAATTACATTTTTATAGATTCAAGATATTAAATCTAAATTTTATCAATTTAAAATATCGAAATCTCAACGATATCAAGCTAAACTTGTGGATTAATTTTGTAATAAAACCTTGGTAAGACTTAAGCAATGGTAAATTCTTGGCAGGAGGGGAATAAAATGTGACAGTTTACAATTGCAAATATTCAAACTTTAATAAGTTGTTTCTTAGTTCGAATTTTCTAAAATAAAAGTGAATATGGTAAAATAAACTAAACTGAGGTTGATGTTTATTGTTTTTATGTTATTACAGACAGATCACAATACTATATTCGAGTTTGTTTATAGTAAAGTAAGAAAGCTTATTATTTTGCATACTTGAAAGATTGAATGCTGGAACTTGAAGAATGGAAAACATTGCTATAAGCCCTTGCAGATTATGCGTACAGCAATCTGTAAAGTGTAAACGACAGCTACCGTATTTCCTCAAGAGAAAATAATATACTGTGTTTTATGTATATTTACTTAATCCAATTTGCTCAATCAATGCGATATGGATTGGGAATATCATGTTGGCGTATTCACGCGTCATTTTATTTGCCATGAATATTTGTAAAATGTTGTAAATCAAATGCTAGACATTCAAGATGATTTGATTAATTACTAGATAATTGATTAATAATAATTGATGACTAAATAATGTTAACCAAAGAAAACTGAAACTAAAAAGTTTAAAACCTAGTTAACAAAGAAAAAGTCAATCTAGATAAGTTAACACCAGAAAATAATTATATTGTACAAACATGATGTTTGTTGTTGTGTATTCGGAAAATATATTCATATCAAAAACATGTATTTTCATTGAATCACCCACTCTTTCTGCATGTCACATATTTCCTTCGATCATTGGTTAGTGTTTGAACTGGTAAAACATGTTACGTATGTATAGACCTTTCAGGCTAAAAATCCTGCCTTGGATATTGATTTTAATTTTATGTGACGTTATTTAATATGTTTGATTGTTTTCATATTTTAAAATTGAAGTACTTATATTGATACATTCTTCTAAATATTATTTTTGGGACCGCTTAAAACAATATTGCTAGGTATTTACTGTTTATGATTTTGTAAACAAGTACAAAGTTGACCTTTTCGTGAAAGTTTATTAGTTTCTGGCTGATATAAATGTCAATAAATATTGATAATCTACAACTGTATGGCTGTCCATGTATACTTTCTTGACAGATACGCACAGTTTCAATGAACATCGAATGCTTCCAGATCGAACAACAACAGTTAAACAACCAATGTAATTTAAACCAGAGTTCATAGGAAGAATCGTTCGTTCACTTTTGGTGGATTGTTCGACAAAAGATGGAAATGCTATTGTATATGGATATATAATGTGTTTTTGTTGGTACCCCCTTTAGAACTCCTGCCTGCCTCCTACCTCCAGCAGCTACCTTCCGTACCTGGGCCAGACCATAACATCCCCCACTGGAATGTCTGCCTGGCCTTCCAGCTTCTACTACACCCTATCTCCAGGCAACTCTGATCCCATGTTAGTGCCGAAAATAGGTAAATTATTAGCTTTATTTCTTTTATTGCGGGGGGGGGGGGGCAGATCGCTCTCCCCATTAGACTCTGGTTTTCATTACATAGCCAATTATCACTATCAATTTAACCCATTCTAGTTTTGCAAGGCCGCATGGCTATTTCATCAGGATATGATACAAATGTGAAAATATGTAATATATTTTATAAACAAAAATGTTTTGTTCGTGGCTGTAACCATCCCTGATAATATTGCTTCCTCTCTTCAACCTAGAAACTATTGAGTGACAGATGTGGAAACTGCATATTTTAAAAAATTGTTGTGTTGGATCATATAGTGGTTCCAACAAAAGAATGCAGATAGCTCAGAATTGTTTTTTCCAATCTAACAACTTTGACAAATCTATTAACGCTAGCTCAGCGTGGATCTAACACACGGACGAACGCTGTGATCTAGCACAGATAAGTTTTGCTTCTGTTGGTAAAAGATATTTCTCTTTCATACACTTAGGTGAAATTCCTTTCACCTCCAATTCATTCTACTTCCACCACTACAAATCATCTGCATTCTTTCGTTGGAGCTAGTATAGTACAAAAGACCGGGACCCAAAATTTTGTTCTCTACAATGTAAAATTTAAATTTGTGATTTTTTTTGGAGTTTTAAGAAAAAAAGTCCTGGTTACAGGTGATAAAAGGTGATAAAAGATCCGTTTTGGCTGGCACGTACCCAGCACATATGCATGTTGTTAATATTCCCACAGAGCCGGTTGTGACAGATTGTTCCGGCGTGACTCCGTACTCGTGCTACCCAGCCTCACCCGGGCAGTACTACTACAACTACTTCGTGCCAGGGCAGAGCGAGGGAGAGGCAATCTACGCCACAAGTCCGGAACCACGGTACAGCTATCATCAATACCAACAGGTGATTAACCATAGAGATTCGATCAGAAAATAAAGCATTTTAGTGATCTAACTAAAAGTGGTAATGTAAAATGGGGATGTGGAGAGGGAACCCAACAGCTTACCTGGTCGGTGATTGCAGGCATCTCTAAGATAAGAAAACGACAAATAAATATACATAACACACGATAAAACGTCGAAACTATTTCGGTCAAACAGGGCCTTGCTCACTCGACGAGAGCGGAGAGATAACGGAGAGTTTTTCGACGTTTTTTCATGTGTTAGGTATATTTATTTTTCTCTTTCTTATAAACGAGATCCCTGAAGTCACCAACCAGATAAGCTGTTGGGTTCCCCCTCCACACCCTCATTTTACATCAACTAGCCATTGGGCATCTCCTATCTATCACTAAATTCATAAGTGGGTAACATTCTATTAATACGTAAAACAATGGTATATCCGTTGGTAAATTGAATGCGAGAAGTGTAAAACTCAGAATCTGTATTGTATGGTATTTTATTAGTAGCTTACAAGATTTCATAATATTCAACATTATATAATATCAGAATTGTCATAAAATAAAGTAACATTTTAAAACTAAACCATATGCATGAGCCAAGCATTGCAGCACCATTGTTACAAAAAACATCACACACATTACATACACCATACAGACACTGGGGTGCGCCAACTGGCTACAGTTTCTGGTTGGGATTTTATGCTATTGCGAATGCACACATTCGTTCTAAATTGAGCAGAAAAAATGTGTGCATGCTCATTGCTCAGTACAAAAACTGTAACCAGTTGGCAGCGACCCCAGAGTAATATCCCCTTTAGTCTTTAGCAAGTCGAAACATCATACCACTTATATGCACATCACATCAAACATTATCACAGCACTATTTAACTTATTAACTGCTAATTGCTGCTTAGTTTATTGATGATATCTGTTGCACGGGTCCAGGCCGCCCCTATGTCACAGGGCATCAAGGGCGAATCACAGTACATCCTCGGTGGTGGGTTCTCCGGAGCTGACACGTCTGAGATGGAGGAGTCGCTCTACTCTCCGTGTGATGTGCTGGACATCAGCAACCAGGTAGGATGCACTGACTTAAAATAACATTTATTTTTAACTACATGTTCTATATAGTATAATGCTATTTATACTAAAATTACCCTTTATATTATCTTTTAACTGTGATTTACACGAATTTGTTAAGTTTTTATCCATGGCGTCTGGTGAATCGTGCCTTTAATTTTTATGTAGTAAATAAAATATTATTACGTTTATCTTACTCACTTTATATTACCATTTTTCATTTCCTCTGGATTATTAACAACATTAAATTATTCGTAAAATTGTAATTGTAGTTGTAAAAATTGGCAAGGTATTACAAAGCTTATTTTTAGTTCCACAAAGAAATTACAGCATAGTGCCTTTCTAAAATGAACACTATATACTTACATGATACAATAAGCGTTTAGAATTACACCACTTCTTGGTAATTATCGTAACATAATATGAAATGAGTGATGGAACCACTTGTACCGAGTAACTTAACTTGAAAAAGTTATCTTTAGCGGAGACTTGTCCAACATTGTCTGACCCCTATACTTGATGTTTTAGACCGGCAAAGAGTTGACAGTGTCCGTCTCCGACCACGACCTCGCCGTGAAGAACGGCGCCCGCGTGATCGCGAGCTACGAGACCGAGGATCAGGAAGACCACTTCGCTCACAATCTCAAGCAGATGAAGTGTGAAGTGGACTCGGACCCCAAGGATAACGACCCCTTCCTTCCGGTCAACAAACCGATTCCAATCCCCGACAACGTGGACCCCTCGAAGATTATACACCAGAACGAGAACGTTTGCGTTTTGACTAACGACTTTATCGATGATCAGAATCTACTTTCGTGTATGACCAATGAACAGAAATAGGCTCAACTAGTCTATGACTCTATGATATTGATCCTACTAATGGATAGCGATGGCTGCACAGAAAATGTCGTTGAAAAGAAATAGACACCAGTGATATCTGCGAGACCGATATAATAAGTTGATTATATTTGTATATTGATGATTGTTGATTGATCGCGAAGTATAACGATGAAATAATACGTCCACTGACAAACACTTACATAACACATTTTACATGAGACCTTTATTTTTTTGATCGAGGTGGGTAGACGTATTATTTCATTGTCGTGTATGGCTGGTTAAAATAAATTCTTCACTTCAGTTAATGTATGAGAAGTACCGGTACGATGTATTGCGATTACCGAAGATCGATTATTCGTGAAAAAGGGTTTAAGTTGGTGAACGGAGTATCTAACAATAGACAGTAGATGCATTTGGGATGACATTTCACAAGTTCTATGAAGTGCCTGAATATTGACCATATTTTACAAAATATTTGATTTTACATAAGTAACATTTTTTACTAATGCATCTATTTCTGCATGGAGTTGGTTTTATAAAAAAGCAGGCAATTTAAATTGGTACTGAATCTACAATGCTGCAAAACATAATATGTTTTACAGCATTTATTATAATTATGGACCAGAGATTTACATTTTTATAGATAAAATAAATATATTTATAAATTTGTTATAAATTGTGAATAACGCGTAGACTGCGTGTATCAATTTAGTTGTGTATGGTGTGTATACTGTGAATACATTCGGTGCACAAGCTCCATGGTGCAAATAATTGACAAACATCTATTGAATCCCAAAGTTCAAAAGCAATTTATATCAATAAAAATAAAATAAAAAATTATTTGTGTAACTTCAGAATCGGTTGGTATTATATCAGTTTAGAAAAAAATAAACAAAAACTGTATTGATGTAATTCACGAAGACGTTACAAAAAGATTACGATATGTAAATATCATAATACATCTGCATTCATACAAGCATTTTATTAGTATGTTTAAAAAGCAAAATTATTCTATGTTCAAAAAATACCAATGCTTAAGTATAATGTAAAAGTTATAAGAAATTTGTTGTGCTGAAACCTTGACTTGAGCCTTAATGAAACAATGTCAAGATTTTGTCATAATTTGTAGAACAAATTGTCAAAATTATTGTACCCAGAGAAGTTAATAATTACTAAAAGGCCATGCACATAATATTATTTTGTAGTTATGATAAATTGTTATTAAAATATTTCTATTTGTAAAATGATGCTTTACCATTTATTAATATTTATTAATGTAGACTTTAACGGTTTTCTAATATAGGTAGTTTATTGCATTAATATTCAAAGTCACATACCGGTACATACTTCAAAACTTAGGTAAGCTACCATATATACATGAAAACAGTGATTCTTAATATTGGAGGGTCAGGTTTTCAATAACTGAGATTGTGAACAGTTGAAAAGACTGTAGCACTGTTGAGAAGGTGTAAAGTTAAAAAAAAAAAAGAGTTAGGCAGGTCTTCACTTCAAACCAGTATGTGTGATAAAAACTTTTAAAAAAATCACTATTTTTGATATTTAAATCAACTTTTTGATTAAATTCTTAATTTTTATGTTTTTGATTTCAATCAGATTTCTAATTTCTGTTAGTTATATCACTGTTTCAAAAATTGACAAATTGGTGAACATTTTTATATTACATTTCAGAAAAACATTTTTTTTGTTTTGCATACAGCAGTTACAGCTTTTGATGAGTCTGTATGACAGTTGGAGGAAAGGCCAACTTTGGACGGTAGCACAGTTTAATGGACTCATCAGCCTATATAACAATGGTTTGGTGGGGGTGCCATATCAAGGAACAAGTTACATTTCTGATTTCTCAAAATGTATTTCGAAGAGTTCATTTTTATGATTAAGAACAGCTTCGTGGATAAACATTTTATAAAACATCAAAGGTAAATAGCCAAAATGGACCTAATATTTAAAATAGGGTGACTTTAAAAAAAATATATAGACTGAAAGGAATTCACATTTTAGGGAAATAATCAGTAGCATTATCTGACCCTAACTTTCATAAAACAGTTAACATTGAACCTATGTCCCTTCGTGTGGATTCCTTTGGAAAACATTTTTTATATCATTAATTGATTTATCAACTTAAAAAATCATCAACAAAGTAACGTTTCCGGTTCGATTTAATTCCCGATTCAAAATTTATCACATCTGCTATTTTCCACAAAATAGATCCTTATGCCCCTTGTTGTTGATTGAGTATTGCAAGCAATGGAGCTAGAGTTCCTGGGTTCGTTCACCAGCCGTGGCAATTGATTACAATAATTTATTGCCTGATCAATACAATAACATGAATAAAATTAAAAATAACAACATTTGAAGAAGGTTCATACAGCAAAGAAGCGACACAAATAGATCGCGAGTTATTTATTATGTGGTGGAGGGGGGGGGGGGGGGGGGGGTGATGAGTGTCCGGCGTCGCATCAGGTCTCAGTCGTAGCCTTGAGCCACGTCAGTGAGTGGAGTGGTAGTGCGACCTTTGAGACGGCGATACCTACTAACAGAGGCGAGCAACATTGACGCAGTTGAACCTTTGAGTATATAAATATACTCAAAGGTTGAACGGTAAGTGGCATTATTTGTTTCTATTTAGGGTCCAGTTTGCCATCCTCTTGCGGTATGACATGTCACTGTTGCCTAGTGTTAGTTCTGGAAACCTTGTTTTCATGGGTCCGTCGGAAGAGACATTATCAGCCAGTCGCTCGACTGGTTCATTCCTCGTTCTGATTGGTCAATTATTAGCTCCGTCGCGTCGCGTCGTGGCTAAACGCAGTGGCGTATATACAAGGGGGGATGGTGGGTCGATGCCCCCCCCCCCCCCCCACCCATGAGAATTCGATTTTGATTGCGTAGCCAATTATTAAAAACACTTATTATGCCATTTTCGACTTTTTAACACAGTGTTTGACATTTGAAAGTTGGAAATTGGCAAATGTTTCCTACTTCGGCGATAAGAGTCACTAACTGGCTCGTTGGTCTTGTGGTTAGCGTCTCTGCTTCCATTGCAAAAAGTCCAACGTTCGATTCCCGTTGTAGGTAAAAGTTTTTAAATTTTTGATTTGGACCTTGCGTCCATCAGTTCTTGTCTTAGGAATTTGTAAACGGTGACTTGGAGCCGTCCTAGCAACGAGGCACATAATAAATTCAAATGTTTCTGTATCGGCCATGTTGATTCTGGCGTTGATCCGCGGGTGTTCGCACTGTCCATACCACTGATAGATATATATCCTATAAAAAATATCGATCTTTGGTTGGTTACCACTCACTCGTCGATTGCGTCGGGGCCTACAGGGTTGGTTTGGTCACTTTGGTTTACTGTCCCCCACTGAAAATCAGTTATATGACTGAGTACCGACTCTAAATACGAATTTATTTTTTTATTTAATTTATATATTTCACTACACTTAAGGTAAATAATATATTATATTATGTAGGTAAAAAAGTACAAAATAAGTAAATAAAATATAAATTCGTACTTAAAGAGTCTATACCCACTCTCTCTCAGTCACATGACTGATTTACAGTGGAGACTTTAAAGCAGACCAAGACAACCTTGTATAGGCGCCGAAGCCATCAAGAGCGAACAATGACCAACTAGAGACCGGTATTTAATATAAGAAACACCGACCAGACAAGTTGGATACGATACACCCGCGGGAGGCGCTAGTATCAACCATGCTATAATTCGGGACTATCATTATTATGTAAATAATGAAATTTGTACCCGTCCAATGACAAAATGGGCCAGTATTTTTACTGGTGTTGGAAAAACCAGTAAATCGCTAGAAAAAATCAACCGTCCAAAACGTATATTTTTTTTTAGGGGCTTGCTGTCAGTATTTTTTTTATTAAAGTTCTAATATTGGGAGTAGGTTATATGCATCAAGCAAAAAATAACTAAATAATATTGTTGGTCTTCTCATAAAATTATAATATTGGTCTTAAGGGTATGCCCGGCAACGTTTTTTTTCAATTCAAATGAAATTAACATGATTTTTTCGATTACACATAATTGTGTTTGATAGGTAGCGCAAGTTGTGGTCTATCTTTACACAAAATAAGCGCGCTTTTCGTCGAAAATTTCGAAAGAGAATTTTGGAAAAAAACTTCAATCAGGATTACCAGAGGCGGAATTTGTCCGTGACCTGCCGAATCAGAGTCTTAAGGTTTTGTTTTATCATTTGTGCAACCTCTGTTGGTTACTAAATATTGTTCATTAGCCTATACGTTTCTGTCCGTCTGTGCATGTGTTGTCACATCTCACGATAAAAAAACGATCATGACCTCCGCCGATTCGCTCATGCTTACCACCAGCAATGTGATATTGAATTTGTGTTCATTGTCATTTTGGAATAAATAATTGGATGAGTGAAGAGAAGACTTCAATTTCACTTACCCTGAGAAAAATAGCTCGGGTGTTTTTTTTGTCTGATTGTTCGCGCTCTACCGGGCAAACGGCATTTATACGATCTTGATGAAAATTGGATGGGACCTTCGAAATGTCTGAACTTGGATCTGCCAAGTTTTTGTGTACTACAGTCGAAGAAATATTTCTCGCGAATATTGTACTTTTACGATTTTTTACGATTTCTAATGCGATATTTTCTTGATATTTGGGCAGATTCAAACCTAAGCGGGTGGGGCTACAACGTTCATATTTTACATGGGTGATGTGCATTTGAAAGAAAAAGTTGAAAAAGTTAGCCAGAATTCGTAGAAATAAAGGTTTTAATATAAGCCTTTTACAGGTGTATAATTAACAAGTAACTATAGAAACCTGACAATAATCACCTACAAATACAATGCGTACAAAAAGCAAGTCTTTGGGCCTCAAGATATTTTACATTCTATTATTAATTGGTATTACCATAGCAATAAAATAAATAAAAATTATACTAATTTTACAAAAATTATTTTGCAATGGAACTTGAAATAGTAAAGAGATCCCACGCATACTAAAAACGTAGTATAATCATTGGACAGAATAGTCAATCAAAAAAGCTCATCCATCAACGCGACTGGAAAATGCGTTCGCAAAGCGGCCTAGTAATATTAATAAGCATGTGTCTTTGTTGACATTGCATGTCAAATGTTCTTGGTGACCCTGGGGTCAAGCAAATTTGGCTAGTCCAATGAAGGGATTTTGTAGACCCGTCCACCAAGAAATCAACGCAGTATGATTTTTTTCTCTTTTTTTCATTTTCTTTTTTCCCCACCACTTTTATATATTTGATTAATTAATTAATTGCATTTAATATCCTTTTTGAATTTGTTATTAACATCGTTGTGTTTTAATGCATTGTTGTTGTAATATTACTATTTCAAATATTACTTAACTGTAGTTCATTGTCCTCCTTTGTAAATCAGTTTTTAACTGAATAGGATAGACGTTAAATAAATAAATAAATAAATAAATAAAATAAAATAATAAATTGTATTTGTTAGCCTTCAACAACAATCTCTTGATTTGTTTATGTAGGGCCTACTTACCTTCGTTGTTATTGTGCGTAATAAATAACACCTTGGCCCATTTTAAACAAAGACTACGGTATATAGGATAATGTTTGCACCGATTGAAAAAGTTTATTGTAAAATACCATGAGTTAGGAATCATAGTCATATCTCCCTCGATGATCTCGTATGACCAGTGTCTTCATCAGGGTATAGACTTGAGATAAGTGCTGTACTACACAGTAATGGGGGGGGGGGGGGGGGTAGTAGAGATGGGGACTGCTAATAAGTGACTACAGCAGTTCTCTTATTCAAATTCCAAAGGATCCAAAAAAGTCAACATAAATTTGAATAAAAATTAATTGATTTTTGAAAGCTCAAAATAAATAAATTTTAATTATTTAATTGGAATTAACAGAATCAATTAATTAACTGAAATTACAAAATTAACTGAATCAATCAGTTGGGCACAGATTATGACGCATGAGGCTCGAAGCTTCTCAGCACCTACTAGAAGTCTGGCGAGTGGATTGGGTAGGACTTTTAAAAAAGAACGCGTTCCTAAAAGCGATCTTTTTCGAACATTTTAAGTGAACCACCGTTCCAATTTTAGTAAGAGGAACTTTAAACAAAGGTTACAACATTGTTGGTAACTTTCTAAAGTTTTAGAACTTCCTTCACACTAGTGATGGGCAAAACCCAATGTTATACATTAAAACGAATTTTGCTGAATCAATATAAAAATTAGTTGATTAAAAACAGTTAGCATATTTTTAGGAGAATAACCCGATTGAATCTTTCATATTGTCTAGGACAACAGCAAAAAAATGCAACCTAAAATCTATGTAACATAATTGACTGAAAAAGGAAACTATTAACAGGAACTTTATCTTTGGAACTCAAAAAGTTCTTATTTTGTGAAGGAACTGTAACTTTAAAAGTTCCATTTGAAGGCCAAGATTAACTTCTTAAAAGTTCCATTTTGCGGGAAACTTACCAACATGAAGTCGCGAGTCCAGATGGGCATTGGAGTGGCATGCTAGTGAATGAATTCAAAACGTCACCAAAAGTAGAACTTTTAATCCACACCAAATTTGCAATCGTTATCCACACCACAACATCACAAACTTCAAACGGGACACTTGAAGTAGGTTGCCACATCTGTTTATAAACTAAGGGTCCAAGTTTTGAAACTTACGTCTTAAGAGGAGGTTGGGCAGGAAAAGTAAATGAATTATTAAGGTGCTTTCAAATTTATCAGCCAATTTTAATCGCATTTATTTGCGATTTTATATAATTGTGAAAAAATTAATTACGAAGGCGTCTATCATAGCACTTTTCCATTAATTGATCATCATAGGAAATAAACAAAACATAAATTCAATTTTCTAGAAATATTTTAAATCTGTCCAAATGGTCAAAAACACCCAAATGAGTAATAACTATGGTACACATTTTCTGATTGATCTATGATAAATATCGAAAATATGATATGATAGGCGCGTACAGATGTCCATCATTATCAAGTGTGCCAAGTTGTATAAGATGTAATGATTTATGGCTGCAGGAGAAGGAACGCGCTAAACATCAAATCGTTGCCGGCTTCCTCCGAACTCAAACTGGTTTTTCACTCATTTTTTATTTTAAAAAATTGCAATTTTTACTCAATTCATGTTTCTTGCCTGCTTGCCTGGTACAAACATTTTACTTGAAATATATAAGAATATGTAGTCTAAGCATAAGCAATGAGTTACGGGTCTTTAAAGTAAAGTGATAGATGCCTAAGATTGCCGCCATTCCTGGCAATAATCCACTGATCCGATAAATTCAAGTTCCGGTAGGGACTTCTTCCAGAAGCACCTAGGCTCAGTGTACAATGTCAGTCCTTAGTATTAGTGAATTAGAGGTGAATGAAAATTTAAAGTGCTACTAACATAGAGTGACCATATTTAAAAAAGTTAAAAAAAACACGGATGTGGTATTTCTGGGTGGAAGGGGTACATCAATGCTTGTTCAGAACAGTAACCATTAGGTAGTTTGGCCATGTCTGAACCCATTTTCTCCCTCGAAAAGTATGCGCAAATTTTCTGTCACTCGAGGCAAGTGTCGCTCCTTTACGTTTTTGTCTTCGGAAAAGAAATCTATCCTGCAAGATGTCATGAATTTCCATTACCAGTCTTGGGCACGTTCCCCCCAAAAAGGAACTTTGAAAAGTTAAGTTATACTTCTGCCTAAAAAGGAACTGAGACGTTCCTCATTCCTTTTCAAAAAAAGGAACTGAAACGTTCCTTGTTCCTTAAAAAGGAACTTAGTTCCTGTCACGTTCCTCCTACCATCACTGATTTAAATAATAATAAATGTGATTGGAGTTAATTTATCATTATTCTTATTTATTATAATGAGTCTCAGGCCATCTGACGAGGGTGGCGCCATTTTCAAAAACACAAGATGTCACAATATATTTTTCATACTGCAGTTTACGATATCAGGTACTGGAATTCGACAGGATTACGACGGCGAAAGGAAGTTATAAAGGAACGTTAAATTCGTTCCAAGTTCCCACGAAATAGTAACTTTGACGTTACAAGTTCCTGATCTAAGAAAAGGAACGCGTTCCTCCCCAAGACTGCCCCATTACCCACCAGTGTTTACCCATTTTATCTAGTATAGTGAGAAATATTTCAATACTAATCAATCACTATGATCACGATAAGCAGAATACCGGTAGCCCCCTATATGATGTTTAATAATAAATATAATAATAATAATAATAATAATAATAATAATAAAACGCATTAGCTTCCTGCATAGTTACACTAGAAATGAAGATTTGGTGATTAATTGGAATTCATGATAAAATTAGTAAAAATGTTTTAGAATGGAAACCTGGGACATTTAGACATCTTGGGCGGTGTCTCCGAGGACACCGAGACAGGTGCCTGAAATCTAGGACGGTCCTAAGAAAACTAGACCTGTCCTGGGTAAAATGGGTTCTTTGGTCACACCCTACACAAACACAAAAAAACAAATGTTTCCATTTCAAACTGAGGTCACGTGTTGTCACAATTGTATTGGATGTTGATAAGACGTGCAGTGGAGCAAATAATGTTTTTTTTTGACAAAAGCGGTTAAAAAGAAAATAAATCAGTTTTTATTTAAGTGAAGTTCTAAATAATAGTACATACAGTATTTACAACAAAAAATATAGGATACAATTTTGAGTTCAAAGTTCCAGCTCCCAACATTTTGTAGAGAATTATTAATATAATATAATGGTAACAAATGGTAGGCCCTACTTTCCTAAACCTACTATAGATCTGTTTGCTGGTCATCACACTAGACAAAATTTTGGTACCGGTAGCCATTAGTCTCACAACCAAATTCCTTTTTTGGAATTGAGTAAAATTATCAGAGTAGTCCCAAAAGGACGAAACGCGTCGTGGAGTAAGGTAACAACTTTAAATTAGCTGCAGTTGTCATGAGCAGGTGAAAAGTTTTGTTGCCCCCAGCCCTTCAGGCTGGGAATTTATGCTCTCATTGCTTACCCAACCTGTCTTATCAGAGTAGAAGGATCAATTTTTTTCCTTTGCCCATAGCATAGAGGAGTTAAGTTCAATCTCATCACAAATTAAGCCAATATTAAAATTAAAATGGTATCATTTGGTGGAAAAGATAATCTTCAATAAATTGATACCGGTTTATAAAATAATTATCAATGTGTAAGACAAAAAATTTATGTTTCAAATTTATATTTCAGGTTTGGGTAGAGCTTTGATGCAAAAGTATTTTTAATTTTTTACTTTTGTGAAAATGTGAAGAGTACCCTAACGTCCTCTAGCTTACTCGAGGTTATTTGACCCTGCTCGATGTGATAAGAAAATAAATATGAGTAACGGCCAGCAAACAGACCCTACGTAGTAAAATAATACCTTTTGAATAATTATGAGAATGAATGATTTACTAATTACACTTTAATAAAAAAATTGTTTAAGCATAAGATTCATTGGATTGTTAGTGCAAATTATGTGCACATACCTATAACATTTACATAGCTTTTACTTTTAGCAATAATACCATAACAAGTACAATGGTGTACAAGGTAAAATGGTGTAAGCATAAGACACTTCATGTCACAAGCTAAGAAATATAAAAACTAAAATTGATTCTAGTGGATGTGAATAGGTAACTTTTTAATATTGTTACCTGTGAGTTTGTATGCATGGTATTGAAGGCACATTCAACTGACCTGTATGAACAAAGTTGCCTACAAGTCAAGCTTAGAATCACATTTTAATTAATAAAACTAGAGTTTGTAGGTAGGCCAAAACAATTATTGTTGAACTAAGAGTAAAAACCAACTTGATGCCAGAGAAGGCTTTGGGTTTAAAACTTCTACTATATTTTTGTGATTTGGATTGTAGAATGCCATTAAGTATTGGCTGCAACCCAATTTTCATCACTTGATTTCGAAAAACATACTGTGGTATTAAAAAATCCATCGAGAAATGCCTGCACATCATGGCAGTTACTTAGTGTACCATACTTGATATTTATTTCTAAATATACAAACCAGTAATCTATACTCATAACTACAGTTTGAAAGTTTTCTTACTTTTAAGTTTTAACGTAGTTTTAACAATTAAATTGTTATTTAATAAATATAAATCCATGATAAGCAGTGCTTGTGCAATGGAATAGGTTCTGGCACCTTTCAGTACCGGGTACCATTGCTTGAATCAATTATCCAAAAATATGTTGCTGACTGTAGTATTCTTTATTGACTATTTAGGCAAATACGTAATTGGAGGGTAGCGAACACAGGGATACTACCAAAGAAATTATCATCAGTACACCTACAAGGGTGTACTAACTTACTAGGTAGCCTACTCGGTTTACGAAAAAAATACTTTTATAAAGTGCATCAAATACCATATTTAAATGCTTAACCCTACTAAACAATATTTTTTAATAAAATCTGCTTACACCTTTTTGCCATTCAACCGTCTGCGCGAATAAACAGCTATTACGCATATTTCAATATAAGCTGTCTGCGGACTTAAAAAATGAAAATGGAAACATAACACACGGTACATCTTAATTCTTAACGGGCGGCTAGTTCCGGAGACGGGCGAGTCTTTGGGTGAGTTCGTCTTGTTCCGTGGATACTTGCGTAGATGCGCCGATGCTTCCCAGTTGGCCTTGCGGAAGTTCCATGTTCAGTTCCAAGCTGGAACAAAGACCCGTCAAGTTAAATCAAGGATTCGTCATTTAAAAAACAGTCATTCTGAAAAATATAGCCCTAGCTAGGTAGAAAATTTGAAATTTCTATTCCTTTAAAAAGACAACTGAATTTTTTCCCAACTTTCCCTGACTAATTTTCAAACTATTTCCCTGTCCAATTTGCTTGGTTTTAGGCCGGCCTACAACAGAGTGTTAAAATAAATTATCACAACATTTTAGTGGATAAAATGTAACATTTTGTTACCAGTACCAGTAGGCCTACACCAGTACTACCGGTACCAGGTACTGACATAATAGACCCTAGACCTCTTCTTGTTATCTACCTAGTAGGTACCTAGGTAATGGTAGTCCTATACTGCCAAACATATTTTTTGTAAATAATGGTCTCCTCCCCCCTTTAGCCGCACACGTTCACAACGAATACTGCCGCTTAGTGGCAACACTAGGCCTACAAACTAACACAAACAAATTTCACTGACCTTCCCTGACTTACTAGCACTTTTGTTCATTTCCTTGACTTTCTAGACTCTTTTCTACAGAGTTATTATTTCCCCGTAGTTGTTCAGTCCTCAACAACCCGACATCGCTCCGTACTCACCCCGCCTCGTCCGCCACCTGTTGCATGAGGTTCTCGACGTCGTTCTGGGGTACGGAGGTGGTCGTAGTCTGGCTCATCGCGTTCTCCATGTACGAGCTCTGCACGTCGAGGTCCTCGAACTGGTTCTCAAACTTGTCCATCAGACCGGAGATCTTTTCGAGGTTCATAGACTTCATCGCCGCGTCCATTGCCTTCACCACGCCTGCCATCGACTGGGTTACTGCGAGGGGGAAAACAAACACATCTCTTTTTATTGGGTCTAGTAATGTAAAGGTGTGACTGTGCAAATATTATTTTTGTAAATGAGGCACGTAAATGGAAAAGGCCGTAAGTGCCGCGAACCAAAATGTTCAGAAATCAAATATGTGTATTGATAATGCTAATTTTATTCTTCAACATTGGAAAAAAGCATCAAACTGCATTTTAATATTTTGCATAATATTGTTTTATTAATTTTTAATTTCTTTAAACGGGATAAAAGATGCATGGATAAAGGTGAAAGTCATCTCATCAATAACCTAAAGAGTGATGTAAGTACCACCTAGGCCTAGTGTTTTACAAAAGGGTGAAAGTCCAAGGTTAGCATTTAAAAACGCTGTAACTGCATAGAACACACAACACATTTACATTTCGGCTCGATGCATCTTGGTAGGTAACGCTACCTTTCCACCACTCTGTAGACTAAGTCGACCAGTATTACAAAAGCACATACCGTACATCCATTCCTATGTTATTGGCAATGGTATTTTCATTCGTTTCCGTGAAAAAAGTGATTTTTTCCATTCGAGGCACTTACAGCCTTTTCCATTTACGTGCCTCAAATGTTGGTGGCTCTTTTAATGTTCCAATTTTGATATTAATTTCATATGATACGGTAGGCCTAATGAATAGGATACGATAGGCTATACAACATGACACACACAAAGTGCAAGTGTGGGACATGATCATGTGAACATTTTAGTTTTCTTGTAGCTAGCTATTCTACCTAGGCCTACATCTAGGCCTAATACAAAATGCTCAAACAATAAAAACAGCCACAGGCCCAGATGGTTAAAGTTTTGTGGGATCTTTTGTTTGTTCAGTGCACACTTTTATTGGATTTGTGTCAATTGTCAATTTTGGTACAGTAGGCCTACGGTCCTACTCATCACGTAGGCCTAGGTCTAAATGTTCTTCTCTTACCGTTTCCGTTGGTATTCGAAAATGACACCTAAGAGAGTAGGGCTGTATATCGATGGTGAAGAACCAATACCTACCTTCTATCTGCCATTTTCTGCAAAAATGAGATTTTTGTGTCTATGGATACGGTACACAAAATTATTTCGAATTTTTTGATATTAATGGCTCCTATCTAACAATGCTTTAAACATCTCCAAAATAGACATACTACCTTACATCAATATCTCCTATCTGCCACCGCCAACTAGTTACTTTTTTGAAATCAGTTTTAATGCTCTCCTGAACAATTTGCTTTTTGGCAGATAGAAGGTAGGCCTATTGGTTCTTCACCATCGATATAAATAAATAAATAAATAATAAATAAATTTTATTTAGAGTCTACCCACTCAGTTATATAACTGATTTTCAGTGGGGGACTTTAAATCAAAGCGACCAAGCCAACCTTGTAATTAGTCCCCGACGCAATCGAATAGTGAGCGATAACCAACCAAAGATCGATATTTTTAATAGGAAATATAGCAATCAGTGGTATGGACAGTGCGAACACCCGCGAATCAACGCCAGAATCAACAAGGCCGATTCAGAACAACTCTGAAAATTTATTATGTGCTTCGTTGCTAGGACGGCTCCAAAGTCACCGTTTACAAACTCCTAAGACAAGAACTGATGGACTTAAGTCCAAATCAGAAGTTAAAAAACTTCTGACTTAAGCGGAATCCGAACCCTGGACCTTCTGCATTGGAAGCAGATACGCTAACCACAAGACCAACGAGCCACACTAAAGATAGGAATTGTCGCAACATTAGTTTCTTTTATCTAAACAATTTGCTAACTCCACGGCTTTACTTACCACGTCGTGTCGTCAACGCAGATTGAACTCGGCTGGCGACCGCATCAACCCTAGCACTCATTCGCAGATAGTTGAGCGACTGGTTCTTTTGCCTGATCGCATTCTCGGCGTGGATCCGAGCTCCTTCTGTGTTGCCCTTTTGAATCGCCTTCTTGCATTTTGCCTTCTCTACTCGTTCTTCCTTCTCGCATTTCTTTGCGTTTCGTTCCAATTCTTTGACGGCAAATTTGAGATTGAACAAATGTTCTGAATACATCGGTTAAGGCAAATAGGTCAAAAAGAGTAAGGAATTTAAAAGGGCATACGTAGGTAACTTGAGGTAGGTAGGCCTAGGCTACTACAGGCTACAGCGATTGAAAAATGTAGGCTTAGTCTTAAAACTAGGCTCGGTGACTAGAGTTACGTGAATAAATAAAGGTGTGCACAGACCACCCTAGGCCTCCTACCTACATTTGTTCATTGGGCTCAATATGCCATCACAGGTTGTCAAAGCACAGCCTAGTAGGCCCCTAGGGCGTAGGGGGCCTAGCGTCTATTGGATTAAAAAGGCTACAGTGACCGTGGCTACAGTCTAACGTAAACCTAGGCCTAGGGACCTAGCCTACAACATACAAAAAGCCTAGGTATAAGACCTACCTAAGCCAGACCTAGGTAGGCCTATGCCTATTGGCTATGGCAATTGAATTTCAATTTGGTTATTAAATAGGCCTAGGGCCCTAGGCCTAGCTTGGCTAGGGCCTAGGATCTACACAAAGCTAGGGTAGGGCCTAGGCCTATCATGGCAGTGGTCACATCACGCCCACCTAGGGCTAGGGCCTAGGCCTAGGCCTAGATCTATGGAGTAGGTTTTACGATGTATACAGACAACTTCTCGGCGCAAGGGCCTCATGATTCATAATAATGTGATCTGACTGAGATTCACAAATAGGCCTAGGCCATTCCAAGGTTATTCTACAAACCTACCTAGGGCTAGGCATAGCTTCACTCTTAAAAGAAGCTAGGGCCTTGGCAACCTATTTAAAACTAAAGAAGAGATGACTGTGTTGATGAATTTTAAAAAGGATACTTTCCATTGCAGATGCAGACATTGCTAGGCCTTTAAAATAACTAGCACACAACAAATTTATTACAATAAACGAGGACTGTCAGTCACTGCAACAAACGTCAGACTCGGAGCTAATCACTGATTGGTGGATAATTGCAAAATAAATACCATATGATGCAGACTACCAACCTAAAACAAAAATACCGTAGATGGGGAAGCTCTAACTCTAGTGCATGTTACGTAGGTGAATTATGCAAAGAACAACCGTGGTAAAAATGTCGTATGCAGCCTCGGAAACGCGCTTCGCGCACAGCTCACCCCCTAAACCCCTATCAAACATAGAAATTCGAAAAAGTGAAAAATTAACTAGAAATATTCATACAGTTGTGAATATTTTCTTATAATAATTATTATAAAATAATTCATATAATTAATGAAGAATTAAATAGATTAAACATACAAATGGCTATAGTCAGAAATAAATTGAAACTAAATGCATATAATGTAGGTTAATAAAATGTACGATTCGCCCCCATGAAGATATTGTCATAAATAGTGAGAAACTAGAAATGGTAAAAGAAATTAAATACTTGAGTTAAACTTTGTTTGCTAGCCATACTAAATTATATTCAAAATAAGATAAGTAAAAAAAAGGCTTCCTCTCAAGATTGTCAAAATATCTTCACCCTGGTCAATAGAATTATAATAGTGTATAAAACCATATTTTACCACATTTCCAGTATTGTAGTAATACTATTATGTTTGGAATGACAGAAAAGAATAAAAGTACACTGCAATGTCTACAAAACAAAGCAATGATGGTATGAGCGCCGGGAGGGGTTGGGGCAAGGGTGTACTTGCCCCTCCCGAGTCCCCTGGATTTCAGGGAAAATTATAAAATTTGCACCAGGATAAATATGTTTTAATTTTAAATTATTCATAGCTTATTATAACAACCCAAAATCTGATTGTTGGATGAGCGATGTGAAGACTTCAATTTCACTGACCCCTCAAAAAAATTAGCTCCATTGATTTTTTGGTTTTTTGTTTTTTCTGTCTGTTTGTTTGCACTCTACCGGGCAAACGGCATATGCGATCGTGATGAAAATTTGAGGGGACCTTCGAAATCTCTGAACTTAGACCTGCCACGTTTTTGGGTACCACCAAAGGAATATTTTTCATGAATATCGTCTTTTTAACGATTTTTTTTCGATTTTTTTTCGATATTTTCGTGATATTTGGGCCGATTCTGACCAAACGGGTGGGGCTACAACGTCCATATTTCACATGGGCATTAAGATAGTGGTAATGTATTGCCTTTTGAAGACAACAATCATCTACAATACGTTCAAAACGCACTTGCAAATGTAAAGAGATCCCATGCAAACTAAAAACTTACAAAAAAGCTCATCCATCGACGCGACTAAAAATAGCGTTCGCAAAGCGCCCTAGAAAGTAATGAAAAAAAAGCTTTGCGTGTCTATTTTGGGGTATATTCTATTTGTTCACGGACCCTCCTTACACCAAGATAAATGTGTTTGATTTTAAATTTTTCATTTCGGTGCCTATTTTAACAACAAAATTTCCCGGCTAAAATATTACTGGGGAAAAACCCCAAAAGGGCTTTTTTAAAGGGTTTGGTGGGCCATGTGTTAAGTCCCCAAATTACATTATTTTTTCTTCCCCTCCTTGGGCCTCCCTGCCTATCTGGCTAGAGAGGCGAAATTATGACCTTCCCGGGGGACCCCCGCCCTTTTCCCCGTTACCAACAAAACTTTAAAAACTATTATTTTTTTAAAATTAATTATAAAACTTAAATGCAATGTTCCCGGGTACTCCCACATACTCGCTCCTTCGCCCTCACTACGACTTTGGCTTTTTCCCTATAGTCTAGTTGGCTAAGGCCCCCTTTAGCCGAAAGTGGAAAGAAGTAAATTTCCCCTTTTCCCTGGTCGGGAAAGTTTTGAAATTTTCTGGGTTTGTATTTAAAAAATTAATTGAAAAATGATTTGAAATCCCTTAAATAAACGCATTGTTGTCCATCATTTTTGGGGCAAAAAAGGGCCTCTATGAAAAAACATGCCAGACAAAAAACGGGGAAAATTTTGGGCAAGGTTTACTCAATCTAACGGGGGGGAATTTTTGGGTACCTTAAACGTGAAACCATTCGAAGACCTGCATGGGCACGGCATTTCACGGCCGGGGAAATAATAAACAAAAAATATTTTTTTTCAAAATCAAAAACCCTTGTCCCCCCCCCTTTTTACATTACTTTTCTTCCCCCTACCTTAGGCCTCCCTACCCCAAATTAAATAGGCTAGAGGGGCCTTTAAAGGGAACCTTACATTTGACGCGCCCGTCCTCCTTTTTGGCCCAACAAAAACTTTAAAAAAAAACTATTTTTTTATACGAATAAAAATTATAAAAATTTAAAATTTGCATATTTTTTCCCGGGGTACTCCCCCCCACATGACTCTCTCACTCGTCAAACTCCCATTTTGGGGCGTTCCCCCTGGTCTATTTGGGCTAAAGGGGCCCTTATAGCCGAAATATGGGAGAGGGTGGGTTCAATCCCCCTGGTCGGGAAAAGTTTTTGTAATTTTCGGATTGTTTTTAAAAAAATTTAAACATTTTTTTGAAATGCTATAACCCCGGGGAACCCCCTCATCTGTGGCAATGGGGGGCCCTACTATGGAAAACATACCCAGTCCCGAAATACTTTAAAAACATTCCGGTTTACTCAATCTACGAGGGAAATTTGGGGGGGGTATTTTGATTTAAAAAAAACATTCAAACAGCCCTTGAATGGGACAGGGCTTTTCCCTTTCCAGGTAAAAATTAAAACAAAAAAAATTTTTTTAAAAATCTAAAACATTGTCTTTAAAAATTTAATTTCATAACTTTGGGAAGTCAAATTTTTCGTTTTTTATTTTTTGTATTTTTAAATCGCAAGGGAATCTTGCTGATTTTTTTTAGCGGGTTCTCAATAAACTCGTCCCGGGATGTTTTTTTAAAAAATTTCACCCGCAATCTTTTTTAAAGGCGATTCGGCTGTTTTTTAACTTTACCCCACACACACCACACACACAACCACGCACGCACGCAAAAAACAATAAGGGCCGTTTAAGTCGAAGGAAATCACTACGTTCGATACGCTCACTCGTTTAAAAAATATTGTAAAAACTTTCTGTGGGGCTCATTGGGGGCGCCTATGAATGAGGGATGTTCTAAAATGTAGAAAATATACTATAGGATTACAATGTATGTGCAAGGCACTGAACTGGCTAACTGCGTGTCAAAACATTATTTACCGCATTGTCATAGTTTTATACATAAACAGAAAAATAATTTCCTCCTTTGGGTTATTTTGGGGTTTAAAAACAAATAAAAAAAAATATGTACAGAGTTTATTTCACAAGAAAAGAAAGATGGGTTTTTAATTTTTGAAGAGAAAAAAACACAGCCCCACACAAAAACTTATAATTGTGTGCTTTGGGAGGGAATTTTTTGCTTCAAAAAATATGTTTTAAAGGAATAAGGCAGGGAGGAAAATTTAATTACCCCTTTCTTAAATAAAATGCAGAAATGGGTTTTTTTTTTACCCTGACATGCTAGATTTAAAGTGTTAAATGATATTTTTGAATTTGAAAAAGATAAAAATAACCTGAAAATTTAAAAGCGTTGAGCCCAAATAAAAAAACCCTCATTTAAAAAAAATAGGCGGCCTACGTAACATGCTGTAGAGATAGATCTACCAATAAGATGGCCGCCGGCATATCCATACGACCAACTGTTGAAACAAAAAATGTTTTAGTTTCATAGTTTACGCTAGGTAGCAGCACCTGACGGGGAGTCAAAGAAGCAGAGTCAATAAAGAAGTTTCCCTATCGAAACTTCTTTATCGACTCTGAAGTCTGGATTCTGCAAACCAAGTAAAAAAAAACCCGGTGAAACTGAAAACTTTGCAAAGCTCAATTAGCTCGCCGTCAGGTGCTGCTACCTATTGGAAACGATAGAACTATTATGGCTAGTTTCTAACAGAGATTGAATTTACAATTTTGCACTCGTGGGAGAATCCAAAGATACTTATTTAATTTGCAATTGCAGTTACTTGTTACCCACTTCGTTTGTTGGCAGAATCTCTCTTTTATCATTGGGAAGCTTTTATTAGTCAATAAGGTAGTATGGTGGAAAATTTTAAACTGGGAAAAACGTTTAAGTCCCGCCGCGTTTTTGGTGAGCGAAATTTGGTGCATTGAGCCCCATGTTTATGCGAATTTTTGTTGTTCTGTGGAAAAATCATTACTAAGTTAAATTTTTTTTTTAAATTTTAAATTAAAAATTAAAAAAATTAAATTAAAAAAATTAACTTTAATTTTTTAATTTAAAAAATCGTAATTGTTAAAAAAAATCTTTTAAAATTTTGGGATTTTTATAACAAATAATTTCGATTGCGCCAAATTAACACTAATATATAAAATTTATAAAATTAAGGTTTGCGAAAAATCATTTCAATTGGAAAAAACATTAGGTGTTATAATCAAAGAATTTTTTAAAAAGGAAAAACCCGAAAATTTCGTTTTTATGATAAAATTTTTTTTAATTTTGCTCAAATTTCACAAAAATATCTAAAATTTATAAAAAAAAAGGTTCGTGCAAAGATCATTAAAACGGATAAAACATGTAGGGTTTATAAGTCAAAGAAATTTTTTAAAAATCGAAAAAAAAACGTAAAAATTGCGATTTTCAGAGAAACAATTTTTTGATTGCGCTCAAAAAAATGCAGTTCTAATTCAGAGATTTCAAGGCCTCCCTTAAAAATTTCATTTTAAACGGAGTACGTTAGCCGGAAGTGCGGGCAAACAGACAAAAAAAAAAAAAAAAAAAAAAAATTCCGGGTTTTTTTTTTCAGGTGTTGAATGGAATTTCGCTTGTTCGCTACGCTCATCCAAAATAATCAAATTAATATATTCCCGACCATGTGATTATTTCTAGTTTCTCCTTCGTGTCATGGCGCGCAGATTAAACTTATTTATACCGTTTTCAGTTTTCACTCCGTGGCAGAATCCAAACATACTTAATTTTCGTGTTGCTTATTATACACTTCGTTTGTTGGCAGAATCTCTCTTTTCTAAGCTATTATCACTACAGCATGTAACGTTGGTAGCTTATTTTCTCCAAAGAACTCAAAGGATGATATTTCCAACCAAACGATTATATTTTCTACCTTCTTCTGTATTTTTTTAAATTTAACTTTGCCATATTCAGTTAAAAACTGATTTACAAAGGAGGACAATTAAATAAATCTAATTACATAGATGCAGACACAACAATGAATTAATAGTTAGTAAAGTTTGAAATAGTAATATTACAATAACAATGTATTAATAACAGAAAAATGTTGGTAACAAATTCAAAAAGGATATTAAATGAAATTAATTAATGAACCAAATTTAAAAAAGAGTAAAGAAAAGAAAAACGAAACGAAAAAATTGATTTATTCAGACGATCCCAATCAAAAACGAATTATGTTTGTCAAAAATCAGGAACGGCAAATCAGGTAATTAACAACATTCGCGAAAGAAACCTCCGAACATTCGCGGAAGAAACCTCCGAAAGCGAATCTTCACTCTTCTGTTCGATTGAAGATCAGTTTTAAATAAAAACGAAATGGCGCGTAGATAAAACTTAATCAAATCGCACTGATTATAAAAATTCTAGTCGGGTTAAATATATATATTTATATGATGTTTAACCTTGGTTTTATTGTAGGCGACTATGACGCTGTTATGATGGTAAATATAATTCTATGTGTAAAATGAGAGAGAAAAATCTTTACAAGATTGGAATCAGAATGAAGGGGATAATTTATTCACCAGTTGACTTACTCAAACAACTAATGAATACAACCATTGATTAAAGATGCAACTATTGGTAGGCATCGTCATATTTTGTGCATATATTTCAATATGATTCTAAGTATATACAAGTGATTATTGTAAATAAACAATAAATATTACACAATTGATTGACTGTCTGTGGCTTATAATAATTGGCACCATATACAAATATAATACAATAAAGGAACGTGCAGGTTGAGAGCGAAGAAATGTTTGCAAAATCGAAAAGATGGTAGAATAATGATTTTGGAAAAATAATTTTCCGAATGCATAAAAAGTGGCAGGTGATTTCGAAGGTACCCACAAATTTTCTGAAGCGGGGCGAATTATTAATAGAAATATATAAAATATGTGAAGTAAGTATGGTCTTTGTTTTATGTACACCAAACCACATTCTTAAAGAGCTAATTAAAGATATAATAGATGTACCGGTATGGACCAGGCTGTTTTTATCTTGGCATGCACATATTTTATAGCTATTTAAACGTAGAATTTGAAGGTCATTCGAATCTTACAAGTTTATAGCCATCTAAAATGCAAAGTAATTCTTGACTCAAAGTTCCGATATATTTCGTTTAACTTGACCATGGAGTTGGATTATTTATAACTCCATGATTCAGTCACGTTCTTTGATTAGATCATTCTGAGGGCTATAACAGGTGGCTGCTTTTTAACAATTGGGGGGGGGGGGGGGGGGGTGAGAGTTAAGTTACTCGTGGTAAAAAAATCTTAACTAGACTAAACCAATTGTTTTTTTGTTTTTTAAGTTTTGATTGTACTTTGATACTTTTGCATGCACAAATTGTGTGTACAATTATCAGTACTAGCTGCAACGTAAATATATTTCATTTTGTACATGAAGCATATGTACCGACACTGTGATTCGTGGTTAATCGAATTTGTAGGGTGGGGGGAATAGAGAAAAATCGGTTTGCAGACACATACGTTCCGGGATGAGCTCTTTTGAGTTTAACCGCCCACTTTGTATGTGTGTGTGTATGTATGTGTAGTGCATGTATACATTATGTACAGCACTGTGTGAATAACTAATAAAAATAATAATTCAGTGAAATGACAAAAAATATAGATTTCGTACTATAAGCAAGCATAAAGTTTTGAATTTATTGTTTCTCATTGTCGAAGCTATCACATTTTTTTACACTCTTCACTCAATTGTATAAAATATGAATACACAAACATATACGACTAAAGTATTAGTTCCAATGGTTTTCCTGACTTAAAGTGTAAATTGAATGGCTAGCTTCATGAAATACACAATCATTATAAACTTATGAAATAGGTAAATTTGTATACCTGGTCAGTTTTCTTTGGAAATAAATTTCACTTATGCTGTTGTATGGAGTAGAAATTCTTACTATACAGAATGACATGGTGAAATCGAGTAACAGTGTATATTATTACAACTTTTGTGACAAAATAATGTCATTGACGGATATTTAAACGTAATTTAAAAAAAAAACTTTAAGACTGTGCGCGGGCACGAAAACAAGTTTTCCAAAATTACTGTATAATAGTAGTTTTTCATTTTATAGTCTTTTGAGAAGACCTAAACTATTGTTGAACATTTGTTTTCATCCATACATACTCCCAATATTGCGTCTTTGTTAACGCATTTTTGTGACCCATTTTATAAAAAGTAAACGAGTTGGATAATTGATATTTTTACCATAGTTTATACTTACCCAAATTATTTATACTTACCCAAGGACATGTGATATTTTGAAATGTGTATCTTTAAAATCTTGTGGTGTACGAACGATTTTTTTAATTTTCCGGTACAAATACCCTCAGCGTACCGGAAAAAAAGCAAACAATCAATGTTGACAATATATTAGAGATTCACCGTTCAAAATATCACATGTCCCAACTAGTAGTATATACTTTTTTATAAAATGGGTCACAAAAATGCTTTAAAAAATACGTAATATTGGGAGTACGTGGATGAAAAAAAGTTCAAAAATAGTTTTAGATCTTCTCAAAAGACTATTTTATGATGTTATTTCTTTAAAAACTACTGTTATTTAGTTATTTTGGCTCTCCTGAATTACGTTTGCAACCAACTTTTAAAAAACTGTTCAGAGAGGACGAAAGTGTTCAACAAGTCAACAAGTAACATGTTGGTTATGATAAAATAAATTAATGAATAATATGTTGTGCATCAATGTTGATTTGTTGAACAATTTTGTCACTCTCTTGAACAATTGTTAAAATAAACTAGGAAAACGCTAAAGTCCCGCCGCGTTGATGGATGAGCTTTTTAAAGTTTTTAGTTTGCGTGGGATATCTTTACTTTTGCAAGTGCTTTGTTTTGCTGCCTACGCATTGTAGGTGATTGTTGCCAAGTTTCTATTGTTTCCTGTCAATTAGTATTATTTACCGTAAAAAACTTATATTAAAAGCTTTATTTCTATGGATTCTGTCTAACTTTTTTTAACTTTTTCTTTCAAAAGGTACTTCATCACCATAACCGTAATGTCCATTTTCAATATGAACGTTGTAGCCCCACCCGTTTGGTCAGAATTGGCCCAAATGGCCGAAAATATCGCACAAAAAATCAAAAAACTTATATTAAAAGCTTTATTTCTAAGGATTCTGGCTAACTTTTTCAACTTTTTCTTTCAAAAGGTATACTTCATTACCATAACTTTAATGTTCATGTATAATATGAACGTTGTAGCCCACACCGTTTGGTCAGAATTGGCCCAAACGGCACGAAAATATCGCACAAAAAATAAAAAACTTATATTAAAAGCTTTATTTGTATAGATTCTGGCTAACTTTTTCATCTTTTTCTTTCAGAAAGCATACATCACCATTACCTTAATGTCCATGTGAAATATGAACGTTGTAGCCCCACCCGTTTGGTCAGAATCGGCCCAAATGTCCACGAAAATATCGCATTAAAAATCGAAAAAAAAACCGTAAAAGTATGATATTCATGAGAAATATTTCTTCGATTGTACCCAAAAACGTAGCAAGTCTAAGTTCAGAGATTTCGAAGGTCCCCTCCAATTTTCATCAAGATCGGATATGCCGTTTGCCCGGTAGAGAGCGAACAAACAGACAGAAAAACAAACAAAAAACAAACAAAAAAAAACAAAAAAACACCCGAGCTAAATTTTTTTGGGGGTCGGTGAAATTGAAGTCTTTCGCTTCGCTCATCCAATTAAATTAAATAATCAATCACGAACAAAGCATATTGCCACCCCCTCTATAGAATACTCTACGTAAAGATATAGGCATATACATTTTCCTTGGAACATGAATCACAAAGTGTAATTAAATATTTCTTCAGTGTGCAACCGCAATATTATTAAAAAGTGCGTTTCAACTTTTTTCTCGATTATCTCGGTAACCTTATACGGGGGCATTCTTAGCGTGTGTAGACGTATGGGTTCCGTTATTTTCTTGCTGACTAATTATTAAAAGATCGCTCCTGTGGCTCCCGGCAAGGCCACGAAACAGCTTGAGTATCCAGAAGGCCTTGACTGCGGACAAGGACGGCGGAAGCTTCAACAGGGCGTTGACGAAGAACTATGGAGGAATCGAACTCACTGCTGACTCCTACTTAGATCCGTGATGTGACGTTCGGAGGTGACGTCAATAATGATGTTGTTGACTTTTCGGAGGCAATTAAAAAACTGTTTCACTTTCAAACTGATCTAAAAAAGGTTCACTTTTTCAAAATATTTTTTAAGAAACTTAAAAAATTAGGGTTGCCTCTTGTTTCGCAATCAAAATGGTGGAGGAGCCGGGTCATAATTGTTTTAACTTTCTGGTAGGGGGGGGGGGCGTGTGTGTGTGTGTGTGTGTGTGTGTGTGTGTGTGTGTGTGCTAGCCCCCCCCCCCCCTTTATCCCTCGGGTCACCAAAAACATCCTGTATAATTCTTGTTTAAGGGCAATGCCAACAAAAAAAACACACATGCCAATCGGAGGTCTTGTACATGACACATGCACAGACGGATGGACAGATAGACAAAAAGTGATGCTAATAGGAGCTTCGCTCCCTTATAATCGTAGGAATGCGTAGGATGATCACCTCCCGCCATAACTTTTCGTAGGAAACCGATCCAGGGTGCAGTGCATGCCTCTCTTCAGGTGTCAAACTAGGTAAGACAATGTGAAGGGATGTCCGATGAGTGTTTTATCTTAAGAGGACTCAATCCCTTGCATTCGCATTAACGACTGAGGAAAACCTTGGAAAAAAGCAAAAAACCTTCGGTCAGGATTGCCGGTCACGACGGAATTTGAATCCGGGACCTCCCGAATCAGAATCAACACTGTCACTGGAATCTCGTGCGTCAAGAGCAATTTATTTTTGCTATTTGTTGTCGAAATCTATACCATGGATGCATCGAAACTTTGCCCCTTGGAGCCATAACCTCTACTTTACGCACTATTTTGAGAAAAGGGGTATCGTACGGGAGCACCGAAAATAGGCAGCGAAGATTATCGTTGATCTCTTCTCTTATTATTGTTCCCCGTCCAACACCCAGGGTCTCAATATCATTCGGTATCATCCTTGTTGAAGGGCAATTTTAAACAAAACAAAAACATGTCAATCGGAGGTCATGTTAGGTTTTTATAGTGAGATTTCGGTTGACAAACGTATACAGTCGGGCGACAGGAGATGCATTCGGCATTCCCCGCCGGTGGAACTTTGCGCCCTAAATGTGTTGAACTGTATATTTTTTGTTTGCTTTTTTATGTACAACCAAAGTTTTATTTTTTGTTCTTGTTGTTAAATAAGTTATGGTGAAACATCACACTATAATAATATCCACCCTCAATTTATTGCCCTAAATAAATAAATACAATCATCTTGAGCCATATGATCCACTGCGAACACTTCTGATTAGACGAGTGAGCGCAGCGAACGTAGTCTACAACGCTACTCGATCGGGCCTTGGTCGTGATTAATTCTGTTAAATGTTAAATGTTAAATGTTTGTTAAATGTCTGTCTGTCCGGTCCCATACGGCCGAACGGCTAAATAGACTGAGCTGAAATTTTAAACAGACATCCGTGACCAGGTAACTGAGAACTGCTAACAAAATGAGCACAATCCGTTGCGATTTAAATCTGCAAGAAATAAAAAACCGAAAAATACGTTGAAATGTATAGGAATTATTTTAACGACAATGGTTTTCATTTTGAAATAATATTTTTTGTTTGTTATTTACCTGGCTGTGAAATGCCGTGTCCAAGGTTAATCGAATGTTTGACGTCAAGGTACCCCCAAATTCCGCTCGTAGATTGAGTAAACCTTGCAATATTTTCACGTATTTTGTACTGGCTATGTTTTCCATAGTATTGTCACAGATGATGGACTACACTGCGTTATATGCATTTCAAAACATGTTAAATAATTTTAAAAAATACAATCCAGAAATTACAAAATCTTTCCCGACCATTGAACCCACGTCTCCCACATTTCGGCTATAACGGCGCTTTAGCCAACTCGACTAGGGAAACGCCAAAGTCGTTGTTAGACGAGTGAGTGAGCCATGTGTTGAGTACGCGGGAACATTTGCATTTAAGTTTGATTATAATATTCGTATAAATAATCGGGTATTTTAGTTTAGGTCATAGTTTAGCCCATAATGCTCCACTGTAGCCTATGATATAGGCTAGGGAGGCCTTAGGTAGGGGAAGAAAATGAATGTTACCGGGTTCTCAACACATGGCTCACTCACTCGTCCTAACAACGACTTTGGCGTTTCCCTAGTTTTATCATCAATACTGATCGAACGAATCTTATTTTGAGATTTTGTGACTTACGTCATGAAACTATTCTTATCAAGGCCAACTAACCGACAAAAACCTCACCAGACAAAGATTCAAGCTGGTACTAAACACGTGCTTCTTACAGCATCTTCCTGAATAACGGCTGTCCTTGATGGTGATGGGAACCTTTTGACTTTAGGTAGATATCTTGTCTTGAAAACTCGTTTTGTTTTTTTCCTTCTAAATTTGATATTTGATCGAAACTTGTTGCGCTTGATATGAGTTGATTTATTTAATTTGACTTATTAACTACATACCGTACTGTAGTCTGCTGTGGTTCATGGTCAGAGACACCCGCGTGGCTTGTGGTTCGAACCCCGCGTGCAAAGTGAATAGGACACATTTGGCAATTAGCAAATAGCTATTCGCTCGGCCAAGATGCATCCGACGTATATGAAACTTTTCAAAGTTGTCAACAAAGCATACATGGACAGCCCTGCGGTCATGATTTTCAAAATTTTTGTCTTAATCAGCCCGAAAAAAATCACGAATATAGTCAATTTTGGAGTTTTTAACAAAATCAAATTTCGTGAAAACTAATTTATTTTTTATAAATTATTTTAAAACTAAATTTAGAAATGTGTTACTGGCAGAGCCCTATGTTTCCCTATTCTTGACATATGTTCAAAATTTCAAACACCTGTGGTGTCAGTCGGCCGAGCGAACAACAATTTGCCTAAAAAGCATTTCCTACACTCTCTTAAATTGTAAGTCGACACGTCTACCAACTTACTTTTTTTTAATCCTTAGTATACGGTACAACGATTTTGTAGGCCTAAAGACTAAACTTTTTGCAGAAATGCGATGAATCAGTTGGAAATATTGTTTTTTTAACACAATCTTCTTGCAGAATTTTCACGAGAAACCATTGTGACGAGAAACGAGAAACAATGTGACCCCATCCCCCCACTCCCCACCACCACCCACTCCCTTCACCACCGAGGAAGATCGTCGAGCGCCGACCCACTTATTATTTTAGAAAATAAACACTAAAGTTTAAATATCCATGTACTTGGCACCTCCACCAGCTTTGCTACCTATTTCGGATACTCCCGTGCCCGTCTGGTTAAAACTATGCACGGGCTAATCTTTGTATCAGCAAAAGCGTTTTCTAGCGGGTTCAATTCGCGTTAACTTATGTATCTTTTATCACATACCAGTAAATATAATATATTTTCCTCTATTAAAAATATTTACTTTAATCCAGAAAATACATTTACAAAATAGTCCATGTATCTATATTGTCTCCGTCTTCTGAATGTAGAAACTGCATTGTAATCGTATAAATACAACCTTGATCTTGGCTGTTAAAGCTGTTCTGTCTGCCCACTCAGTCTAGGTGTTGAAATTAATAGACCTACCGGACTGCACATACAGCGTTTGTTATATTCTCCCTTTGTTTGTTAGTCGAATGGAAGAGATTTACATATAATAAATGTAAAAAATCGTATTTATAGTCTACCCACTCGGTCGTATAACTGATTTTCAGTAAAGCGACAAAGCCAACCATGTAGGACCCGACGCAATCGACGAGTGATCGATAACCAATTGAAGATCGATATTTTTAATAGGAAATATAGCAATCAGTGGTATGGACAGTGCGAACACCCGCGGATCAACGCCAGAATCAACAAGGCCGATTCAGAACAACTTTGAAATTTATTTTATGCCTCGTTGCTAGGACGGCTCTAAAGTCACCGTTTACTATTTATTCCTAACCCAAGAATGACTTAAACCCGAATCAGAAGTTACAAAACTTCTGCCTATAGCTGGAATTCGAACCCTGGACCTTCTGCATTGGAAGCAGAGACGCTAACCACAAGACCAACGAGCTACACAAATTAAGTCTATTCGACCGCGTTTTTCATTTTTCCAAAATATGCTACCAAGTCAAAATATAGTGAATGGCTTTGAAACCTGGCTCTTTTAGAAAATCAAAACTATTTCTTTTAAATTTTTCTCATCTGGTACACGGCCAATATCGCCACCTCAAAATAATTTCAAACTTCAATTCGCCAAGGCACACCATTCAACGTAGGGTGTTGTGTTTTATGACATTAATTTTCAACTGGTTTTCTAGAGATTTTTTTTAACAATTGTCTCCCCAGCGAATTTTTTCGTTTGGCGGTACAAATCGGTACAAAATACCACAAAATGAAAAAAATCGCAGGAAAGACAATTGTTTAAAAAAAATCTCTCAGTCAGCCTCTTCAGTCAGGATTTCCGGCCACGATGGGATTTGAAACCGAGACCTCCCGAATCAGAGTCGCGCTTAAGGCTATTCCAGTGCACTCTTCCCGATATTTTGAAAGTCAAAGGAAAATTGATGAAAGTTGATTGAATGAAAGAGGAACTTACAAAACGGGAAAAAAGGATCTTTTGGACGGAACAATAAAAAATAAGTTACTTTTGGCCATTATAACAAATTTTGGGACCAATAAAAAAAGTAAAGTTCTAGGTGCAATACTTAATTTCGAGCTATGATTATTTTTTATTGTTTGAACACACCTTTAACTCCGCTACGAGTATAAGGGCAAATAATTTTCTGTAATAATGTTCGATGTACTATCTTTTTTGTCACGAACAACAAATAAGAATTAAGGCAAAAAATTGTACATCAAACGTTATTTCGGAAAATTATTTTTCCTTATACTCATAGCTGAGACAAAAGTGTGTTAAAACAATAAACAAGACCATTGCTCAAAATCAAGCCAACACTTGTGGTATATATAAAATAAAGTGTTCAGATGAAAGTGAAACCCGTCGCACGGGATTCGATCCCAGAGCCTAGGATATAATATTCTTTGCGTGTGATCGCCCACAACTCATACCGAGGTTCACGGTTATCACCGTCCTAGGCGTGGTTACCTGAAGTGGCTGCATGGTGCGGCAGAGTCCTTGAGGGTATATAAGGAGCAGACGTGAAGCAACAAGGCACATTTACTCTTGGAATCCACGAGAAAATATCAGCAACAACATGCAAGCCGTGGTGAGTACCCATTCTTTGTTCCTTTGTTCAGTGTATGGGGCGATTTCAGTGTTATTTTGACAATTTAAGTTTCTAAAAAAATGTAAATTATATTCATTTTGTGGTATTTACTTATTTATTTTAAAAAAACTGGTTCACAGAGGACAACTTAAAATGCTATTTGTTTTTTTTATTTTGTGTATTTATTTATTTAAAGTCGATCTATTCAGTTATAAACACTGATATAAAAAGGATAACTATTTAAACGCATTTTCTATTAAATGGACGTGTTTGTTTATTAATTTTATATTTATACTACACACATTTTTTTAAGTAAATCCATTTTTGGGTACTTAAATTATATTATATTTTGATGGTGTGATTTAAAATTTAAGTGTTTTACTTGAAAAAGAGAAGACCCTACACGTCAAACAATATATAGGCGCTCCACGCTAAGAAAGGAGTTGCGCGCGCTTTTAACGGGTGAATTGTAGCCATTCAGCAGGCTCCAATTTAAAATAACGATCGCTGATTGGCCCGTCGAAAGCGCGCGCATCTCTTTTCTTAGCGTGGAGCGCCTATAATATAAAGTTCATATTTTCGTAAATGTGTGTGAGCTAATGTTTTTATGAAAATACGTTTAGTTTTGTCAAAATGTTATATATGTTATAAACAAAATGTTATGTTTAGGCCTACGGTTCAAAATTGTGGTGAAGTTTTTTGTATATTATGTAGGTAAATTAAAATCATTGTGAAAATGTGACAAGGAACAAAATGTCTTAACTTATTTGATTAAAGAAGATAGTTTTATTAAAATATGTATTTGGGCCTACTTCTCGATTTGATTATTCGGGAAACACTCCCGTAAGTGGAATTATTATTAATTTCTGAAATTGTACTAAATATTGTGTATTTACACACACCATTTCATCCATTTCATTTCATTTTACACCATTTTTGTTTAGTAAATAGTTCAAAATGTAATGACAACTTAAATTAAATTGATGAACATGAAATGATCATTTCCGTTGTATATAACTGTCAATTTAGGCAGTTTTTATTATACCTAGTGTTGAAACAACGTTGAATCTGGTCGATGGCGTCGGCGTCGACAGGGTTGGTTCGGAGTCGCTTTCGCTATCAATACCCTTAATAATCAGTTTGAGTTACTAGTATGTATATTTTTAAACAAATTAAATATTTATATATAAATAAAATTAATTAAAAACCAAGACTCTTAGACCGGGAGGATATAAATGAACACAAACACACAAACAATAACCACGGTCAGAAATAAAACACTTTCCAAAAAGTGCGTAATTTTTCGGAAGCTAATTCCGACTTTGCTTGCGCACTTTTTGGTAATTGTTTTATTTCCGACCGTGGTTATTGTTCATGTGTTTGTGTTTACTTATAAATAAAAGTAATTAAATGTCTTGTAATTTCAGATTCTCTTCGCCTGTCTGGCCGTGGCCTCCGCTGGTTACATCTCCCCCATCGCGACGCCCCTCGCTGCCGCCCCCCTTGCCGCCCCCGCCCTGGGCGCCACCCTCCTCCCCAGGGTCAACATCAACCCCGCCCAGGTGAACGTGGTCAAGCAGCAGTACGTCGTCCAGCAGCCCGAGCTTCGTTACCGTCAGGTGCCCGTGCCCGTCAAGGCCGTTGCCTACACCGCACCCCAGGTAGGCTTACATTTAGTTTCTATTTTAAACAACTGATTTTTTTTTTAAAGTCTCAAAATTTAGATACTACCTATATTAAACTTTTTTGTACAGAAACTATTTAATTTTCGTTTATTTCTTTATTTCGTCCCATTTACATATAATATGGTACCGTACAACTGGACAAATCAAATAAACAACTGAATTTAAAAAAAATTTAAAATTCTAATTTTAGATACTTATATTATACATTATTTTACAGAAACTATTTAATTTTTGTTTATTTCTTTATTTCGCCCCATTGATATATATTATGGTACACGTATATATTTTATAGGGCGAATCAAAGACTAAAATAAAACACGATACAAAATATTTGTCACAAATACATTAAAATATTTTTTTCTAAATAGGTCAAAATTAAATTTATTGAGGATGATTGTTGTAGACTGTAGAGATACTGCAAACTTTAAGTAAGGTCAATAAGGTCACCGCCAATATGTGAACTCAAAGTGAGTCCTTACTTTTATGGAAGTCATTAATGTCGTCATCATCATTTTCATCATTCATCAACCACATCTCTCACCTCGCACAATGAGACGAGACAAAATTTCCAATCACTTTGTAATCAGCTGTTGAAAACGTCGATCATCTCAACAAATTACGATTTTAGGCTAAATGTCAGCCTTTTCAATAAAATGGCCAAGTGAGTATAATATATAGGGTTCGTGGTTAGCTCTCAAAGGAAGAACAAAAGTTTGCCTCGAACAAACCAGGCTTTGACGCAGAATGCAGTGGTTTAGTCTGGATCACTTAGAAGCTCCATCGTTTGTCGTATCAGGTTGTGGTTTGCACCAAAATACCAATTAAGAATGTATGTATCGTGTAATTAAGCAGATTTTTCAAATAGTTCTTACTTTTTTTAGTAACCGTCTTAAATGGTGTATTTGTCAATGTGTATTCCACCTTACCCTCTCGTCTATAACCCATCTCTTTGTCTATAGGTTGTCGCTGCCGCCCCCGTTGCCTACGCCCCCCCCGTCGCCTCTCCACCTACGGTGCCGGAATCGTGGTAGCCCCATGCCTACAACGGCGCATACGGTTATGGTGCCGGAATCGTCGGCTCTCCCCTTGCCTACAACGGCGCATACGGTTATGGTGCCGGAATCGTCGGCTCGCCCCTTGCCTACAACGGTGGTTTCGCCAAGATCCACTAAGAGAACTGAAAAAAGGATTCCATTTAATGTATTCCCGCAACAACCCCACCATTTTGGCATTATAATACACTGACTTGCATTTCTGTGGAATGTTTGTTTTTGTAAAATAAAAAATAAAAATTTAATTTAAATAAACTTGTGTGTTTTTTGACAAATAATACTAACCCAATCTTAGACCAATATAATGTTTCCTCAGATAAACCAACCTTAAGAAACATTGTGGCTGGACTCCGCTGGAGAGTAGGAATTAAAAATGTCATTGGTTAATCCTTTTCAAATCCTCATACCTATGATTAGTAAGTCACCTGAAGATATAGGGACATTATTGTCTCTGAGGGTATTTCTTACGGAAATAGATTAATTTTTCCATCTCAAAAGACAAGTTCATAGTGGTTCCTTGACTTTTTGGATGAGCGAAGCGAAGACTTCAATTTCACTGACCCCTCAAAAAATTTAGCTCCAATTTTTTTTCTGTCTGTTTGTTTGCGCTCTACCGGGCAAACGGCATGCGATCTTCATGAAAATTGGAGGGGACCTTCGTTTTCTCTGAACTTAGACTTGCCACGTTTTTGGGTACAATCGAAGAAATATTTCTCATGAATATCGTACTTTTACGATTTTTTTCGATTTTAAGTGCGATATTTTCGTGACATTTGGGCCGATTCTGACCAAACGGGTGGGGATACAACGTTCATATTTTACATGGACATTAAGGTAATGGTGATGTATTGCTTTCTGAAAGAAAAGGTTTAAAAAATAAGCCAGAATCCATAGAATAATGGTTTTAATATGAGTTTTTGAGGTTTATGATAACAATCAAGTAACAATAGAAACTTGACAACAATCACCTGCAATGCATTCAAAAAGCACTTGCAAAGGAAAAGTGGTCCTACGCAAACTAAAAACTTACAAAAAGCTCATCCATCAACGCGGCGGGACTTAAGCGTTTTCCTAGTTTATCAATTGTAACACATGTTGAACGTAGTACACACATTGAACACACACCCTCGATAATTTTCTGCTTTTATTCGTGAACAATGTATTTATTGCGTACAATACTTATACAATTTTCTTTTAAAAGTGCAACAACTTTCAAGACGCGTTTTGTTTAATAAAGAATAAGTTTTAGCACTTTAAAAGAAAATTATATGTTTGTACGCAAGAAAGATACTGTTCACGAGAAGGAGCAAAAAAATCTCGAAGGAATGACATGTTATCTTAAATGTGTGTTACAATTGAGGGGTTGATTTCAAAAACAGCCTATGTCCAAAAAGCACATTTTGCAGGAGATCAATTAAACTTCATACCATCCGTAAAAGATGTATTAAATTTCCAATTTTTGGTTTTAACTGTGTATCTTCATAATAGTTTTTATTTCTGCTATAACATTTTGTCATAGTACTTCCCAGAAAGACAAAAAAAAAACGTTTGGACATTGGTTGTTTTTGTAGAATATTTAAAAAATGTAGACATTTTTGTTGAGGTTATTTTCCAGAAAGTTCAATACGATATTATATATGATATATCTATAGTTCTAACATAACAGCTGGATAGCTGTCACCTACTTGAACCACCTTTAATGCCGAAAAAAAAATTAAAAAATAATGGGCATTGGTTGTTTTTGTAAGAAATCTGTTGTTTTTCAAGCTTAAACGTGTGACATAGGTTGTTTTTGCCAGAACTTTTATTTTAGTATTATTCCCAGTGAAAATACGAATTTTTTGATGGTATGGGCTCGAAATCGGTAATTTTGGACATTAGCTGTTTTTGCAAACAACCCCTCAATTGATTAATGACCAGAAACAAATAATATGTACAGAAGCGTGGGTTTTCGGCGTAGAACGGGCGAATTATTTCCCGACTTGTGTATATTTATGTTTATATGCCATTTCTCGCAAAACTGCTACACTTCGTTATACTTTTATACCTCGTGTGAAAATACCAACCTTACGCCGATACAGCTACTATCCCAAACCGGCAAACTTAAAAACGCAGATAAAAAAAATATGAAAGATACAGGTTTTGAAAAAAATGCTCATTAATTTAAAGCTTGATTCTGATTTGACAGTGTTATGAGAACGCAAGTAAATACATTATTTCAAATATTGAAGTTATGATGATGGTAAGACTTGTTAGTTACTTATTGCATTAATATAAAATATTTGTGCCTAATGGTTAAGTCCCTGCTTTTAATACTGAAGATCCTGCTTCGAATCCCGCTTCAGGCAAATGATTGTGAACTTCTAATATGGATTTAAATCCGTAAATTCTTGAACTTGCATGGAATGTATAAGCGGTGACTTCAAAGCTACCCTAGTAACAAAGCACAAAATAAATTATGTTGTTCCGGAATAGTGTTCTTGATTCTGGTTTCGCCCGCGGTTTCATCGTGCCCAACGTGTTGGGTCGGTGTTATAAATTTAAAATACTGGTCTCTGGTTGTTAATACGTCTTATTACATTCATATTATTTGATTAAATTAATTCCATTATACGATTTATGTTCAACATCACAGCAACTGAACCAAGTTTTAATCGTTATTTAAATCGTAAAAATGTGTATACAAAAACCGGGTGACAATCAAAAACATTAATTTTTCATTTCGTTTGTGTTCTTTCAGATTGCATTATGCTGACTTATCAAGTGGGACTGAGTACTGACGAATGCAGTCGCAGTACTGAGGTATGATATTGTTTCATTCCCGAATTAAACAAGTCTAAATAAGGTAATTGTAATAAACAAATTAAAATTAAGTTCATTTTTTTGTTCGGTTTTTTGTTCAAGTTCATCAATATTGGTATTTTGGGGGGATTTTTTATCTTGACTTTTAAGCAATTTTCGGGAGATTTGGATTTTGAGTAAAATTTCCATTTTTGGTAAAAATTCTAAGTTTGATTTTGTGTATCTCAAATAACAGCAGTACTGAAAATTTATTCCTTTTGCCGACACTTCCCAATACTTCCGTTTTTAGTCTTTTAAAAAGATGTGTATTCTCATTCTTCTAAAAAAAGCATTATTCGTACCACTGAATTGTGGAAAAATGTATTTATTTCATATTTGCAAAAAAAATGGTGTAAAACTGAAAAACCAAAATATTTACCCTCAAAATATTTTAGAACTTTCTGTTGCCTATGGCTACGGTGGTAACGAAACTGGTTAATATTGTTGAACTTTTGAATAATATAATAATGCTACTACTGTTTTTTAATCCAAGAATAACTTACTAATATTTTTATAGGTAGAAACTAGCTAGGTTCCGCAGTTAAACTAAGTTCCGCAACTGTTAAACTAATTAGGTTTCGCAGTTAAACTAACTAGGTTCCGCAGTTGAACTAACCATTCCGCAGGTAAATTAACTAGGTTCCGTTGTTACAATAACTTGATTCCGCAGTTAAACTAACTAGGTTCCGTAGTTACAATAACTAGGTCCAACAAAAAATATAAAAAATACTGGGATCCAATCGGATAAAAGGTACGGCCGGGACAGGTGTGTGAAATTTGAAATTTGCCTTGCAAAATTATAAAAAATCGTCGAAATTTTGGGTGGTAATATTAGAACTTGATTTCATTAAACAGCCCTCCACGAACCCAAAACAGTTGTCCATTTAGAAATCTGACCCAAATTGGCCCCACAACTAATTTTACAGTGTACATACTTTATTGATTAATAATTATGTCCCATTATGATTACACGTAGTGGTGTTAACAGACCTATAAAGTACGATCCACTGTTTTGAATTTGTAACACATCAGTTAACTGAGCACGCCTTACCATTCCGCGTCGATAACACCTGATTCCGGCGTCGCGACGCCCAACGACGCCTGGCGTCGGCGTCGATCCGATGGCTCGACGGGGGTGAGATACATATCAATCTCTTCGTCTTGACGTCAGATTTCCAAATTGTCCAAGTTCGTAGACGTGGCGTCGGTATTACGCCCCAGGCGACGCCGGCAGTGCGTCACTTTTTTATTAAAAAAATTAAAATGCAGATATCTCGACTTACATAAGAGATAGAGACTTCTAGTTTACTGTTCTGTCTTAGTTAGATCGAGACTTTTAATTAAAAGCCCAATCGCGAACCTCTAGGAGCACACGGGATCGATAAGTCAGTCTCGGCAGGTGCTCTTCAAAACCACTTTTTGGGGACTGTCGAGTGCCCTGGCGCGGCCCCATGACCTCCGAGCGAGGTTCAAATTTTGCATGCACCAGGCCGTGGGCCCAACAAAAAATAAAAAAAATACTGGGATCCGATCTGATGAAAGGTACGGCCGGGAAAGGTGTGTGAATTTTGAAATTTGCCTTTAACCCCTTATAAAATTGACGAAAATCGTCGAAATTTTGGGTGGTCGTATTAGAACTTTATTTCATTAAACAGCCCTCCACGAACTCAAAGCAATCGTCCATAGGCCGGCCATAGAATTTATGAAATATTACGGTAAATTTAGATCCCAAAACAAGCCCTTGTAGGCCTACCAAAATATGGAAATAAAAAAGTAAAATTTCAAATTACAGTTTTGATTAGTTCAACATAAATAATTTAGGTAAGTTTATTTATTTTTATTTTATTTTATTTTTATTTTTAGTCTAGTTTAGTTTAGTTTAGAATTTGACTATACATACCAACTTCAACTAAAATACAAGCCGAGTGCATGGTGAAGTCGGTTTGACTTCGGGAAGCCAGGGAGGCAGGGAAGCGGGGTCGGTTTAGACCAAGGAAGGGTTAAGTCGGGAAGACTGGCAAAGTTATAGTTTGTGACAGTGTGTGAAGTTTAAAGTGTGAATAAACCAGGGTAAGATGAAGATATTCTAGACTATTTATTGAAGAAGACCTGGTCCCTCATCTCATTTCACTAGCAACGGAGGACCTACCGTTGCAGCCAACAATATTGCAAATAGTGATACTAGCATGAAAATTTGCATACTTACTAATTTTTACTATAGGGAATTCAAAAATTGATGGCTCCACGATGGAGTCTTATTATTTAACTATTAATTAATTAATTAAAATTAATTAGTTAATTTTATGATACGAATTTCAAAGTGTCAATAAATTAGTCATGTTTGGTATTAATCAAAAGCATTTTTCACCTTTATAAAGAAAAAAAATACATTGAAAAAATATATTTGATATACATATGATAATAGTCAAATATGTTGATTTTGCTGATTTTTTTAGTTTTTGAGATAAAAGATCAACGTTAAAGTGAAATTTCTTCTAACCAATGATATCACAGTGTTCACAAAAGAGCTGGTAACTATAATTAATATATCATTTTTCAATTTTCAATAATAGTAATAACAATATGGCGTAAAGATGTCTAACTATGGTACAAAATATGATACCAACTTAAAAATTTAGCAATCTTAAAGCTTTGTTATGAAAAATCGAAAATAATTGGTTTCACGCCGAATGTTTAGTATTTAAATATTAATTGATTAATCAACATTAATTAGTTAATTTAGTCCAAAAATTTCAATGTGAAGATAAATTTGTAGTGTTTGGTATCAATTGAAAGCATTTTTTACCAACATTAAGAAAAAAAAATACGTTGAAAAATAATATGTATGTTTTAGTTAAATGTTGATTTTGTGTTTTTTTAGTTTTTGGACCAAAAGATCAAATTTAAAGTAAAATTTCTTATTACCAATGATAACACAGTGTTCACAAAAGAACTGGTAACTATAAATAATTCATCATTTTTCAATTTTCAATAATAGTGATTACAATATATTATTTTACATAAATAAACAAATTTTCTTAAATTGAAAAGTAACAGAAACATGTTGTGTGACGTAGCAAAAGGCATCATTTGACTTACTTACAAAATCTTTATCAATCTTAAAGATTTTGTAATAAGAATTTCGAAAATCACTGGCTCCAGGCTGAGTTTTGAGTATTCAACCATGAATTTTAAATTAATTACTTAATACCTTTTAGTAAACCTTCACAAGAAGCCCTTTAAGAAATTTTATCACCAGACACTTTTTATTCTCCTGTCTGTGATATCATATTGTAACCTGTGGTGTAGCACATTGTTTTAAACATTTTGTTTTGACATGGTGTTTTAATGTTGTTTTTTTAATGTGTTTGTTATGTTATTTCTATTCAATCTTTTACTTATTGTTTTTTCATGACAAGTCTCAATTTTTAGGTGCCACTGTGCATCAATACTGAATGTGTGATGCTAAATAAACACAAATACAAAATATATATAATAAAGTTTCAATAAAAACTATAAATACTTTGAAGTAATAAACATAGACCCTGACAATCGTTGGTTTAAAATATAACAAATAATATAGCAATTTTTAGCGTTCAAATCACGGGTTCAAATGATCAAGATTGACTGACCCCTAAGAAATAAAACAACAACAACAACCTACACATCAATTGAAATGTAATTCCAAGCTGGCCGAATGTAAAATATTTTGGGTTGGCAGCACTGGGCAACGTGAGCGTGAAGCACTGCGTGAATTTGTAAACAAATGTCAATCAAGGTAAATTAATTATTTATTACATCTTAGTATTAGTATTACACATAATTGAATGCATATTCTAGGCTAGGCTTAGATAATTTCCTTTAAAATATGTGCTAATTGACCTATGTAGGCTACTCCCATTATCGTAGGTTAGGCCTATCTAGCTTAGGCTGAGCTCCTAGCCTAGCTAGCCTACCCTACTTGTCCATTCTGAGGGCTAGGGGGCCTAGCCTAGGTTTAGGACCTGAATGATTGTATTTTTTTAAGCCAAGGGTTTAGTTAAAAGAAATCCACAGAAACTTTGCTAGGTCTATCTTGATATCGTAGCCTCAGGGCCTCTAGGTAGGGCCTAAGTTCCCTCAACGAGTCTTAAGAAAATTGTTTTAGTTATGTTTTAGTGGCCTGTCATAATGAAGTTACTCCTTTCCTTTTGATTGGTCGTCGTAAGGATTATTGGCGTCTGATTGGTCCGTCGTAAGAATATTTGTTTGTTATACCGGTAACAATTTCTTAAAGACTAGGCCTAGGGCCTAAAACAATAACACTAACACGCAAGTGTTATCCTCTTTAACTAAACCAATTAGTGGGAACTAGGCCTATAACTCTGACCGAATTTGATTCGTAAGTTTTCGATTCGGTTGTGGTTGGTCGAGGTCGAAAGGAATGTGATTTTTTTCGTTTAAGCCCCCTAGCCTAGGCCTACATGTAAACACAACTAGATAAGGTCTATTAACTTTCTCAAACAAATAACAATAGTAGGCCTATGCTCATAGAAAACCTACCTTTAGTCCCGTGCATTCCCTTTTTTTCATGAAATTAGGCTGTACCATTTAAAACCCATTTCTTTCCAATATGAAATAATACGTGCACATCTATTTCATTCTGTCATGTAAAAAGATGTGACAATTGACTGTGCATAATTTGTTCACATTCCATGTAGATGCTATCATAGGCAAAGCATATTAGCATCTAGGGGGTTTGGCAAGATTCTGACCGTATAGCAACATATCCACACTAGACTAGTTTAACTTTGGTATTAGAGGAGTGGGAGTCCTGAGACACAGTCTTACGGGCCTACTTAGTAGGCCTACATATACATTACAATTTACATTGCAATTACCGTATCACAACTTCTTCACATTGACCTCTCTCCTCGATGTCCTCATGCGCAACTACCCTCTGCTTTCTTCTAACTTCCAGTCTTCTCCTCTTCATGACAATCTAGGCGTATATTTAAAATATTCACTATCAATATTCTAGATTTACTGTATCTTGAATTTAGTGCTACTTGTACTAGGCCTACTAGTGCTACTAGGCCTACTACTAGCCCTACGCTATACCTACCCTTAAGGTAGGCCACTAGGCCTACCTAGTAATCCAAGCTGCTTTGTGGTAATTTATTAATTTTGTATTGCTAAAACTTTGTTCATTCAGTATCATTTGGGTTAAATGTCCTATCCACTTCATTGATTTCTCTTTTTACCATCCATTACTATAGGCCTACCTAGACTACATGAGAAATGACATTGACATTCCATATCACACTGTTAGGATCTAGGCCCTACAAGCTACCAATGAAACTAGGAAACGCTCAGTTGGACGCGTTGATAAGCGAGCACGTGCTTAATAGCTTTGCACCCACATTGCACATTTTTTAAAATTTTAAAATTTGCGACGTTCGCTGTCCACAGGGCCATGTTTCCAATATTATTTATTATTGCCAAGGTATTTGGGTAAACCCGTGTGTAAACCTTTACTATGTGGGCAATGACGTACATATAGCTTATATTATGTCATTGTATGTGGATGAAATCCACCGCCATCTAGAGAACCTTGACTCCTTGGGAAAACTATTTAAACTCTTTAGTGACAAATAATACACTGCTTCCTCGAAAGTATTTTGATTACTTCTAGGTGGCAGTGCATTAGAAACTCTGCGCGTCTTTTCGTTGCCATGGCAACGTTACTTTTGTTATAATGTAATTTCCATCTACACTACTTATCTGATCAAAATAAAATTAACATATTCGTGACCGGACGGACATTCTAAATGATTTGGCTATCTCAGATTTTGTCGCCGTTTAGTTTGAAAAAAAAACTTTCGATTAACTTAATGTAACGTTTTAACTTTTTGAACGATTTTGCCACAAAACTAATGGCATTCAATCGAGAACGAAGCTTGCGGATGGTCAAAATTTCAACTCGATCCGAGCCTCCGTTCGAACGTTATTGCGAGACATACAAACAAAAAAACAAACAAACAAACAAAAAAAACAAAACAAAACAAAACCAGTGACTAATTTTTCCGGCAGAGTCAAATGGAAACGCTCGCTTCGCTCGCTTAACTAAGTATGTAATGTTTTTTTTAAAATCCCATGCCTACTCACACGGTCATTGGGTGGGTAGCCTACTAGTACTTTGTAGGGTTAATTACATGAATACATTGTATTGTATTGTTTCTTGTTTTCTTCCAGGTCTAGCAATGTGTGGGGTGACGTTACTGGTGATCAAGACTTTAAGTGCATAATTAGGGACACGGCCACCGTAACATTTCAGTTTCAAACACTTGAATTAGACTCTGAGGTAAAGGTGGTGCTAGACATTTGGTTGAAATAATTTTTATTAAATAAGTGGATCTTGCATCTAGGCTTAACTTTGCTACCCCTATTTGATTTGTGATAGTTAAATTATTAATCCTGTAGGCATAGGCTACGGTACCTATGTTGAAATTAGGGATGTAGGCCTACAATGGCCAATGATGCAGCCTACCCACATTAATTCTATGCTTCAGTGTATAGGTACTTATCTTATGATTAGATAAGGACTATGGACCTTCATCAGTACACCATTGTTAATCTAAGAAATTGGCTTATCTACGAAAGCCTACTCTAATATCGATTTCAAAGTTCCAAGTCACATTTTTACATCTCCTTTAGAGAATTATCACCACACAAATCTATAGGGCTAGTAAATTATATTTTGTCATGCTTAGGTCATAGGCCTACTCAGATTTCTTTTATTGGTAAAGTCTACATGTTTGTAGTTTAAAAAGTTATTTTCTTCAAAGATAGCCTATAGAAAGTTCCCAAAGTGCATTAATATTTTTATTCTAGTTATACAACATTATTTTATATTAACTAGATACCAGTTGGCCTATTAGAACATATTACATGTGAAAAGTAGGGATGTCATCATGATTATTGATTTATTGGTAAACAATTCTATACTGATCACGCAATTTGATCTCTCCCAATCATGAAGAACTTCTATTAAATGATAACGACGACAAACTTTCTAAATTTCTCATCCAAAGTAGGTACCGGTAATCTATTAACAAAATTTAATTCACATCATACTCATTTCTTTAATTTATTTATTTCCATTCACATTAATAACTTTTGTTTTGCTATTAGTAGGCTACTACCATCATCATCATCATCATCATCATCATCCATCATCATCATAATCATCATCATCATCAACATCATCATATTTTTGTTTTCTTATATGCACTTAGAAATCAATCTAATCATCAAACACACCATTAACTCATCTCATCAACTTTCAATATCACAGGTGGTGCAATATGACCTAACCGGTTGAAGCGCCCAGTTTCTCACGTCGTCACCGTCGTTGATTAAAATAACAATCAATAGACGTAGGCATGTCAGTATTGATTTAATTCATTTGAACATATGGATATAGGAAAGGGTGCAAAAAATTTATCTCTACCTATCACTCACGGTACGGTACACGCATGAGCTCAATCACCTGTATTCAAGTCAGCTTGGGCCTCATCGGTTTGGCCAGGGCTTGTGGTGTTGGTAGATCTATTGTTTTGACATCCCTAGTTATTTCTATTTCATTCAATTTTAAACGCAAGATTTCAAATAACATTCAACACTAATTATCTGTCACTATTGTAATTAGGCCTACCCTACTGTATTAACTAGCTTGTTATTAATAGGTAGGCCTAATATTTTTATTAATTTTGTATTTGGTTATGTAATTTATTTATTTATTTATTTATTTTATTTATTTTTGACTATTTTAAAATGTTATTTTTACTATTATTTTCATTCATGTGCATGTGAAAGTAATAACCAAATCAAGAACAAACAATTTCCAAGAACATTACGTGTGACATTATTGGGCACAAACATTTTAATTTGCAATTATTTAGTTATCCAGTTATCTTAATATTTTAGACTATTTTCCTAAATAACAGTATTATTCATAATTTATGTGTTATTGAAAAGTGATTGATTAATTGTGTACCATACACTACTACGTATAACTAAAAGTTTGATTTGACCAACGGATACAAACAGTGGAACGATAAGAACAATATTTTTAATATTATGAATTATCATGTGTTTGTGCAAAAGTGAAATGTTTTCAGTTAAATGTTCTTTCTATCATCTAACAGACAAGTGAACTTTAAATAGACATTGAAAGTAAAAGTGTGATTTAGCACAGGGTTGCCATGTTCATATTAGTACTTGCTGTCTTAGTTCATACTATGTTAGTTAGCCTACTTGATGTATTTTCTACATTCTGCATTGTTCTAGGTCTATTTGTTCAAACCGTATTGTTACCTTTCTTTTGGACAGTTTGTTCATACTTTCATTTGTTCATACTATTTAATTGCTATGCGTATTTGTACTGTATTGTACTTTCTAGGCATATTTGTTATATTGCTTTTGGCCAGTTTGTTCATACTTTACCTAGAGGCCTATTTGCTGTATTTGTTCATACTGTATCATACTTGCTAGCCTATATCTGTTTGCTATTGTGTTCACTTGATACTGGGTATATTGTGCCCATGTATGTTTGTGTTAGCCTTACATTACAGCACGACTTGCCGACCTGTGGGCGATGTGGATCGGGCAGATGCCGACCAGTAGACCAAGTGGTGAGTGATGCATGCTACGCACCTTGAACTTATCTTTCCTCAACTACCTTAAATGAGATGTCTTTTACCTAGCTAGACTTAAAAAAAGGTTTTCACGATAAAAATGTTTTAAGTAGTTATTGATATGAACTTATAAACACTAGAAGTAAAACGTACAGAACTTTAGGCCCTAATTTGACGTATTCCAGGTTGAAATGTACTATGTCACAGGCCAACCAAAGTTTTGAAACTCTTGAATATTGGATCTTTGTTACGGCTACATGTATTACCTGACTCCATTTCATTTATATCATAATCAACTAAATCAACCAGTATCACTCATCTCATGGATTTAGGCCCTATTATAACAGATTTATTTTATATTACAGTATTTTATTAATATTTAATTAATACAATTCAGAAGTTAAAAAATCCACCCTGTTCAGTTCCTAGTTAAAACTTAAAATCCTACTTCAGATCTACAATGCAACTACAATTCAGAAGTTAAATAGTTTCCGTCTCGGTGGTCTAGTTGGCTAAGGCGCCTACCTGGAATGTGGGAGACTCTGGTTCGAACCCCGATTGCGATGGATTTTTTTTACTTCTGAATTGTCATCATCATCATTATACACATGGGCGCCGGCAGGAATTTTAGCAGGGGGGGCAACAATCACAATTTGTAGTTTAGTTGGGCAATCACGGGGGGTTTGGGGGGCGGAGCCCCCCAACAATAGCGCCGCAGGCGAAATTTTTGAAAATCAGGTTTTTAGAATGCATTTGGTGGGTTTTAGAAAAAAGTAGTGGGCTGAATACGATACCGAAATTATGTAATTTTTGTGCAGTAGATACTAGAAAGTAAACAAAAAAACATTGTGTCTCAACTTTTATACGGTTACTAAAATGGGTTATGAGTTGAAAATGAGACACACGTTTCAAAAATAAAGGCTTTATTTTAATTGCATAAAATTATAATGAATGTGACTGTTTTGATCACATTTTCTTTTCTTACATAAACTGCAACTTGTAAGTTCTCTCCAGTTGCAATGCAATGTGGAATAAAAATATAAAACATAAACACGTTCTTAGAGGTCTACATCGACTAATAATTTACTAGCCTACAAATCATAGAAACGATATCTTGTTACAGTATTATTATTTATATCAATAAATCATACACATAATATCACATAACATAAAATAAATGGAAAACGGGCGTGATTGACTAGACCCAAAAAGGAAAATGCGAAATTTCAATACATTACTAAGTACTAAAAACAAACAAACTAGCAACACTCTGCTCCCGATCAGATCATTAAATATATTATTATTATTATTAATATTAATTTTCAATTGAATTTCGGTTTCACAAAAACATTAATTTATATGTAATAAACGCATATCACTAGTTAAAATTTATTTTTCCTGAAATCCAGGGGGGGCAAGCGCCCCCCCTTGCCCCCCCCTCCCGGCGCCCATGATTATACATTGCCGTTTCCTACTTCTGGCAGGGTCAGCTTGGGCTTTGCAACCAAATTCTTCCACTTCTTTCTTTCCTCCCATAATCTTGTCTCTGCTACATCCTCCCAGCTCTCTCCATCTCCATCTCTTCTTTGGTCTCCCCCATCTTCTTCCTTAAATCCTTTTCTCATACATTCTCCTGGGCATCCTCTCTTCCGTCATTCGTTTCATATGGCCAAACCATCTCAGCCGTGCCCTTCCCATCCTGTCACCTAACTTCTCCACCCCAAGCATCTCTCTGATGTTCGTATTTCTAATTCTATCTCTTCTTGTCTTGCCCACTGTGCTCCTCAGGAATCTCATCTCCGCCACCTGTATTTGGTTTTCTTCTCTATCACCCATAGTCCAGGTTTCTGCCGCATTCTCAATTGTATTAAATATTAACAATTTCACCTACCGGAGTGTTTCCCGACTAACCAAATCGAGCAATTTTATTAATGTTACGGACGCGACAGGATCACTGGTGGATGGGCCGCAAAGCCCTGCTTTTCTGTCTCCTTAACTTTAATTTTAGCATTGCATGTGAAGCCTACTAATTCCAGAAAACAATAATCAATATAATTAGTTAATTACCAACTTCACTGACACTATTTCTTTAATCTGTTGCAGGAACCAACGCAGTCGACCCGTCCCCGCTACCTAAGCAGTGCAGTGAGTGAAACACACAATATATTATTTATTAGGAAGGGTTTATACAGTAAAGAACAGATCTCGTTGCTATTCCACGTCTTATAAGCAAATCTCCCTGCTGTCAACCTTGCTATTCTAATGTAGTTGGTTCTAAATATAACACGTCGCAAATGTTTTATTCGACCCAGTTGACGGTGATAGCGAGCCGTGCAGCTGACCCCATTGCACTTTTTAATTAATTGTAATCAGTCAGGCTTCATTTAATTGCAGGTAGTAACCCAGTACCTACTGGATAACCACCAAAATGACATATTCTGAATATTACTCTGTAATCCAATATCCCTCCGATGTTTCATTCTTCTAGTGCCGTGCAGTGACCATTCTCTGATTTTTCTAGGCCTCTTCTTGTAAATGTATCTACACACTTTGGACAATAATAATTTCGTACGAAGACCATGTTCCACTCAGATTGGCGTTTTTTAAAAAACTTTCTTATAATCTTTACTTGACTTGCACAACATTAATCTTGCGATCAGTCCAAATTTCAACTCTCCGAACTCCGTTCGACCTATCATAGCCAATAAAAGCTCGCGATTTCTGTTGCCATGGTAACATACTTTGTTATAATGTAATTTCCATCTACACTACTTATCGGATCAAAATAAAATTAACATATTCGTGACCGACGGACATTCTAAATAATTTGCATCTCAGATTTTGCGCCGTTTAGTTTAAAAAAAACTTTCGATTAACTTTAATGTAACTTTTTAACTTTTTGAACGATTTTGCCACAAAACTAATGGCATTCAATCGAGAACGAAGCTTGCGGATGGTCAAAATTTCAAATCGATCCGAGCCTCCGTTCGAACGTTATGGCGAGACATACAAACAAACAAAAAAAAAAAAAAAAACAGTGACTAATTTTTCCGGCAGAGTCAAATGAAAACGCTCGCTTAATTACCAGGCTATCGGTTGAGATACTTTTTTTAGCATTTAAATTTAGAATATTTAGCATTAATTTTGACAAATTTAGCATTTTGTAGCGTAAATTGTTTTCCCTTCCACCAAAACCCTAAATGTAGGGTGTTTCTTACACTTCTAATGGTAAATGATGAATTATAGGAACATTTCAATTCAATATAGTCAAATAAATTGCTAGAATACATTGATAAACTAGTTCTCAATAGTCAATAGGCATTAAAAACATTATTTTTAGCAAAATTAGCATTTTGAATCGTCAAAATTAGCATTTTGTAGCATCAAAAACCTAAAACGCTAAAAACCCGTATCTCTACCTATGGGCCTAGAGTATTATTATTAAATGTAGGACAGTAACACATGCCACGGATTTAAATCGATGTGTAGCGTCTGACAGAGGGCCCTCGCGGAGCACAAAATTTGCTAGGAATATTTATTGTATGATTTGTTACGCCTATGTTGGAAGTAGTATAAGCATTACCCTACGTGAAGAGTTGATAAGTATCGGTATAGTATAGTGAGAGCAATTGGACACTCCCTAGAAAAAAGTTCTTCTCTCTGTTTCCATTTTTTTCTTTACTGGGCAAATGACTATACTATACTAAAGATCTTCCAAATCTCGTAACATATCTGCCCAGTTTTTTAGTTTAGACCTAATCAAGGAAATGTTTCCCGTGGAGATAACCCTTGTAGACCTACGTGCTTATCACGTTGGTACCACTTGTGGCATCTCTTTCAAGCCAAAATTTTACTTAAACCCTACAGTACAAAAAAAAACGTTGTGTAAATGCTTTAATTAATGATATAAGGTTCACAATTTTCAATTTTTAACTAATCAAACAAACCTTTTGAATATCCTTCACTGGACCTTCACACATCGCACATTAATAGCTTGCACCGTGCTTAGTACGCAAATACTTATGATACAGATTATTATCATCGCGTCATTCTCTGTCACGAGCTTTGGAATTAGCATTGATTCATGTAGGGCACGGCGTTCTCAACGATTTCATTCTCGCTACACATTCCGTCTTCCATCCCTGTGATACAATGCAAACACTAATACGCAGACCTCACCACAACAACAAACGTTGCCATCAGCAGCTTTCTATCTTGGTTTCAAGTTAATTGAATTTATAAACATAAAACTAACTTAACAAAACTCTTGTTGCTACACATGTTTTAAACATTTAGTTGTGTGAGAAACCCACGTTTAAACGTCTAAATGAAAACACAGCCCCCTACTCCCTTTCCATATCCCCTAGCTCGCAATAGATTAAAATATAAAATAATGAAATTTCACTTTGTGCTTAGTATGCTGTAATGGCTGTGTAGGCGAGTCTGAGCATTAATTGTGAATCTTAATGACTACCATTAATCTTAATATTAATGCTATTAATAAGCAAGTGAACATGACTTGGTTTAATGTTTTTACTTTGTTAAACGTGCTACATCAGTTAACTCTTTACAGGCTCAGGCTCGCCTGTTGCATTTCCACGTTTAAACGCTCCCTCCCCACAATACTCTAGGCTTTGACCCCTCCCTGTTGTCAGCGCTAATGAACTCGTTGAGTGTAAGCACGTGCCTCAGCCATGTTGTCTTAGAGACGATCTGTTGGTGGTGAGGTCGTTGACCTGTGTAGACCAACACTACGTCATAGTTCACAGACTAGTCGGGTAGAACTAAAGCTTAATCTCTTCTCTTCTTCAATCCAAGTAACTATGCCATTAGGCCTATCTCACTTTAATCAACCAATGTTCTTATTGTAACTTGCGTCCATTCAACAATGAACTATGCAACGTATGGTTTACGCTGTCACTACAGTGAAACCCCAGGTCATTGTTTCTCGCGGTCCGTAGAGGTGGTTGAACACAGTTAGGCCTCAGGGAACACTTACGGTAGATGCATGGGGTTCCACTGTACCTACCACCACTGTGACCCAGCTGCCAGTGGTACACAATTATAGGCGTACATGACGAGCAGCACATGATTCAGTCGAGGATAACTAGATTAACCTATGCAAACTGATCACATTGTTACTGGCACAAATCTCAATTGGTAGGCATAGCAGTACGGGTATGGAATTGGCAATTTTGTATCAACTTTTTATAATAATTTCTTTAATGGACATCACAACCCTAGGATTTCCCGGGAATGTAAACTACCTATTGGTTTTTCATGAATTATGCAGAAAACTAGAAGTTGCTACCTAGTAACAGTAAGTAACGATACACGATTTAATAACAATAATAATAGTGGGTGTGCTCACAGCCACTAATCGTGACGTAAACATTGCGCACTCTTCACGTCCTTGCAGACGGCCAAATATTTGACAAGCGCGGTAAAGACTATCTCTGTAGCCGAAGATATATTGTTAAGACAAAAACAAAAAGTACCATCGAGTTCCGTGGTCTTTCTTCTACAAGCATGACGTCAAAGTAAAGCTTCTTGTTGTGCAAAACACGGATTTATAGTGTATACTTGATGACCTCCAAACCAAATAAGATTGACAAAATGTGACAATATTTTAACACTGACTTATGAACTGGACTAATTTTAAACCCTCCCCATGCTAGAACTCTATCTACCAAAATCAAAATCATTTTACAACCGTGCCATTACTTTATGGAATAGGCCCCTACTATTCCTCTAGAAGTAAATTTTCACCTAGTATTCAAATTAGTGGCCTACTGTAGTTTAAACTAATTTTATGAGTCCTAAATGCCTTAGTTGCAATGCCATACAATGTGTTCAGTGTGATATACATAGATTTTGTAATTTTTTCACACAATAACGTTTACCTTATCTGTCTGCTGTCTTGAATATCATTGATTGAGTACCGCTGGCAAGCGTAGATTGTTGTTTGTGTCTGTACAGATATGAGCATATGCAAATATTTGCTTAAGTTCCGTAATAATGGTTGTTTTGAGTTTAAGATCGACTCTTCCCAATGGTTGGTACCTATTGTGCTTACTTGCAAGGAAGTTTAAGCGCATTTTGTTGCGTAGCTTTGTTGAAGGACAGACTCGCGTCGTTAGGCCACAGGTCTGAAAGTACGTGTTGTTGTACATGTTCTATTTCACAGTGAATGTAAGTGTAGAACAATTTCATTGTTATGTGGTCAATAGTCACTCAAAAGTCAAAACCAACTTTGCTTTTAAAAACGTTGCTGATTGTATCAGTACGTTTAGTTTTGTGTAAGGTTTGTTATTGTTTGCAATTGCTTCCGATGACAAGTACCAACAAAGGGACTGTATTACAATCTCCAGACGAAAGAATCGGCAGCGAATTGTCAGTCAACCCCAACACACATTATATTGAAATAAGCTTAGCATAACTCGCGCTGTGACAAAGCGGTCAAGTGGAACGAAGCTACAGAAGTTTACATTTCTGACTGTAATAGAATAGTTAAACTCTTCAATGTCAAATAAGTAAATTTTCTTCTGAGAAATGTAATATAATAATAATACTTTTATTTGAGGAAAAACCTAGGCCTATAAGGGAACCTCTGCTCTGCAGATTTGTAACTTTTTTTCATGCGATTCAGATCAGTGATGAAACGTTGTCATTGTTTTGTGCATTGTTTTTCTCCTCCAATTAAAGAAAAGCATCCCTGCAATATAATGCCTGTTAGGTAGCAATAATGGGTTCACTGCCCTGTACGTAACTTTCATGTAGATATTAGATTCACCCCATAGTAGCATCACTGGTTCATTGCAACCGTTATATAAACTAAGCAGAGGGCATAGCGGGCGGTATTTACTAGTGGGATAAACCAGTTGCAGTTACCTAATTAAATCCTCAGGTTGACGGTCAGAAGATTCAGAGAACGTGGCTGTCTTTATAACAGTATTACCTAGTAAACTCTGGGCTTAGGTTGTAAACCAACAGCTTACCAGGTTGGTGACTGCGGGATCTCGTAGATTGATGATAGATAGATGAAGAAATAGACAAAAAATGCGTTGAAACTGTTTCGGCCAAACAGAGTCTTGTTCTCTTGACGAGTGCGGAGCTACGCGAGTCCCTAGTAGCCTCGGCTCTGTGGTGATCACCTTATTTTGTCAAAGATAACGTAATGGTCCGTGCAGCTCGTAAATATGGCTTCGTAGCTGCACGAACTTTGCCATGTAGATAGGATGTACATTAATTGAACATTGTAGATTGCTTCACAAATTTTCGTCGATAATAACTACAAGTAATTAAGTGAATCTACTCAATTTAGCATTTGTTGTTACCAAAACAATGATTTATTTTCAAAAATCCAACTCTTTTAAAAAAAATTAACATTTACCACGCTTATCACAAGGCCTTGCGGTTGTAATAATAGTTATATGAAGGGACCTTGTACTATGTATGCAAATCCAGTACTACTGGAGACCTAACCCATTCTGTAGTAAAACCACATTAAGTTCACTGCCAGACAAAAATGTATGACTTGCCTTTGTTTGTAGAGTGTTTTGTTGTTAGGAAGTTTACCAGACTACATTGAAGAGAGACAAAGCTATCAAAAATTATATAAATTCACATAAGATTTCCCCTCTGTAAATCCCCACTTTTTGCCAAACCCTTGCTTCAGGAAAAGTAATAACACAATATAGTTTTTTGAGTGAACTGATATAGCAACTGCCATCTATAGCCCAAAACATTATTTTCACCTGTCTCTAAACTAATAGTATACAGTATTGAGTATAGGCGGCTACAGTTAGCATAAAATAAGTAAGTGAATTAGTTGGTACAGGAAGTCATTTCTCAATGTTAAAGCTTGCACTGGTCGGCAGTCTATTGTAGGTTCCAGTACTAGCAGCCACATGGCTCGGTAATCTAACGGAGATTGTAATACAGTCCGCCGGGATAGGGGCGACTCAAGTGAAATAGTTGTCATGTGTGTGATTGGTAGAGATGTGCAAAAATGGTGTTTAAAAATTAAAACACACTAACTTTGCCTTATCAGTATTTCCCAAAGATCCACAACTTTGAATGTGCAAGGTCTACAGTTTTCAACATTTTCACTAGTAGGCCTAAATTTATTTCTTCAGAGCAATATATTTAATTATGCTTATTTGCTAGGTCAAATGTCCATAGCTGGTATGACTGGCATTTTTTAGCTTGACGTGATGTGCCTTTTAATACTAGTAATTAATAATAATAATTCGAGTAACTGGTGAAACGTCACCCCCAACCGGACTTATGTTGGAACCGAGTGTCATACTGTAAGTTCTGTTTAATGTTTTACCTAGTCAGTCCTTGAACAACAGATCCAAGTTCAAATCTTAGAGTTGACTTGCGTTTCGAGATGGTAATACTAGTTTTGCTGTTGCATCACGTGAGAGTTCTTACTCAGGGTTCCCACCGACCTTGAAAACCTGGAAAATTTCATGGAATTGAAAATATGGGTCAAAATGTCCAGGGAAGTAGTCAGGGAATTGAGGAAAAATCAAAAACCTGGAGAAGTCAGGAAAAGGGAATTATTTTATCTAGCTTATTTGGCACTCAAAACATATTTTCACCCATTTGTGAAAATGTTTTCCCGACTCTAAAGACAGAAAAATTTAAAAAATCAATCATTTTTTTCGTTGCTAAAATAACCGTTTTTAGGAATCTAACGGTTTGAAGGTGAATCTAACTGATATTTAGTCAAGCGTCCACAAAAAATAACACAAAAACTACATTATTTTGGTATTCCCATTCAGCACCAACTTTTTCTAAAATGCACAAACGCACTCTAAAACCTGATTTCAAAATTTTCACTGCGGCGCTATTGTTGGGGGAGGCCCCAAAAACCCCCCGTACTTGGTCCTTATATAATACACCCGGGATATTATATAGTCCACCCGGGATGAAAGACCTGAATTCAACACTGAGGAATATGTATGTGTGGTATCTGTTAGGGGATCCCCCGGGCGCCATGAAACAAGGGTTCGCCCGATGAAGTACAGGGAAATAAATTTTAGAGCGTATCGAGGGGTGCTACGTTCCCGGCAAGCTATTTTGGGCGTGTCATGACACCTGGAATTAAGCAAAACTAGACCTGGAAAAACGGAAAAGTCAGGGAAATTGATTCTAAAAAAAAAGTGGGAAACCTGTACATTTTAGGTAATTACTCGTACACCTTTTAAAATCTTGCGGTTTTGTATAAAGTCTTGGCTTAAAAGTTGTGTTCATTTGTCTATTGGAGCTATCACTCGGACATGGCTTCCTAATTGACACAGTGTAGACCGAACAATCACAACTTTTGCACATCTCTGCTCGTTGTTTCTGCCTGTGGTGTAAACGATGCGCTGCCCTTCAAGCGCGATTAGAGTAATTAAATACCCCTCATATTCTATCGACCCATTCAGGCACTATTTTATTCTTTGCATTCAACTAGTTAGTCCATTACTTTATCTTTAAAGTCCTGGACTAGTCAGAAGGTCCTTAATTTATTTACAGTGTCTTTTTTTCACTTTCAAAACAACAGAACGTCCATTGTAATATTCTTTTAACTTTGTTCTACATAGTTATCATTATTGCAAATTAAAATACTTGCCGGGTCCCTTGTTAAGTATTAGCATCAGTTGAAAGCCTGAATGGGGTGACTACTTGCATATGCTCATAACTGTACACTTTCTTCTTTGCAGCTACTTGCAAAACTACGCTATCCTTGTTGCCAGGCGGGACTGATGACGGCGGTGCACAAAGAGAATTAGAATGCTACAAAGCCAGAGTAAAGTGGTGGCCATGCTTCCTTCACTGTCGCAACGGCAGTGATTGGAGCAGGCCGCCACCTTACTCTGGCTTTTCTGCACTCTAATCCTCGCACTTGGCCGGCATCAGCCTCGCCCGGTATTGGACAGTATAGTCCGAGCGGCATTGCAAAGCTTTGCGCTAAACCTGGTTAGTGAATTTTTGCACTGTGAAAAAATGGCTATCTCCAACAGGATGTAGCAATTATTTTCAAACCCCATTAGTGTTTAGACTTAGTTTATTATTTTTTACTTATATATTACTAGTTTACAATAAAAAGACTTAGTTTATTTTTTTATTTTTATAAATACTTATATTATATTAATACATTGTTTAATTTATATTATTTATGTGTAATAAATATAATATTAATAAAGAATTATTTAAATATAATAAGAACATTATAATTATTGATATATATGAGAAGGATAAAAAGTATATATTATAAGAGAAGGATGAAAGGAAAGTATGTTTATATGGGAAGGGAAGAAAAATATTTGTAAACAAAGGAAGTGTTGATGGAAAAGGAAGATAATATGATATGTTATGAATGACTGGGAGATGTTGTTGATGAAAGCTGAAGCCGTAGTAGCACTGGGTGTGCAACACTGCAACGAAAACAATCAAAGCATTAGCAATATGTTTGTAATGGTTGCAAATAGTTGACAAGCATGCAACTATCACATGCTTATCAACTATTTGCAACCATTTCATATTGCTCTTGCTTTGATTGTTTTCGTTGCACCATTGCCCGATGCCCACTACGGCTTCAGCAGGAAGGAAAAAACACATAATAATTATTTAATGCTCAACATATGTAAAGAAATGAACTATGTAGAGTAAAGATGCCCTCGAAGTATGGGATGCAGGTGAAGACCTTGCACTGGAAGCTGTCGACGGAATCTGATGACGTAGTGGTACTGGGTGGGTCACGCTGCAACAAAAACGAAACAAGGATAAGCCTTATGTCATGGTTGTGAATAGTTGATAAGTGTGTGGTAGTTTAAGGTCTGCTTTATGCAAGATTAGAACAGCAAATTAATTGAATTAGTTTAGTAGAATACAATAGGGTACACACAACTACGTCACGCATCCCGCTTTGAGCCCAACTGATGGACAAGCAACCATTGGTTCGCAAGTGGACGCCTGCTGAACGTCGCACAACTTATCACGCTTTAACTTTTATCCTATTCATTATTGGGGAAAAACTTAAGAGGAATAATATTTAGCAAATATATCATTCCTTCTAATAGCAATTACTTGGAATTTTTACCACGGCCGTTAACTTGTTATTTCGATGTACATATTAAAATAAAATTTAAGACTTTTACTTGTTACTTATAAAATTAAATTAAAAGAAGCTCAATTGACAAAAACCTAGTGATCGGATTTTGACAAGACCTCTTTTAAAATATGCATGGGACTGTTTAGACAAGAAATAAATAAACTTTGTAGATAGAAAGTGCACAGAACAAAAATTTACAGCATAGGGTAATATACATGGTATGTGTTTTCATCTAAAATACGCACTTTTGACGCGCAGATGAGCCGTGAAAAACTGCACGTATCTGTAAAATTTTGTTCTGTGCTTTTTCTATCGAGTAAGTTTATTTATTTCTTGTCTAATTAGTTAGATGCATATTTAGAGAGAATTCTTTTTGAAATCCGATATCAGTAGTTTTGTGTCAATTGAAGTTGAAAAGACTTAAAGTTGTTGATAATTTTGTCATTTTTAATACGTACATTGTTATAACAAGCTAACGGTTCTGTAAAAAAAAATCAAAATAATCGCTATTAGAAAAAATGATATGTTTGCTAAATATTATTCCTCTTAAGTTTTGTCCAAATAATGTATAGGATAAAAATTAGAGCATGATATTTGTTGAGCCGTTCATCAGGCGTCAACTTGCGAAATGAGGATGCTTGTCCATCAGCAAGATCCGCGGCCACTTGCCGCTGAGCTGTGACGTCACGTGTGTGTTCCCTATAAAACAAATATCCCCAACTGGGATTTGAACTTGAAACCTCCGGATCTTAAGTACCAATCTGTAGCACTTAGGAGCCGGAGCGGTCTGGTTCAAATCCCAGTTGGGGCAAACTTGTCGATCCTGTAAATTAGATCAACACTAGTAATTATATCAGTCGATTGAAATACCTATCATTTACCGACGTCTATCTACTTTCTTGTACGTGCTCATAAACTTCCACGTGCTTATCAAGCTTACAACAAAGAGGGTGTAGAAAGCAAATACAAATTATTTAAGAACTGTGGGTCTATGGTGTTGGCAATTATTTAAGGAAAAACATTTCAGGGGCAAATGTTGGAAAAATTGAAGGACCGAATATAGCGCGATGTTTTTTCCGAAAATACAATCTCAAAAACAGCACTCGCGTTATTTCCGCACTCTTGCATTTGAAATAGCAACACCCGCAATACAACTCCCGCACATCGGCTGCTGTGCATCGCCGTGCCCACCCACTCAACGCCAGCCGAACCCGTGACGTGATCACAGGCTCCGCGGAAAATGACCACCAATATAACAGCGCATATAATTAAAAAGTTTTTTTCTTGGGAATCGATTCTTAGGTCACAATGACCGATTCAATTTTTTTGGAATCAATGTCATCCTTAAATCAGACTGGTGAACTGTGGTTGGCCCATGTGAGCTTGTGCTTGGCCCTACGCTGTTAAAAAACATAAAACTAGGCCCTAACATTGTTTAAAATGTTTTGTAGTAAGAGTGAAACTTAAGGCTATTCATTGTATTGTAAATAAAAAATGTTTCCGTACATTTTAGTTTTCTTTAATATTTTCTTTTACTTGAAATGATTCCAAAAAATTGGGGGTCGTGTTGTATTTGAGATCGTGCTATATTCTGTCCAATACGGTAGTTTCGAGGGAACCCGACTATCTTTTGCTGTTGTTCAAGTGACGTCCGAGCTTGATATGAACATGCCTCGACCCATAAGGTCTGTCCAACACGAATAAACGCTAGCATCGAACAACGCAACATTTTAAATTACTATTTAATTAATTATGTAGTATTACATCCATCATTAACATTAAATATTAAGTTAGGAACTATTTAATTGTAATTTGTAATATTGTAGGCCCTACTTATGTAATTGAGCATTATTAAGGAAGTGAAAACATTGCATTAATTGATTTAAACTCTACTTGCCTTATTTCTGCTCGACAGTGCAGCTCTCCTCGTTGTCAGCCTGTCAGGATGGTGAAAGAAGCCCCAGTCCAGTGGCCAATGCAGTCGCTCGAACAGGGGACGTCTTTCTTTCTTTATCGGCAGACCACCAACAACAGATCAAGCTTCACAAGTGTGATGTAGGCAGCCATTGGATCACAAGATACCGGTGTCTTGAACGGGTGTTATCTTGTGTCGCTTGAACCAATCTCTCAACAGGAATCATCTTGAGTCATCTTCTTGGTGGCGGTATTGCACGCTTATACTTTGCATGCTCTTGGATGCACCATTGCCTAGCACAGCATACTTATTATCTGGTTGGTGTGGTGTTTCTTCTAATGATGTTTCTTGGGTAATTTTGTGCCAGTTGAGTGGCAGCAATAATAATATTATAATGAAGGGGCATGTTGAAGATTGAAGCATACTTGGCACAGTAACATTAATAGACTGTCCCTTCTATGTTTAAACTGCAATTACTCAATTTGTAGTTTCTTTCCAATTACTTTCTTTTTTAAATTTAAAAAAATCTGTTTTACTTCTATCCAATTCAGGAATAAAAACTTATTTATATTATTTTCTCCGTTAGACTTTTAGTTTTTAGTTTCAAACTGACTTCCAGAGCGAGCTAAGCGTAGACTGCGAGTAGTTTGTGGAACTAACATTATGAACAATCACATTCATTTCTTTCTTTGTATCGGTAACTTAAATATGCGTGTGCCGTTTGTCATTTTCACTTCAACTTCAGTACCGTTAAATTCTTCAGGCCATTCTTCTTTTGCACCGTTTTGCTACAAGTCCAAAATTGACTCAATAAATGTTCCAAGATTCCTCTCTTCTTTCTCAACTTTTCTCCAGTCCAAACTAAATGTTCCTATTGACAATTGTGATATTCTTCTGCTGGGGCAAGTCCATTTCATTCAGGGTTTTCTTCTTCCACATCTTCTTGGTCTTCTTCTGATATTGTGATTCCCGTCAACAAAGCAAAATCCTGGTAACAAAGCAAAAATATATTTTGTTGTGAAAAAATTGCAAGTGCAATAGCGTTAGAGAATTGAATTATTAGGAGGGTAAATACGTAGTGGAAATTCATGGTCATATCTTAACACATAATGGTATTGGCTGTAGATAGATGTTATGTGATAGTCACTTGAATGATAGCCCTATACGTATAGGACTACAGTATGATCAACATGGTAGGTTTCTGTATCTATTATAACTACTCGGGTGGCAGGTCTTAAGTTAAGTATTTACGTCCCATGAGAACCATTCATAGGGCAAGCAATGGTCAAACTAATCTCCCACCAGAGCGCAGAACGATCTGGGTTTGGTCACAGTTGTCTGGACGTTGATAAAATAGGAATGTTTACAACATTTTGACGGCAGTGCATTATTGTTGTGGTAGGTGACAGATTTCTCACCAGAGTGCAGAACGATCGACGTTTGGTCACCGCCATGTGTAAGTTCCACTGGAACCACAATGTAAAGAGTCCTGTGACCAAACTCCGATCATGCGATCCTGGCGGAGACGAACCGGCTTGGCATTGCCCTATTGTTCAATGATATCTTGTATGGTGTAATATTCCCACCCTAAAAGTGAAGCCGGTGAGATGAGAGCTTACCTAGTGTTGTAAGTCATCGTGCCGTCTGCTCCGGTAGAAGTCCTCCGCCCGCTCGGTTCCTCAGGCTTCTCCAGTAGCCGCAGGACGGATGTTCGCGTCTTCTTCAGTTCTGCTGGCAGACACGTTGACTCCGAGTACAGCGCGGACCCAGAATCACAGAACAGTAAACGTAAGAATGGACAAACGTTGGTATTGAATATTCAACCGAACTTGGAACTACTGAACCAAAAAAGTTCTAAACTCAAATCAAAGTTTTGCATTCTGTTTAAAACCAAAATTGTGTAGACTTTCAAAATCTGAAAGAAATATAAATTGTTTCAACTAGGAAGAGTGATCAAGTGTAGAATGAAATGAAAATGCCAATCGTAGGCTAATCCCATTTTATTTTTGGTGTTTGTATTTATTTCAAATTGCATTATATAGGCTAGGTATCTTAAAGAGGGCCATAATTTTAATACAAAGTTCTGTTTAAGTTTATAAATCACTTACTCGATCCTTTTGAAGTTCCAAATTTCAAACATAATTTTGTATTTAAGATCCATTTAACTTATAACACTTTTTAACACATCAAACTTTTCTATACTACAAAATTCTATTGGGCAATTAACCCTCTAGAGCCCAAAGGCAGAATAATGTGACAAAAATCCAAACTCGTGAAATAGGTTACTATAGGGTAATAATAAACATAAAAAAATTCAATTGAAAAAAAAAATTGCATTGCGTACACTTTTTTTAATGTCCAGATATGAACATCGGGTATTTAGCCCCCTACAAATAACAGATCTAGGTGTGGAACCTGAAGCAGTACTGTCTTTGTTGAATCAAAAAAGGACTCACCTTCACATTTACATATGAAAATGACTTTATGCAATTTGCACGATTTCGTGTCGTCATATCCACAGTGCCAATGAATATGTCATCATTTTGGGCATCGGCCACTGAAAAATGAGTCTTGCGCGCTAGGCCAAGCCTACTTATCAATGTAAAAACAAAATAATCAGGCTAGGAGGCTACAGACCTAAACCTTAGTTTCATACAGCCGAACTAATGAGGGTCACCATTAGGCTAGGCTAAGCCTACTACATCAGCACAATTAGCCTAGGCCTACGTCTAAGCCACGATTCAAATTGTCAGATAAATGAGTGTGGCCTAATAACAAATGTAAGAACCATAGACCTAGCCAAGCCTACAAATCTAGTATTTTTGGGCCTAGCCTAGCCTAGCCCTAGCCTAGCCCTAGTCATTGGCTCAATGCACTGTAGTTCTGACAGTTTGCTAATTAATGTAGGCCTACACAATACATTTACGATTAAGTGGTCTTAGCACCCAAAAAATTCACGTGGCCTTCAAAAGATTGAGCACAAGACATTCATGTTATAATAATTTGAAAGAAAACCATGAGAAACAAAAATCACTAAGCAATAACACATGTGAATATGCCCAATGGCAATCTGATACTGCAAATTCACCAGATCAAATCAGTTCATAATAGTAAAAAAAAAAATGACAATAATTTTTTATCAATTTTAATATTTTATAAGTTATTTTATGTACATTCATCGAAGAAAAAAATACTTTTTATTTACTAAATCATTTGTTTATCTTGTCTTGGACGCCATGTTCACAATAATGAAGAACTAGAGCTCCTAGTGGTCACTCGTGAATACGCAATATCACGGAGTTGAAGGATTCGACCATAGATGGCAGCGCTAGTACAGTAACCAATATGATACACTGGGTATTAGGGGTCAACCTATGATATCTATACTTTACAGCCCATTTGAATATCATTGTTCATATATGATACACTGGGCCCTAGAGGGTTAAGTACTGGTACTTGGGTTTGATTTTTAAATAATTCGAGGTATAACTCAAAATAACCCAGTATATACTAAATAAATCCTAAGATTAGAAACAGACAATCAATTTAAAATTATGAATAGAATTGGCAGTATTCGATTTATTTTGGTATGGGCAGGCATCGGGAACCTGCGGCTCTTGGTCGGGTCCATATTTTTGTTGTCAGTAAATAAATAAAAATAAAAAATAAATTGTATTTTAAGTCTACCCACTCAGTTATATAACTGATTTTCAGTGGGGGACAGTAAATCAAAGCGACCAAGCCCCCCTGCCTGTGGGCCCGTAGGCCCCCCCCCCAAAAAAAAAAATTAAAAGTCGACCAATCTTTTAACGCGCATCAGTCGAGCACGGCTGGGCGAGATCAAGGAACAAAAGGGGTATTCACCCGCTAAACTCAAAAAATATATTTCATTCAGACTAACTAGTTACAAATTTAGAAATTCACAGAAAAATTATTGAATTAGGCCTAATTATTATTGAAATTAGTGCCATGACCCAGAAACAAATTGTCAAACTTGTTTAAACTGTCATTTTAACGTAGTATTTTGCTATAGATTATGTGGTAAAAAATATTTTTTGGGGGTAGGTCCCTAATAGCCCCTTTAACACTTCCATAACTGAATAAGATAGACTTTAAATAAATAATCAATTGCATAATTTAAATTAACTGTTCAAACATATAATGGAAATTATATCCTTGTAATTATCGGTTGTGCCAATTTGTGCAAACAAAAATGTTCCGGTATGAATTATAAGAATAGATACTGAAATCATGTAAGTGACATCAACCATTTATTCTTTTTAATTTAGCTTTAATAACGCTGGTACTTTTCCCTATAGTTTTTTTTTATTAGACTAAGACAAACACAACCATTTAAAGAGGGGGGGGATACCCCCCTTCCTTTTTGCCTGTGTCAACCTTTATATTTTGTCACTGTAATCTGGGGGGGGGGGGGCATGATGGACATATCCAGCTACAGGGGGGATAGAACGTGTTGAATAATTGACTTCCTTTAATTTTGTAACTTTCAGAACGACAGCTTGTTTCAAATTGGGTACTTTGGCAGTTGGAGTGGGCCAACTTTCTAACAAGGGGAAAAGTGGGTTTGGGGTGGGGGTCGCGAAGCGCGTATGTTTGTAATAATAAAATAATTATAATATTGTAAAACATACGCGCTTCGCGCCCTTACTCCCCCTAACCTTCTTTTCCCCGAACAACGCCTTGTTAAAAAGTTGGACCACTCCAACTGCAAAAGTACCTCAAAAATGATTATATGCTTGTTTTTTTATTTTTATTACTGATCTTTCGTTTTATTTTATTTTGACCTATTTCACGTACAATTAATAATGTGGGATCATTGAACAATAATAAATAAACCGCCCTCACTTCAGTGATCAGTTCTGCAACAACGAAGAAAATTAATTGGTGAGCTGGTGGATAAGCTCGGGTTGTCTTGGAAAGTTCAACAACTAACGTTATTATTTATTTTAATATTTTGTAGACATGCAGAGCTACAGCTACCATGGCCCAGTTAACTCCTGTCATAGAATGTTTCAAAATATAGGCTTACAGTTTTTAGTGCCCCCCCCCCCCCCCCAAGACAAAAACAAAACTAGGTTTGACCCCCACTTCAAAATAATTACCACGAAGTTAAGATGAGCGACGGACATTAGCAGTATTGATGGGAGGCTCTGGCTAAGATATGTTGAAACGGTTGAAAGAAGAGAATTCCTTGTATTACCTGGTCAGACGAGACGATCACGGCCACACATCCGGCTCCAACTAAGCGCAGAGCTCGACTGAAGTCGTGAGTCACGTGATACCAGCTGATATGACCTGATGTAGCAGTGACGTAGGCGGCACAGATGACAAGAGTACACTACGTGGGGAACTGGTTGTCGGGTGGCGGGCCAAGGGCTTGTCTTGATAACATTACGTAAACATAATATCATGTAATAAAATGTTATTATGTATGTTAATTAAAATGCTTAATAAAATAAATATTACACGGCTCTCGCCAACAATGACCAAGAAACTGAGATTGCTAAATAAAGCGATCCTTATAACCAAAAAATAAATTACAATTTTAATTTCTCGTGGGATTGCCCAGGGTAGTTTGGATAATTGTGAAGGATGTCCGAGGACTCCCTCGGAGCCAGCTTACCATGCACTGTCAGGGTTGCCGGGGGGGGGGGGGGGGGGGTCGAACCCGCGTCACGCATGAACCACTAATGTCGGTGACAAAACATTTGTTACGACATTAATTATTGGCATTGTTTATTTTAACATCGCGGTTAATGATCGGATAATTCGATGACGTACCTCATACTTAACTCGCGAGACTCAGCTTGAGGAGGTCGTCCCTTCGATGCCCTTCACTGGCAATCCTGACTGACCCACTCTTAGGCTTTGAGGGGCCAAGCTTATGTACCCTTCTACACAAAATGACTACCCCGTCATTGCACTTCCCCTTGGTTTTGTTAAGGATTTGAAAATGTGTTTCTGTATTGTTAATGTTTAGCTGTTGTAAATACTATTTACCATATTATGTGTACCATGTACCAGAAGTGAACCAAGGGATGTATATAGTAGATGCAACTAGACGTGGCGTTGATATTACGCCACTGGTGACGTCGGAAGTGAGCCACTTTTTTGATAAAAAATTTCAAATGCAGATATCTCGACTTACATAAGAGATAGAGACTTCTAGTTATTTTCGTTTTAGTTAGGTCGAGCCCTTTAATTAACCCCCCAATCGCGAACCCGGAGACGAATCGATAAGTCGATCTGGGATGAGTCTAAACCCATTTTTTGGGGGACTGCGAGTGCCCTGGAGCCCAGACCTCCGAGCGTGCTCAAATTTTGCCACCGGGCCCGTGGGCCCAACAAAAAAAAAAAAAAAATACTGGGATCGATCGGATGAAAGGTACGGCCGGTAAGGGTGTAAATTTTTAAAAATTTTGGGTGGTGTATTAGAACTTCTTTCATTTTTTTCTTTAAACACCCCTCCAAAAACCCAAAAAAACTGTCACCATTTGAAATTGCCCCCTAGGCCCAAAATTTAAATTTTAAGGTAGGTACTTATGATTAATTGTCCATTATGATAACCTTTGTGGTGTTAACAGCCCTTTTTAATGTTTGATTGAACACATCAAATTACTGACTCCCCTTACCATTCCGCGTCGATATTACCTTTTCTGGCGACGCGACGCCCAACGACGCTGGCGTGGCGTCGACCAAGGTTCGCGGGAGCGAGATACACACAACTCTTCGTCTTAACGCCGTTTTCCAAATTTGTGTAAGTTCACCTTGGGGCGTCATATTACCCCACGGTGAGTTGGAAGTGCGTCTTTTTTTGAAAAAAAATTTCAAAGCAATATCTCGATTAAAAAAGAGATAGAGACTTCTATTTTCCGTTCTGTCTTAGTTAGGTAAAACCTTTAATTTAGGCCCAATCGCGAACCTCTGGGGAGCACGGGATCGAAAAGTCGATCCGGGAGAGCTCGTCAAATGCATTTTTTGGGGACTGTCGAGTCCCCTGGAGGGGCCCCCATGACCCCCGAGCGACCTCAAATTTGCATGACCAGGCCGGGGGGCCCAACAAAAAATAAAAAAAAAAACTGGGATCTGATCTGAAAGGTAGGCCGGTATGGGTGGGGAAATTTTTAAATTGCCTTACAAACCCCCTTGGGAAAAATTGAAAAAAAACGTCGAAATTTTAGGGTTCATATTGGGAACTTTTATTTTTAAACAGCCCCCCACAAACCCAAAACCGTCATCCATTTTGAAATCGACCCATTTTGGGCCCACAAAAAAATTTACAGTTTTGGGTATTTTATGAAAAAATTTTCCCATTATGTTTAAAACGTAGGGGTGTTAACAGAGCTAAAAATTTACGTTTTACTTTTCTTATTTTTTAATACATCTTAACGAGTCCCCTTTACATTCCGCGTCGACATCCCTTTTCAGGCGCGCGACCCCAAAAACGCGCGGGCGTCGGCGTCGACCCAATGGTTCGAGGGGAGGAGTACACATCAACTCTTGCTTGACCCTGGTTTCCAAAAATTGTGTAATTTATAGACGTGACGTCGATTTACGCCATGGTGACGTTGGAAGTGCGTCATTTTTTTGAAAAAAATTTTAAATGAAGATATCTCGATACAAAAGAGAAGAGACTTCTAGTTCCCTGTTCTGTCTTAGTTGGCAAAACCTTTAATTTGGGCCCCAATCGCAAACCCTCTAGGAGCACGGGATCGATAAGTGATCTCGGGATGAGCTCGTCAAATGCATTTTTGGGGGACTGCGAGTCCCCGGAGGGGCCCCAGACCCCCGAGCGCCCTAAATTTTTTGCAGCACCAGGCCGTGGGCCCAACAAAAAATACAAAAAATCGGGGATCTGATCTGAGAAAGGTAGGGCCCCGGTAAGGGTTTTGAATTTGAAATTTCCCTACAAACCCCCTTGGAAAATGACAAAAAACGTCGAAATTTTAGGTGGTCATATTAAAAATTTATTTTTAAACAGCCCCCCACAAACCCAAAAAACAGTCGCCCTTTTGAAACTGACTCATATTGGGCCCAAAATTTAAATTTGACAGTGGGGGCCTACAACTTAGTTTTAAACCCCCACTCGGGGTGTTTACAGACGTATAAAATTTACGATTATTTTCTGTTTTGTAAACATATTTTACTGGCTCGCCTTCCCTTTCCGCGTCGACAATACCTTTTCAGGCGACGCGACGCCCAACGACCCCTGGCGTCGGCGTGACCAATGGTTCACGGGAGCGAGATACACAAACTCTTCGTTGCTTTGGGTTTTCCAAATTGTGATTTTATAGACGTGGCGTCGATATAACGCCACGGTGAGTTGGAAGTGCGAAATTTTTTTGAAAAAAAAAATTAATATCAAATCTCGATTACAAAAGAGAAAAAATTTTATTTTCCTGTTCGTTTTAGTTAGGCGAGCCTTTAATTTTAAACCCCCAATCGCGAACCTTAGGGCAAGGGATCGATAAGCGACCCGGGGATGGCTTTAAAATGCACTTTTTGGGACTGCGAGTGTCTGGGCCCCCCATGAGCTCGAGCGCCCTAAAATTTTTGCAGCCCCCAGGGGGGGCCCCAACAAAAAATAAAAAAATACGGGGTTTGATCTGATAAAAAGGTGGGGTAAGGTGGGAATTTTAAAATTTTGCTAGTCCCCCTTGGAAAATTGACAAAAAACGTCAAAAATTTTGGGGGTTTTTTTCATATTAGAATTATTTCTTTAAAAAAGCCCTCACGAACCAAAACAGTCACCTTTTTGAAATCTGACCCATATTGGGGCCCCAAAATTTAATTGGGATGTACATTATTGGTGTTTTTTTCCCCTTGTTTAACACGGGTGTTTTAAGGTGTTTTCAGGCCAAAAAAGTGGCCCAAGGTTCAAATTTTTTAACTTGTAAATTAATTGAGTACCTCACTTTTTAGTCAAGAACCTGTTTCTGGCGTCGCGACGCTCAACGACGCCAGGCGTCGGCGTCGATCCAATTGGCTCGACGGGAGTGAGATACATATCAATCTCTTCGTATTGACGTCCATTTACCACATGCCTACCAGGAAGGTAGGAGTTTAAGAGAGCACATGTAAAGTCGCAAGTTTTGTTACTGCATCATTAGAGGATGCCAATACCCACCAGCCGTGCAGCAATAGAGTTAAAGTGATCTCTCATACACTCCCACCTCCCTGGTAGGAAAATGCGTTTTTACAAAATTCGAGATTTTAGAATATTTTAAATCTCGTTTTTTTCATTTGCTCTGCTCGCATTTCCACCACATAGCAGAAGTACTTGGGGGCGCTTGGAGTCAAAGAAGCAAAGCAAAGGAACAAAATCCTTAGCAGAATATCAGAAAAAACGTGCATTTTTTTGAAAAGTTCTTCGTCCCCGGGAGGTAGGAGTTTTATGAGAAACTCACGTAAAAATCGTAAAATTTTTTTGCGCTCAAGAGGGAGTATTGCGCGAAAACAAAGAATAAAATCAGCTAGCCCCAGCAGCTAGTTTACGTGAGCCTTTATAAACTCCTACCTCCCGGTAGGCAGACGCGTTTTACAAATATTTGAGTTTTTGAAATTTAAATCTCGTTTTGTTTATTGCCTTCTCGCATTGCCCCCACACAGACAGAACGTACTCTGGGGTCGCTCTGGAGTCAATAGAAGCAAAACAAAGGAACAAAAAACCTTAGCAGAAAATCAGAAAAAAGTGCATTTTGTGAAAAGTATCTTCGACCAGGGAGGAGGAGTTCATGAGAGCTCACGTAAAATCGTAATATTTGTTGCTGCATCAAAAGGGAGTTAAGTGCGCGAAATTCAAAGAATAAAACTCACTAGCCAGCGCAGCCTAGTTCACGTGACTTCATAAATCCACCTCCCTGGTAGGAAGATGCGTTTTCACAAATATTGAGATTTTTTGAATATTTAACACTCGTTTGTTTATTTGCTCTGCTCGCATGCCACCCCATAGACAGAATTACTTGGGGTCGCTCTGGAGTCAATAGAAGCAAAACAAAGGAACAAAATCCTTAGCAGAATATCAGAAAAAAAAAGTGCATTTTTGTGAAAAGTATCTTTGTACCAGGGGGGTAGGAGTTCTGAGAGCTCACGAAAATCTAAATTTTTTGCTGCTCAAGAGAGGATGTTAGTGCGCGAAAAATTTAAAAAAAAAAATCGCATGCCATGCAGCAGCCTGTTTAGTGAGCTTCATAAACCCTACCCCTGGTAGGAAGATGGTTTTCACAAAATTCGAGATTTTGAATATTTAAAAACCGTTTTGTTCATTTTCTTGCTTTGCATTGCCCCCACACTAGACAGAATGTACTCTGGGGGCGCTTGGAGTCAATAGAAGCAAAGCAAAAGGAAAAAAATCCTTTGCAGAATATCAGAAAAAACGTCATTTTTGTGAAAAGATCTTCGTACCCGGGAGGGAGGAGTTATGAGAGCTCACCCTAAAGTGTAATATTTGTTTCGCATAAGAGAGGGTCATTGCGCGAAATTAAATGAAAAAACCCTATGCCTGCAGCACCTAGTTCAGTGACTCTCATATACTCCCACCCCTGGTAGGGGACGCGTTTTTCACAAATATTCCTTTTTTGAATATTCTACCTCATTTTTTTCGTTTGCTTGCTCCCCTTTCCCCCACACCACCCCGAAAGTACTCTGGGGGCGCTCGGGGTCAATAGAAGCAAAGCAAATCAAAACCAAAACAATATCAGTAAAACGTGAATATTTGAGAAAAGCATCTCCTACCAGGGAGTAGGAGTTCAGAGAGCACACGAAAAGTCGTAATTTGTTATGCATCACACAAGGAGGATGCAAAGCCCCAAAAATAAATGAATAAAACCCCCCCCGCAACCGATTCCGTGAGTCCATAATCCCACCTCCCTGGTAGGCAAATGCGTTTTTAAGAAAATTTACTTTGGATTTTTTTCATTTTTTTTGCTCGCATTTCCCCCAGAAAAACTAGGAATGGGAGAAGACAAAAGAACGCACTTTCCCCGGGGGTAGTTAAAAAAACACCATGAATAAAATGTTTAAAGACTGCAAAAAGCAAACTAGGGAGTCTCTACCGGTTATATCAATAATCGGGAGAGTACAGTGGAATAGAGGATTATAAATATATAAATTAGACTCGAACATTTGTATAACAAATTATTTTATTTATAAAGCTGACAATACCGGTACATTAGAAAAAGTAAAGAAAGGTATACATAGATATCTTAACAAGGCATAGCTCACAAGCACAATACATGATACAAACAAACTACTTCAAATTTCAAGAAAACATAACATACCATCCCCTTGATCACATGGGATGACTTATATTTGTGATGGTATAATTTAATTTGACATGGCATTGGATGTATAGAAATAGTGTTTCTGGAAGGGTAGGTGGCACAAGAGTACATACTTGTAAGGGATTTGTCCTCAATCTCAATCATATATTGAGTTAAGTTTTGAGTTCATTCACTTTGCTAAAGGGGTTTTACACGGGCAATCCTACAGTTTTTAATTACAATCAGAAGCGAGCAGAACGAATGTACACTACTATTAAAACTAAAAGACTCAGGGGTAAACATTCTCTATCCAGGCATTATTGTAGTCAGCTGCAACCTAAGATTGCAATCGACTCCAATCAGTGACTGACTGTAGTCCCTACAATACTTCTTTTACAGAACAACATACACAACAATTACCACAAAAATACAGAAAAACCGTTTACAACGGAGCAAATACCAGATTTCTAACACTCATACGTTGACCAGAGGGCAGTTGAGCAAGTCAAAAACCCCCAACTTGTACAGGCGTCTTTTGGGTTTTAGACGTCTACCTGAACGAGTTAGCGACTATACGAACTTCGGGGAAAGTTATCCTAAACAGCTTGACAGCACACAGAAATTCATTCATTGTTTATAAAGTGAGATTATCTTTTACATAATATACCTTACTAAGAACATAAGAACACAGGATCAAACTAGCCACTGTGATGTCGTCGACAATGTTTGTCAAATCAGCTGCCACGGTGGAATATGATATGATTGGTGATTTCACGACTTTGCCGTAATGCTACTTTCATCACAATTATTCAGATACGAGTAGACTTTGGAAGACTGCAGAATAAGCAAGACACAAACCGTGATGTAATATTAGCAATTACTGCACGTCTCACTTTTTTACAAGGACCACCTACTATAGTTTGCGGCATCTTAAGAAAACACCAAACCGGAAATCACTTTAATGTGTGGGTGAGGTTTATGTGCGGGTTCATTTGAAAAGAGCAAGCAAGTAGTAAAAATCTGTGTAGCACGTGGTTAGATGCGAGCCCTGGCAAGTAGGAGGGAGGGGGAAGCCAATCCCAGCACCCTCATAAATTACACTCTTTCCACCCCAATTTTAAGAAAGCAGGACCATGTTGCCATAGTATTTTGTGGGAGTCTTCTTTTCAAACACACCTAGTAGAGGTCCGAGTGCGATAAGTGGACCCCCCGCAATATATGGCAACACTGAGGTTATATTTCAAACTGCCCACGCTCAAATAAGCCCCTTCCAAACTTCAACGACTGCGTCTGGTTTGGTTCCTTTAAAAGTTACATTTAAGTAAAGCTGGGTGCTCTAGGGGCATTGGGTCAAGCTTTGTACCGGTACATTAAGCAGCAACACTTAAGTTACGTCTGTGAAATCACCAAACTGTTATACTCTACCGTGTTTGCGTCGTTACCTTTCATTACATGTCAATGAGACCCAGTTACCTCCTTAATTTTTATTTCAAGAGTTATATGACGTTCGATTTGTTGCCCTCTCGAGGAGTACGTTTGAAAATCATCAGTACACTTAAATCATTTATGAGATGACAAAACAAGAGCACTTCAAGTACAGTACATATTGCATTAGGCTTACAATTTCTACTCTTGGCAAGATCAAGATACCGTCTGCTCAAGAGGGCACTTCCCGGACAGAATTGAGCACAAAACATAGCTCACGGAAAATAGTCCGACTGCCAAACGAATAGAGCCAGAAGAATTGAGTTAACTCTGAATTGCAAAGAAAAGCTAGATCTATGCTCCTAAGACCTATGCTATTCAATTTACAGTACCTTTGATCTGTTTTCATGCAACATTTTTACAAAAATTCAGTTTTGACCATATTTTATGCATATTTGGCATATTAAAAAAAAAATCATCCTCTCAAAGGCATGTAAGCATAGATCAATCTGAACAAAGAACCTTGCACGGTATAACGCGTATAATCGTTTGTCAGTCAGATCTTTTTTTTTTTTACCAGAGTACACCTATATTTGTAGACAATTAACATGGGCAAGATAAGGCGACCTTCTTTAGCGTACCTTCTTAAAGGGTACTTGTATGTTTGTTTTTGTGTTGTTTTGCAGTTTCTAATCGTGTACTCTATTACAGGCCGCCCTAAAGTAATGGCTGCACCCTTATTTTGACCAGACAAATTTTTAAGAGTAGCATGCAAATACTTTTGACAAATGGCTTCAGATAATGGCCGCACCCCACTTTTTAAACTTGATTATTTTAAATATACCCAAGGCCTACTTGCATAAATACAGTAGGCCTATATACATGCTAAAGATAATTTTTACACATTTATATAAACATAATAATGATAATATTTTATGGCCTGTTGACAGCAGCTGCTGACAAAATGACATTGTGCTTTCATTATCTAAAGTGTAGTTCTTAGTGTTAATTTTACTTTGGTGGCTACCAATGAAAACAGAACATTATTTAAAATAATTTACGACTCGAAATGGGCGGAGCTTAAAACGATCGATAGGTCACGTGACTAGTATTGGGTATAAATCCTCATTTCGCAAGCTGGCGCCTGCTGAACGGCGCATCACTTATCACGCTCTAACTTTTATTCTATTCATTATTTGGACAACACTTAAATGAATAATATTTAGCAAACATATCATTCCTTGTAATAGCGATTATTCCGATTGTTTTGACAAAGTCGTTAGCTTGTTATAACAATGTACACATCACACAAGTGAAAATTATCAATGACTTAAGTTTTCTTATTAATTAATTTGACAAAAAACTACTGATCGGATTTCGACAAGGATTCTTTGTAAGAATGCATCAGACTGTTTAGACAAGAAATATACTAACTTTCTAGATAGAAAGTGCACTGAACGAAAATTTACAGCATAGAGTAATATGCAGTGTGCACTTTTTTACGGCTCATCCGCACGTCAAGAGTGCGTATTTTAGATAAAAACACATACCCTGCATATTACTCTATGCTGCAAAGTTTCGTTCAGTGCACTTTCTATCTAGAAAGTTAGTTTATTTCTTGTCTAAACAGTCTGATGCATATTTTTAAAGAGGTCTTGTCGAAATCCGATCAGTAGTTTTTTGTCAAATAAATTATTGAGAAAACTTTAGTAATTGATAATTTTCACATGTATGATGCGTACATTGTTATAACAAGCTAACGACTGTGTCAAATAAATCGAAATACAGTAACCGCTATTACAAAGAATGATATATTTGCTAAATATTATTCATTTAACTATTGTCCAAATAATGAATAGAATAAAAGTTAGAGCGTGATAAGTGTTGCGCCGTGAAGCAGGCGTCAACTTGCGAAATGAGGATTTATACCAACTAATTCCGCCATGTTGCCTCGTGACGTCAGGAGGCGGGTACAATTCAAGTCGTCAATTTACCACACTTTCCCTGTTTAACTGAATCACACTTCAATAGTCACTTTCACTTCTTTACCCACGGCTCAGAATAGCCAGGGTTACCACTACCTAAACAGCGTTGACTGTGACTGCAAGCGTGTTGCCATGCATAACCAAAAGATATTTAGTACCGTATTGGGTATCAATGAAGAAGATACATACATCATCATATTCATACTATGTATTGCAACTATGTAAGTAATTTATTTTGTTGTCCTCCTTTGTAAATCAGTTTTTTAACTGAATAGGATAGACGTTAAATAAATAGTAAATAAATAATAAATACCAAATCAGATAAATAACTCATTTGCCACTGGCACACACACAAAGGTATTCTCCATTTTGGAAATACATGTTACTATTTGTTAAGTGTTATTTGTTTATTTGTGTTTATGTCTTCTATCACGGCGCGCCTACTCCACTTCAGGTAAGCTGTTGGTCTCCTACCCTATCTCTACATGTTTCTCACATTACTATTTGTTAACATTAGACAACACAATAATTACTGTATATCTCTCACTATCTCTTCACAGTGTGTAGCAATTTTTGCTCATTTCCGAGACATTGAGATTGTTGAGAACCCACATTTTTTATGTATTGCACAACATAACAGCTGATACTCTATGTAGATAGGCCCTATTAATTTAGCTAGTACTGCTTTTCAAATAACAGCAACAATTTAACTCAAAAACTGATTTGCCAGCAATAAATGATAGAGGTAGTAAAAATATGTAAATGGGAAGAGTAATTGGTCGGTGGAAAAAATATACGTTCATGTATGGGCGATGCAAATAGGACAGATTACAAGCACAAGATAAACCGAGCACCTTTTCTATAATCATTCCAAGGTGCAGCATTAAATAATTACCGTGCTTGACCAAGGTTAAAGTCTCTCCATCATAACTTACATACACATACATATTGTATGTTTTTATTAATTACTTAATTTGCATACAAAATTTAATTAAATATTCCCTATAAAACTAATTTTAATTGACAAATAAAAGTTTATATTGTACCATTTATCATCGATTCATCATACTAGTACTACACATATTTCATATTACACACTGTTGAGTGTTGATATTCCTGTTTTATGAAAATCAACTGCCCCTATCATAGTCAAATGACAACCAACTTAGATGAGCATGGATATGACATCAATTTCCTTCTAAACACCAAATAAAATATAAACCAAAAACAAAACAAAACATAATACTATAATAATATAATTCATGAATTTGTAAGTTTATAAGCATGTCACATAGGAGGCAAATAATAGGTAAAAACAATTTTATTTCCGTCAATGAGAGCTTGTTTTAAATGGGTGGTACCCTTGCTGGAGAGACTAACTAGATTTTGCACTGAAGACCTTTGAATGGCTACGTTTACTGTAGAATAGGTGACTGGTTCTGCGCTTCTGTGATGTCCACAAAGTGGTACAGTCAAGCTCACTTTTAAAAAACTCGACTGTTTTTTGTCAAAATACTGTAGCCTAATTAAAAATTAAGTAGTATATAGTAAACTAATTTTAAATTTTAATGTTGGTTGATAAAAATGTAACCTTGTACCATTTCAACAGAATTCTTAGTTAACAAAGTAATGAACGGTTCCTGTACAGTTTGTTAAAAGACTCTCGACTGTGTGCGTTCCTTTGCTTTGCAAGTACGTAGTACTTTATGAAACAATAACTGTTACAACTTAAAATGGTTGGGAGGGACAGAATAATAGCTTTGTTCGTTCATCTTTGCTAGTGTATACACTCAAAGTGGCGGTGTAAACACTATGCACGCGAGTGTATGGATGGAATGCAAACGAATGCATTATATTGCTTTTAAATAGGTTCACTTTTGTGGATTTACAAAATGTCAACAAGAAGGACAATGGATGAAGACAACATCAAATATAAAAACAAACATAACATAGCCGACTATGTGGTAGGGATGGACGAACGTTCGTTTTCGGAAGTTCAAAACTTTTCAAAACTCAGAATTCAAGGTTGGTCATCCCTACTATGTAGTTTACATGGCAGTTTGGAGCCATAGATAAAATTAAATGTTGTTTGGATGTTGTCCATTCATTAGGCCTACAATAGAAAGTTCAGTTCAAAATTTGCATGACAAAAACTAGTTTTACAGTAGGCCTACCCACCATTTGGACAGGAAGTTCAAAAGTGTTTACACTGGAAAGCTAGTGGCCGCAAACAGAGTTCAGAGTGATACACTAAAGTGAACACTTTCTCACCAGTGAACAAACCTATTGACAATGTGCTGTCAATTAGCTGCAGTTTCTGTTTTAAGTATAGAGGTAGTGAAAAAAAGTGATAAAATTCTCGGATTTTTAAAATGTGAGTTTTATTGCCCCAAAAAATGTAATATTGTCGACAAATTACATAATTTAATAATGGAAAAAATAAATTTTGTAATTTGTATAGGCCTAGCGCGAAATAACGAACAAAATTGTATGGAACTGGTCTAATCGCAAAGTAACTTGCAAAATCCCACCTTTAAGTGCGCAAAATCCGGGGGAATGGTGGAGGTGCCGGTCCAAAATTTACGCAATTTTTGGTGGAGGTGCCAGTCCAGACTGAACAGAGGACAACGCAACATCGTTCCGTTAAGCGGGCTGCGTGGAAACAGACCGCCAAAATATTGGTGCGTAAAAAGACATCGCAGGAACAGTACACCAAAATAAACGTCGCGTATAAACATTTGTTTTTTCTTGGGAATCTATTCTAAATCGATTCATAGGTCACAAGGATCGATTTTAACTTTTTAGAATCAATGTCCGATGCTGCGGTTTTTTGGAATAAAAAAACAAAATTAGTAGGGCCCAACGTTTTTGACAATTTTTGTGAAATTGCTAAAAAAAACCAGAAAATTTGGGTTAAAAAACAAAATTTTTCTTTTTCTTTTTGTATCACCATTTCTCATTACCTCTTCCTATGTAGTTTTTATTTACTTTGGCAGGGTCAGAAATTAACACTTTTTTACTCGGATTGACTGATTAACTATGCTAAAACTTACAGAATAATTGAGAAAAGTCCCCGATTTTGCTCTAATTTAGCATTAAAATTTAAAACGTGATTATTGCCTTATTTGAATACTTAATAATAAAATAGTGATACTAGTACAGTCAAATGTCATTACAACGAACGCCATTATTACAAAATTATCATTATCCCGAAAAATTACTTTGGTCCCGCCTGATTCCCTATGTTTCTAATGTTAAAGGATAGTCATTACAACGAAAAATAGCATTAACGAAAAGATCATTTGAACGAACTAATGTTTTCGCCCATGACTATAATGCAACAAAAATTTTGTTTTGAATCGAGGGTTTTGTGGAATTCCCAGTCAAGGAATTGGTTTTTCCGCCGAGCTATCGCCTTTACGCGAGCCTGCAAGAGCTGCACGGACAGTAAACAGAAGCATTACCCCTCACTCGCCGGCAGCTGCCTACGAGACCGGTTACCCCTCCCCTCCCACTCGCGCTGCCAGTGGCTGTCACTCTCTTCTCTCCTCTCTCGGCCGGCCTGCCACTGCCAGTGCCAGCTCAGACACTACACATTCTCTCTAAGCAGTGCCGTGTTTTTCTACGCGATAATAATTGCAAGATCATTGTTTTTAATCAATGATGCTGTCAATACAACACTTGTTAAACTGAGGCGCAAGTATTAAATGAGTTGAGTTGCCGTGTCTTATTCTCCGATATAAAACGCCGCCGCTAGCCGTGTTGCAACAGCTGAGCCGAATTCGACCTTGGAGATCCCGACCATTCCCTAGGGACTTCAAGGAAGGATACAGTTCAATCGTCGGTCGGTGCAAGTGCTCTCGTCGCAAGCACGATTCGAATTCGTAGAAAATATCGTTCACATAGTAAATGAAGAGGTACAAGGAATGTGATCTTCATGCACGGGCTTCGGGCGATAGGGGCACAGCGACCGTGAAAACAGATAACTTGACATTTCATTCACCAAGCCCGTGCGTGGTCAGCTGTGAGCTCTCGACCCGACAAGTAGATTGTCATGCCTCCGATTCCCGCGGCTGTCTCTCTCGCTTTCATGGCTCACGCGCCTAGCGAGAGCAGGCCTGCTGCCTGCATCACGCGGATGCAATGCGGGTTGCGGGCAGCGCGGGCTGCAGGCGCGAAGTGACGAGCGCGCTCCCGAGCGTGTTACAGGCCTCGCAGTGGCTGCATTGGCATTCTGGGGATCGAGGATCTTGTTTTTAGCGAAAATAAAATGACTGATCATTTTAACGAAATAATCATTATAACGAAATAATCGCGGGATCCCCTGGCGTTCGTTGTAATGACTTTTGACTGTTTAAGCATAATTTAGTGAAAAAAGTCATTCACAAAATTTCATGGTCCCGAGCCATCTGTTAACAGTACACAGTTAGCTATGCATTTGAAAGATCTATAATTGACGCACATACCCATGCATTGGTGACATTGACAGTCGTGTTACAGTGAATTGGTCTACATTTGACATGGCTTGTTTTCCAAGCTAAATGCTTCAAGCACTAACCAACAATAACTGGTTTTTTAACTGTAAGCTTATATTACGTAGAAACATGTACATAGTACTATATAAGGTTTGTTTATTTGTCCGTCCGGAACTGTCTGAACATGAAAATGGTCATTCAGCTGTATAAAAACAAAAGTTTGGGTGGAGTTCATCTCTCTCCAGCTGTTCTTTCTAGAACAGATCGAACATGTTCGAGCGGTGCTGACGGGAAAGGAGGAGTGGATAAAACAGGGTGGAATGCACAGTGGGAATTCGAATTACCACGGATGAAAGTAAGGTTACTTATGGGGAAAATTTGTTGGTTGAAATGTGTACTGATTACTGAAGATGAAGTGAACTGTTATATTGATAATTAAATCACCGCTTGCCATAAATTTTACACAATATAGGGGTTTTTATGTTAAACATAGGCCTAGTTTTCAATTTAAATTAGGTGACATCTCAAACCGTCTATTTTGCAGATGGCGTTCATCTCTGAAGGTCAGAACACATATTTTTATCCGTTCTAAATCCCAAACTTCCTCTACTAGGCCTCGTTTCTGCTGTGTTCCGAACTGTTCATAACCAGTCTTGGATAGGACAAATAAACAAACCAGAGCTGGACCGATCCACTTTTTTGCCGATTCCGATTCCGATGCCGATTCCAATTATTAACGATTCTTCACCGATTCTTAGCGATGCCGATTCTTTTTTAAAATAGCAAGGAATAATTAATAATTCCCTATAGTAGTTGATTTCATAGGGATGTGTGAACAGCAGAACAGCAGTGAAATGAGCAGCAATGAGAATTCCTGCTTAAATTTCGAGGGAGATTTTGAGATCGAGCAAATATCGAGATTGAGCGATCAACATATAATGAAAAATGTTTAAAAATTCACCATCATTAGGTCTAGGCCCTACCTAATACCTATTATACATTTCCGTGTGCAAGCTCAAAAACCAGGCAGGTTGGAAAAGCCGATCTCCAGAAGTAGGCTTAGCCTAAACAAGGGCCTAGGTTCCCTGGCTAAGTATATCTCATAATAATAATATTACAAATCAAATATAGCGCATTGGGATTCTTAGGATATAGGCCTAGCTATTTTAATCATGTGGGGAAAACGTTTTAGGGGTAGGGGTAGGTCTAGGCCCTAAGCCTTAGGCTAGATCTAGGGCCTAGGCTAAACCAACCAACACGACATCACTTTCCGAAAAAAAATCAGCCAAACCTGAAGACAACATCAAAATCAACATTAATAATAGTTTCTTATGATCTTAAACTGTTATAAAAAATAGGCCTTGGCCTAGGCCTAGGCCTACGCGTCTTGGTAAGGTCGGCCTAGGGCCTAGGCCTGTAGGGGCCTAGGCTTACGGGATACACTTGGACCAATATCCCAATCACTTCCCGATGAAAAATCATTACAAGATCGATGAAATAAAGCGGCAATGCCACTTTCATAGCCAAACCTGAAGACAATACATCAAAATCAACATTAGTAGGCCTAGGCCCTACCGGTTTCGCCCTAGGAATAGGCCTAGGCCTAGGCCTAGGCCTAGGCCTAGCCTAGGCCCTAGGCCTGCTTTCGGGATACATTTGGACTGTTACTGTCCGATGAAAACTCATTAGTAGATCGATAAAATTACGCGTCGATGTCATTATAATCTTTTTCACCTGCAGAAAATCCACCAGCATCAACAATAAATAACTATTTCTTGCTATCTCAAGTGTCCAGAAAATACGCGTCCAGAAAAATCCGCCATTTTAAGATTTTGCGAGTTCTGTGGAAAGTCGATTTGCGAGCAATTTCGACTATCGACCTTCGATTAATTCTTCCGCGCGCGAAATTCAAACAAAGAATCGGCATCGAAAATCTTGATCCAAGACTCGGAATCGGCGATTCTACCGATTCTACGAAGACTCGCCAAGTCTCAAGACTCGGTATCGGAATCGGTCCAGCTCTAAAACAAACCTATAGATGATAGACACAGACGTGGCAACATATTAATATAGGCTGTTAGCTGTGGATCGGCGAGGCCAGACGTGGTGGTGTAGCCAGGAATAGGATGCGCGCCGCTCTGAGCTGTTGTTCTTTTTGGCAGACTTCAATTTGCTTCTCCAGTTGTTCTTGCAACACGAGAAGTTCTCTTGCGTCTGTCAAACTGGCTCCTGCATCTGCAACACAAAGAACATTGCAGATAGTATGCATCAGCTTGATATACATTTAGGATTTGCCTCCATATGCAAGGAAATAAAAATTGATAAGACAAAATAGGAAATATAGAAGAAGTTAAAATATAAAAAATTATTGATAATCGATACCGATACGATATTAGATTTTTTCACTGTCGGCACACATGATAACAAAACAAAGCATTTCAGGATGCACTTCTAGCGCTGACAAAGATTATGTGTGAATACTATAATAGGAGGTAGCTAGAAAATCAATGGCAATTAAACTTCACATACTGTTTTGGGTCCAATTTAAATGTATCAATTATAAATTTATTGTCGAAAGAAAATTGTCAAATTGGATAATCAATAGTAGCATTAAACAGCACCCCTAGAAATTGACTACTACTTGAACAGCAATGTTTAAAAATGATTTAAAGCATTTAGACAGCAACAAACATTCATACAGACTACAATTAAAGTCACAGGTTTAGCACAGTTATCTGTACAGTCTACACTAGATAGATTTTTAGAGAAATGCTGGGTGAAGAGCAGTTAAGGCTGTGTGTCGTCCGTTCTACACTCAAAACACATTCCATGGTTATATTATTTTTTTCTGGTCATTAATCAATTGTTACACATTTTAAAGACATAGCATTACCTCGATAATTGTCTGCTTTTTCTTGTGAAATACATATTTTTTGTGTAAAACATATCATTTTCTTTTGTTACTTTTACAAACTTTGAATGCGCGTTTTCTTTAAATGTGAACAAAGTTTTAAAAGTAACAAAAGAAAATTATATGTTTTACACAAAAAATATTTATTTCACAAGAAAGAGCAGAAAATTCTCGAGGTAATGCTATATCTTAAAAATGTGTAAGAATTGATTAATGACCAGAAAAAAATAATATAACCGTGGAATGTGTTTTGGCCGTAGAACGGGCGACACTCAGCCTTAAGTGATATAGGGAAAGAATGCGGTTTGGAAGAGAGGATGCCCTTGAAGAGAATGTATGAAAGAAGGATTGATGAAGGAAGAAGACGAGGGAGGCCTAGAAAAACATGGAAGGTGACCTTAGCAGGAGACTTAGAAGCAAGAGGAGAGAACTGGAAAGATGTGGAAGAGATACAATTGTGGGAGGATAGGAAGAAGTGAAAAAAGCCAGAAGTGGAACCCAAGCTAACCCTGCCAGAAGTGGGAGATGGCAATTTTGGATAATGAATGATGATGATCTCTCACTATTTTGAAAGAATTGTACCACTCACCAGAGGTCTCATGCTGGGGTCCCAGCGACAGGAGTGGCCCTTCCACAGCTGGATGTGTCTCATACTGGCGATGGGCACCAGTACGTGTTGGTGCGCCGGGGCCCAGTACAGGGGGTTGCGGTACATGGCGAGGTGGGTGTTGACAGAGGACACAGCGAGACAGTGAGTAGCTTCACAGACTTGTTGATATGCCAAAGATCACTGAAAGTTAAGAAAGAAAGAAAAACACTTATTGAAGATCAAGAAAATAAATAGTATTGCTTGAATCAGAAATAAATCAATAATTAGTTCGTACATTACAAACAAGCAACGCAAGGTGGGATGCACATCGATACATTTTTCATTAACAATCATCAAAATGTCAATGTTTTTATTGATAAGTTATCGACAATAACATCGATATTACTAATAAAAAATTCAAGACCGTTCCGACATAGATGGAATATCAAATGTGGTAAACGATAGGGATGCACATCGATACTTTTTTCATTATCGATTATCAAAATGGCAATGTCATTATCGAATCGATGTTATTGATAATGTCGATATTACCAAAAAAGCCTGTTCCGATCTATAAGTAGATCCTCAAGTGTGGCAAGTGTAAGTCAAAACAAAACTATCACGCTCCGTTTACTGCCTGGCTGTCTTCGATGTCATGTGTTTGGCTTCGGTTATCGACTGATAGGTCAATTCCAAAAATAAATCTCGAGTGTCATGGCACAACGTGAGATAATCTCCTGTCTTTAGAGTTCAGTTCGTGCCACTATTGACGAATTATTTAATATTTCGATAATCGATAATGAATTTTGGTTATCGATTATCGAAATAATATCCATTATTGATAATTGATCGATAATATCGATTATCGTGTGCATCCCTAGTAAACGAAATTCAAAACAGAACTATCTCATGCCACTCGCTGCCTAGTCCTGTATGTGTTGTCTTTGTTTTTGCCTCCCTCTATCGGCTGAGTTCGAGCCCCAAACATAAATCTCGAGTAAGATATCTTGTGACCTATCTCTGTCTGCCCAAGTGGACAATACGAATTACGTTTTCGGGCCGTTTTCAACCAATTATTGAAATTTCGATTATCGATTATCGAGATTTTAGCCAATCGATCAATATTATCGATTATCGTGTCCATCCCAAAACGTAAGTAATAAAACACGGAAGGATGTCAATATCTGGTCAATTTAGTACTGAGTAACCGGGTAGTGCATTTTCTTGTTATACTGTCGAGACAATGTGTATGTGCTTACGAACTTAGCTGGATGGGTCTCATACAGCAGGCCAAGCTTGTTTAACCCGAGAGTAGTCGCGTGTGGTCTTTTAGACCGACTTTTTTTTTCAACAGTTGGTATTTGCACAGCGCGCATGCGTGGCTTGTCTAGTTCCGCCTACCTTCCCAAAATAGATTTGTGAAGCCAGTGTGCAATACGCAAATCAGTTTTCTGCAGAACTTCATCTAAGATAAGAGGTCCTGTTCGGTTGCTCGGTCTTTTCGACCGCTGCGCGACTACTAAGGGAGGCAAAAATATGCATACTCAATCACTATTATGAGACATGTATTTTGTTATTGTAGGTTGATTATTCTTCAACATACAGTGTTGGCATAATATTACTGTCTTGGTTTACTCATAACGAACTACAGGGTGTTTCAAAACATATTTTCATACCTTTTTGTAGGTTTGCTACTTTTCTGTGTTTGATTGATTATTGATTGATTATTTATTGATTATTGATTGATAATTGATTAATATAACCAGGTATGCTGTTTCATATATTATAAATTACCTTATATTCGTAATCAAAACGTCATCCTAACGTTATAAGCCCATAATAAATAATGCGGTCTAAAGGACCGCGCGCGACTACTAACGTTACAAACAGGGGCGCGACTATTCTCGGGTTAACAAAGTATACTACAGGAAAGAGAAAACGTCAAATGAAGCAGATGTCTTATTCTGGTGTAGTGAAGATGTACGAAGGCCGCCAACTGTTGATGTGAAGGGGTTACCAAAAGAGATGTGGCTGTACACCTTATAGCATAAATTGTAATAACATGATTGAAGAAAAAAAAAGTTTGCGAGCGATTCAAAACTCCCACCCGCAAGTAAGAAACTCACTTTTTTTATTTTACTAAGGAAAGTTTTCATGAAGGTACGTACGCCAGACGTGGTGGTGTAGCCAGGAATAGGATGCGTGCCGCTCTGAGCTGTTGTTCTTTTCGGCAGTCTTCAATTGGCTTCTCCAGTTGTTCTTGCAACACGAGAAGTTCTCTTGTGTCTGTCAAACTGGCTCCTGCATCTGCAACACACAGAACATTGCAGATAGTATGAATCAGCTTGACATACATTTAGGATTTGCCTCCATATGAAAAAATGTTTGTTTAATGTTGTAGGATCATAATAAACTATCGCCTTCCAGATTTCACAGGTGATATCACTGTTTGGCGTTTTACTGGACGATTCGTAACAATAGCTAATAGTGACCTAATGGCTCATTTTTTCGGCTATTATTATTATTTATTGGTGCAATTTTCAGCTTACTACTTTTATAAATGAAAATCTTATCTAAATAATACAAAAATATGATTAACGGTTAACGCATTCAGAATTAAATCCTTAATGTAGTAGAGTGAAAAAAAAGTCCCTATTATAAATGGACTAACAAATTGTATTGAAATTAAATTGAAATATTGAACTAAAATCTAGCAACCAATAAAGAACAGTGAAATTCATATTATGTGCATGTCATGCGGATCCTTCGTAATACGAACAACTTGTTATACGCGTTTCCAAGCAAAGGGGTTGCTACCTGGTGGCGAAAACTGCAACTGTCCGATCAGTGATAGTCGGAGGAGCGCGCTATGTGCTTACCTGAAGAACACACGTCATTCCGTGTTTGTCACTTATAAATATGTACAATCACAGGTACATTGTCGTTGCTCTCCCAAAATGTTGTTAATTGATGATAATCAAAAGCATGGGGGTGCACCAAAATGATAAAATCGCTCTACAATATGCGGGATTCGAAACCATGTCCACCAGAATAATATTACTATATATTCAGACCTGCGCATGCACCCATGAGACACCGAGGATGGCATTTGTATCCATATTACAATTCTCTTATTGTAATATCATAATAAATCATTGGTATTTATAGGCTATATATATTTTAAATATAGGCTAACAGGGTACGATAAATACTAAATCAAATTCAAACCGTCAAGAATGTTCACAACTCATAGTAAACACACACATACAGTATCGCTCGCTTCTTATGGCACTTTTAATTGAGATATACTTGTTAAGTTTTATTATGATAATTTAATATAAATAGTCATAATAATAACAAAACAATACCTAACAAAAATAATAATAATTGTATTAGGGCTTATGCACTAATCTCAACTCCTTTTCTACTTTACTAATTAATGTAGGCCTACATATACCGTTTACCGTCATTGTTCATTTATTACATAATATTATACATAATATCATAATAAATACGATTAATATTATTACAATAGAATAAGTATAATGGATATGACCTACAAGATTTTAAAGCTATCTGCAGAATGACGCGTCATGCCATTATTGACATACAAAACAATAATAAAAATAGGCCATCAGCTATTCAATAGGCCTACTTTTAATAAAATGTATATTTAAAAAAACAGTAGTCCTAAGTGTTAGTAGATAAATATATATAGGCCTACTCCGATTGCGTTTACATTGTAAAACGATGTAGAAAACGTGCAAAACAGTGTAGGGCTATAATTTGCTAGAAGCTCTTTTGATTTTTAGATATCAAGTAATGGTGGGCAACATTTTCTTGGCAAAATATCATCGATCTTCATCATTCAACATTATTTGATACACTTGTTTCTGTATTTAATAGTTCAACGGTGTGGTTTGATCTTTTCGAGCTAATATCATCAAATAATCTCTATTATTTGTTGTAATTTAAAACGCCACTTAATTCCCGTTTTTAATAAAGTCGATCCCCAAAACTTACGAATTTTACTAATAAAATACGCGGAAGATATGACATAATCAACAATGTTTTCGCAAATGATCAGAAATGTAAGAAAAATCAAGTTGAACCTAACTGAATATACAGCGCCCGCCGTAAGCAGCTCGCCTCTATCACCGATCGGTCCGACATGTTGCGTTTTAGTGCTGCCATCTATCTTTGCTTGGAAACGCGTATTAAGTCTGTGTGGCAGTGTGCTAGATTTGAAATGTTAATTTATAATAGCCAAGGCCTACTAGGCATTAAGAAATTAAACATGGTTTAATTTTGGATCTCTCTTGTAATCCAAGCAGTTGTCTTAGCTCTGTTCCATCCCGCTAGTTCTCTCACCTGTTGACAGAGGAAAGATCCAAAGCGACACGAGTACAGGTGGTCTTGTATGGTGAAGGTAGTGGTCGTTGAACTCAAAACGCGTTGGGAACTGGGAGGTAAACTGCCAGACACAGTCGATGAACTGCAAGAACACTGGGGATCGGTCGGCATCCAAATGGAGGTCGTCTCCGTGGCATATCCTCTGATACATAACATAGACACAAAATAATCAGATATAGTTTGGTTAAATTATAAAAAGTCAAACATAAATCCTTGGATAACATAATATATTTTATTTTTATTTTTTAGCACTTACTAGGGGTGGATGGTGCTGCTTATGCTTTGGGCTGGAGGTGGTGGTGGAATGGTGGTGTTAGGGGTGGAGAAGTTAGGTGACAGGATGGGAAGGACACGGCTGAGATGGTTTGGGCATATGAAACAAATGACGGAAGAGAGGATGCCCAGGAGAATGTATGAGAAAAGGATTGTAGGAGGAAGAAGAAGGGGGAGACCAAGGAAGAGATGGAAGGAGATCATAGCAAGAGATTTACATAACAGAGGAGAGAGCTGGGAGGATGTAGCAGAGACACGATTGTGGGAGGATAGAAAGAAGTGGAAGAATTTGGCTGCGAAACCCAAGCTGACCCTGCCAGAAGTAGGAAATGGCGATGGATAATGATGATGAGCACTCACTAGGGGTGGTCCTTCTTTGCACTTAAATGTAAAGTTAATAAATGTATGTAGGCTATGTATGATTGGCGTCAGAAGTAAATCAAGGGTAATCTTTTAGACTTTCAGCGACATTACACTCATTCGGCAAATCTCGGATTAGGCACCCACACCAAGCCAGCACTAAATACACAAAGCCAGCCCCAAGGAATGGGCAAGGTGTGGAGGGGTTGCCCTATTTGTCACTAGAAAAACTGTCCTTTTTTATTTCTTCACTAGAAATAAGCCTGCACCAAGGTTATGCAGGGTTTGGTGAGTCTATTTATATATATACCTATATACAAAAAGTACACACCTTGTGTTGTGTTAGTATTAACTACGCCCTGGGCCCAAGATTTAAAAGTCCCAATAGGCCAAATGCAACATAAAATAGGGCTGCCTTGTTTTCTCAAGGCCTGAGAAGACCAGCAGCAAGTGATAGCGCTGTGAATATAGCGACACCAGAACAAACCAAATATTATTGAGCGAGGTCGATAATGGTAGGCCTACTAGGTAGTATCTTCCAGACCCCTTGATTTAAATATGATCGATATGGTAAGATAATTTATGATATGATTGTTAACCCATAGAATTTAAATAACGAGAGTTGCCCACTCGTTATATACCGGTAGTAGGCATAAAAGGTCAAATATGTGGGTCTAACAATTAAGAAATTAAAAAGGAGTGTAAAATAATACGCCAGTAGGCCTACAGTACGGTATTTGACACAAATTGAAATAAGTGGAATTACTTATCCTAGGCCTAACTTATAGTAGCCTACCAGAAGGCCCTAATATTTTTTCCAGATAAATAGAGGTTGGCCTACCAATAAATAGGCATAAAACTTAAAAGGCATGTAAAAGGTAAAATATGTAGCCTAAAGAACATTCAACAAAAATGAAATAAAAATAAGTGTAGGCCTACCTAGGAAGAGGTCTAAAATAAATAATAGGCCTAACCGCCTAATAGATTTGAAACAAATGAAAAAAAAAAAATTTTTTTTCTGGTCTACTATAGTAGGTACTTAATACAATGATCAATGAAGGTAGGCTTATGAATAACAATAAATAGTGAATAAAAGGCAAAAGGCACTAAAGGTAAAATTAAAATACATTAGGCCTATGGAACAAATATTCTACAAAATAAAAATGAGTGTAAAATAATCGGACTATTTGTCACAATTGGAAAAAGTTGATTTTTTCTTCTTCTTCAAATACCTAGGCATAGTACAATGGAGGTAAGGCCAATGGGTAAATAAATAGTAAATACTAGGCCTAAATACTAGGCATAAAAAGCATAAAATGGGCATACAAGATCAAATATACCTACTATGCAAGCAACATTCAACAAAAGAAATAAAAACGTGTACCGGTATGATAATCTATGGCAAAGATTGAAAAAAACTTATAAAACTTAAATTTTGCCTAATCTTTGAAATTAAATAAGCCCTACCTATCATCTAGGCCTCTCTAAACCTATTCTTTGTACTTACCTATTCATCCTTCATTATCTGTTGCCACGTCCACACCATCTTCATCTCTCCTGCCACCACTCTTCTCTTTCCACCAGATTCTAGTCTCCTCTCGTTGTTCCACATCTTTTCTCACACTATCATGTCATCGTTGTCGTGGTCTACCCCTTGATCTTGTAGCTGAAATTTCTAATTCCATCATCCTTCTTAGCAATCTTGCTCTTTCCATCCTTTTCTTTCTCTCTCTCTCCAATTCATTCCATTAAATTAAAAATTGAAAATTCCTTACGCCTACTTGATCTCGGATATCCTCATTCCGTATTCGGTCCCATCTAGTCTTACCTACAATGCTTCTCAGAAACTTCATATCTTCAGCTTGCACAAGGCACTCATCCACTGTTGTCATATACCTAGGGTTACCATACGTCCCGGATTTTCCGGGACAGTCCCGTTTTTCTTGTTGCTGTCCCGGTGTCCCGAAAAACATTTTCGGGACGCCAAATTGTCCCGGAAATCGAAAATCCAATTCCAAATTGTCGTAGCAAATTTCTGCTTTCAAATATTTCGCGGCACCGACGGCGGCTGGGCCAGGACGCGGGGATGCGCAATGTAACCAATAATGTTATCATTGAGTCGAGCTCAAGGCCAGGGCAGCGGGCGGCGACAGTACGTACAGTGTCAACCCACTAGTAGGCTAGTCCAGTCGTTGTCAATGATTCACTGCACAGTCTGCAGTCACCGTTGTGTAATCAGTGAGTGTTGAGTTCGCGTTGTGACTTGTGACAATGCTTAGCTTACAGACTGTGCCAGTGGTGTGCGTGTGTGGCAAAATACAATGGCCAAACGCAAGTGTCGTTTTTCAGACAAACTGAAAGACGAATATCCGTTCTTGTCTTACGCAAATCGAAGGAAAAGTTGATTGTTCTGTGTGCCGTGGTGTGTTCGGGATAGAGCATGGTGGACGTTCAGACATTTTAGATCATTTAAAAATTGTCCCGACACTCTCAGATCTCACTACAGGCGATCTTGGGGGGAAAATCAAAAAAGGCCCAAAAAATTTTTGCCTCCGGCGGCTGGGGCTTCGCCCCAGACCCCGGGTAGCCCACGCAAGTCCATACACAACGAAAGTACATGTGTCCCGGATTTTACTTTCAAAATTATGGTAACCCTACATACCATCTCCCCTGCATACATAGATATTGGAACAAAGTAAAGTAGGTTTGGTAGATGGCAACCTTGTTGGCCTTACTTCTTTGGTACGGTAGTAGGTACTTCTCTGTTCCACATGAGGTCTCGAATAGATTGGAATAACCCAACAGCTTGCTGCGTCCTACTTCCTACTTCTCCTTCCATTGCATGCTACTGTACTCCCCACATACCATACTTAAAACTCTCCACTTTGCTACAGTACAATTTCTTGTTTTCTTATAACACATTCCTAATGTCAAATCACTGTTGCTGATACTGTAGGCCTATGTATTTTAATCATAATGTGTTTTACCTATATGCCGTGTGACTTTATTGTGTTCTTACTTCTTTGTAGTAGGTCTAGGCCTAAGGTTAATCTTGTGTAGGACATTGTTGCATTTCAGGCTTTTGCATGCACTTTTCGCATTCCAGTACAATTCTTTAGCAGCATGTGTTTTTTTATGTTTTTGGAATTGATATTCTGTAGAACATAGCTTGTTGCATTTTCGGCACCACCACTGCAAGCGCGCATCACTGTGGTGGTTCGACAATTCCGCAGCTCCGTGAGACGTATCACTGCGGTGGTTCGACAATTCCGCAGCTCCGTGAGATTTATTATGTTCTTTGAATTCATCTTCTGTAGAACATAGTTGTTACATTTTCGGCACCACCACTGCAAGCGAGCTTCACTGCGGTACTTGGACAATTCCGTAGCTGCAAGTGATTCATTAGGCCTATGTTCTTTGTGATCAACTTCTGCAGAATATAATACTTTGTAGCAATCACGGCACCTCAATCTCAAATGCGAATTACAGCGGCTGTTGCCTTTGGACAATTCCACAGCTGCATGTAAATCTTTATGTTCTTTGAATTTATCTTCTGTAGAACATAGCTTGTTGCATTTTCGGCACCACCACTTCAAATGCGCATTACAGAGTTGGTTGGACAATTCCACAGCTGTAGCACAAAGCACAGAACAGGAAGGACATTTGATGTTTTTTTTATGATTTTGGATGTAATTGTCAGGTTTGAATTGCTGTAGACAAAATTGACATGATATAACTCCATGAGAAGTTAAAGATAACTTTCCACAAAACGAACAAAAATATGTCTCATAGTGGGGTATAGGCCTATTGTGGTCTTCTTTACTATTCAACTTTTCTTTGCTTAGGCCTATTGTGCATTGGTTATTCTTATTTAAATTTTTCTTTTGTTGGTTTATTATTTGTTGGTTTATCATTAGGGGTATCTGCTTATATTTTTTAGGGACATTTATCTTTATAATTTCTATCTTATGTACATTTTTTGGAATGCGTAATTTTTCCCATGGATAACTTTTAAGCAAAGGTTGTAAGGCCGAGTTTTCACCGGCGGGCAACAAAATGTCGCCAATTATTGGTTTAGGAGTTTCAAGAAGAGGTATTTGTAATTTGGGGAACAATATTTCTCCAGCTTTACGCACAGTCGCCTGGGAGATCGTAGATTCTTCAAGATGTACAATATTATTGGAATGTGACACCGGCTTGAAGTTAAGTTCCGTGGGATTGCCGTTTTGACATTGACTCGTGAGGTATAACATTGATCACTTGGTATTTCAAGATTGTTGATTTCCGCTTTGTGTACCGATGTTGCAAGATCAGCTTCTTTGCTCAACAGCTTTGCTTTGCATGTCGTGTATTGGTCTAGCTTAGCAGTAGCGTCTCTCTTTCGTGAAGTGTTTCTATGAGTTTCAAGCTCATGCTTTAGAGTACAACTCAGTTCTAGTAGGCCTAGTTTTATATCAGGATTGTCAAAGAAAACATCAACTTCTTCCTCTTCCTTCTTTATCCTTGGTAAAGACTTAAAGCACAAATCTTCACTGTATTCTGGCTGTACCGTGGCTTGTTTGGAGCTTATATCTGATGACGGAAGAGGAGTCATCAAAGAGTTCGATATACTTTTCTCTCTTGGGCTCAAAACAAAGCTCTCGCTTCCGAGGCTTTCCTGGAAAAAAGAAATAAAATGTGCAAGTTAAAAGAATTGTCATGGACAAAATGTCCACGATACGGCATACGTGGGATGAATATAAACAGTGTTGAGTACGAACTTTTATAAAAGAACGGGTTCCTTCTTTAGGTTCAAGTTTTTAAGGATCACGTTCAGTTTTTTAGTTAGAAGAACTTTCAAACACAAAAGTTACAAATTTTGTACATTTTTTAATACCGGTATCTAGTTTTAGGAGTTCTTTTCACTATTTATGAGTAGGCCTAGGCCTAGAGGTGTGTAACTTTCATTTTATTTAATAAAACCAAAATAACACCACTATATGGTAATAAAATGTGTGTATGTGTGCGCGGTCGCACAATGAGTTATTTGTGAATGTCAATTTCCCAACTCGCAAGCAACAAATTTTCACTTGCAAATTGGGAGCGGAATCGTCAAGGGTTGTCCTATAATTCATCATTAAGGATAGGACATAGGGGGCTTCAATATGATGCAGTTTCGCAAGAGCGCGCCACGATAGTGCAATTTTTTCCTTTATGCCATTTTTACCCAAAACATTTCCCCTCCTGTGCCAGCCCGCCTCACTCCAGTCCAGCGGAGTGCACGTGCAGTCCTCCAACGCTGTGCCGACGCGACGGCCTTGTGTGGCCTCGAATTTATACCACTCCACCACTCGAAACAAAATACGAATGTAGAACCAATAATCTAATTTGCAGCATCACTGCTATAATTTCTATTATGTGGATCCTCCTTACTTATTAATTATTTACTGAACTTATTACATCGTATAGTGAAGCCGTGTTCTGGATATGTGAACTTGTGAAATTATAGGTTTATTTTGGTTGGTTGGTTTTGTATAATTAATCATTGTATGCCAGTGTTGTACTCTTTGCCATATACCATTATACAATAATACGAAAAACTATTAATAAATTGTTATACTATAATTATACAGACTAAATTGTCTTCATTTCTCAATTTAGTTGGTCGGGAAACACTCCTGTAGGTGGAATTGTTAATATTTAATACAATTCAGAAGTTACAAAATCCATCCCGATCGGGGTTCGAACCCGAGTCTCCCACATTCCAGGTAGGCGCCTTAGCCAACTAGACCACCGAGACGGTAACTATTTAACTTCTGAATTGTAGTTGCATTATAGATCTGAATGGATGGAACAGTACTGCAACGAATATCTGTTGCCTTTGACGTTTGAACTGACCAAACAAACATTATTAATAATTTCATTACCTTACGCAGGTATGAGCGAGGGTTTATTTCTAGATTTGGTTACTCGAGAAACACTCCTGTAGGTGGAATTGTTAATATTTAATACAATAAAATTCAATTCAATTAGTTAAGGCCCCTACCTGGAATGTGTGAGACTCGGGTTCGAACCCCGATCGGGATGGATTTTTTAACTTCTGAATAATGAATTAAAAATAAAATTGTCTTCGTTCCACAAAGCCTGTAACAAGACTTGACTGTGGTTTAAACAAAACAAAAGAAACAACACCTACATGAATTTGTACGGTGATGTACAATAGTGCGAGTCGAAACTACATAAACAAAGTATACAAACTCATAGGAACTTCGTCCGGATAAGAATACCAAAAGAATATTGACCTAAATAAAATAAAATATGGAGTACGTGCACAACTAGAGCAGTGAATAAAAGTTGCATAATTTGCAGCTAGACAATAACAATCGTAAATGAATGTACAAAAGTGCAATAAACAATAATAAAAACAAAGTATAAAAAAGTAATAAAACAATAGGTAATGCGATGATAGACCACGTGAAACCTACTTCAAGAACTATGAAGGGTTGCGGGGGAGTCAAACATTGTCAGCATAATGATTCGAGAGCAAGATTTATTCGTGATTTTATGTCTGAGATTTAAAGTGCCGTAGATGATCGGCAAGGTAATTGAATTGTTGGAGGTGCAAAATAAAAAAGGGTTCTATTTGCATATTATTTTGTTGTTAAACTTTGGCAAAATAAAATATCCTCTTTAGTCGTCTTTATCTACACCTCGTGCCTGCAGCTTCAGGGTTTATTTAAGTAAAACTTTAGAAAGTATTTTTTACTTTGATAGGTACGCTGAATGGAGAACATAAATAACTAGGAAGCTTCGCAAACGCTTTTTTTTAGTCGCGTTGATGGATGAGCATTTTTTAAAGTTTTTAGTATGCGTGGGAGATCTTTACTTTTGCAAGTGCTTTGTTTTGCTGCCTACGCATTATTATTATTATTTATTTAACAATTTCTTAGGTACAATAATTCATATAGATACAGACTTACGCTAGAGTTAGGACACAGGTAGATCTACATCTATATGCAAATATTACTAAGCCATTATTAAGCAGGTTAGAAAGAGCTAAAAGCTCCATGACACATAGTGCTAAATTGTTGTCAAGTTTCTATTGTTGCTTGTCAATTTGTTATTATTACCGTAAAAAAACTTATATTAAAAGCTTTATTTCTATGGATTCTGGCTAACTTTTTCAACTTTTTCTTTCAAAAGGTACTTCATCACCATAACCTGAATGTCCATGTATAATATGAACGTTGAAGCCCCACCCGTTTGGTCAGAATTGGCCCAAATGGCACGAAAATATCGCACAAAAAATAAAAAACTTATATTAAAAGCTTTATTTCTATTGATTCTGGCTACCTTTTTCAATTTTTTCTTTCAAAAGGTACTACATCACCATAACCTTAATGTCCATGTATAATATGAACGTTGTAGCCCCACCCGTTTGGTCAAAATTGGCCCAAATGGCACGAAAATATCGCACAAAGAATCGAAAAAAATCGTTAAAGTACGATATTCATGAGAAATATTTCTTCGATTGTACCCAAAAACAATACAGCTCTAAGTTCAGAGATTTCGAAGGTCCCCTACAATTTTCATCAAGATGGGATATGCCGTTTGCCCGGTAAAGAGCGAATAAACAGACAAAAATACAAACAAACAAAAAAAAACTAAAAGAAAAACTAAAAAACACCCGAGCTAAATTATTTGGGGGGTCAGTGAAATTGAAGTCTTCGCTTCGCTCATCCAATAATGACGTTTCATAAATGGTAATACTATCTTAGTCATTAAAAAATTGTTAAAAAGTAGGCAAGTTGTTTGGAGAAAAAGCTTTTTTTCATAGCTATACAGGATAGTAATTGCTTCAAGAAACTTTAGAAAGGACATAATAAAATATAATACAAATGCCACTCGGCAATCGACTAATAAGAGTTAGACCCTAGATCACGACATATCGGTATAAAAACTCCTGGCTCAATCAAACTATTTACATGGGCATAACCAGGTTGCCAACATAATTTAAAACATTGCAATACACATACTAGGAAAACGCTAAAGTCCCGCCGCGTTGATGGATGAGCTTTTTAAAGTTTTTAGTTTGCGTGGGATATCTTTACTTTTGCAAGTGCTTTGTTTTGTTGCCTACGCATTGTAGGTGATTGTTGTCAAGTTTCTATTGTTTCTTGTCAATTGGTATTATTTACCGTAAAAACTTATATTAAAAGCTTTATTTCTATGGATTCTGGCTAACTTTTTCTTCAGAATGGCCCAAATGGCACGAAAATATCGCACAAAAAAATCGAAAAAAATCGTAAAAGTACGATATTCATGAGAAATATTTCTTCGATTGTACCCAAAAACGTAGCAAGTCTAAGTTCAGAGATTTCGAAGGTCCTGTCAAATTTTCATCAAGATCGCATATGCCGTTTGCCCGGTAGAGAGCGAACAAACAGACAAAAATACAAAAAAAAACAACAAAACAAACAAACAAACAAACAAACAAACAAAAAACACCCGAGCTAAATTTTTTGGGGGGTCAGTGAAATTGAAGTCTTCGCTTCACTCGCTTCGCTCGCTACGCTCATCCAATCAATCAACATAATACAAAACTAAACAAAAGTCATATTAAATATTTGGATGAGCGTAGCGAAGATTCCATTTCACTACATTGGAGAAAAAAATCCAGAATGTTTTTTTTTCTTTTTTTCTTTCTGTATTTTTGTGTGTTTGTTAACACGATTCCGGCTAAACCGATACTCCAATTGCGATGAAATTTTGTGCAGGTCTACGAAAACTCTGAACTTAGAACTGCCACGTTTTTGAGCGCAATCGAAAAATTATTTCTCATAAAAATCGCAATTTTACGATTTTTTTTTTAATTTTTAAAACATTTCTTCAACATAACATCTACATGCTTTATCCGATTGTAATGATTTTTGCACAGAACCTTAATTTGATGAATTTATATATTAATGTGAAATTTGAGCGGAATCGAAAAATTATTTCTCATGAAAATCGCAATTTCACGTTTTTTTCGTTAAAAAAAATACGCTCATCCAACAACGCGCCTGAAAAAGCGTTTGCGAAGCTCCCTTGTTTTAATTATGCTAGTTTCGTTTTATCCACGTTAGCCGTGCAGTATTCAATAATATCAAACATAATAAGTATTAAATTCACCATGAGTATGAAACAAAACATGATTTCTTTTAAAATCTTAACAGTTTATTTTTACATTAATTTATTGGATGAGCGAAGCGAAGATTTCATTTCACTTCACTGGGGAAAAAACGGAATGTTTTTTTTTTCTTTTTTTTTGTATTTTTGGCTGTTTATTAACACGATTCCGGCTAAACCGATACTCCAATTGAGATAAAAAAATTTGGAGACCTTCGAAATCTCTGAACTTAGAACTGCCACGTTTTTGAGCACAATCGAAAAATTATTTCTCATGAAAATCGCAATTTTACGATTTTTTCCGATTTTTTAAAAATTTCTTCGACTTATATAACACCTACATGCTTTATCCGTTTTTAATGATTTTTTCACAGAACCATAATTTTATGAATTAAGATATTCGTGTGAAATTTGAGCGCAATCGAAAAATTGTTTCTTATGAAAATCGAAATTTTACGGGTTTTTTCTTTTTTAAAACAATTCTTTGACTGATAACACCTACATGCTTTACCCGATTGTAATGATTTTTTCACAGAACCTTAATTTTATAAATTAATATATCGTGTTAAATTTGAGCGCAATCGAATAATTATTTCTTATGGAAATAGCAATTTTACGATTTTTTTCTTTTTTTAAAATTACGATTAATTAAACAAATTAAAAATTAAAGTTTATTTTTATTTTATTTAAATTAATTTAAAAAAATCTTCAACTTAGTAGCCTATTGATTTTTTCACAGAACAACAGAAAATCCGCATGACACATGGCAGCTCAATGCACCAATTACGCTCATCCAACAGAGCGGCGGGACTTAAGCGTTTTCCTAGTTACCTGAATATAGAGTCAATTGACATAGCCCTTGCGATGTGTTGCCTTTTGCAGCTGATATGTATGCAGGGGCGGCTCGTGTATAGGTGCACAGGTGCACGCGCACCCCCAACTATCTGCGCGAACTAAATTCCAAATTTAAGGTTCGAAGCAAATCTCGTAATATTCCCAAAAAAATCGTTGGATTGTTTGCATGGATATTTTGGCCGGCCCAAAGCAAGGCATATTCGGCAGGAGTCATTCTTCAGTAGGTAAGTGCTGCCACAGGAGGGTGCTCTCCGAATGTGAGTTCATTTTTATTATCGTTTTCTACAGTCGGCATGGCAGAACGAGCCCCGGGCCATCTTTTGAAATCACGTCTGAAAAAGGTTGGAAGATCGCGCAAGCGACTGGGTCAAAACCAGTTATTTTTTTGCTCGCAGGCGCAGCATTCATTCACCCCCACAAATACAATCCGCTCAGTAGCTAGTGAAAGTTGTTGCGACAGGGTTGGTGAAGTGAGCAAACAGTGCTAAAATTATTATCGTGCTGTGAAGTGAAATCATAATATGACTTCGGTAATAAGCGATCTAAAAAATAAAACGACCATTCGACGAAAAATTAGAAATGGACTTCATTTTAAAAATAAATATACGATGTGATGTTTGAGGCGCGTGTCGGAGGAGATGAAGGGACATTATTCGGGTATGTAATATTTTAATTAACCATATAATAATTAATTTTTTGGATGGTTTTCCATAAGTAACAATTACACAGGGGAGTTTTTCCCGACCAATAAATTCAAAAAATATACTCTTAAGTCGTTTTCCGGGTACTTCAGACCATTAGTATCTGAAAAAATTTTCGCCTCCGGCGGCTGGGGCTGCGCCCCAGACCCCTTTGTTTCCCGCAGAATAAGACTTCGAAATTATGTGCACCCCCACGATGATAACTCACGAGCCGCCCCTGTATGTATGTATACAAATTTATCGCGAAGTGGATCTTTTATCAAATACATTTCAATTTAGGATAAATAATAATTTGTAAAATATGCACTTTCTTGGCCAATAATTGCGAAATCAACATCACCTTTCTTCATTAGTCATAGACTGCGACTTTATTTGGCATTTACTGTAAATTTGGGATTTTAAGTTTTTAAAACATACATTTCAACTATTTCGAATTGTTTTCTATTTACATAAAACTAACATCACTACTTGTTAGGCCTATATTCAATACCCATGTCAATATCCATGCGATCTTTCAGTTATGACAGCAAACATGAAAGTGTTATGTATGATTTTTAATATTATGGAACACAACAATCAACACCTTGTGGCCCCGATAGCTATTGACAAGAGCAACGGTACTTAGAGCCAGATGTTCTGTGTTCGAACTCTTATCAGGACATATTATTAGGAAAATTGCTATCCAAGTACTAACTGCGTATCATACATAATATTTTAGATCAAGTTCACAATAATGATCATTTGGCTAAGATATATATTTTAGATAATTAAGTTAAAGATAATATTTGGAGAGACATTCGCTCAGTTCCATTCCTTATAAAAGACTATCTATGCTGACTTGCAATGACAGACTTTAAAATCATCTTTATGAGTGCATTATGTTTTTATAATTGTAAGCGTTTCCTTATCTAAACTAACAGACTGGAGCAGACATCGCACGTGAAGCCGTTCAAGTCTCAAGTCATATCATAATTGACTTGAAACAGGTACCATTGGGAATAAACAAAAACACGCATATCACCAATCTCTACAAACACATTTCGACCGCGCTTCATTGCGATCTTACTCGATCATGTCATAAATAATATGATAGCGTACGCAAATTAGCTAAATACGCGTGGCTCAAGGCTGCATTCAAGTCAGTTTTTTTTTAGAGACGCCTTGCCTTGTGTTTCACTTTGCAATTCATTTTTATTTTAGTTCATCTTAGATTTAAACAAAATACCTATGATCAGCCGATGGCCCGATCACTAGAATTGAGTGACGAGAAATAAGTGATTGAAAAAAGTCTACATTTGCATCAATTATCTTGTATGGTATAAATTTTCGTATTGCAATGTAACAGTTCGGAAGCTTTGAGTATTACCAAACGCAGTGTCGGGAGGTTGCATTGCAAATGCAAGGTCACACTCGCTCAAGTTGCGCGCTCGGATGTTCACACGACACCGCTCACTCGAAGGCAAAGGAGGGGTGGTAATTTACGACTCGACGGGTGTCGGTGATGGAAATGCAGTTGTGCCGGTCTGCACAAAACCAGGGACGTCCTTTTGTTATTACGTAACAACCGTTAAATATTTTTCAAATGTAACTAGTGCGATGGATAGGTAGATGCTTTATCTAGTATTTTGCGGAAACAAATTTGCAATTTGGTTTATATTTAAAAAGGTACTTCATATATAGGCCCTACAAAATTTTCGAATTTTGGAGGAAAAATTAAATTTTTTCCCGACATTTGTGTTCAGCAAATACCTGAATTTCGCTTTTTCTTTCAGCACAAGTAAACGAAATTTAAAAATTCCAAGTAGTTTTGATAATATCGTACAAGAGCGTCTTTTTCAGGTGTTTGCCAAATCTCAAATTTCAAGGTAAGTATTGGATTAAGTTATGAGTGTTGGGTATATTATTGATAACGAAAGATAGAGCTTTCTTTTAAAGGTAAAATCGTGATTGTATCTTTATTAGATCAGAAGATATTGGGCTCCGAAGAAAACACGGGAAATCATGCCTGAACCTGTTAAATCCTGCCAATCCTCGGTTGAACCTAACCTTAAGCCTATCATGAGAAGTGCAAGAAACACCACACTTTTAGGGATTTGGTGGAAATGAAAAAAGTAAATGCTACAAAACGCTAAATTTGACAAAATAAATTAATAATAAATATAATCTAAATTTAAGTGTTACAAAACGTATTATCTCTAGCTATGAGAGTCTGACAACAAAAGCAACGACCTGTCTAGGGCAGGCCTAAATCAGAGATAGACCCCAAGACAAGCTAGAGGTGCAGGGGGGTAAAGAAAACTCTAAACAATGTGAATTAAGAGTGGGCCAACTGGACAGGTGGAAAGTCATAACAAAACAGCTCAACCACTGAGGGGGCTTCCCTCCAAGACTGGTGCTTGGGCAACAAAACAACCCAATAGGCACCCTGGCCCAGCAACAGGAGGGGCAGCTGTTGCCTCGTTGTCAAAGGGTCCTGGTTCGAATCCAGGGCGAGTCGTGGAGTTTTTATCTCCCGAGCTCTAGAGTTGGGAGAGAAGCCCCCTTACTGGTTGTGCTAATGGTGTGGCTCAATATGAATGGTATATGAAGTAACCTTGCTGATGATGACAACATGCATGCCAGTGGCGTAACTACCGCCCGGGTTGCCCCGGCTCGAGGGGGCCCCACAGGGGCCCCAGAGATTCCCTTTGATATATTACAATTTTTTGTTATTTTCCTATAATTTTGTAAAAATAGCAAATACACATTTTTGAGTTGGAATAGGATTTCACTTTTCAATATCTAACGCCTTTTCGATTTTTTTAAACGCGTTTTTAGGCCTTCTAAAGTTGTAGCCTAAATTCGCAAATTTTCTCGCCTTTGGCGAAAACAGGCACCAACAGCTTTCCCTTGGTGTATGAGCAAATAGGTAGGTGTGAGGCCTGGGTTTGTGGGGTTTGTTAGCCAAAATTGTGATGATAAGCAAACTTTCGTCTGAACGAGAGGATTTTTTTGTTTGTTTATAAATTTGGATTAAGGACGCGTCAACCGTTAGGTCATAATGCATTACTCTAGCCTAGGGGGGGGGGGGAGGGGCCCATGCTGGTCAGAACCAGCCACGGGTATGGGGAGGAAGGGGGGTTTCTCACGTCGCGGTCATCATCGTCTTTGTCATCGTTCGTTGTCATTGTCATCGTCGCCGGGGGTCGACGATTGCCAGAGCTTGCCTCTAGTTTCGGGGAGTAAGATACTCCGCTCTTTCTAGCTGATGTTTGTGAGGTGGACTTTTTCTCTTGAATTGCCCTTTTACGATTAGCAGAGCCATGCTCTGGGCCAACTCTACCCCGGACCCAGACAGGGGCTGAACGAGAGGAAGCCTGCCACTTAAAGAAACAATTAGTATCCTTTGAATTTGTCTTCCAAGTCATGTTGCAGTCGAAGATCTTAACATCTACCGATGTTGTTTTGATTAATTTACAACGAATCAACTCGGACCTCTCTCAAGCCCTAACGCTTATCAACAATGCACATGATGAACTCAAAAAATTTCGGGGAAAATACGAAAATGCTAAACAAACAGCCAAAGAACTTGCTGCCTTATGGAATGAATGAAAAATTTGTTCTTTCTGCCAGTTTTCCTGATGTGTGTACTGCACTGATACTTTTTTTTTAACAATCCCCGTAACTGTTGCCACCGCTGAAAGATTTTTTCAAAATTAAAAATAATAAAAACAACCTTAGAAGTACGATGGGGCAAGAACGTTTGCGTGGATTGAGTGTGTTGTCCATGGAGCACGAGGAACATACACTTTTTTTAAAGTAGGGTTTAACTAATTAGAATTTTTTTTGGAGGGGGGGGGGGGCACTTTAGTGTTTTGCCCGGGCGCCTCCGATTTGAAGTTACGCCACTGATGCATGCAGAATTCACTTCTTGTGTGGCCCTACCACAAATTTGGTTAAGCCTAAGTGTGTGTGTTTATGTAGCTAGATGATTTTTAGTGGCCACCATCCACTCGATGAGTCCGAGAGGGATGAAACGCGTCGTGGATTAAGGTAACAATTTACGTAATCTACAACTTTAGGTAGGCCTAAGCCTAGCATATTTATTTGCAATTTTTACGATGCACCACACTTTCCTTACCCCTAGCACAAATAGAAACAATAGGCCTACAGTAAAACCCAAATTAACTTACGGGAACAGGACCATGTTTCTCTGCCAAGTCATTCGGAAAAAACAGCAAATCTGTGTAGTGATAGTTGAGCGGTTCTTCTTTCACTTCGATCTCGTCCCATGGCTCCGTGTGCTCATGGGCCCTGTCAGTTCCTTTATCCATCTCAGCTCAGGTGATTGTGACAAGTTATAGTTCCCCAACTATTTGGTAGATGCAATGGGCCCTGGCTGAAATACAATGAAATATAAAACAGGACGACAGGTGGTCGAGAACTGCATGTAGCTGACCCTTAATCGCTTTGGTGGGTCAGCTCGAGATAGTTGAGCTCGATTTCAAGTGTTTACCATAGGGCTGGGCATGCGCGTAACATGGGGGGGGGAAGGGGGAATTGACCCCCCCCCCCTAGGTTATCCACAACTTTCATGTGGCATTGTTGACAGTTTTTTTGTCCATCCTTGTAGTCGCACTGTTCAATTGTCGCCAGAAATGGTCCGGGCCCCAGGGGGTGGAGGGATTCTTAAAGAGATTTGTCATCACCCCCAAAGAAAGGCCAGTTTATGTATGACGGAATCAATGGGTGAATAGTTTAAAATGGTAGAAACACTTGACCTATGCTCCAGTCTTTTGTAAACTGGACTTAACCAGACCAAAATTGCTCTTTCTTCTTTCCCTAGTTACTGGCAGACGTGTGGACAAGTGCAGTGCGAAGTTGTGTTATGCAGTGTCGTAACAGGGGGGGGGGGAACGGGGGAATTGACCCCCCCCCCACTCATATTATCCTCAACTTTCATGTGACATTTGTGTGCACTCGCTTTAAGGTACAACCACCATGAGCACATTGTTTAAAGCAATTTTGACAGTTTTTTTGTCTATAAATCACCCCAAAGAAAGGCCACTTTATGTTTGACGGAATCAATGGGAAACAAAAGTTGTAAATGGTAGAAACGTCAACGAGACGTCCACCTACGATCCTGTCAATCATAAACTGGTCTTTCCCCGATACCAACTCTCATTTTGTGTGTGACTATAATGAATGCACCGCTGTAACCAGGGGTTGGTCATCCGAGTAAAAATCTGGAGATGGACAATTTTGAATTGCTAATAGTCCAGTCACCTTAACAAATTTTATTAAAAAAACATGCCTAAAACTCGTTAAAATACGCCAAACATACTCTAAGAATTGAAAAAATTTACGGGCGTGTGCACCCCCGACCCGCATTAGCTGGGAGCAGACCCCCCGTAGTTAGATGTGACCAGTGACCCCCCCCCTCACCTGAAACTAAGTTGTGACCTTCCTGGGGTTGGGATTCAATTACCCTATAAATTCGTAATCGATGTTAAACCAATAATTTTGAAGTCACATCGAGAAAAAAATTGACATCAAAAATATTTTCGACATCAGGAAAAAGAAAAAAATTGTGTTTAAAAAAAAATTAATGTAGACCTACCTAAAAATAGGTACCGGTAATGTTATAATGCAAAAAGTAAACCACTTCATGGTTTTTACATGGTTCCAAAATTGATTAAAAATAATAATAGGCCTAAAAATAAGATCAAATCAAATCAAATGATCTTTTTTTTTATTTAGCTACATGGTATGCCATATAGGTGTCGAATCGAAAGCCAATTTTGCTTCGACATCGATGTCAAGTCTCAACCCTAGTTTACCAAGCGTGAGACTGTCCTAGCCTAGCCTTAAGCCGGCTTTGTTGAAGTTGAACTAAAAGTAAAACCCTTGGTAAACATTAGGGCCTAGTGTCTAGGCCTACTCATGCAAGAGGTGGCAAAGGTCCCTTTTCCCCGTCACACTTTGGTGATGGCTCTTAGACTGGTACACAGTCACAGCCATCTTCAAACTCAAATCCAGCCTAAACCAGTGCTATCCACTACTAGCTACTGGTATGAATTCCAAAATGAAATTCGATGCACAACTGACTAGGGGACGTTGCCCCCCAACCGCCGGGAAAGGCTTTAGTTGCCAGCACTACAATAATTCATACCTCCACCCCGCCGTTGCTGCAGCAGACATACAACAGACTCACTCACAAAGTTATCATCAACATAAATGTCAATCAACACAAACCATTCAAATGACCTAAAACATACCCAAATGAACACTCTACAAACCATGTAAGTAGGCCTAACACCGCTCAATCATTTAAATTAGTCTACCTTCCAATGTAATTCCAGTCCAAGGCCTAGGCCTAGCCTAGGGGGTACTTGTTCGGTTCGGACAACTTTTCAACACCGTATATATATATTTTGTATTTTTTATATTGTATCTCTCTCTCCTACTATTGACTATTATAGTCGGTGGTAGGTTTCTTCATCCTTCCTTCCTTCTTATTTCATCCTTCCTTCCTTCTTATTTGCATTCATCCTTTCGTTCATCATATTTCCCTGTTTCTTGTTTACTTCCCATCTCTCTTCTTGCTTTATTTCCATCTTTCCTTTGATTTACATCTTCAGTCCATGTGGACTTCATCACACACTCATTTGCGAGCCCTTTCCTCTTACTTATTTAGTCCGGGTGAGCCTTAGGCAGTAGTTTTAAAGACTTTTTAAAACCTTTGATATCCTTTTCACCCACTACCCCCTCTTTCAGGCCATTCCATTCCACCACCGTTCTGGCCAAGAACGAGTTCCTCCCTACGTCAGTAGCCCATGTCCCTCTCTCATATTTCCACTTATGATCCCCTCTTGCTAGATAATTTGCCTTCCTTAGTAGACTGTTCATCTCCCCCCATCCTTCGTGATCTCTAGTCACTCTATACATTTTCCCTAGTCTGTCCATCCTTTGTCTGTCCTCTAGCTCTTCCCATCCTATTCCTATTAGCGTATTCGGATGGGAAAAGTAGGTTAGGGGGAGTGCGCGAAGCGGGTATGTTTTAATATCTAATAATAATGACAATGTTGTAAAATGTACGTGCTTCGCAAGCCCCCCCCCCACTCCCCCTAACCTACTTTTTCACTAACAAAAAAAATTGGCCGGTCCCAACCGAACAAGTAGGCCTAGGCCTAGCCCTAGGCTACCGGTAGGCCTACCGCCTAGGCCCTAGACCAAGGAATCATTTGCAAAGTGTAAGCCACACACTTGCATAGGCCTATAGGCCTAGGGCCTACCCTAGGCCCTACCCTACCTTTTGTACCAGGTTTCCCAATTTTTAAAATATGTGCCCACCTCTTACTAGCTAGGCCTAGGCTTTGTGTATCCAATCCCTGCCTAGGCCTACAAATGGGTTCCTTGGGAAATGGCTAGCCATAGGCAGGGGCCCGGCCTAGGCCTAGGCTACACCTAGAGGCCGCCTAGGTAGGCCGTAAAAGAACGTTAATAAAAAGGTGACTGATTACTAGCTACTACCTATGTGTTTCCTATAGGCCCTAGGCTAGTAGTCTAGAACACATTTAACGCAATTCGACAAATAAACTTACGGTCCAACACAATTTAACTCTTGTATCTTGATCTAGCCTCAGTAAACAATGAAATGAAGCACCTCCTAGATTTAATATGGCGGCTATCTCTGACAAGCTGACATACCAACATAAAAATAGGTATTAATTAAGCCGCTAGTAGTCATACCACACGCAAAAGCATCTTTGACAAACGTTGTTTTGGTTTTTATAGTTGGCTAACATGTACCCACAATCACGCCTGCTATATATACGGTGAAAAAGAGTAAACATATTAGGTAGAACAAGCTGTGCATTTTTTAAAACAACCCGGCAACACACCACTTTCTACCACTACCAACACAAGGTCCACTAGACTAGATGTCGTTTATTTTCTTTCAATCAATTTAATTAAACATTTTAAATATAGTACTGTATTTTTGAATATAATATCAGCAATAATTGTTATTTAATGCTAGATGCCCGACATAGACATGGGAGCGTTGGAAATTATATAGCGTTTATATAGTGACATTAGACCATATATACCCCCTATATGGTCTAAAGCGGCTGCCAAAGGATTAACAAAGTAACTTTGTTGATCCCTGTCACACGAGCAACAAAATAAAGTATAACAATGGTGACACCTACTGTTGTGATTGGTTATCAATGATCATGTGATACTTTGAAGAGATCTGATTGGAAATTGCTAACTTTTATTGCCAAGTAGTTCAGAATGTTGAACATTTTTGGGGTGTTGCCGGGTGTTGAGCAACTCGACTAGACCGTTCGGCAAGCAGTCGGCAATATGCATGTTATCAAATGCACACCAACTCACAGCAACATTGTTGGGCAACTATGTTGATCGTTTGGCAGCCGCTTTAGTTGCTATAGTACAACACGAAGATGGAGACACGCACGTTTCTGCCTTCCTCCCGCTTCGCTCCGGCATCCATGTCACACCCAAAAGGAATGATCGTACCCCAAAAAAATTTGGCATGTGTTAGTACCTCAATCTCCCCGATACTGACAGTTTTTAAGTTCATAGCACGTTTCATGAACCTTGAAAATACTCCAACTCTGCTCGCTGTGCCTTGAGTGTGTAGTGCGCCGCGGCTTGGCTGCAGTGCCCTATCGGGCACCTAGAACTAATATCATCAAAGTGATTTTGGGCATGTTTCAACGGATATTTTTACCCAAAAGGAATGATCGTACCCCAAAAAAATTTGGCATGTGTTGTCATGTACCTAAACTCCTTGATTATGACAGTTTTGAAGTTATAACATTTTTCATGATGACTGGGCGACACCTTGAAAATACTCCAACTCTGCTCGCTGTAAGCCGCTGCGGCGCCCTAACGGGCACCTAGATAAATAAAAATAATAAATTATATCTCCACAGCAGCCACTCCACTAGCTCGCTGGAAACCCTAAAGACGGCTGCCGTAAGAAGATTAATGTCTGATGTAATATATAAATAAATTCATATTTAATATTTAGAGTCGACCCACTTGCAAACAAGGAACTCATTTTCAGTGGATGGTATCTCTTTAAGTTATAGAGACAAGCTGTAAGAGGTGCACTGCAAGCGGAAGCACCCACGTGGCTTTGCCCAGTGTGCTATCGCGCACCTAGATCCATATTATATGTGGGATTCAAACCCGCTCTACAAAAAAAAAGACTAGCCCTATGTCTGGAACCTCATTCCACATACTGCTGTAAATATCATAATGTAGCAAAAGTGCAAAACATATGGAACCACAATTTTTTAAAGTTTTTTTATAAGTTTAATCGTCACTAAATTTACCGACTCATCACTATTATGTATCATTATCACACACACACATATATATATATATATATCAATTATATACTATAGACACATTCTACTGTACATCATTGCTGTTTTCTGTGCCATTAGCAATTCTTATCACAATTCATATCAATTATTGCTTTATATCAAATTTTTCTTTATTCTATATGAATTCCTAATCTAGTAGGGCATATTTTGCATCTACTCTACTTTACCATAAACACTAATCAATCAATCAATCATCATATATATACTAGACACATTCTCCTGTACATCATTGCTGTTTTCTGTGCCATCAGCAATTATTATCACAATATCACATCAAAAATTGCTTTATATCCAACTTTTCTTTATTATATATGAGTTCTTAATCTATAGTAGCGCATGCTATTGTTTTGCATCTACTCTACTTTAACATAAACACTGTGTTTATCATTATTAATCAATTAATGAATCATCATTTATATATATATATCAATATTATCAATCATCATACATATACTATATCAATATCCATATCAATTATCAATTATGCTTTATATCCAACTATTCTTTTAATTATTAATTATAGACTATTCACTTTCTCTGCAAAGAGTTATACTTGTACACTGTACTAGTCTAAGTGAATAAAAATATCTATCTATCTATCTATCTATCTATCTATCTATCTATCTATCTATCTATCTATCTATCTATTGTACCGAATATAGGCCGAACCTGAATATAAGACGACCCCTTAACTTTTCTTGTTGAAATATATAAAAAAACATATGCATTAGCATAGGACTAGGGACTTACGATACTTAAAATAATGAAAAAAGGGTATGCTTATATTCAGAACAATATGGTAATTAACTAATTGCATAGCACCTCTAAATTGCAATGTTCACTATTAATATGCCATAATAACATATAATTAGAGATACATTTTTTAGCATTTAAATTTAGAATATTAAGCATTAATTTTGACAAATTTAGCATTTTGTAGCATAAATTGGTTTCCCTTTCATCAAAGCTCTAAATGTAGGGTGTTTCTTACACTTCTAATGTTAAATGATTAATTAGGAACATTTCAATTCAATATAGTAATATAAAATGCTAAAATACATTGATAAACTCGTTCTCAATGGACATTAAAAACATTATTTTTAATAAAATTAGCATTTTGAATCGCCAAAATGAGCATTTTGTAGCATCAAAAACCTAAAACGCTAAAAACCCGTATCTCTGCATATAATGCAATGGCATATATATTTTTCCTTTCTTTCTCACACACATGATGTGTCTTGTCTCCAAACCATATTTAAGTAGGCAGGCCTACACACACAAAAACATAAATACAAATAAAATATAAACATATTATTTATTCATATTTAGACAGAACATTGGGTATACAATATACATACCTATTTGTACAAAAATATACTGATACAAAACACAATTTTGCATTGTATTTTTTAAGTATTTACACAATATTCAATGGAATTTGGAACACTTATCTAGTATGATGTTCATCAAATTAACTCAGGCATCAAAGTTACAATATTGCGAGAAATGACAAGAGAGTTCCTACGCAGAAATTATTATTAAAATACTGCACAAAAATGTATGAAATGTGTTAAATATGAAATGTTACTTCAATAAAACATTAGTAGTGTTGTTTTCTTATGCCCGCATCTACTGTACTTTATAAAGTCATCATGCGTCTAGCCGCCCAGTAGAGATAGTAGTAAGCTGGAGTGATTACTATTTACTGCCTACCTTTTTCACTTAAGGCTAACTCCAAATTCATGTCAAGGTGTTGGAAAATGGTATGCAGGCTTATGGATTATTTATAATATGTTGTGTAATGGCTCAAGAAATGTATATGGCACCAAAGAAATAGTACATTTTAGCATTTTGCTTGTTCACATATCTCTACGAGACATAGAACCATGGAACCAAGATTATATGGATTTTGTTTTCTTATTTTTTGTCTTCTTTTAAAAAATATTTGCACTTTTACTACAAATTAAAATTATACCAAATCACAAACTGTCGCTTTTTACTTTTAAGCATGCAAAAATTTAATGGTTAGTAACTCCAAAACAAATTAATACATAATTCTACTATTCTACAAATTAACTCCTAAACTTTGTTGTATTAAACATTTTATAAAAGCTAAAATTGATTTAACGGGGCTCATCAATGCATAGCATATTTACTAGTGTATTGGCTGTGGCCAATTTTATATACCCTCCCTAAATAGGGCAATGCCAAGCTGATTTGCCCGGATTCTCCACCAGGATCGCATGATCGGGATTTGGTCACAGGACTCTTTACATTGTGATTCCAGAAAAACTAACATATTGCCATGATCAAACGTTGATCGTTTTGCAGTCTGCACTCTGGTGGGAAATTAGTTACCCACAACAACAATAATGCACCGCCGTCAAGATGTTGTTAAATTCCTATTTTATCAACGTCCAGACAACTGTGACCAAACCACGATCGTTCTGCGCTCTGGTGGGAGATTAGATTGACCATTGCCCTATTAGGCTAATTCAAGGTACATTACAAATTACAATTTACAACATCTAAGTTAAAGATGTTTACATTATAAACTAGCAATAGACATACCGTAGGCATATATATTTATATAAGGCTGTCAGATACAATCAATATAGTTATAGTAGCTAGTAAAAATAATAATACTAATAGTAAACACAGGCCTATAATATTTGTACTTGTAGGATACTATTTTGTAAATATGGTTAAGAAATAGGTAAAACTAAATGTAACGATTTATAATTGTATAAGTTGACGATTGAAAACTTTGTAACATTAAACAATAAAATGTGATGGTGACAACCCCATCCAATTTGCATGGAGTACCGACATTCTCATCTCAATACGTTATACCAGTACACAACGCATTTAACCGATTGCAAAGTAACCTTTTTTGAAAATTTGTTAAGGGTTCAAAAAAGAACTTGCTGTTAATTTATGAGATTGACATACTATAAAATTGTGATTGGTAATTTTTTTTATCAAGGGTCGGCTTGCATTTGATCAAATACGGTTAAACAATACAATAACAACTTTAAATTAGCTGCAGTTGTCATCAGCAGGTGAAAAGTTTTGTTGCCCCCAGCCCTTCAGGCTGGGATTTATGTTCTCTTTGCTTTCCCAACCTGTCAACCCTTCTCCAATCTAAGTAGCCGATAGGCATTTTTCACACTAGAATACAACACCAACTCGTTCTAACATAATGTTACCTATTGTTATTGAACATTCAATGTAGGCTACAAATTAAATTACACAAAATATAATTGATATGGTGCCCAGCTGAAATAACAAAAACATGAAGTAGACCATTAAAAACTGTTCTTCTTTTTATTATGCTATCTATCACAAGTGAAACGAGGGAAAAAAGTTTGGTGCATTGGAAGAGAATACCCCATAAGAATAGCATTGTGCTATTTTTTCAATGCCTGAACGTTTTGAACAAGAAGAATTTAATAACTATAATTCACATTACATTATTCAGCAATCTTTTCTGAACTAAACACACAGCAGAATTGGAATAAAAGGTGTTGAAAATTGAAACTGTATCTAAGATTTGCTTTTTGGTCCGATTCAATAGAAAGAGACGGGCTGTAGAAAAGAGAGGGCGAACTAACGCATGTGAATGGCCAACTAATGCGGAGCTGCTTTTCACATAGAACATACAACTACAAGTGAACAGTGAACATGTCTATCCAAAATTTTTGTATCACACACACCGCCCTGCAACACACTTTAGATAACAATCACTGCCACATAGATTGCATTTAATTATTTTTCTCAGTGCTTTGTTGCCCAGGTTAGGAAAAAAATTCAAATACTAGCAGGGAAAAAATTCTGGCAGAACTAATTATATATCATTACTAATGAGGTTTAGTACATTAATTTAACTATAGTACTTCTTGATCAAAGTCTCAAATCAATATAATTTAAATGTCAAACACAACTCACTTTTATGGGGAGGGTTGTAATTAACTCTGCAACATTATCTATCAGACTTTTTGTCATCTGTTATGGAAGATAGGTAAGAACTAATCAAACTATACAGTAGAGCTACCATCTAATTCTAAAGAATACGACAAAGATTGCATTAAAACTGGCGACAATTATGCGCTAGTGCCACCTAGCCAAATGTGGTGCAACTAACATTTACTTTCCGCTGACAGAAGAGACTAGCAACTATTTGAAGCTAGTTATGTGGTTACAAGTAAGCATTAGGCCATATTGTAGGTAACACTAATTGCTTAGTTCAGCTTTATTTCATATTTCTCCACATGGATTAAAAACATGTTAAACCATGTTTTAATTTATAAATAAAGTAAAATCTTCAAATATGCTTTAAATTCCACACTGAAATTAAAATCCACAAGGAGAAATATGAAACAAATCCATTAATCAATTAAAATATAGGCTGATGATTACTTGTAAATTACTAAAGCTCTTCAAATAGTGTTAGACTTGTCTGTCCGTATAACGTAAATGTTACTTGCACACTATTTGGCTAGGTAGCGCCAGCGCATATTTGTCGCCGCCTTCCTTATGGGGAAAATGGGAATTTGGTGTATTCTTTAGAATGGTACAGTATTTGAGCATATGTCGTCAGATGTGCATTGAATTACGGGTCTTTACAAACGGTTTGTTGTCAAAGGTTTCATCAAAGAAACAATTGTAAAAAAAGAATCAAATTCTTAAAATGGTTTAGAGTAGTGATGACATCGGGTACCCGGAAACCGGTTCCAAACCGGTTCTATAGCGATCTGGTTCCGACTTTTCAAACAGGTTCCATTTTTTCAAGTTCTACTATACAACAGTGAACTTCATGGACACATTGTCCCGCAAAAATGGTAATTCTACGCACCGTTTCTTGTGCGGTCTATTTCCACGGAATCCGTGATGACGAAGCCAGCTATCTATCCTTCCTCACTAGCTGATTATCAAGCACTTGAACGGTCTTGACGCGCGAGGCTGCTACAATGACACTTGACTGTCGGCAGTTGTACATAACAAAGCGCGGGTGCCGAAGCCAGCTCATTCCCGGTCGTACAGTCGCTTCCAAAAAACAAGCACGTAAGGCTGATACATGAACAAAAACTGACCTTTAAAAACCGGTTCCGAACCGGATCCGGCGTGGAACCGGTTTGAACTTTTTGGACCCGATGTCATCACTTAGAGTAAAATCTGGATTCGGTTCACACACCCAGCCAGGCAAGTGTTTGATAACACTAGGCAGTTAGCACCACAAATAAACAATTTAAACATGTCTAAAACCTTAATTCTTAGTCTTATTTTGCCAAGAAGACATGACAAAACAAATTATTACACTATATCCTAAATATATTTTAATACCGTAAAAGAATCTGTTTAAGAATTGGACTTGGCTCAATCGGGAATTGGTCCAATTCAATATAGTATATATGTATTTTAATTTTATCTTTCAACCCTCTAAAAATGTTCTCGCAGAACATGTTCCCTGCATTCACTCATTGTGCTAAAGATCGCCACACACATTGCACACTTTATGGTCGTCGTGTGATTCACTTTGTGCTTCTTGAGTTCTCTCATCGACTTCAAACACAAGCCACAAGTTTTACACTTCGGGTCCGTATGCTTTTCTTGTTCGTGTTTGTCGAGTTCTTCATTGGTAATGAAAGCCTGTTCACAAGTCTTACATTTAAATTTCATTAAATGATCCTCGATATGGATTTTGTGTTCTCTTTTGGACTTGGACTTAAACCCGCACTCGTTACATTTCCATTTCAAATGAGTGTTCCATACATGATAACGAAATTCCGCACAAGTCGCAAATGATTTAGCGCAGAATGTGCATTTAAGTCGAGTACGCATACCTTCATGTTTAATTAAATCTTCATTCGTTTTTAGCTGCATTTTACAGACCTTGCAAAAATTAGTCTCGTGCTGTGTATTTTGGTGTTTTGTTAACAACTCTTCACATTCGAAGTTAGAAGAACAGACATGACACGTATACTTCGCTGTGTGAATATCTAAATGTACTTTCAAATTGGCCCGTGAATCGAGTTTTAGACCACACAATGAGCACTCATACTCAATAAATTCTATACCTCTGTTTTTCATGGATAGATTTGTACCGTGCGCATTTCCACTTTTAAGCAATTTTGAGATTTTATCGGACAATTTACATCTGAATTCGTTCATACTCTGATGTGCATCGGCACTTTCGATCAGTGGTGATTTATGTTCGGACATGTGGGATTCAAGTTTACTCTGTGAAACGTGGATACCACATAAATTGCACTTGTACTTGAGTTTGCTGGGATGTTTAACACTTTCATGACTTAATAATGCTTCTTCATTCTCAAATATTTTGCCACAAATCTCACACTTCGAATGAGAATGTAAACTTTCATGTTTAATTTTATCTTCGTTCATTTCTAGCTGTATTTTACAGACCTCGACAAAATTAACCATGTGATGTGTATTTTGGTGTTCTGTTAATAACTCTTGTGATTCCAAGCTAGAAAAACAGATGTGACACGTATATTTTTCTGCGTGCATATCTAAATGTACTTTCAAGTTGGCTCGTGTATCCAGTTTTAGGCCACATAGTGCGCATTCATACTCGGCAAATATACGCCTGTTTTTCTTGGATAGTCTTGTATTTCTATTTTTGACCAATTTTGAGTTATGTTTCAACAATTTTTGTCCGTTTTTATTTGTTAGTCTTTCAATTTGATCCTTATCTTCAATTCTGAGCAATGGTGATTTATGTTCGGACATGTGGAATTCAAGTCTGCTCTTTGAAACTTGAAGGATACCACATAAACTGCATGCATACTTGAATTTACTGGGATGTTCCAGTGCTTCATGAAGTATGAGTGCATCTTCATTCTCTAACATTTTGCCACAAATTGCACACTTTGAATGGGTATTTTGGTGTAATTTAAGGCCAGCAAGGTTAAGATATCTTAAACCACAAAAACACACATGATTCATATGCTCTTGAGTTTTATGAAACAATAGATCTTTTAATGTGTCAAATACATCAGAACAAAACTCACATTTAAAAGGGCTATGTGAGTTTCTATGTAATTTATAGTCATCTTCTGTGGAAAATTGTATGTTGCATTTTCGACACCTCCACTTCAAATGCACATCCCACCGATGATTTGATAATTCTGCAGCTGTAACAAAATACATAGAACAAATAGGGCACTTGAAGTGAAAGTGCAATTCATGCTTTTTGGTAACGTCGTTGGGTTCCAAATGCTGTTGACATACATGACAGAAAAATATTTCCTGATCACTTGTAGGCCTATATAACTTTTCTGCAGGAAGCAAACAAAATCTGCAAACATACTTCATAACGTGGGAGTTGTTGTGTTCTTGAAAGCGTTCTTCCGAAGGGAACACTAATTGACACACTGTGCACGCCAGATCTTCGTGCTCTTTATAATGTACTTGAAGCTCTTCTTTTTTTAACGCTGCTTTGCATATTGTGCATTGCAAAGTCATAATAGGGGTATCCTTATCATTCTGTAGAGTGTTCATGCCTTCATTTTCTCCATCAAGATCTTGACGAGGAGAATTTTCTCCGAATGATTCCTCAACATTGTTTTGTGAAGTTTCGTACAATACTTGAATATCAGTGTCTGCCGACTGGAATGGGGAGGTTTGCGTTGTTTCACGTGCAGGATTATCAAGATATCCACTTGTCGGTGAGGGACAGGTATTTCGGTTTCCAAATCTAAATGCATTATTGAATCATACACTATTTCAAGATCAGTGTGCATAGAATTGTCTACTGGAGTTTCCCTTTCTTGAGTTCCAGTCTCAGGCATTGGTATCGCAAGCTTTGAACATGTTGAATCATAAATCATCTCAACATCGGTGTCAATAGTTTTGTGTGTCATTGGTATTTCCACATTAGTGGATAGGTCATCAGTGTCAATAGTTTTGTGTGTCACTGGTATTTCCAGATTAGTGGATAGGTTAATAGTTTTTTGCGTCATTGGTATTTCCACATTAGTGGTTAGGTCTACCAACAATATTTCACGATCATTCCGCGATACTTCGCATACTATTTCAACGTGATCATGTGTGGTTTTGTCCATCTGCACAATAGGATCCATTGGCCGATCTTCCGTGCCATGGATCAGCATTACCATGTTTCCGTCTGTACTTGGACCCTTTGGTTTTCCTGTTCCTACACCTGAATAAATAGACTCATGCTCTTCTAAAGTTCTATCATTATCACAATGTACGAGGTTCTGGTTTACTGGAATTGTTGTGTGCATCGATTTGTGTTTCTCAAAGCCACATTTACTCTTCAGCGTCCTTGAACAATACGGACATTGAAACGGATGTTGGTTTACACCCTTTCTTGTATGCATCTTTTTGTGATGTTCTAATCCAGATTTACTCCTCACTGTTCTTGGGCAGTGGGGACATTTAAACGTTGTATGAAAATGAATCAATTTGTAGTGGATTTGAAAATCAGTTGCAGTTTTGAAACATTCCCCACAAGTTTTGCATTCCCCTATGGGTGTGGCAGAATTTGATGTGCAATGATGACTAAAACACCAAATATCTTTGAAACTATCATTGCAAATCAAGCATTTAAATGGGTAGTGTTCTAAGCTGTGCATTTTTAGATCGTGAAGGAAGTCAAACTTTGAGCTACAAATGTGACACAAGTACTTTAAGTCCACTCGGGATAAGACAAAGCTTGAACTGAAGTCAAATCTGCATTTGTGACTGGAGAGCTCCACTTGACTTTGAAAACTTGTATTGCATTCCTTGCAGGTTACATATTGGTATTTTTGTTTCTTCTTTTTAAGATTTTCTTCACAGCTATCTATCAAATTAACCACATTTTGGCATATGTGATTTGCAAGCTTAATTGTACAGTTGAAATTTTCATTGCATAATTTGCAACAGTAGGAACTGTTTGTATGTATGTGATTTGACGGACTTTGACAAGTGTGTCTCCAATGATCAATTTTATGTTTAAAACTGTTTTTGCAAGTGTTGCAATAGCTATGTTTTGGTACGGCCTTCAATGGACTTTTACAAGAATGACTTCCGAGCCCTTGGAGAGTTTCAAAACTTTCACAACAAATATTGCACTTGTAGGCATTGTGTGTTTGTGTGCACTTATTAAGATTTTCTTCAGCGCTACACTTCGTGTCAGTGATATTTTTGCAGTTATGACTTGAAAGCTCCTGTTCAGATTCAAAACTTTCGCTACAAGTAGGGCACGTGTAGGAAATGTGCCCTTCTAAATGCTTTTCAAGACTTTCCATCGAGCACAGTCCAGCATCACAAATATAACATACGCATGTTAAATGTTTTCTTATATTGTGATTAAATAAGTCGTCAGCAGTTTTGAACTTGCGCTTGCAAATTTTACAAAAGTTTTTAAAGCGCGAGTGAGTAGTTGCTCTGTGCGAAATCAACTGTCTCTTTGAAATAAATCTCAAACTGCAAATTTTGCATTTGTGCTTTAAGTGATCATAAAGACAATTATTTCCCAGAGATCCCACATGTGTTGTAAAAGCTGGATACTTTGGACTGTTTTGGGTGTTATTAACGGAGTCAGGCCTACATACCTTGCACAAAGGATTATCAAGTCTCACTAACGACATAAACGACTCTTTGCAGATCACACAAACAAGAGTATGAGTTTCCTCGTGCTGTTTCACGGCTTCAAAACTCGTAAATCTGACCTCACATATTGTGCACTTGAATTTCATGTGAACGGAGCGAACATGATGATTATAAGCTAATGTGTATGGAAACCACTTATTACACGTTTTACAATATGGGCTTGTCTTGTCATGTTTAGCAGGCTGCATACTATGTACAGAGTAGTGATGTGAAATCAGTTTATCCTGAGACTCTAAGAGTAAATTACAAATGGCACATCGCACCGAAGCCTCGGAAACTTCGCAAGGAAGTAATAGAGGGTCTTTCTCCGCAACATCTTTTAATGCCGTCGAAGGACTTGGGAGCAGTACTGGAAAACAAAATTCTTTTGGAAGCTCAATATCAGGACTGAGAAAGGCAAATTCCCCTACTTTCTTTACCTCCGATGAAGACGTCAAACAGAAGTCTTCACCGTCGTCTGGCAGCACAGTTTCTTCTTTCGAGCGGGGTGAGAAAATGGTGAAGTTCGACACACTTTTCTCTTTTGGGCCCAAAACAAAGCTGTCAGTTTCGATGTTCTTCTAGAAAAAAGAGATACAAAACTGTAAAGCCAATTGTTTTCCTTCATTTAAAAACGTTATGAGGTAGGAATAAGATAGCCATTGAAAAACTGAAGAGACAGGGCACTTCGGGAGCCTTTTCGGAGCATCGGAGTCGTAGCATTGATGAAGTAGCCAACCGAGAGACCCATGACATTCTAATAGAAATGTAAGTACCGTACGTACAATATTTTTAAAAAAAAAATCAAAACATGACAAGAAAATCATTAAACACAAAATGTTGATGAAACATTTTCCACCAAACAATATCTTCGGTTGTATTTTGTGTTCTTTGGTAGTTTGCGCTGCTATATTTGATATAAAGTATAGAAAGTAGTGTTAGCAATAGCATGCTACTTTCAAAAGTAGGGATCCCTCAACTGACTAGCTAATACATTTCTTAGCTTAAAAAAATAGTGGTAGGCCCTGTATTCTTCTTTATAAAAACTTTTATAAAGCTTGTTTTGTTTGTAAATTTTTTGTTCGAGTTATTTATTTAACATCTAACCTTCATCATCACATCAACATCACCTTCAGTTAAAAAACTGATTTACAAAGGAGAACAAGTAAATAAATATCATTACACAGACACAACAATGAACTACAGTTCAGTAAATATTTGAAATACCTATTACCTACTATTATTACAACAACTTTGGAATAAATAAATCACAACAACTTTGGCAACACATTCTAAAAGTATATTAAATGTAGGGCTGGGCAAAAAATTGATATTTCGATATGATATCGATAATTGGAAAAAATTTCGATATCGATATTTGATTTAGGTTTTCATATCGAAATATCGAAATTTACACAAAAAATGCTAAATTTTGAAATTTTGGTGGAGGTGCCAGGTAGGTAGTCTAAATTAAACTAGGAAAACGCTAAAGTCCCGACGCGTTGATGGATGAGCTTTTTTAAAGTTTTTAGTTTGCGTGGGATATCTTTACTTTTGCAAGTGCTTTGTTTTGCTGCCTACGCATTGTAGGTGATTGTTGTCAAGTTTCTATTGTTTCTTGTCAATTGGTATTATTTACCGTAAAAAATTTATATTAAAAGCTTTATTTCTATCAATTCTGTCTAGCTTTTTCAACTTTTTCTTTCAAAAGGTACTACATCACCATAACCTTAAAGTCCATGTATAATATGAACGTTGTAGCCCCTCCCGTTTGGTCAGAATTTGCCCAAATGGCACGAAAATATCGTACAAAAAATCAAAAAACTTATATTAAAAGCTTTATTTCTATAGATTCTGGCTAACTTTTTCAACTTTTTCTTTCAGAAAGCAATACATCACCATTACCTTAATGTCCATGTGAAATATGAACGTTGTAGCCCCACCCATTTGGTCAGAATCGGTCCAAATGTCACGAAAATATCGCACTAAAAATCGAAAAAAAATCGTAAAAGTACGATATTCATGAGAAATATTTCTTCGATTGTACCCAAAAACAATACACCTCTAAGTTTAGAGATTTCGAAGGTCCCCTCCAATTTTCATCAAGATAGGATATGCCGTTTGCCCGGTAGAGAGCGAAAAAACAGACGGAAAAAAAAAAATAAAAAATAACACCAGAGCTAAATTTTTTGGGGGGTCGGTGAAATTGAAGTCTTCGCTACGCTCATCCAATTACCCTGGCTGGTGCATTTGCTGGAGGTGCCGGGTCATAAAACGCGTTGTGAGATCGTAAATAGGTCTATGGTGACACCTTATCAACCCTATTTGGCCAAAATTATGAAAAATAACACTTAAAAAAAAAAAAAAATTATTTTTGATTTTTTTTACAAACAATTACATTTCGATATATCGATATCATATCGAAATTTTTCGTGTGATATCGATAATTGAATGATATGTCATAGCCCAGCCCTAATTAAATGCAATTGATTATTAATGAACCAAATATAAAAAGGGGGGAAAAACAAAGAAAAAGAAAGAAAGAAAAAGAAAAATCATAAAAAACTGATTTGTTAGACGATCCCACTCAAAGACTATAAATCAGGAACAGCAAATCAGGGAGTAACCAAACTTTTGCGGAAGAGACCACCGAACGGGAATCTTCATTCTAGTGTTCAAATCTTGATAACAATTTAGATAGGCTAATTCTTAATTCCATGTCAAATCAACCAGGCCATTTCCATGACCATCTCCAATTTTGATGAAACTTAGCAAATCTACTCTTACTAACATGTAGATTGATCGTGGAAAATTTTGTATTCCTGACGCGCTTAGTTTTTGAGTAACGCCCCGCTCAACAACTCAAATTTGGCGACGCCGAGCGGCGTATCATAATTGGTAAGTTTTAAACCGTTGGACATAAAAGGCTAATTTTTTTTAAAATTAAAAAGAGTATTTAAGAGTTTTTTATTGGCAGTTTAATTAATATGTATTTGAATGCATTCCTGATTGTGAAACCATGTAAAAAATCCAAATTTGTTTTGGAACCTACCCTACGAGAAAAAGTATCTTTTAAATAAAAAATAAATAAAAAAACGTGTTTTTGTTTAGATGTTTTTTACATGTAGGCCTACAAAAAGTTTTGGGATGGGATGGCATTGGGATCATGATATATCACAGGGTCATGCACCAAATGTGTATAATGTGTTAGTTTTTACCGTCAGTTTTTATTTTTCAAAGAAATTAATTGCGGCAAATTTGAATTTCACTACAAATGGAAGGTAAAAACTGACACATAACACACATTTGGCGCATGACCCTGTGATATATTATGATCCCAATGCCATCCCATCCCAAATTTTTTTGTGCATGTAAAAAACATCTAAACAAAAACACGTTTAAAAAAATATATATATTTAAAAGATACGTTTTCTTGTAGGGTAGGTTTAAAAATAAATTTAGTTTTTTTTACATGGTTTCACAATTGGAATGCATTCATATACATAAAAATTAAATTGCCAATAAAAAACTTTAATTTTAAAAAAAATTAGCCTTTTACGTCCAACGGTTTAAAATTCAAGTACGCCGCTCGGCGTCGCCAAATTTGAGTTTTTGAGCGGGGCATTACTCGAAAACTAAGCGCGTCAGGAATACAAAATTTCCCACGATCAATCTACATGTTGGTAAGAGTAGATTTGCCAAGTTTCATCAAAATCGGAGATGGTCAAGTTTTATTTCAGGCTCGGCTTGGTTGATTTGACATGACCCTATAGAACCTATAGTTAGAGATACGGTTTTTTAGCATTTAAATTAAAAATATTTAGCATTAATTTTGACAAATTTAGCATTTAATAGCATCAATTATGTTACTTTCCACCAAAACCCTAACTATATAGGGTGTTTCTTACACTTCTAATGGAAAATGATGAATTATAGGAACATTTCAACTCAATATAGTTACATAAAACACTAGAATACATTGCTAAACTAGTTCTCAATAGGCATTAAAAACATAATTTTTGGTAAAATTAGCATTTTGTAGCATCAAAAACCTAAAACGCTAAAAACTAGGGTTGCCGTTCGATACGAATTTCAGTATCGATAATCGGACCAGTTAAATCGATTATCGATCGCGATAATCGTTTAAAAAAAATATCGATCGAAAATCGATAATCAAATCAAAATTAGGCCTAAACCTGCTCGTATACCGATGCGGACCGTGGACCTTTTGCGAGTGCATCCTTTTGTTCCTTCTATTTGCTCAGAACAGGGTTTTTCCACGCCTTTCACGAGCTCCTCCTCCCCCCCACCCCCACGCGTCTGCCCGGCGCGACGAGAGCGAGCTAAGTGGAGTAGACAGACCGCGCTATGCTACCCGGCTTGAATGTTGTCTTTGTGAAGGTCGTTCTTCTTGGAAATCGTGGTTCTGTAAAGTTTCATTTCAGCTTTTGTTGAGATTGTCGTTCATTCATTTACGAGATATTATCAGTTTAACTATTCAATGCTCCGATATTTAGTACGTGACGAGATGAATATTGTTAGACATTAGTTTGGAAGACGACGTAATATTGGTGTGAGAGAACCGATAAGATAATATTATCGTAGCACTACGGAAAGAAGAAAAGCGATTACGAGTTGGCGTGGAATGGGGAGGAATGCATCTCGATAAAATACTTGTTGACCTTGATTGGCCGTGACGCGCCGAGGTTGTGCAATCAGCGCCTGATCGGCGCGGGAATGCAGCCCGCCTGCCGCCCGAGCCGGGCCGGCCCGTAACACACACACGTATATTGCACAGTGCAGGCGCTTCGTACCTCACGCCTTACGAGTGTTGTAGATATCGCAGTGGACGCATTTTTCACGGAATAAAGCGATTAATGTCTTGGCTGGTACTATTTTATGAGGTTCTGCAGAGCGGGCGGTAAATTCAAATTCTCGGGCGGGCGAGAAATTTGATTATCGATAATCGATTCGGGAAGACGCAATCGATTATCGATCGTTTCGGGAAATAATCGTATCGATCGATATACAGTAAGATCCCTCTTATCCGATCTCCTCTTATCCGATGTTCCGTGTTAACCGAGCCGCCCCAAAAAAAAAAAAAAAAAAAAAAAAAAAAAAAAAAAAAAATTAAAAAATTAAAGTTTTAAATACGTAAATAAAACATAAAAATAATTACAGACGCCGCGCCGCACTTTTTTAAATGTACTCGCATACATTTGTAGGCATGCCTTACGAGTAGGGATGACATCGGGTACCCGGTTCCAGAAATTACCCGGAGACGATTTTAAGATAATTCACCAGTTTAAATTACGCGCTACGTGGTTGCGGTCTTTCCCGCGGAGCGTGCCCGCTGTCTAAAGAGTAACTGGAGTTGACGACAGAGCGCGTTGTAAGCTACCACGTGCTTCCGTCCGTCTCGGCGAGTCGCGCCCATGCCACGAGTGAGTGCAAGAGAGAAAGATGCGGCAATAAATCTTGGACACTGCCGTGTGCGCAGTACGAGATGCGCGTACGATCCAACAACCAACTCACACTCACAGCTGACTGACAAAGATGGTTGGGTGAAGAAGAAGAATTCGCAATGCAATCATCTTTCAAGTCTCACGTTTGCCCCCCACATCAACGCGGTGGTCGCCAGGGCGACGGGAAAACTCGCCTCCCTGTATCCACTCCTCCGCAGCGCCTCCATGTCGACAGCCACCAAGCTCCGCCTCTACACCTCCGTCATCCGGCCCACCGTCACGTATGCCTCCCCCGTGTGGTCAGGGTGCGCCGCCTCGCACCTTCGCAAAATCCAGGTTTTGCAAAACAAGGTTCTGCGCCTCGTTGCGGGGGTCCCTCGCATGACAAGAATGACCGACGTGCACGCCGACCTCAGTGTCCCCATGGTGGGCGATCACCTCGAGTCGCTCTCCACGTCCTTCTTCGACGGCCTAGGCAACGCGGACAATCCGCTGCTACGTGCCCTCGCGGCGGCCGACGCTCGTTGCCCCGACCTCCCACGCCCCGCCGGGCCACCCCCGGGCGCTCCACCAGCAAAGAAGGCGCGGGTCCACGCCCCCCTCCCGGCGCCGTCGAACCCGGGTCCCCCGGGCAGTACGGTTCCACCGCCAGACCGGCCCGCCCCTCCGCGGGCCTAATCGCGAAATCGCGTACTTGACCCCCATAGGGGCTCAAATCACTACACTCCTTTGCGAGTTTCTGCTCGCATGCTCTTCTCGCAAATAACTGTTGCAAGTCGATTGAAACTGTCGTGTGATGTCTGTCCGTGTACCGTGTTGCCTTGCCGACACGTGTGCTCGTACGAACGTCGCGCGCATCGTAGGTACCGAGCCCTCCCGACTGCGGCCGATCGTGGTCAGCTGCACCGCGTGTACTCCATGCGATGCAACGTCGCTTCTGCTGTCCGTCCGTGACATTCGCATGAACTGGACTATTGGCACTCAGTGCCAGGCACCAGTGCTTTACGGGGTGCGCACTGTCCGCACGCAAACCCCCCTCACATGAAGACTTGACCATCTTTCAACCGATTCACGAAATTCGTTATCACGACGCATAGGATTGTTATTCCTGGGCTTATGTTCTTTCTTTCCCAGGCTTATCTTGCGACGAGAGCTTCAGCGCGGGATATAGTAGTGAGAGGTTTTCCCACATGAGAAAGAGAGCTATTGCAACTTTTAAAGGAACCAAACCGGACGTAATGGTTGAAGATTGGAGGGGGCATATTTGAGCGCGGGCAGTTTGAAATACAGCCCCAGTGCTGCCATATAGTGCTCGGACCTCTACCAGATGTGTGTGTGAAGATGTGTTTGTGTTTGAAAAGAAGACCGACGCAAGCTATGGCAACATGCACCTGCTTTTCAGGTCAGAAACGATTAAAATTGGGGTGGTAAGAGGGTCGTTAACGAGGGTGCAGCCGTGCTGGGATTGGCTTCCCTCTCCCCCCGCTACCCGCCAGGGCCCAAGTTGACCACGTGCTTCACGGATTTTTGGCATGTGCTCGCTCTTTTCAAATGAACCGGGCAGATAAACCCCACCCACACAGTGAAGTGATTTCCGGTTTGGTTCCTTTTAAAGGTGACGGCAAGTATAGGCCTAGCCTAGGCCTATGTTTGCATTGTAGGCCTAGCCTAGGCCTACTGCGTCGAGTTTAGGCCTAGACTTACGTTTTTATTACGACATGTAGGCCTAATTGTTTACGTGTGTTTTTGAGCTTGATTTACAAGCTATTAAATCATTTAGTATACCCTCCACGAAGTGTATCGTGTGTATTTTATGTTCCTTTATCCATTACATGTGTCATATATCATTTTACCACATCAGGCTATGCTACGAGAGCAAATAAACAAATGAAACGCGCCATCCGAGTTTTTCGCAAATCCGAGGTGCCCCCGGTCTCATCCAACTCGGATAAGAGAGATCTTACTGTATCGATTATCGAACGGCAACCCTACTAAAAACCCGTATCTCTACCTATAGTTCAAAAGATCTTGACTCTTAATATATAATTATATCAGACATGGTCATAGTGGGAGCGTGACAATTCTAATGCAATCTCATGCATGCTTATAGGTCTGTTTGCTGGCCATTAGGGATTACTTGCCTTAACTCCATTCTTCTCTCATATCACATTAGAGTACCGGTAGCTCAAAACATCTCACCCAGTTGTTAATTTCAGGGCAGACGCAGGCGGACTCGTCCGCCCACTCTTTTTTTGTGGGCGAACGCATCCGCCTACTTCTTTTTTGTGTTTGTAAAAAGGGTTTCTGATTTTTGCACTACACAACGATAGTATTTCGGTATTGCATTCAGACCCGTATTTTTTCTGAAACGCTAAGAAATCACTCTAAAAAAACTGATTTAAAAAATTTTGCCTGCTGCACTGTGGTTGGGGGACTCGCTCCCCAAACCCCCCTGCTGTTTTTGCCTGAAATCGCTTGTCCAGCAAACTTCACTTTGAAATTTGGTACCCTACCCACGACCAAGACCTCCACGCCCCCCCCCCCCCCCCCCGAGGTAGGATATCATCAAGCGTCCATCCACTTATTATTTTAAAAAATTAACCACTGATCTCACCTAAAAACATATCTTAAATAAATAAATAAATAAATAGAATATATTGTATTTAGAGTCTACCCATTCAGTTATATAACTGATTTTCAGTGGGGGACTTTAAATCAAAGCGACTAAGCCAACCCTGTAGGCCCTGACGCAATCGGCGAGTGAGCGATAACCAACCAAAGATCGTTATTTGTAATAGGAAATATAGCAATCAGTGGTATGGACAGTGCGAACACCCGCGGATCAACGCCAGAATCAACAAGGCCGATTCAGCACAACTCTGAATTTATTATGTGCTTCGTTGCTAGGACGGCTCCAAAGTCACCGTTTACAAACTCCTAAGACAAGAACTGATGGACTTAAGTCCAAATCAGAAGTTAAAAAACTTCTGACTATGGCGGGAATCGAACCCTGGACCTTCTGCATTGGAAGCAGATACGCTAACAACAAGACCAACGAGCCACACAACAAGTAACCTTGACAACGACTTGCGCCAAAGAGAAAGTCACTAAGGGAAGATCAAGAATGGTATACAATATGGAGAGAATCATACATAAGGTCAAAAGAATCAAAAGGTGGCTACTATTAACTCTTTGTTTTCCAGGATGTGCCGACACATTCATTTTTTTTTAAGGTACGTATAATATGCAGTCTTGGGCACGTTCCCCCAAAAAAGGAACTTTGAAAAGTTAAGTGTTACTTCCGCCTAAAAAGAACTGAGACTTTCCTCGTTCCTCAAAAGGAACTTAGTTCCTTTCTCGTTACTTACCATCACTGATTTAATAAATAAATAATAAATGTGATAAGAGTTAATTCATCATTACTTTCATTTATTAAAGTGAGTCCCCGGGTCATCTGACGAGGGTGGCACCATTTAAAAAAACACAAGATGTCACAAGACATTTTTCATACTGCAGTTTACAATATCAGGTACTGAAATTCGGCGAGATTACAACGGCATAAAGAACTTATAAAGGAACGTTAAATTTGTTCCCAAGTTATATCATCTTTGACGTTACAAGTTAAGTACAAATTTATTTTTGTAATCATTCTTTTTTTTTCTTGTGCGAAGTTGGCCTATCTAATTCTTCTACCTCTAGGCCTATGTAGGCCTACCCTATACTTGTGCCCTTAACCCATTTAGGGCCTACATACTAATGTGGCTCATAATGACTTCACTAAAGGCTACTCACGTTGTGATGTAGGTAGGATTACATTTCATAAATAATAAAAACCTCATGTCCTATACTTGCTCCAACAAAAGAATGCAAATGCTTTGTAGTGGTGGGGGTAGTATGAATACTCGGTAAATAAAATGTCGCCTTTGTGAATGAAAGAGAAATATCTTTTACCAACGCAAGCAAAAATTATCTGTGCTAGATCACAGAGTTCCTCCGTGTGCTAGATCCACGCTGAGCTAGCGTGAATAGAGTTGACAAAGTTGTTATGTTGGGAAAACAATTTCAAGCCATCTGCATTCTTTTGATGGGACCACTATAACTCCTAATTAGGGCTGGGCTATGACATAAAGTTCAAATATCGATAATTGTCAAAAATTTTGATATCGATATCGATATATCGAAAGCAATACACGTATTTTAATATCCCCTCCCACATAACAGTTTGCAGTGAAATGAAAAACAAAGTATTTTCTAAACCATTGTATTTATTGATTAATTACATTTGGGTGGTTATTAACTGATTAAACTTTTAATGAAGGGTATTTTTGTTATTACCGTATCGGTCCGAATATAGCGCGATGTTTTTTTCCGAAAATACAATCTCAAAAACAGCACTCGCGTTATTTCCGCGCGCTTGCATTTGAAATAGCGCCTGAACATAGGCCACCCGCAATACAACTCCCGCGCATCGGCTGCTGCGCTTCGCCCCGCCCACCCACTCGATGCCAGCCGAACTCGGGCGAACCTAGCCGACGGCCTCGACCAGCTGTCTGCTAGTCGTCGCACAGTTACTCGTCTTGATCACGTCGTGACCTAGCTTGACCTACATAGACTTTGAACGTCGGGGTTGTCTATCTACGTTGCTAAGAGTCTACGTAACGTAATAATGAGTGATGAAGAAGGAGAAGATGAAATGGCTCAAGATGAACAAATGAAGACTGCTGATCGCATGGAAAAGAAAGGTTCCTCTGCCTTACAAATCAGCAAGGAATTGCGAAGGAGCTACGACGTAAACTTCAAAACAATGAAGACCAGGAATCAGACTGGTGAACTGTGGACTGTGGTTGGCATATGTGAGCTTGTGCTTGGCCCTACCCTGTTAAAAACCATAGGCCTAGGCCCCAACATTGTTCAAAATGTTTTGTTGTAAGACGGACACGGCCGGCCGGCCGGCCGGCTGGTTATGCGGGCGCAGTGGGTGAAGGGGGGACGGACAAGTGTAGCGACGAGTGGTAAGGGGAGGAGATGAAAAGTGATGAGAACAAAAGTTTTAAAGTTATAATATTTTTTCACAGGCAATTGAAACGTGGAACATTAGAAATATAACTTGATTTTTGAAATTTTTTTTTTTTTTTTTTAGACTTTTATTTTATTTTTAAATTAATTACTTTTTTCAATATTTTTTCGATATTCAACCAAATATCGATATCGAAAAAATCGGCTCATATCGATATCGTATCGAAATATCGATTTCTTTGCCCAGCCCTACTCCTAATCAGTAGCTTATGTTTTATTGCTGGCCATGTCACGTGTCCAACCAAGCACCGTAGCCTATAGCTAAATATTCTAGGAAGCAACAATTTTGTTTCAAAGTCTACCTGTACGTATATATATTTTTTTAAATTACTTGCACCTTAACCTATAGGCCTACCAAAGCATAGAAAAATCTTGATTTATTTTTATTTTCAATGAAATAAATTTTCATGAAAATTCCCATCACTAGTCACACGAGGGCCTAATGTAGGACCTACAGAATACGATAGCCTGGCCAGCAAAAATCCAGATTTATTAAAGGATTGAATTACTAAACCTACCTGAACGAGACCATGATTCTCTGTCGAGTCATTCAGAATAACCAGAGCGTCTGTGTAGTGATAGTTGAGCGGTTCTTCTTTCACTTCGATCTCGTCCCATGGCTCCGTGTCCTCACGGGCCCCGTCAGTTCCTTCATCCATCTCAGGCGACTGTGACAGGTGTGTCTGGCTGATAGATGGACAGGTAGGCCTACGTAGGGTACTGAAAACATAATAGGCCCAATTAGGCCTCACCCGCCCCAGAGGTCTATGCGGATGCCTTGTTACGTCATAATGTGTGGAAACACTGTTTCCTACTACAGTGTTCTCCCCAGAAAAAAATGTTCACTGGGTATCCCATAAACATTGCCGGGTAGGGCCAAAATTAGTGGGGGTCCGGGGGCAAATTTGAGATCCTAGATTCGATTTGGTGAGTTTTAGAGGTTTTTGAAGCCCTTTTAAAGTAGCTTACTTTAGTTGGTTTAGTGGTATGAACATTTCAAATTTGTTTGAATTCATAGTCTAAGCCTCTTTTCTCCTTTGTAATGTAGGCTATGTGAATTACTCTAGTCCTCTTAAGTGTTTATTCTAAGATTTGTAAGTTTACAATTACTACAACTTGAAACATTGTTGTATTTGATTTTTGATTACTTCATTTTGATTACTTTAAAATTTGTCCTAGCAATCAATAAAATTAGAAAATTGCTAAAATTGTTCACTTGTGTGTGTGCTCCTTGTGTGCAGTGAATGTTCACGATCATAGCGATGATTGCCATTTTGCCAACTTATGTGTTTTGTTCAAATGCATTCCTCCACGATTTTGTTTACAATCTGCGCTGCAGTTTAGGGATGGGACGTTTAAACAAGTGGACAGTTAGAGTTTATTAAATTCGCAAAACGTCTAGGAATTTATTTTTTTATTTTTTGCCGGGCGGCAGGGAATTATTGCCGGGCGGCCCGCCCGGCGGTCCGGGCCTGGGGAGAACACTGTACTACCCGGTGATACCGAATGACTAGGTTTCCGTATCTGGAAACTTTTGCAATAATCGTACACAAATAAAGAATTGCTTTGATAACCAGGCAATGATCTTCATTCTTCATTCCACCAAAGAATAGTTTACCAATTACACTGTACAGGCAGTGTAACTCGTCGTTAGTAGGCCTAGACCTACGCGCAGAAAGTAGGGGAAAGCACGCATTGCATGTGGAAAAATCTCTCACTACTATCGCCCGCGCTGGAGCTTTCGTCGCACGATAAGCCCTTACTTCCAATTCCAATGTTTAAATTTAATAATACAATAAAGTAAAATAAATTTCAAGTTAAGGCCTCTACCGTAAAGGTTTTGCAGGCCTATAAACATCGCTAGTTTGAAGTAAATGGAAATTTAAAATTTGAATTAACAATGATTATAAGTAACTGTATTGATGTGTGTGTGAACTGAAAAATCCAGTCACAAGATGAATATAATAAACCTTAATACTTACGTTTTCACCAAATCACTGACGACGGTGGGAGTGTCATGAACTCTGGTAATCATGCCCTGAAGCAAAACAACGGATTAATAGAGAAAAAAAATAAAGAAGGCATGAAAAATGGGCAATCATGACTGAAGTTGATTGATTGATTGGATATTGCTTAACGTCTCATATTTATGCAACTTGGCTAATCGAGACGAAGGGAGGGACGTAAGGGAAGACGTGGGGGGGACAAGGGGTTAGAATTTAGACAGGTAAATATACAATTTGTATTAATCTTGCTCAATCAAGTTATGAATTAGGTCTATTTGGGAAAATCTTTTTTTTTAAATTACTGTATTTGCTCGATTGCAAGCGAACACCGCATGCAAGCCAACCCCTGATTAAAAGTTATAAGGCTATAAAATCTTGGGTCGAAAAACATGTAGGCTACATGTGGCATACGTGTTAAGTATTACGTAAGATTTCGTAAAAAGGAATTTATGATCGAGTTCTGATAAACCGCACAAGTCCCAAAAGTATTTGTCATCTTGTCTAAACCGCTGCCCACATAACCGGTTAAAAATAAACCAGTTTTAAAACAGAATTACGTCATCACTACATACTTGAAACTAGTAGTTAAGTCCAGTTCTTCCAGGAAGCACCATTAGGACACCCCACAATGTTGTAAAGTAGCCCTATAGATAGAGGTTCGGAAAGGCCTAGAGTATATTCTTTCTATGTACGAATCCGTGAATAAAAATCTGAAATACCACAAGTATCCCTAGCGCTTGTGTAACTCGATACGTACGATAATAACATCTTGGGCAGAGGCTTTGACAAGGATCTCGTTGGCCTCGTTGAAAGAGAGTTCTGCCAGCAGGTCTTTCTTGACGCCAAAGATAGACTTCAATGCGGTCTTACTCTCGTCCAGCATCCGGTTCGGAAGCAGTGTGATCCACCGTTGGATTTCTAACAGGAGAAATTCATTAGTTACAATCACAATGAGGAACTGGTAAAAAAAACTACCAGTATAGTCAGTAGGACTTATTGAATAACAATTTCATCATTATTAGTAGTGATGACATCGGGTAGTAAATATTGGAGTCGACTCCGGAGCTTTGGGAACCGGGTAGGAGTCGACTCCTCGATCGGCAATAAAGATAAGGTAAAAGCAGTTGACCTTCACCAATGTTGAACACCCTCCTACAGGCCTAATTTGTTCCAGGAGAGAGCATAAAAACAAATGTTTTGACAGTATAACAATACTTTATTGGTTGTTTGTAAGGTTGACTTGGTTTATGACATTTTTTATGCAAAAGTTATTTTTAGCCCACTACTCTAGGCCACTAACTACTTATCGCTAGCTCGCTTGTCAGTCTTGGCCGGGCCAAGACTCTCGCTGATTTGTTATGTTTACATTATGAGATAACAAGACCACAAGTGTAATCTCATTCAGTCTTGGCCCAGCCGCCCTGCTTTGTTTACGTTATGAGATAAGATAACGAGACAGCAAGTGCAATCTCATTCAATTTATCATCAAAGCAAAGCAGTGGGCAACTCGATTTACACTACAATGTCCAGACTCCAGACCAAGGTCGAGACAGAGTCAGGGAGGGAGGGAGAGAGAGAGACAGAGCGAGGAAGAAGGAGCGCGAGCTAGCTCGTAGGCGAGGGGGACGGGGAAGGAGTAACCAGCTGCGCACAACAACTCACAGAGTCAAAAACACTTTGAAGGATCGACTCCTGAAAGGACGACTCCAATAGAGGTAGGAGTCGGGTACCCGAGTACCCGGTGTCATCACTAATTATTAGTGAGGTCTGTTAGCGCACCAGAATAGGAAAAAGAGTGCAAAATGCAATACTTTCCTTTGGCACACTTAGAACAACTAAAAAAACCCGTTATCTTTCACGCGGGCGATGGATCATGGATCATTCATGACTAACGTAGCCTAATATTTTGAAACCATTGAACGAGTTTGCAAGATAACATTGTATCGTAAATTCCTTTCCCACACAACATGAACATTCAGCCGGGCCAGCTGGATCGAATGCGCACTTGGGTCGGCGCATGTCCCCCCACTCCTCTCAATCGGTCTTCTCCACCCGCGCACAGTCAGCTGTGAAGTGGATCGTATGTGCACCGGTGTCCGCGTACGCCCCTCAGCCAGCTACGAGTTACACCGCCGCAACTCTCTCTCTCGCACTCGTACGCTTACGCCCTAACACACGGATGCTGGCAGCGGCACTCGACTTTTATATATATTTTAGTCCCGTTACGTAAATATTTTGTGGTAAATATTATGTTGAGGAGAGACAGGTGGTCTCTGCTACTCATTCAACTCGCAGCGGCCGGTAGCACACTGGGTCATTCATTAAAAACATCTGTATATTCCAGGTAAAATAATTAATTTAAAAAATTGATTTTTTTTGAACAGTTTCCTGCCATAAACAATTTTTTTATACAGTCCCTTCAAAGTCGTAAAATCGGGGTTCCACTGTGGTATGATAGGTAGGCCTAGCTTATTTTGAATTTAAATTTTAGGCAAATTTTTAACCACTTATCGATCGATCTTTATTCAAATTTAGCTCAATCTCGAACTCGCTCGAAATTCAAGTAGTGATTTGAATCTCTCCTCGATCTCGCCTGACTTCCTTGCTGCTGGCATCTTACATGCACTTTAAACCAGGTCATCACAAAATTAAGTTATAGTCTAAAGCTGATTTGTTAAATCACAAGTTAAACATACCAGGCCCCCCCGGATCGTAGTACGGCCCCTTGGTTGAATCCATCTCGAGGGCATCTCGGATCCGCAATCCGGCGCTGGGATGACAGTAGACGAATATCACCGGAATGCACTTGCCAAAGTGAATCAACACTTTGGTAATCTCCCCGATACCCACACAGATTAACACGCTCTTGTTCTCTGGAAGAACAAACAGAAGACTTACTAGAGCTGCCAAATTTTGTTTCTACCTCTACTAACCATCTTGAAACATGAACACTTAACTCCAATTATCAACCTATTGTGAATCATTCATAAATATTTCCCCCTTCGAGTTGTGACAACCCAAGTATACTCATTTAAATATTAATCATAATTTACTTATTAAAACAAATATTTCAGTTAATAACTAAATAACTAACAAACTAACTAATAACTTCAGTGACTAAGATAACAGATTGCACACACACACTGTATGGGTCAAGTAACACTGAAGCATTCAGTTCCCTCTAAGGATGGGAAAAAGCGTTTATTTTCCTAAACCTTTATAACCCCTTGAAATTTTCACGTTTAAACGTTTTAAGTTCTGTTTTCTAAAAAAAAAAAAAAAAATTGGGTTTGCGGAGGCCTAGGTTTTACAGCAAAAACCGTAATTTTGTACTTTTGGCCGGCCGACGAATAAACAACGGTTTTATTCTCACTCGATCGCATTTAATGACCCGGCACTTCCACCATGTGTAACAGACAAGATGCCTTAAAATACAGCCTGGGACCCGACACCTCCACCAAAATTAAGCACTTTTAGAAAATTATCGGCATAATTTGTTGTCAGCCCGTGTTTGTGTAGGCTTTAAAAGTGATAAAATAACATTTAATTTTATTTATTTTTATTTTTACAAAACATTTTGCCAATTTAATAGCCTCTAACCGTCCACTAAACGTTTAAACGTCCCATCCCTAGTTCCCTCTTTGTATTACAGCTCAGTGTTTTGATCTCTAGGATGGAATAGGAAATCACACTTAGGTTAATTCACGAGTGTCTTGGTTAAGTGGAAGTTTAATTTCTGTTACTAGGAAAACGCTGAAGTCCCGCCGCGTTGTTGGATGAGCGTAATTGGTGCATTGAGCTGCCATGTGTTATGCGGATTTTCTGTTGTTCTGTGAAAAAATCATTACAAAGTTGAAGATTTTTTTTAAATTAATTTAAATTAAATAAAAAATAAACTTTAATTTTTAATTTTTTTAATTAATCGTAATTTAAAAAAAGAAAAAATCGTAAAATTGCGATTTTCATAAGAAATAATTATTCGATTGCGCTCAAATTTCACACGAATATATTAATTCATAAATTGAAGGTTGTGTGAAAAAATTATTACAATCGGTTAAAGCATGTAGGTGTTAAAAGTCAAAGAATTGTTTTAAAAAAGAAAAAACCCGTAAAATTTCGATTTTCATGAGAAATAATTTTTCGATTGCGCTCAAAAACGTTGGCAGTTCTAAGTTCAGAGATTTCAAAGGCCTCCATAAAATTTCATCGCAATTGGAGTATCGGTTTAGCCGGAATCGTGCTGACAAACACACAATAATACAGAAAAAAAAAGAAAAAAAAAAAAAAAAACATTCCGGATTTTTTTCTCCAGTGTAGTGAAATGGAATCTTCGCTTCGCTCGCTACACTCGCTACGCTCATCCAAAAATCACCAAGGCTGTGTAAATTAGTGAAAATGCCTCCTCGGGTACCCGTCGATCTTACGGTCAGGTACCTACTCAAAATAACTAAATTTTAATTTTCAAATAGGTCTAAGCAAGTAAAAAATAGAAATGTTACTACCGGTACTGTCACTGTCAGTAACGTCACTCACTCGAGCTCAACACCAACAAAACTTTAGTGCTAATTAATGCCGAATCCCTTATTAGTTATTGTTGATGCTGATGAGTGAAAGTCTGACTGGCGGCGGCAGTAATTGAGCGGAATTTTTAGCCAAAAAACAGTCGCACGAGTGCCCGACAACTCATTTCATTACCCGGGGGGTAATAACGGACGGGTACCCGGGTCAAACACACAGACCTAAAAATAAAAAAAAACGACGTGAGAAACTAGGGCGCTTCAACCGGTTAGGTCATATTGCGCCGCCTGTGAATGAAAGTAAATTAGAAGAGTTAATGCAGGTATGTTTGATGATTAGATTGTTTTCTAAGTGTATAAATAACAAAATAAATTGAAGATGAAGAAAGTAATAGCAAAATAAAAGTTATGTATATAAATGAAAATAAAGAAAAGAAAGAAATGTGTATGAAGTTAATTAAAGTTTGTTTAATAGATTACTTTGGATGAGAAATTGGAAAGTTTGTTGCCGTTATCACTAAAGATTACCAACATTTAAACATCCAAGAGTGTTAAGAGAATATAGGACATGTGAAAATAGGCAGGATTTTGAAAATAACGTTGAGTTCTAGCAAATTGCTGTTTCTCGGCCGTTAATCAACCTATCGGCATGAAATCTTCAGCAATATAATTGCGAAGGTTTTTTTTAAAGCCCTCTGGTGCGGGATTTTAAGAAATTATATACATTTATCTAGCATGAATTTTTTAATATCACAACATTTTTACAAAAATACTGTTTAAGCGCTGTTTCATGAAAGTTTTTAAAATACCCCATGGACACTTATTTCAGAAAACTTTACTGCAATTGATGAAATTGCTCTTCAACCCAGCCAACAAAATTATTTTAGCGCCAACCGTTTAGAAAAAACACAGAACAGTGCCTGCGCTGCAAAAAAGTCTGAGACGATTTTGTGTTCGAGCGAGTAGTTTGTGGAATTTGAGGGAAGGTAAAGTGACAGTATCTTTTATGTAAATCAATCCAGAAATTAAAAAATTCATCTCAGTGGGGTGAAAGTGATAGTATCTTGATACATGTAGCAAGCCTGGCCAAGAAATTAGCGACGTAAAATCTATGTAAGAACCGGGATTTGAGATAAGGACCTTGGACTATTGCAGCGGTTCTCAACCTGTGGGGCATGTCCCAAAATGGGGGGGCGAAGCTTTGGCAGGGGGGGCGCCAAGATGGGCAACTACATATTAAATATTCCAAAAAATAATAATTCCAAAGTAGAAAATAAAATGTTAAAAATGCCAATTTTGCTTTAAAATAAGACAACCACACGTGTCCTAGGTCTACAGGTTCCATCAATACCAAGGGTGTTGGGACGTATTAGCAAGGACACTTACTCCCCCCGACTTCCGTGGATTTGTAAAATAGTTGGTTTTCAAATTGTTCTTGGTGGTTTCCTGGAGTTTCCACCATACAAAAACTCTATTACTGTAGCCTATTTCGGTATTGCATTCAGCCCACTCTTTTCTTTTAGGGCTAACACACCAAACGTAGCCTACTCCAAATAAAACTGACATTCCAAATTTTCGCCTGCGGCGCTACTGTTACGGGGCTCTGCTCCTCAAACCCACCGTCTTGGTCTTTTCCCCATGAAACTGCCTTTCTAGATCCACTTTGAGCATTAAAACATACCATGCACCTGAAAACAAATCCTACCTACGCTCCTTCCTGTTGCTATTTTTTCTTTCCAAATAATTTAATTACATTTTTTTAACGTAATATACCAAATTAATATTCCTAAATAAAATGAATATATTGTAGGCTACTAATTTAAGAAAACATGGGGCGTACGGACAAGAAACTGATCCAAAGGGGGGCGCGAATAAAAAAAGGTTGAGAACCACTGGACTATTGGATTGGAACTATGCATAAAGGACACCATTTATCATACTAGGATACATAGGTACATACAACGCCACAGTCGTTGTTAGACAAGTGAGCGAGTCATGTAGGTATTGAGTACCCGACCCGGTAACATTCCATTTCCTCCCCCTACATAAGGCTGGATCAGTTGCTGCACACTTATTCCAAACAAACTCAAAATCCTATCATTTATACATTATAAATAAATCAACTTAAATGCCAACACATGACTCGCTCACTCGTCTAACAACAATTTTTTTTAGTTTTCCTAGTCTAGTTGGCTAAAGCGCCTTTGTACCCGGAATGTTGGGTGAAATGCATACAATACTATGGACAACATAGCCAGTACGAAATACGAGTAATGATTGCAAGGTTTACTCAATCTCCGAGCGGAATTTTAGGTAACCTTGAGCATGCAACATTCAATACACCTTGGTCACTGCATGCAAACATGGTTTGTTAAAAACGATTTTTTCATTTTTAAAAAACAAAAAAACATTGTCATTAAATTGTTTACAACATTCTCAGCCTATTTCCAATTTATTATTTATTGTGAGTTATTAACCGCGTAAAATGAGCATGACGGACTCCTCTTAATAATTTTGTTATGATGATGAATAATTTTTGTTTTAGCAAACCAGAAAATGAATGACATATCAAGCAAAAAATAGAACTGGTATTGAGAAAAACCTCAAGAATCAAGAACCCTTTCAACTTACCATCAACCAATGAAGGAATGGAAAGCTTAATTCCCAAAGAAGATATTATGACCCCTTCTTTGGGCACCACTCTGTAAGAACCTATCCTCACAGTCCGGCATGTGAGGTGGGTAAACAATTCAGGTATCGTGCCGTCCATTAGGCCGGCTAGGTCCAACTCTTGGCCTCCCCCTGGAATCATATGAGATGTACGTTGTGTGGGAGTAGACTGATATTTGGCACAATTTTATTCAACTCTATTAATTTTATAGTAGGGATGACATCAGGTATCGGAGTAAACAAGGATTCAAATCTTTTCCGGGTAGGATGGCCTAGTTTTTTTTTTTTTACAATGTGACCAAACCCCGATCGTTCGGTACCGGTAGGCCTACTCTTTTAGTTGGCATGCCCCAACGTTGGAAAAGTAGGCCTAGGTTACTTAGGGGGAGTGGGGGGGTGCGCAAAGCATGCATGTTTTACAATATTATCATTATTATTAAAACATACGCGCTTTGCCCCCTCCCCCACGGTACTTCTTCGTTTGGTAGGCCCCAACTTTATTAACAAGGGGAAAAGAAGAAGGTTATGGGGAGGGAGGGGCACAAAGCACATGTTTTAATAGGCCTAGGCCTAATAATAATGATAATACGGTATTGTAAAACATATGCATTTTGCGCCCCCCCCCCCGCTCCCTTAACTTACTTTTCCTCTAATATCGCAGTAGGTATTAAAAAGTTGGGGCATGTCAACCGAAAAAGTACCGATCGTTCTGCGCTCTGGTGGGAGATTAGCCTACTTGGACCATTGCCCTAGCCTCGCTGTCACAGTAGGCCTCTATCCTATTTGGTAATTATATTGAATCCTCCTAGCCTAGGGTTCAAGTGAGGCTGCGTTCCAATGCTTCATTTTCACGCTAGTGTACTAGCGTAGTGGACTCATTTACCGGAAGTGAAGTCTATAGCAGGCGACCAAAGCTCCGATTTGGCTAGCAAACAGCAGACAGCAGGCGAAAGTATACACTACGAAGCCTACTAGCCTGCTAGCAAAATGGCGACCAGTAATTTCGCAGCCACAAACCTACAACTAGAAGCTACTTATGGAGTTAAAGTGTTATGAATTGATGATATTACGATAGTAAAATTGATTATAACAGCAAATACAAATACTTACATCCAGTCAAGCATTCTTTTCAATGGTTTCATGTGAAAAGTGAGGTTAGGGTTTGTTTATTGTTTATGTTTATTGTTAGGGTTGTTGATGACTTTTCTATCTGTTTAGGAAGCTGTGAGTAGCCACAGTAGGTAGACTTCAAAAGTGTATGCCCAAAGGTGTAAGTAGGTAGCAGTTAGCAGGCTAGTGGCTAGACGGTAGTGGCTAGCAGGGCAAAGAAGCATTGGAACGCAGCCTCAGTCATTAGGTAGGCCTACCTAGGCCTCTGCTAGGCCCTAGTCCCTAGGCCCTAGAGCAAAATCAGTGGTTGAAAACTACCTAGGCCTAGGCTAGCCCTAGGCCTAGATATCTCTTCAGACTTACACACGTAGGTTTAGGCCCACGGCTTACGACAACATTTGAGGTCAGGCCTAGGCTAGGCAGGCCTACACCTAGGTAGGCGGCTAGGTAGGCCTAGGCCCTAGGGCCTAGCCTAGCAAACCCAAAGGCCTTCAATACGAATTCCCGCTTGATTTTACACAAAGGCTTAGCTATCGCTAAATGCCATTTCCAGAAAATATGTACAAAAATAAATAACTTGTAAAATTTACCTTTTGATTTGGTCCGTCTCCGTAACACAGTCTCCGTGTTGGGTTAAAGAAAAAAATAACATAATATTTTCATAAAGAATCGACAAATAAACGTCATATCTACAGTGTGCAGACCAAGATGGCGACACGGGATACCAATGCAAAAAAGTAAAAGAAAAAAAAATTGCTACTGGGCACCTTGGCATCTTTAGCAGTATTTTGTTTTTATTGTTGGCTACGGATATTAAAAAGACCCGGTATTTTCGTATCAAATAAAAGTTACAACACTTTAGTTATTTGGGGCATTCACCCACTAATACCAAAGTTCATTCAACATTCACTGCAAATTAAATATTAATTTAATCGGCTCGTTCTCAAAAATTAAAATGAATTAAATATTGAATTGTATTATATTTTATATAATAATAATAAATTATAATAATAATCAAACACCCGGTTCCAACATGTCAGGTCGGGGGGTGACGTATCACCAGTTTCTCGGGCTGTGGACTTTCAGTGTTTGCTAGCCAGGCTCAACACCTCCTCATCTACTTTGATGTCTTCTATGACAGGCATTTCTACCATTTCTCTCCATTTCTGTCTACTTGGTATTCTATCTCGTTTCATTCTTCGTACGTGCCCATACCATCGAAGTCTTTCTCTTCCTATTTTATTTTGTAAACTTTCCACTCCTAGTTTGTTTCTTATTGTTTTGCTCCGTACCTTGTCTATTTTTGTTAAGGCTACAGAACTTCTCTAAAATTTCATCTCTGCTGCTTGTAATCTGCCATCTTCCTTTCCTCCTATTGTCCATGTCACTGATGCATATGATATTATTGGGAGGAAATACAATTTGTACAATAGCATAGCATCTTGCACCTGGATGATATTTTTTCTTTCCATAATAGTTTACATACACTTTGGTAAAATTTGTCTGCTAATATAATTCTCCTTGATATTTCAGCATCTATTTTTGGGTCTTTTGTGAATATATTTCCGAGGTATTTAATTCAATTTAATTAAATAATTAAAATTAAAATATAAAAAAACTGTGTGAGCAGGTTTGTATGAGTACCTATAGGAGTAGGACTTAAGGGGGGGGGGGGGGGTTCTGTGAAAATTAGCCTAGTTTTGTTTTTCCACAGTTTTTTTCCCTTATTTTACATGTTTACAAATTACTTGTTTTATCAGTTTAAAGTTTCAACCTTTAAATTTTCGGTTGTTACTATTGTTATATCTCAAATTAACCATATTTCAACTTTCCTCGAGACCTTACGAGCACTTTTTGCACTTACGCCCTAAAACAGTACATATATATCAGTATACAAATCCCTACTCCTTTTTTCTGCTTCAACCTAGAGAGCTATTTTTATTTTTGAATGAATTAAAGACAGAAATATGTTCCACATTTGGTAACCATTTTTCAAATAACATCCATACAGATTTTGGAAAAAAATTATATTTATTTATTTATTTTATTGTTTTTCCTTGTTGTTATTACAACAAGAAAAGGCGTCGACACTAGTAAATATTTTACTAAAACACTTGATATCTTTGTAGAAATCTTGTGCCGCGAAGAGCCTTGTAAAGCACGTGAAACCAAAGATTAACATGGCACTTGTAGTTGGTTCTCCCATAAGTACTCCTTACACATGGAAGGGAAATGACTTACTGGGCAATCTTTGAGGGCGGGCGGCAGGTCGTTCCATGGGTTAACAACCCGGAAAGAAAAAGCACGTCGGCCGAGCACTCCTTTGGCCGGAGGGGGTTGGAGGCGGGGGTGCCTACTATCGTCGCCTCTCAACACGCGGCCCTGGATGATGCGCGCGCACACGTCAAAATCAGTGGCGCCACTGAGGCATCTTTTAAAAAACACCAGATCGGTGTATTGCAGGTGCATGGTCATTGGCATAACCTGCTTCTGGTCACAGGGTGGGGGGAGGTTACGGCCATGTATGAAATGCAATGCCCTTCTCTGCACCCTCTCAAGTTTGGTAGTGTTCTCAATGGTGGTTGGGTGCCAGGCGGGGAGGCCGAAAGTCATGGTGGGTTTAACTAGCGACAGGTAGGCCATCCTCTTGACGCGCGGCGTGCACCCTATCTATCAGAAATATATAAAAAAGTATAAAATTCATAAATAGGCAAATATACAGGTTCATGGACAGAAAGATATCAAATATAAGACAAATCTAATTACCAATTATTATTTTTCTATATGTTACTGGCTTAAACTAAAAAAAAAGTTAAAAATTGAGAAAGGAGTAGTATTTTTACTCAATGCTAGCAATTTTGGACATTTTGGACGAAAAATCTGTAGTTTTTTTTGAAATTCCATTTTTTTTACAAAAAGTTGTTTCGAGTTACAAAATACTTTGTGTAAAAATTTCAAGCTATTTGCTCTATATCTATAGAAGATATTATTTTCACAGAACCCTCCCCTTAAGAGTTTAGAGGTAGACAAAGTAGGCCTATAAGCCAGAGTCAATCAAGAAGTAAAAAAATAAGGTTCAATTTTAATTCAATTCAATTCTTTTATTTTCCCAGTAGGGTTAGTTAGGAAAATTTAAAAATAAGGTTTTCCGACCGTGCAAGTTGCAAAGGGGGTGAGAAACCATATGTATAAAACATTGGTGAGACCTGTGATTGAGTATGCAGGCATGGGTGCCGGGAGGGGGGGGGGCAAGGGGGGCGCTTGCCCCCCCTGGATTTCAGGAAAAATAAATTTTAACTGGCGATATGCGTTTATTACATATACATTAATGTATTCGTGAAACCGAAATTCAATTGAAAATTAATATTAATAATATTAATATATTTAATGATCTGATCGGGAGCGGAGTGTTGCTAGTTTGTTTGTTTTTTTGCTATTTCATCAAAGTTAGCGGTGCCGCCTTTGAATTTGGAGGTATTTTAAGTTGGTACTAGCGGCACAAGTGATAATTAGATGAAACTTAGCATGTCGTTTAGAGTTTAGTAAATAGACCCCCAGAACACGGTAGGCCTACAATAATTTATTCTTTATTTAAAAAGAAATTTGTGATTATGTTTGTAGGCTTCTTAGTAATGCATTGAAATTTCGCATTTTCCTTTTTGGGTGTAGTCAATCACGCCCGTTTTCCATTTATTTTATGTTATGTGATATTATTTGTATGATTTATTGAAATAAATAATAATAATGTAACAAGATATCGTTTCTATGATTTGTAGGCTAGTATATTATTAGTCGATGTAGACCTCTAAGAACGTGTTTATGTTTTATATTTTTATTCCACATTGCATTGCAACTGGAGAGAACTGACAAGTTGCAGTTTATGTAAAAAAAAGAAAATATGATCAAAACAGTCACATTCATTATAATTTTATGCAATTAAAATATAGCCTTTATTTTTAAAACGTGTGTTTCATTTTCAACTCATAACTTATTTTAGTAACCGTATAAAAGTTGAGACACAATGTTTTTTTGTTTACTTTCTAGTATCTACTGTACAAAAATTACATAATTTCGGTATCGTATTCAGCCCACTACTTTTTCTAAAACCCACCAAATGCATTCAAAAAACCTGATTTTCAAAAATTTCGCCTGCGGCGCTATTGTTGGGGGGCTCTGCCCCCCAAACCCCCCGTGCTTGCCCAACGAAACTACAAATTGTGGTTGTTGCCCCCCCCTGCTAAAATTCCTGCCGGCGCCCATGTATGCAGGATCTATTTGGGATCCATATAGAGTTGGTGAGTTAAGATGAAATTGAAAAGGTGCAGAAGACGGACAGGTGGGTTATGGGGAAAGGATTGAGATGGAGAGAATTAAAAGATGAGAGAGGACTGGTGAGAAGGGAATATGAACGTTCTGGAGAATTGGTTACAATGATAATAATTTTTCATGATTTTTTTTTTTTTTTTAACAACGCTTATATTTAAATGTACTAAAAAGTAAAAAATAAATTTTCGTCCAACAAATTTTTGCCTTACTCGGAAGATAAAAGCGTTGGGCGCTTACGGTATTGACATAGATTACAGAATTTTGATGTTCATGGAGGGAAAGCGCCCAACGCTTTTATTTTCCGAGTAAGGCAAAAATTTGTTGGCCGAAAATTTATTTTTTACTTTTTAGTACATTTAAATATAAGCGTTGTTTAAAAAAAAAATCATGTAATATTATTTTATACTTTTTAGTCTTAACGAATGTTGTAATCGAATATGTGCTCACTGGACGTGTCCGAATTTCTGCATCTGGTTGGCCCATCCTCACTAGCTGTGACTAATTTCCCATATGAAGCTTTGTTTGATTAAATTAATTATGATGAATTAATTTAACTAGTGAATGTGATAAATTGATTCATGTATTGTCATCAAGAATATACGTCTGTGTGAAAAATTTCAGCTCGATCGGACATTGGGAAGTGGGTGAAATATCTATTATAAGATTCCGTCCGTCCGTCCGTCCGTCCAGACAGACAGACAGACAGACAGACAGAGCTAATAAGCTAATTGGATGAGCGAAGCGAAAGACTTCAATTTCACCGACCCCCCAAAAAATTTAGCTCGGGTGTTTTTTTTTGTTTTTTTTTTGTTTGTTTTTCTGTCTGTTTGTTTGCTCTCTACCGGGCAAACGGCATATGCGATCTTGATGAAAATTTGACAGGACCTTCGAAATCTCTGAACTTAGACTTGCTACGTTTTTGGGTACAATCGAAGAAATATTTCTCATGAATATCGTACTTTTACGATTTTTTTTCGATTTTTAGTGCGATATTTTCGTGACATTTGGGCCGATTCTGACCAAACGGGTGGGGCTACAACGTTAATATTTCACATGGACATTAAGGTAATGGTGATGTATTGCTTTATGAAAGAAAAAGTTGAAAAAGTTAGCCAGAATATAAAGAAATATAGCTTTTAATATAAGTTTTTTGATTTTTTGTGCGATATTTTCGTGCCATTTGGGCCAATTCTGAACAAACGGGTGGGCCTACAACGTTCATATTATACATGGACATTAAGGTTATGGTGATTTAGTACCTTTTGAAAGAAAAAGTTGAAAAAGTTAGCCAGAATTCATAGAAATAAAGCTTTTAATATAAGTTTTTTACGGTAAATAATACCAATTGACAAGAAACAATAGAAACTTGACAACAATCACCTACAATGCGTAGGCAGCAAAACAAAGCACTTGCAAAAGTAAAGATATCCCACGCAAACTAAAAACTTTAAAAAGCTCATCCATCAACGCGGCGGGACTTTAGCGTTTTCCTAGTATAAGCATTGTAATAATAAAATGGCAGACTTTGCAGGAGGAGAGAAGACAGATTAGCAAAATTTTATAGAATTAACAGAGTTTTTGAAAGATGGGATGAAATTGGTAAAGATGTGAGACAAGAAGTTATACCGTTTGGGTAAGAATGATCATAACTGGAAATGTGGAAGGGTTGATAGATTTAATACTGTTGTTGGGTAAACATCCTTTCTGGGTAGAACAGTATAGATTGGAATGGGTTGCAAGGTAAAGTAGTCGGGAGAAAGATTTATATTATAGATTTTAAATAAGTCTAAGGGAGTGTTAAAATGGAGAGAAATTCTGCCACCATGTGAAAACTAAATTGCAGTAATTAAATAACTATTACAACTACCCAATGTTTTAGCTGTTGATATAATAAAGCTTCGGTTAAAACAATGTCTATCAGAGGTTTTTAATCTTTTTTGAATTAGGGCAATATTACTTCCCATCCCACAGCAAATTTGTGATAAGAACCTAAACAGTCTTGGGGAGGAACGCGATCCTTTTTCAGGAACTTTTGTAGGAACGCGTTCCTTTTCTTAGATCAGGAACTTGGAACAAATTTAATGTTTTTTTATAAGTACCTTATGCCGTTGCAATCCCGTCGAATTCCAGTACCTGATATCGTAAACTTCAGTATGAAAAATATCTTGCGACATCTTGTGTTTTCGAAAATAAAGCCACTCTCGTCAGATGGCCTGGGACTCACTTTAATAAATAAAAGTAATGATAAATTAACTCTTAACACATTTATTATCATTTAAATCAGTGATGGTATAAGGAACGTGAAAGGAACTAATCCTTTTGAAGAACGTCTCAGTTCCCTTTTAGGCAGAAGTAACTTAACTTTTCAAAGTTTCTTTTTTGGGGGAACGTACCCAAGACTGCAAATAAAGATAAATTCCATTAGCCCCAGTCCCCACTAATTGGTTTTGTTATGAGGGGATTGGACATACGTGTTAAATTGTTGTTTTAGTCTTAAGAAATTTGTTGTAACAAAATAAAATTATTACGACGGACTAAACCATTACTAACCAATCAGGATATCGGTTTTATCATAACTAAAACAATAACACGATTGTGGAAACTGGGCCTTATAGGGTGAATGCAAATTGACATCATCACAGTCTGATATCACCATTATGAGGTAACATGTCAAACGCCAACTTCAAACCCTACCTGCGCCTTAGCGATCCTAGACCCATTTTATTATCTACAGTTTTGAATATTTTCAAGTATACAATGCTTGTAACATGACAACAGTAACTGAAGTAATTTTAATAAAAAACATTGCAGCTTAGCAACTGAAGCCAATAATAAAATGTGCATTTATTAATATTTTCAAAGCCACGTTCCCCCCTCTGGGTCGGGGGTAGAATTTGGCCCAGAGCATGGCTCTGCTAGTCGTAAAAGGTGATTCAAGAGAAAAAGTCCACCTTGCAAACATCAGGTCGTAAGAAGGGTAGTATTTTACTCCCTGAAACTAGAGACGAGCTCTGACAATCCTCGTCGGGGACCTTGCCCCCTTCCCTTAACGACCGCGACGTGAGAACCCCACTTTCCTCCCCCTACCCGTGGCTGGTTCTGACCAGCATGGGCCACTCCTCCCCATATCCCCTAGGCTAGAGTGGCGCATTATGACCTAACGGTTGATGCACCCATTATGACCTAACGGTTGATGCGTCCTTAATCCAAATAACCAAAACCAAAGCCAGGTTCGTTAAACAATCATAAATTTGACATAAATTTGACATAATGAGTTACATTGCCTTGTAAAACCCATAAAATGTGACAAAAAAGAGAAATACAATTTTAACAGGTGGTGGTACAATCATAAAAATTGCAAGTATTAATAAATAAAAAATGAACCAATTTTAAAACAAAATGTATGTTTGAAAATTGTATAAAAATACGAAGTGTGTATCAATTTTAAAACAAATCCAAAACCAGCAGGTAGAGGAGGAATGTGGAATTAATTAAAAAGTAATACCGGGCCGCGTTAAACATTGCCCCAAAGTTTGTGGATCAAGGACTCAAGTACCTACATCATTTCAGTAAGTAGGTCTACTATACATACAAATGTAGAACACAAATTAAAATACAAAAAAATATTTATTTCAAATTCACTATTCAGTCAAAACATTAATACACTATATAAAGTGTAATAATTTCTAATTTTTTTACTTTGATCTGAAAAATATACATATTTATGAATGCTGCATAAGAAACTTAATTATTTGACCAATCAAAATAAGTTACAGCCATAAACTGTTTGAAGACTAGCAATCTAGGAGACAAGTCAGAAAGAGAGATAGAGAGCTGGTAGTAAATTAAGTTTCAGGTAAATGCTACCAATCAAGGAATAATGTGGTATTACGTAAACAAAAATTATAGCTAAATGGGTAAATACATACTATTAAATACATACTATATTAGGGTATATATAGTGATAACCTAGCTGGCAGACTTTATTTAATCTTTACCCAAATGTAAGTCAATCTTTAATTTAAGAAGACCCTTGGAAAAAAAGTCTTAGATCCAGGTAAATAAAAATAGTAATTGAGTCAAATCATTTTATTCTTTACAACAGTGGTTCCCAACATTTTTCAACTCAAGGCACCCCATTGCTGCATTTAATAATTTTACGGCACCCCCTTCAACCAAGTACTAATTGGTCTGGTAAATAAAATATTGAAAAGGCAGCAATATGATGTCAATAATGTTGATTTTGTTTAGTATACAAATGACGTTTCAATTTGCAAGGATCCATAGCTTGATTTGCTATTTTCCACCACAGACAATGGACTCAGGGCTAGGCCTTTCTTTATCACCGCACCATGTGAATCCCAAGCTAAGTAGCTGTCATACAGTCGTGTTTTCACAGATTAATAGCATCGCTGCTCGCGCTTTTAATTTATTTATCCAATAGTTTTGAATGTTTGTTTTCATGTCACTTCAGTCAATTCACTATCGCCCAATTTAGGGGGTAACAGCTAGCATAGGAATCGAGATCAGTATCGTTGCTGCGTTATTACTTAACATCCATTTTTCAATTGGGACCGTTTTGAATAAAAACTGTTGAATTAGTCGAAAAAGCATATTTATTTTTCTTAGTGTAAATTAATTATTTACCTTTTTTTTTTTAAAATAATTTCATAAAATAATTGTTTTTACTTAAATGTACTAGGATTTCACGGCAACCTGGTTGGGAACCACTGCTTTAAAACATTGAATAAAAAAATACTGAAATTAAAATTAACTAAACACTAAAATTAAACAACAAAAGAAAATCGTTAACATAATGGAACATTACCAAATCACGTACAAAAGTAACATTAGTTCTCCTAGTAGTACAATACAATCAATATTGACATATTTTTGTATTTGAAGACTCAAGGAAAATAATATGTACGCGCTCATGGTATTGGAAGGTTACCTTGAAGTTTACACACAATAGGCCTACAATGAGGGTAACAAACCGACTGGTATGGCCACCTTTTCATGACTCGTTAACGTCAAGACAGCCTACTAAACATTTGCTGCAGGTAGGCCTGGTGGCAGCCCTTCAGGCTGGACTTTATGTTTTCTTTGCTTTCCCAACCTCCCTTCTCCAATCTATTCAGTACCGGTATGCAGTCATTAAAACTGATAAAATATATGCCATTAGGATTCTCTTAGTATTTTCATCCTCAATGCAAAACTTAACAGTGAACAGATGACTGATTGATGTGTGATTTACTAATGAGACTTTGGCACTAAAAATGTTCTTGCATACAATGATCTTGGTATTCCCTTTGAGTGTTAAACTCCAAAGTACATATTGCACATTTAATCTTCTCTACGTGAGTCAATTCATGCTCTTTGACATCTTTCAAAGATTTTAAATACGTACTACAAATTTCACAAAAATATGTGGTATGATTTTCTAAGATGTGCTTGTCAAGTTGGCGATTGGTCATGAAAGCATGCCCGCATGTGTCGCATTTAAACTTCTTATGTGCCTTGAGATGCCTTTCGTGCAACCGGCCCGACTTGAACTGGCGACCGCATAGGTGACATCTCCACTTCAAATGAACACTCCATCGATGATTAGCCAGGTCGGCACGGGTTCCAAATGTTTCAGCACAGAACGGGCATTTAATTGCCGAATGCATAGATTCATGTTCAATTAATTCCACGCTTGTTTTAAGCTGTATGTTACAAACCTTGCAATAATTTATCAATTGATGTGTCTTTTGGTGTTCCGTCAAGGACTCTTGTGATTCTCGAATAGCTGAACAGGTGTAACACTTATATTGGTCTTCGTGCGATTTTGAATGAACTTCAAAATCTTTCTTTGTATCCAGTTTTAGTCCACACAAAAAACACAGAAATAAATTGTCTTCAAGTATCTCTGTTGAGTTATGAGCAAATCTGTGGGATACATGGTCACCCTGTGGCATCGTTTCTGTCTCAGATAAATTGTAGGATGCGAGGTTGACTTGTGAATTGGTTGTTTTGACACATAAATTGCTACTCCCAGATTCAAGTTTGTCAACATGTTCCATTCTATAGTGTGTCAACAGTGCTTCTTCATTGACACACACAAGATCGCAATCCTCACATGTAACATGAATACTACTTTGGTGTGTACGAAGTGTGGTTAATGTAGCAAATATCATACCACAAATGCAAATATAATTCGTAATAACAGAACGTTCTTTCCCTTTATGAAGTGGAACAAAGTCTTTACTTGTATCATGCATATCACAATGTTTTTGATAGTCATCTTTTGTAGTATATTGTTTGTTGCATTTTCGGCACCTCCACTTCAAATGTGCAACCCAACGGTGGTTGAACAATGCCGCAGCTGTACTAAAATTCACAGGACATGTAGCACACTTAAATAATTGTTTTTTAATATGCTTCTTGATAACGTTTCTGAGAGAAAATATTATTTTACAATAATTGCATGGAAACATTTCATGGCCATTTGTAGTAAATGACTTTTCCAGACAACTCGAACAATATTTGCAAAAATACTTTATGACGTGCCAGTTGTTGTGATCTTGAAGACGGTCTTCAGAGTCAAACACTAAACGGCACATTGTGCATGCCATAATCTGATGTTTTCTAGAATGCACCTGAAGGTCGTGTTTACTATTAAGCTTTTCATTGCATATTGTGCACAGGTATATCAAAGGAGTGACATCTGCATTTTGTGGTGTATTTAACATTGGCTCATTACTGAGCATTGGTTCGTGGGTTGGTTTTTCAGCGATGGGCGACAAATTCATAATAGGTTGGTTGTCGTCGACTGTAAGGCGGATTTCCGAGTTGGACGTTAATTGATACACTGTGGGCACCTGAACTTCATGTTTTTTATAATGCACCTTAAGGTTGTCTTTACCATCAAGCTCTTCATTGCATATTGTGCATTGGTGTATCAAAGGAGTGACATCTGCATTTTGTGGTGTATTTAACATTGCCTCTTTAATGAGCATTGGTTCATGGGTTGGTTTTTCAGCGATGGGCGACAAATTCATAATAGGTTGGTTGTCGTTGACTTTATGGCGGACTTCCGAGTTGGACGTTAATTGATACACTGTGGACGCCTGAACTTCATGTTTTTTATAATGCACCTGAAGGTTATCTTTACTATCAAGCTCTTCATTGCATATTGTGCATTGGTGCATCAAAGAGGTGTCATCTGCATTTTGTGGTGTATTTAACATTGCCTCATTACTGAGCATTGGTTCGTGGGCTGGTTTTTCAGCGATGGGCGACAAATTCATAATAGATTGGTTGTCGTCGACTTTATGGCGGACTTCCGAGTAAGATGTTAATTGATACACTGTGGGCGCCTGAACATCATGTATTTTATAATGCACCTGAAGGTTGTCTTTACTATCAAGCTCTTCATTGCATATTGTGCATTGGTGTATCAAAGAGGTGTCATCTGCATTTTGTGGCGTATTTAAGGTTACCTCATTATTGAGCATTGGTTCATGAGCTGGTATTTCAGCGCTGGCCGACAAATTAATAGTGTGCCAGTTGTTGTGGACTTGTAAGTCAACCTCCGAGTCAAACGTTAATTGACACATTGTGCACACCAGTGCGTCATGTTTTTTAAGATGTACCTGTAGGTCTTCTTTAGTATTAAGCTCTTCATTGCATATTGTGCATTTGTGTCTCATCTCCGAGGTATCATCTACGTTGTGTGGAGTATTTAACCTTCCCTCATTGGCTTTGAGAACTGGATCGAGAACTGATATTTCAGCGCTGGGCGGAATCGACATCCCAACGAATGTGTTCCAGAAGTTTCGCAACAAACTCTCCCCAAGTCTAGGCAAAGGTTTCCGTAAGATTGTGGGTTTTGGTCGATGCACGCTTGCATTTTTGTATAGTGCTACCGGCACTGGCACTTCAAGACCTGCACGTGGAGTTTCTTTGTGTGGCATTTCCATTCCAACAGTGGCAAATGCCGCATCGCAGTGAACAGTTGGTGTTTCAAGATCAGCTAGCACAGATCCACGTGCAGGTTCAAGATTTGCACCAGTATCAGCTGGGCTCACTGATATTTCCACATCTTTAGAGAATGAAGTTTCTTTGACAATATCATTCGTTGTAGAGACATTTACTATTTCTATATCAGAGTCTACAGATTTAAATTGTTGAGTTGCCATTTTTTCACTAACTATATTTTCAACATTTCTACTTGATGAAACACACACTGGTATTTCCACACCCATATGTTGTGTATCAAGCCGTTTTGCAATAGACCTACTAGAATTTCTAGAAGATTTGTTGATCAGCATTTCGCAAGCGGTTCTTAAGGATTCAAGCATTGGTATTACTGGATCCGAGTGTGTTGATTCATAGACTAATTCTATATCAGTATCCACAGATTTGTCATGCATTTCACAATCAACATTTCTATTTTCCAACATTGCAATTTCCTGATCTACCAGTTGAGTCGATTCAGAGACCAATTCAACATTAGTGTGCATAGATTTGCCCACTGGTCTTTCTGGATGTGTAGTTCCAGTCTCGGGCAATGATATTTCAAGATCTGAATGATTCGATTCATTTACCGGCACAAATTCGATATCAGTGTTAGGCCTAATACTTTCACGTGGCTCTGATATTTCCACATCGGACGTTTCGTCTATAACCAAAATTTCAAGATCTTTCTCCGTTGTTTCATACACAATATCAATGTCCGTTTGCATGGTTTTGTTTGTTGGTGATGAACGATCCCTATTTGTAGTTTCATGCACCAGAATTTCAACATCGCTGCTGTTAGATGTACGCACGGGCACTTCTATAATAGAACAATCACTATTATTATCTTTGATATTGAGGTGCCTTCCACTTTGCTTATGCATCGCTTCGTGTCTTTCATAATCGGCTTTACTTCTCAGTGTCTTCGTGCAATACGAACATTGGAACGATGAATGATACCGCTTGTAGTGAGTTTCAAAATCCTTTTCCGTTGTAAAACAATCCCTACAAGTTTGGCATTCTACCACAAGCATGGCACAATTTGTTAGACATCGATGTTTAAAATTCACAATGTCATTGAAACTCTCATTGCAATTTAAGCACCTTAAAGGTGAGTGCTCTATGCTGTGCTTTTTAAGACCCCGAAGGAAGCTAAATCTAGAATCGCAAACATCACACACGTACTTTAAGAAGCCATGAATGGAGACAATTTCTGCTTCTTTTGTATGACTCGAAGACTGCTTTTTGCTTTCAAAACTTTCATTACCAGTACTACTAACCCACTTGCAACCTTTATTAGTTTGTTTGTGCTTTTCAATATTTCTTTTAGAGTGATGTCTTGCTTTACCGAATATTTTGCAGATGTGCCTCGAAAGCTCTCTTCTACTTTTAAACCTGTTTCTGCAAACCTTGCACTTGTAGGTTTTGTGCGTTTGTTGGTGCTTCAAAGAACTTTGGCATTTGTGATTTGAAAGCTCATTTTCAGTTTCAAAACTTTTCATACAGACCACACACTTGTGGGCATTGTGTGTTTGTGTGTGGTTTATGAGAATTCCTTCAGAGCTATTTCCAGAATCACAGATATTTTTACAGACGTGATTCAACAAATCTTCTTCAGATTCAAAACTGTTATTGCAAGGCTTGCACTTGTATGCAATATGTGCTTGTTTGTCACATGTTGTTTGAGATTTGTTAATATTTTTATAATATTTTTGAGGGATTTTCTCATATACAACATTATTGCATTCGTGATTCGAAAGATCATTTCTATATTCAAAACCTTCATTGCAAAACATGCACTTGTAAGCATTTGTTTGTTTGTCATATTCAAGAATTCCTTTTCTACAATTGTGCCGTAAAAGATCTGATTTATGATCAAAACCTTCATTGCAAAACTTGCACTTGTGAGCATTGTGTAGTTGTATGTGCTTCTCAAGATTATACTTGGAATGGAGTCTTGCATTACAAATGAAACACACAAATTTTAAATGACGAACAAGATTATGGTAATATAAATCGCTCCTATTCGTGAACTTTGCTTTACAAATTCCACACTGGTTTAATCTCGTGTGAGCTAGTCTTCTGTGATTAAGTAACTCTCTCTTCAAACTAAACTTCATTACACAAATTTTGCATCCATACTTCAAGTGTTTTTGAAGACGATGAGCCACAGCTTCCTCAAGAGTATCAAAGCTAGCTGAACATATTGAACACGTAGTCGGGTGCCTTTTTGAATAGTGCCTCGACAAATCTGGCTTCGACTTGTGTAATGAATAGCAAACCTTACACGTATGCTCTTGTCCATGACCAAGAAAGAGGTGCTTATCGAGTCTGACCAACGATGTGAACGACTCTTTGCATATTATGCAAACAAACAAATGAGAATTCTTGTGGCGGTTCATGTCTTCATGGCTTTTAAATTTTTCCCCACAGGTTGCACATTTGTATAAGTGTGTGGCTTGAACATGAGTATTAAATTCTTTCACATTTGAAAACTCCATATCACAAGTATCACAATTACGAGTTTCATCTACAGTAGGGTGATAATGCTGTGAGTAGTGATGTAAAGACAACTTGTCTTGAGACTCGAAGAGCGATTGGCAAATTGCACATCGCACCGAAGCCTCAATCTCTTCATCATGATGCAAAAGTGGGTCTTCCTCCACTTTCAAAGATGCTGGACAACTTAGCGAAAAACTAAGATCTCTTGGTAGCTCTATATCAGGATTTTCAAAGACAACATCTTCTTCTTCTTCCTCTTGTTGCTCTTCTATTTTTACCTCCGATGAAGACATCAAGCGAAAGTCTTCACCGTCTTCTGGCTTGCTCCTGATGCCTGAGAGGGATAGAGAAGGAAAAAAGTTCGACATACTTTTCTCCTTTGGACTCGAAACAAAGCACTCGTTCCTGATGCTCTCCTAGAAAAAAGGAAGTAAGCTGGCGATTGAAGAGGGCAATTCCCGGCCAGAATTAAGCATAAATCATAGCTCATAGAAAAAAGTCTTATTGACAAATGTATAGAGCCAGAAGAGAGAAGACTCAAGCAAACTCTGAATTTTAAAGCTAGATCTAGGCTCCTGCTATTCAATTTTCAGTACCTTTCAATGCATAGATCTAAGCTAAGGCTAATAAAGAACCTTCTGTAAAGGATAAGATAATGCACTCTTATCTTTTATCGTTAATCAGTCAGACCTTTTTTGCCAGAGTATGTTTTTAGTCAAATCAAATAACATGGCCAAGGTAGGGAGAACATGCAGTGGGAAGTGCCTTCTAAAGCCAAAAGAGACTGAACATCCAAGTACCGGCCCATAGAATATGACATGAACCTTACCAGTACTGGTGGCAGTAGGGTAGGTGTAGGGATGTAGGTATGTAGGGGCTAACACAAAATAGTGAACAGAAGTTTAAGTTTTCTCTGTTCAGTGTTCTAGTAAAATAAAATTTTAATTTTAATTTACTAATTGTAAAGGCATCTAGCCTAGCCAAATTGTATTTTGTAATTTTTACCAGTACCGGAACATAGGCCTAATGCAGCTCATTCCATAATTTAGATGCAAAAGGTCATGAGTTTAGTTAAGTTTAGTTAAACATGAATTTTATTTATTTTATTTAGGTAGGGTCTACTACAGGGGGGTGAGACTCGACGCAAAATCCACGTGGTTTGGTTGATTTCCGTGCTGTATTCCGACAATCGGTAGACTCAACACATCTTTCGATTCCGTCTGCTATTTAGCTGTCGGAAACACTTCCGACAGTCGTAAATTTGTAAACAACAAAATCCTCCATTTTTATTTTGATGACATAGCATCATATTTTGCTTAAATACCGGAATATTTCGTGATTTGTTGGTCCACAGTACACTTGCTTGACTCTTTATAAGTTGTTTATTGTTGCACAATACTTTGTTTCCATTATTGTTTACTATAAACATAGTAATTAACAAACATACCTTAAATTTGACGTTGTTTGCGTACACAAGATAAAAAAACAACACACGGCTGCACAAAAACTCACTGCCTTATAAATATGCGGCTGGCTAGTTTCTTCTTACATAATCATGGCGGTGGATTTTATAACGAAGCTTCCGATTGGCTAAACAATGGTAAAATCCTTGCCACAGACGCAAGTCACGGAATGATTCCGAAAATCGGAAACGAAACTCGAGTCTACCAAATGTCGGAATTGATTCTTTATGGACGGAATCAGATTATTCAAAACCACGCGGAAGTCGAGGCCAGTCGAGTCTCACCCCCCAGGGTTGCCACCAAGTAATTATTTTTATCCTTGGGAGATACTTTAAAAATCCTGAGAAATCCTTGAAAATAGGTACTATTTAGTATTTTGCGTATTATTACTTGAAGGAATTATCAACATTTTCAGGATTCTATACAATAATACGTTATGCCAGATTGATTTTTGAGAATTTAACTAACATTACATGCGAGCATGGGCCTTAGAATCAGAATTTTCTTAGAATTTGAGACGTTTTAGTTTTCGCCACCGTGTCTACACTCACTGGGTTTATTATTGGATGAGCAAAGCGAAGACTTCAATTTCACTGACCCCCAAAAAATTTAGCTCGGGTGTTTTTTGTTTGTTTTTTTTTGTTTGTTTTTCTGTCTGTTTGTTAACTCTCTACCAGGCAAACGGCATATCCGATCTTGATGAAAATTGGAGGGGACCTTCGAAATCTCTAAACTTAGAGGTGTATTGTTTTTAGGTACAATCGAAGAAATATTTCTCATGAATATCATACTTTTACGATTTTTTTTTATTTTTAGTGCAATATTTTCGTGACATTTGGGTCGATTCTGACCAAACGGGTGGGGCTACAACGTTCATATTATACATGGACATTAAGGTTATGGTGATGTAGGTAGTACCTTTTGAAAGAAAAAGTTGAAAAAGTTAGCCAGAATCCATAGAAATAAAGCATTTAATATAAGTTTTTTACGGTAAATAATAACAACAAGTAACAATAGAAACTTGACAACAATCACCTACAATGCATAGGCAGCAAAACAAAGCACTTGCAAAAGTTAAGATATCTCATGCAAAAAAAACTTAAAAAAAGCTCATCCATCAACGCGACTAAAAAAAGCGTTTGCGAAGATTCCTAGTTACTATAGCCCGGTGCTACTGATGTTTTTATTACACACTGTTGTCCGCTTTTTAGGCTGTATTAAAAAATGTATTGTTTTGTGTATTTTTAACTATGGTTATTGGTTAGATATCCTAAGGTTTTACCAAAAATCCTGGAATCCTTTTGACACCTTAAAAAATAAAAATCCTTGAAAAAGGATCAAATCCTTGAAAATGGCAACCCTGGTCTACTATAGGCCTATGTGTCTATTTTCCAGAACAATTTATCATGTTTAAACAAACAGGGTGATGTAGGGTTTGAGAGCTAGTTTAACGGCTTTGTTCTCATCGATGTCTGCTCGGCAGTCTGGGTTGGTGGAGGAACCTATAAGACCGTCAAGGTTACACCGTCTTTTCAGATGGGACGTAAAGCCGTTGGTTCCCATGGTACTATTCAAAAGGAGTAGGCTACGTGCCGGTACCGGGTTTCCCCTCCTCCCTTCTCTATTAAATTTGCACTAGGGGATTACATATCCATTTCAAAATACGTACTACGTATATTTTAACCTTTAAAACCAACTTTGAAATACTGTAGTACGATAAACAAGTACGATTTACAAGAAACCTAGGCCTGCCTTACGCTACGTGGTATTCGAACCCTCATCCTTGCAGAGCCATATGCTTCGGGCTTATCGTATGTGCCACCGTGGACGGCTTCAAGTTCGTAGGTCTAGTCTAAATTAAATAATATTTTGAATAGGGTGATTGTCCACACCCAAATTTTAGCTTAACATGAAAATGTCATGCTACACCATGAGCACTTAGGCCTATATAGCATAAGGCCCATATATGCGCTAAGACCTAAAAAATTATGCATTCCTTCCCGTTTCCTAAATCTAAACTGTGTCGCAAATTTGTGTCCAGGAATTATGGTGAAGGTCCATACCCATAGGCCTACTACTCCTACAGTAAACTCCATGATCAACTTACCGGAACAGGACTCCATTCGATTGCAGAGTCATTTGAATCGATCGATCTACGCAGCGAATCTGTGTAGTGATAGAAAAGTGGTTCTTCTTTCACATCAATCTCGTCAAATGTCTCCATTTCTTCGCAGGACTCGTTACTTCCATCATCCATCTCAGGTGACGGGGAGAAGTGTCTTCCTGGCATAAACGTAGGTCCTAGGTTAAACAAAACATAGTTATTATTACTATAAGTGCTACACAACTAGGCCTACTAGATAATTTGGTAAATCTCTGGCTATTGACACAAATAGCTTAATTGGCAAGAGTAGGCTTATTGGTCAATTGACAATTGCAGTGCTACTGCTATTAGAACTAGACATTACTACTTACTAGTACTTTTTTTTTTTTTTTTTACTACCATAGGCCTATTTCCTTTCCGGAAATTTTCCCAAAAATAATCTGGAAATTTTACATCACTAGACATTACTATTTTGATTTGCCTTTCTGCCTAAAACATTTGGGTCACCGGCAATTATTAATTTCAATTAGGCTAGGCATCTAGACATTGTAGATTATCAAAAGTAGAATTGAATGGTAATCCTAGGGTATGGTACCTACTTTAAATAACATAGGCTATGATCACTAGATTAGGGCCTGAACATGTCAGGTAACAAATATTTCTTTCAAGGCTATTGATTTCGAGGTAGCGGTAACGTGAAAATGGCGTTTTGTGAATAGATGCTATAAAGCGCTATTTTTTCACTTAAAACTAGGCCTACATGGTTTTCCAGTTGTATTTTATTTAATTTTACTTGGTAGACTTGCCCTACCCTATAATTTGTTACACATTTTTATTCAGTTGATATTAATTCAACCTTAATGACATAATTTCAAAAATAAAAATATGTTAAAACTTCATGTTACACTTGAGTTTTTGAAAGTGTCCAGAAAATAGATGCAACAAAATGCTATAAAATGACACTTGAAAACGCTACATATATGCTACCTCTAGATGGTAGGCCCTATAACAAATAAATCGGCCCTAGACCTAGTCGACCTACATACCGGTAGATAGGGGTATCGTATGGATATGGAACCCAGTTCAGCAAGTACCTGGTTGGTGACTGCTGAGATACATGGAATAGGCCTAGCCTACATAAAATTGATAAATAGACAATAAACACAAAAATAAGACAAAACGGTTTTGGCCAAACAGGGTCTTATTCAGTTCACTGTTGCCATGCATTTTTCATGTCTTAATGTCTAGAGATGTGAGTCGAGAATATTCTCCGAGCATGAGAATATTCTCTGAAAGATTATGCTTGAGCATTTTACATCACTACTTATGTCTACTTTTACATGATGATAAGATAGGAGAGGCCAAACGGCTAGAAATGTGGCCCTACAAAAATGGCCTTGTTTTGTGACTTTTGTCATTTAACAGTTTTGACATTTTTTTGTGTATTTTATGTAGGAGGGGAGGCCTATTTATTTGTTTCTGTCATCATCTACGAGATCCCTGCAGTCACCGACTAGGTAAGCTGTAGGGTTCCCTTCTTAGCACATCTACTTTTAAAAACGTGTACAAGATCTCCGCACATACCGACTAAGCAGGTAAGGTAAGCTGTTGCATTCCGTATCCATAGGCCTATGCCTATCTAAGCATTGCATTGGAGGCTAGGTAGGATATTCACTGTTGTCCAGAAATGTCACCTACCTTCTGACTTCGAACTTAGTGGACCACTGAGCGGGTAGAAGCAGATACAATCTCATTTATATGGCAGCATTGGAGCAGCAAAGGAGAGAAGAAACGTACAAACACAAACGACTGTAACAAACAACAAACAACAAACTGTAAAAATGAAAATAAAATGTAATAGGGAGGGCCTATATGGCCAATGTTTAAAGTTTACACTTTGCTTGAGTGAAGATGGTCAGATTCTCAATTGCAGTAGGAGGGGACTACCTAGGCCTACTTTCGTAGGCCTACTTTTGTCTGTAACATTAACGGGATGTTAATAATGGATGGTCTTTAAAGGTTGATGCTCAATTGCCTGGGAAAGATAATGAGAAGGAAGTTGTGACGTGGGTTTTCCGGAAATATTCAATTTGGAAAATTCCCATGAATAATTTTCCGCAAAAAATATTTTTCATGATTCCCTCCATAATAGGCTAGGTAGGGCCTATCCATCAATCATTCATTCATAAAAAGAATGCAATTTATTCATTTCATGCACATGGCGGCAGCTTCTGCCTAATAGAATGGTGTCAAACTATGTACGGTACGACCTAACTGTTGTTGTAGGCCTACTTGAACCTACAGACTACTATCTAGCACTGACAAGTGACAACAGCTGACGCTTGGAAATTGAGATTTTTTCAGCACACTTCTCGTGTTATAATTTTTAGTAACGTTCCCGTTCCGGACGTTACCTGGAAAAAAGTGATAAGATTGTGGGCCGGGACGATGAATAATGTCTGGAGGATCTGGTTAAGTGGTCGTGTATCTGGAAGTAGTATTGTGTAGGCCTAAAGATGGAAGGGTTTAGGTTAAGTGAACAAAGTTGCAGCAGTCTGTATTAGAAGACCAGTGAGCGTTTGAGCTCCTACCTGTTTGAAGAGGTTAGGCCTACGGCAAGAGTGTCTTGTCTTGAGACTCGCAACAAAATGCGTAGGCAATGGCTTTCTTTTGAGCATGGAAATTCTTTTGGCCTGTGGTGAGACACCCCAAACAGAAGATGGCCGCATGCTAGGTGGGAGTGGACTGTGGATGTGGGCAAAGTACGTATAGGCTTACCATTTTCAGGATTCTTGTGTAACTATGGTAATTATGACAATTTTCTAAGCATGTAGGCACACTGAACTAAGGCACTGAACACTGAGCCATTGAGGACGTTGGTTGATATTTTGTCTATATGAGGAGATTGATAGAGTTGGAACGAGTGATACGTTTACTCAGCAACAGTAAGCAAGGGCTTGATAGGGGTAGGCCATGTTGTGGGGAGTATGGAAAGTCGTCGTAGTGCAACCGACGTAATTTTCCTCTACAAACTTCTCCATAACTTCATCGACACGGACCTACTTCAAGACATAAACTTTCACATCCCTTCACAATTTAGGCCTACAAGAAATTACATCCCCTTTTAAATTCCATGTGCTTGTATTGAATTGATGTTTTTAAATTTTCCCTCATTAGGCCTAACCAAATTCAAGACACCTAGGCCTACCTACAACAAATTATTAGCAATAAAACAGAAATTGGTGAACCACATGAAACTTAAATTATTTAAAGCAAAGCTCTGTTTATGCCAGATTACCTTGGGCCATAGGTCTACATGCCCCACATTGGCCTTCCTGCCTCATGGGTGGGTAAAGCATCGTTCACAACTAGTTCTAAGGCGTAAGGTCTAATATTTTGTAATTTATTGCTGAGTAGGCCTATGTATTTTGATTAGAACGTTGACAACTCGTCCTACGTCGCAAGGCGCAAGGTTTATGTCGTAACAAATTGCCCAAAATCCAATTCTTACAACAGGTTTCTTACGACGAGCCAAACACGAACAAAAAACTTCCCACTCCTTCTACTCGAGTCAAAGGCGGTGCTTCGAAATACGAATGCCTGCACAATGAAAATTCGCATGTTTGTTGTAAACGCCTTGCATTTCTGGTACGGTACCCTACTTTTATTGTCGGTATGGACAATTTTTTAACATTGTGATGTTAGGGTAAAAAGGTTGGGGGGGGGGGAGGGGGGGGGGGGGGGAAGCGCGTATGTTTTAATAATAATAATAATAAAAATAATAATAGCCTAATGTAAAACATACACGCTTCGCCCCCCCCCCCCCCAACCTACTTTTCCCCTAATGTCCATATCAATGATAAAAGGGTAGGCCTACTCTTTTGGTTGGTATGGACAGTTTTTTTTATGTGTACCTACAAAACCTTTAACGTCGCTATTTTAAATCTAAAGTTCCTACAAAACCTTTAACGTCGCTATTTTAAATCTAAAGTATCTAGGCCTACTGATCAAAAACTGTCCATACCAACCGAAAGAGTTCCGATAAAAGTAGGCCCTACCACATTTCTTATTTCGATAATTATGAACAATTCCGTATTATTGTCAGACTGAGTTGAAAAATAACTTTCAAAAAGGCTTTACTAAGCATCCCTAGTCGATAGGCCTATAGGCTATTAACGTTTCACAAACGGCGCTTACCTTGGAAATGTGTAAAAAGTGCGTTAAAAATTGTTAAAAACAGTACCCACCTTCTAGGCTGTCTATTGGGCAATAAAGTTAAACATAGATGGCAGTCGTGTCGTTTCAAAATCCTCACGAAAATAGTTCCCGCCTAAACCACCAGAGGGCATGTCGTCTTGTTTTGTTCCCCAATAGGCCAAGCCAAGGCCTATGGTGGTGTACTTTCGTTAGGTTAGCCGAACTTTCCGCCTAGTTGTAGTACGCCGCGCTAGTTCTAGGATATAATCGATAAGAGCACACCCGAAATCCTTTTCGTTAAAAACGAGGTTGGGGTTACTTGTTGTTGCGCCGGTCAGAAATTGCATTTAATGATGTTTTAGGTGTGTTTTTACTTTTTTTCCCCCACGTTTTGACATAATACGGAATTGTTCATAATTACCCTTATTTCTTACACCATGCAACTTAGACCTTGCACCTTAGAACTAGTTGTGAATGATGCTTAACAAGGAAGTAGGCCTAGCCTAGGCCTGGCCTAGGTAGGCCTTAGGCCTAGTAGGCCCTAGCCTAGGCCTAGGGCCTAGGGCCTAGGCCTAGGCCTAAGGCCTACCCTATTCTCAAGCATAATATTATATTTTATAGCTTCCTATATTCTTATATTACTTCGATATCAACACAATTATGTGTTTTGTATAGGATAATCGAATAAATTTCAGTTGTCTGATGAATTACCTTGATAAACCCTTGTCCTTGTAACATTTCAGATTCACATGTGAAAACACTCTTGCGTTACCTCCAAATTAATATGGACGCGTGCCGTGACACGCGCTGTCACCAACACAACATACATAACACTTTGGCGCTAATGAAATCTAAGCATAGGAATTGGGCATCTTTAATAAACAGTTTCAGATTTTCACGTTGGCAACAACACACAGCTTTTGATCACGTGCTTCCGATGTCAAATATTACGCACTGCCACCTACGCATTGGAGAGTCAAGGTCCGCTTGATCTCCGCTCTTGCGGAGGTTCGTCTAACTCACCAAGGTAGGTCGTCGCAAGGTGGATTTAGAAGCCATTGTGGAGCCAAATATCCAGCGCTGTGACAGGTGAACCATGTTAAACATGCCGTACTACAGACTATGTTACTAGTTTTCACCAGCAAACCATGGAGGGTGTGCAGCTGTTAAGTTCTAGACATTCTTGAAATGGAACTAGAATGTTTAGATTTCCGAAATCTCCTCGCAGAAAAGCCAAATGACTACAAAACTCGAGGCGAGATCAGTGGGCGGACTGGGCGCCAACGTTTAAATTCAAATGTAGTAGGCCTACCCATTTTAGAGAAAGTACCCTACTATCAACATAAATGTAGGTGTTCATATAGTTTCTGATTTAAACTGGGAACCCATTATTAAAGAGTATGATACAAATTTTATGTTTCTAAATAAATACTAGGTTTACTTTCAAAGGCCCAAACGTAGCTTATAGTGCCCAATTGTTCAATTTATATTGCTATAATATGAAATATCAGTGGCATGTACAATAATTTAATTAAGGGCTGTACTGGTATTTAAAACAACATTTTTAACAATGCTTAGTTATTCATGGTGGTATATGCCACTGTAATAAATCTTAAATTAATAAAATTTGGATTAAAATCATTTTGGTATTATTTCCCCTCTTTTTCTCAGGTCTTCTACAATTGGTACCCTACATATCTCGGTCAGTGTCGTATTTAGGCCTAGGCAACCTAGGCAGCTGCCTAGGGCGGCAAAGTTTAGGGGGGGCGGCTTTTCGCCATTTTACTTAGGTAGGGCAAATTTCGTAAATTTTTCACAGAACTGAAAATTACAAAATTAAAATACTTTTTGCATGAAAATAAGTTAGTAAGAATTTTCTCGGCAGTATTATGTAATTTTATATTTTAAAGCGTGTTTTGGAGCTTTTAAAAGTAAAAATTTGCAAAAAATTCACCTGCCAGTCCTTCGCACGGCTTGACATTAGTCTTTTTTTTATCCCGATCCCGTACTAGTTTTGTTAGGGGTTCGTAAATTAAGAATCTTGCTGCTGCAGCTCCTGAGACAGACAAACTTTGTTGCAGAGAAGGTGCGACTTGTCCAGTGATAGGTCTCTAAAGAAAATTAAAAGTGAAAACTGTAACCTAAACTTTATTTAAGTTGTATTAAGTTGGGGGGGGGGGGGGGGGCGTCGGCAAAATTTAATTGCCTAGAGGCGGTTCACTACCTAAACACGGCCCTGATCAGGGTTGTAAAAAATCCGTTTTTTTTATAGAAATAGCCCAGCCCAGGGGGGGTTTAATCGAGAAAAAAAACGGGTTTATGTGGGTTTAATTTTTTTAAATTCATATTATTTTTATAGCTCAAATATGAAGTGAAATATTCCACACAGCCTATTAGAATTTACCCATTATCCTACTCCAAGCCAAGAAGGTTCAAGGCTAAGTAGGTATATCAAAATGAACTTATGAAAATTCGAAGTTTGGTCAAGTAGTATGATTAAATTAAAATTTCATCAACAAGTAGTCCATATTATTTATATTTCTAAGTAATATAGGCCTACGCCTACCTATGTCTTTTACCTAGATCCAAAATCATACCTTGTTTCCTTGATTCCTAACTCTAATTGGAGAATATTCCTGAAAAAACAGCCCTGGGATCCATCGTAACAACCCTGGTACATATTGAATAATAATCTCTCTCCTTGCAAATTAGATGTTAAGTTTGACAATGAATACATGTTTATTTTAAATTTAATGTCATATAATATTTAGAGTTTATTTAAATTTAAATGAATGCGTTCCTATATAATAATTGCTTAATTTTAACGACAAAATTATCACTGATTCACTTTTTGATTCAACCATATGTTCACTTCTTACACTGTTTTTTATGTATTTAGTTTGCATATTATTCTGTGAGAAAGTTTTGATAATTTTTCAAAAAAATTATATAATGTAATAATAATAATAATAATAATAATAATAATAATAATAATAATAATAATAAAAAAAAAAAAACAATTATATGATCGCTTGTCTTTGGCATATGCAATGCATATGAGTGATCCATGGCGCTCGTAGACCGTGCATTGTGTTTGAATTCGCGCCAAAATTGCTCTAGCCGGGAGACAACATGGCCGCTCCATTAGAAACGTGATTGGAACGGACTGCGATGACCTAACCTTCTAGGTTCGTCGGTACGCCGACTCTCCGCTAGGAGAATCAAGCAGACCTTGTGGAGAGTGGGACAACCGTAGAGAAAGCAGTGCTTTTTAAAGAAACCCGCCACTTTTTAAAAGATGACCGCATATTATGTTATAATGTGTAGACCTATTTGTTATTGTCAATATTATTAATTATTATTATATTTCAGTCCAACTGTGTGGGCTGTCCGCTGAAATATAATAATAGTTAAGACGGAATAGGACACATTTGGCTGTTGGCACATAATGGCCTAGCTATTCATCCGGCATGTCTGAAACTTTACATCTTATAATACATGGACAGCCCTCGAGTCGCAGATTATCAATCATTTATGTTTAGCATGTCCTATATCCTCTTAAAAGTTAAAACTAAAAAATTACAATGCCAAGACTAGGTAGAAAAATAACTAAATGACCCGACCTATTAATTGTATATTTAATAATTATTATTGTGTAATTTTTTTAGATTTGGACAACCAGATAACATGTTTTGTTTAAAAAATATTGGACAATGATTAATTTATTATATTATTATGTTGCTTGAATAGATATTTCATTATCTTGTGAATTTAACGATGGTCGCTCTAAAATGGTTTCATGAGCTTCCTGCAAGGTTAAATAATGGCGCTTAGTATAATATGGATCTCCCATATTCTATGATACTGTTACTATCACTTTCTTCAGGGACCTTGGTTTCTCATCGCCAATGATATTGCCTCAAATACTAATTTTAATTTTACTTGACTGATTTAAAAAAAATAGTAAATGTGCCTTTAGGCAAACATTGATACATGGTTACATTATATTAGGTCGTTGATTTAATGAGGCTTTAATTGGTATTATTCATAGGAATGCAAACGATAATCGATGTTATCGATCGATAATAATTAACCAAAATTCACTATCAATTATCAAAATATAAAATAATTGGTCAATAGTGGCTCGAACCAAACTCTAAAGATGGAGATTATCTCACCTTGTGCTATGCACTGGCTGGGCTGATGGGCTGTCACACTCGAGATTTATGTTTGAAGATAACGGAAGCCAAACCATGACATCGAAGACAGTGAAACGGAACGAGATTGTATTGTTTTGACTTACACTTGCCACACTTGAGGTTCCACTTACAGGCTAGAACAGGCTTTGTTGGTGATATCGATTGGGGTCCAAGAAAGTGTGTCATTATTAATGGTGTTATTATCTTAGCAATTTCATAAGTTATAATGAAATATTGAAACATCCCTAAGAAATCTGTCAATTAAAACTTTTTACTTGAAAATGATAAATTCTTTTAATTCCCACCTTTTGCTGTAAAAGTGCAATGTGCAACAAAAAATATAACTTGATCACTCCCACTATTATACATAGATACCATGTTGTTAAAAATAAAAAATTAATGTTTTGACCCATCCATTAATCATAACATGAGAGAGCAATTATTGTAATCGTTCAACCTTCTCTCTTTCATAAATTGCAAGGGTGGTGTTCCCATCATCTGTCCATTGCCACCTTTTGGCTTTCCAATAATTGTGAGCTTTAACGCCCTGTATCTACACATTGCACTCAATCGAGTCACAATATTTGTAGCTCGATACATAACACTTTTAAATAATGTAATATCACGCAGATAAAAAACTTAGTCTTACATTTTCAAAACTATAGAGATCTAAATTAAGGACCAAAAAGGCCTTGATAAATTTTGGAAGATGAACTTGTTATTATTTGTTGTTATATTCAAAGGTGACCCACTAGCACATCAATAGATTGTCATTATTGTTTTTAAGACTCTTTGTTTTATTTTGTAATTTCTTGTAATGAAATGTGAAATAATTCGTATAATATTATGGCTATGCCTGAAGTACATTTTTTTTTAAAGTTGTGACTTGCGTCATTGTTGCATTATTTAAAATATGGTTTATTGTATTTTGTTCCATATAATATCTTGTATATTGTATGTTTTATTGTAAAAATAGCAAAGATTGCAAAATAAACTGAGCTACTAAAACATAAATGTGTAAAATCACTCCCCTCCTTGACTGCATCTAAACCATTTTATCATATAAAATCAGCCGTCAGGCTTCAGCACATTAGTTTGGGACACTCAAGAAAATATTATGACTGGGCCAATTTGTCCCCCAATATGCCCCTGGCCCTGACGGCAACCAAAAAAAAGCAGGTATGTAAATAAAAATTTACCAAAATTTTGTATTCATTACGTACAAACTATAGATATTTATTGGAGATATAAATTTGTAGGCCCTTTTATCACTTATCTTTATGTTCATGCAAAATTTAAATGTTGTACACCCACTCGTTTGATCAAAATTAACGAGTAACAGAATTTCATGAATTTGGCACTAGAAGGCAACTAGTATTCAGAAAATGATTTTGTGCATAATATATAAACAATTTTTTTAAACCCAGAATGTATGTTCATAGTTCATAACCCACAAAAATTACTATCTGTTGTAATTATGTATAATAGTTTTTAAATTCATATCCCATTTTTATTTAGTTAGAAAAATAATTAAGTTATTGTATTTGTTATAATTTAAAAATAATTTAGGCTATCCCAGACTGAACTTTGATAATCTGAAGCAAGGGGTATTTGGAAAATCAAACTTGCAACACATATTACTTTAAATTCAAATTAAATAACATTTTTTAATTAACTTAATTTATTTGGTAGATTGTGGCAAGTAGCCTTGATTGAGATACAGTTTGAACACGTCTTCAGTTTTACATCAAACATACAAATTCCAATACCATTGGCATGCACTTTTAACAGCATTCTGGTCTCAACATTAGTACACAAAATGAATCAATGATCATGAAACATACTAAGAATGTCGATATATTATTGTACACCATGTACACAAGATTGAGCAATGGTTACATTCAGATTGCTGTACTGCATGTTTTATAATAAAGAGACTTAATGGAATATATTTTTGTTTTTAAGATCATAATAGGTTCATAGATTTTACTAGTGTTTTTTAACAATATTAAATACATGTGACCTGATAATCCTTACAAGCAGTGGGCTGGCATATCTTGACTTCTCAATTAATTTTCATTTTTTAACACACATAAACTTTTTTTGGTGTACTAGTTTACTTTTGATGACCAAAGATAAGAAAATAAGATTGAATATTTAAAATTTTAGCACCAAATTTTTTCAGTCAGAAATATTGTAAAATCTTGACCCTCCATGATAACAAATTATCAAATTATTATCATTCACTCAAGGCACAAATTGAATTGCGATGCTATAATGGTCCATGGATGTTATCGTGGAACAACTATTTTTAGAAAACATGCAGTTTGGTGATATTTATTGTTTTGATTAATTGATTGTGTGCATCCCTAACAGGTACCAGTTTAACATCTGCAAACATTGGAGTTTTATACAGCCCACTGCCAAGGCAAATATTAAGTAGGTTACAATAAGGAAGGCACATTCTGATAACTTCAATAACACAAAACTCGTTTTAATAAAAGAACAATAATTAATGTAATTAGTTCTGGGACATATCCTTAGATACTCTTAGTAACTTATTGATTCAATTGCCCGTGGCAATACAACATTACTCACTTTTGTTTTATTCCAACTTTGATGTTGTCCTAAATTAAATTAACTTTTGGTGCATTTAGAATTAGTGCAAAACATATGGGAACATCATGAGAAACACATGGTGTAAAGTGAGGCAAATGAAAAGTGGAAGAAAGTGAGATAAATTGGTGAAAAGTCACTAAAATAAAATCATCTCGAGAAATGCATATTCTCAACTCCAAATGAAATGATAGTGTAATTACGCCCGGTCACGTTGACTTGAAAATTATTTTGTTTATAATTAAGTCCACCGACCAGTGTATAATTTGGATTCTGACTCGATAATACACTCAATGCAAAACTAGCATTTAACTTAAAACAAATAAGTATCTTATAAAATAAGTGTAAACTTTGTTTTCAGTGATTGATGGTAGGGTGCGAAACCCAAAATTTGTAGGGTTATCTGACATTTCCCTTTTTAAAAACGGTTAACTTTTACACGGGCCCAAAACTAAAAAAAAAAAAATTACATATTTACATTTTAACTACATTTTAAAACACACATATTAAAAACTTTTTTCGTTTAAACTTTCATAAAGTTAATTTAAAACTTTTGAGTATTAATTGTGCATGAGATGTAATAGTATACTACTTAAAGATAATATGACGAACAAGCGATAGGGAAACTTTTCGAGGGGGGTTTTCCGAGATCCAATGCACCAACTCGCTTTAAAAAACAATAGTAGGATTACTTTAAAATTTGTAAAAAAATAACTTTCACTTAGTTATAGTACCTTTTTTAAATAAAAAATCTTATAAAACTCTAAAAAAAAACTACTTCTTTTTGAAATAACATGAGTTATTAATTAAATTTATACCAAAACCCCTTATTCTTAATAAGGCAACAGGAAACACCCATTGAGGATTTTTTTTCACAATACTAACATAGTTTTGTACATTTGTACTCATTATCAAAAACATCAATCATACGAATTGCTACAACGGATATATAAGGTTTAAAATTTAACATTAATAGTTTTACGTATGATACAGTCTTTTATGATTCAAAAAGACAAAAAAACTCCTTTGGGGTCTTTCCATTTTTTTCAACGTTACTCCTTTTGAGTTGTTTTTACTCGAGGGCAACAATTGGGGCGAACTTTTGGGCCCAAAAACGCGAGCGAGATTCCAACGGTGACGATCCGAATTCGGCGACGACACCGATCTTTGGCGATACGCCTGGGTGTTTGGCTTTAATTGATGGTGAATAAAATCGTAGTAATTGTTCATTGGGGGGCGGTACGCGCCCAAATGCGGGTGGTGATACTGAAGGGGGGGGACGACGTCTTGGCTGCTTGGGGAAAAGTAAGGGGTGGGATAGTTTTTGCGATCCGGTGGTGGAACCGCTGGTGCTTTGTTATGACACTGCCCGGAACCCCGGTTTGGTTGTTGTTGTTTGGGGTGGTATTTTGGGGCGCAAGCGGGGACTCGAGCGGCAGTCGTAAATTTTCTCAGAACTCGAAACAATAAAAAATTGTTATGTCCATTTTTTTTATATTGAAATTAAATCGCAAATTCATGCAGAAATACACTTGTGAAAAAAGTGAAAAGAAAAGTGTTACATAGGTACTTTATTACTCGTTTTTTTTGGAATATTCCTTGTACCGGGATATTAGACGGTAATTTTTATTAGACCGTTTCGGGGGGGGGGGTGGACCACATTTTTTAAAAGGGTCAATACACTTTAAAATATATTAAAAAAAAGCTACTATATTATAAAAAAAAAAAAATACAACACAAATAAATAAAGAGAAAATATAAGCATCCAAATTTAATTATTTATTAAACATCATTCCTGAATCAAGGAATTCGGAAGATAAAAAAGAGTGTAATAAATTCAGGAGCAAGAGGGGGGGGGGGGGGGGCTAATCTGGCAACCTTCGTAAAAAATTTTCCAAAAACCAAAATAGATTTGGGTTAAAAAACATCTCAAACCCAAGTATTTAGAATAAATTTTTAAAATTTTTTGTGATTTATTAAAATTTTAAAGGGTTTAGGAGATATTGCGTTACTGTATTTTTTTAAGAAAAACAATTACTTGGGTTTGGGGACGGCCCATTTTACACATGATTTGTGCGTACAAAGAAGAAAGGGTTGGATTTTAAACCATTTAACCCCTTTAACCATTCTAAATAAATTGACCTTACATGTTGTATGTTAAAAAAACAAGAAAAAATTTAAAAATTTTTAATTTTCTTTTAATTAGAAATTTATTATTGTAGTATTTATTGGCTACAGACTGAACTTTGTATCTGAAGAAGGTTTGGAAAATGAAACTTGCAACACATATTACTTTAATTCAAATTAATAACATTTTTTAATTAACTTAATTTATTTGGTAGATTGTGGCAAGTAGCCTTGATTGAGATACAGTTTGAACACGTCTTCAGTTTTACATCAAACATACAAATTCCAATACCATTGGCATGCACTTTTAACAGCATTCTGGTCTCAACATTAGTACACAAAATGAATCAATGATCATGAAACATACTAAGAATGTCGATATATTATTGTACACCATGTACACAAGATTGAGCAATGGTTACATTCAGATTGCTGTACTGCATGTTTTATAATAAAGAGACTTAATGGAATATATTTTTGTTTTTAAGATCATAATAGGTTCATAGATTTTACTAGTTTTTTGTTAACAATATTAAATACATGTGACCTAATAATCCTTACAAGCAGTGGGCTGGCATATCTTGACTTCTCAATTAATTTTCATTTTTTAACACATAAACTTTTTTTGGTGTACCAGTTTACTTTTGATGATCTAAGATAAGAAAATAAGATTGAATATTTAAAATTTTAGCACCAAATTTTTTCAGTCAGAAATATTGTAAAATCTTTGACCCTCCATGATAACAAATTATTAAATTATTATCATTCACTCAAGGCACAAATTGAATTGCGATGCTGTAATGGTCCATGGATGTAATCGTGGAAAATATGATATGTTAGTGTTACGTAGTTAGGAACAACTATTTTTTAGAAAACATGCAGTTCGGTGATATTTATTGTTTTGATTAATTGATTGTGTGCATCCCTAACAGGTACCAGTTTTAACATCTGCAAACTTTTGGAGTTTTATACAGCCCACTGCCAAGGCAAATATTAAGTAGGTTACAAAAAGGAAGGCACATTCTGATAACTTCAATAACACAAAACTCGTTTCAATAAAAGAACAATAATTAATGTAATTAGTTCTGGGACATATCCTTAGATACTCTTAGTAACTTATTGATTCAATTGCCCGTGGCAATACAACATTACTCACTTTTGTTTTATTCCAACTTTGATGTTGTCCTAAATTAAATTAACTTTTGGTGCATTTAGAATTAGGCAAAACATATGGGAACATCATGAGAAACACATGGTGAAAAGTGAGGCAAATGAAAAGTGGAAGAAAGTGAGATAAATTGGTGAAAAGTCACTAAAAATAAAATCATCTCGAGAAATGCATATTCTCAACTCCAAATGAAATGATAGTGTAATTACGCCCGGTCACGTTGACTTGAAAATTATTTTGTTTATAATTAAGTCCACCGACCAGTGTATAATTTGGATTCTGACTCGATAATACACTCAATGCAAAACTAGCATTTAACTTAAAACAAATAAGTATCTTATAAAATAAGTGTAAACTTTGTTTTCAGTGATTGATAGGATAGGGTGCAGTAACCAAATTGTAGGTTATCTGACACTTCCTTAAAAACTGGTTAACGTTTACACTGGCAAAACTAAAAAATACAAAAAATTACATATTTACATTTTATACATACATATTAAACACACATATTATAACTGTTTTCGTTTAAACTTATCATGAAGTTAATTAAACTTTTGAGTATGTAATTGTGCATGAGTATGTAATAGTATACTTCTTAAAGATAATATGACGAACAAGCGATATGGAAACATTTCAGAGGGTGCTTCCGAGATCCAATGCACTCAACTCTGCTTTAACAAACAATAGTAGGATTACATTTCAAATTTGTAACAAAAATAACTATTCACTTTAGTTATAGTGCCTCTTTTATCAAAAATCTTATGAAACTCTAAAAAAAAAAAACTACTTCATTTTGAATAATAACATGAGTTATTATAATTAAATTTTATACACAACCTTATTCTTAATAAGGCAACAGGAACATCCATTGAGGATTTTTTTCTCACAAATACATAACATAGTTTTGTACACTTGTACATACATATATCAAAAACATCAATCATATGAATTGCTACAACGGACTATATAAGGCTTAAAATTAACAATTAATAGTTTATAGCGTATGATACAGTCTTTTATGATTCAAGAAGACAAAGAAACTACCGTTGGTCTTTCCATATTTTCAACGTTACTCATCACTTTTGAGTTGTTGTTACTAACGAGGGCAACAATATGCGGCGAACTGTTGGCCAAATCGGGCGAGCGAGATTCCAACGAGTGACGATCCGAATTCGGCGACGGACACTCGATCTTTGGCGATACCGCCTGGGATGTTTGGCTCAATTGATGGTGAATAATATCGTAGTAATTGTTCATTGGCGGGCTGGTTACGCTGCCCAAATGTGGGTGGTGGTACTGAAGCGGGGACGACGTCATTGGCTGCTGGGAAGAGTAGAGGCTGGAGTAGTTTAGCGATCCGGTGGTGGAACCGCTGGTGCTTGTTATGACACTGCCCAGGAGACCCAGGTTGTGGTTGTTGTTGTTGGTGGTGGTATTGTGGTGCGCAAGCGGTGCACTCGAGCGGCAGTCGTAATTATCTGCAGAACATCGAAACAAGTAAAAAATTGTGTATGTCCATTTCTTTATAATTGAAATTAAATCAGCAAACTCATGCAGAATTACACTTGTGAAAAATGTGAAAAGAAAAGTGTTATATAGGTACTTGTATGTACTCGTTTTTTTCGGTAATATTGCCTTGTACCGGTATATTAGACGAGTAATTTTTATTAGACCGTTTCGATGTGATTTCACACATTCTTAACAGGGTCAATACACTTTAAAATATATTAACAAAAGCTACTATATTATAAATTTAAAAAAAATACAGCACAAATAAATAAAGAGAAAATATAAGCATCCAAATTTAATTATTTATTAAACATCATTCCATGAATCAAGGGATCATGTCATTGAGGCACAAGGGAAGTTCTGGAAGATAAAAAAGAGTGTAATAAATTGCAGAGAGGCAAGAGGGGGGGGGGGGCGCTTAGTCTGGCAACCTTCGTACAAAACATTTTCACAACCTACATAGATATTGGTGTAAAAAACACTACTCAACCCAACGTATTTAGAATACATTTTAAGATTGTTGTGATTTATTAAATTATATGGATTTAGGAGATATTGCGTTACGTGTATTTTTAAGTGTAATACAACAATTACTTGGTTTGGTACGGTACCTATTTTACACATGATTTGTGCAGTACAAAGAAGAAAGGGTGTGGATTTAACCATTTAACTCATTTAACACATCTCTACATATAAATTGATCTCTTACAATGTTATATGTTTAGAAAAACAAGAAATTTAAATTTGAATTTCTTTAAAATTATATTTTTGGTAATCTAAAATGTTCTGTTAATTATAATATTATTGCTACACATGCAAATAAGCAAACTCCTGAATAACCAACTACATACATTATTGCAAAATGCAAATGTTATACCGCTATATAATATTATTCACCCAATGGTTGTACTAAATAAATATTATGTATGGTTTGGCAGGACATAATCCTATTCTTTGTTAATATTGTAAATATACTAATTGAAATTAATTATTAGATAGCAAAAATTTTATTTCTGTAGAAGATTTTTTAATATGTATCTAGATAGTTTTTTTTTTTACCAAAACCGACATAAGAACTACAAAAAATGATCTTTAATACCAATAATGATTGTTCTACTTTTTACCACTCACCATTATGTTCGAGTTTCATAATCTTTGAAGCGCTTGATCCTGAGCTTGAACCGCCGCCACCCCCATCCATCTTGGAGGAGCCGCCAGACTTTGGTTTTCTTTTCCGTGTCTGTAAATAAATAAATAAATAAATAAATAAATAAATCCGTATTTAGAGTCTACCCACTCAGTCACACAACTGATTTTCAGTGGGGGGCAGTAAACCAAAGTGACCAAGCCAACCCTGCAGGCCCCGACGCAATCGACGAGTGAACGATAACCAAACAAAGATCGATATTTTTTTAAATAGGAAATATGGCAATCAGTGGTAATGGACAGTGCAAACACCCGCAGATCAACGCCAGAATCAACAAGGCCGATTCAGAACAACATTTTTGGATTTTTTTTTTTTTAAAAATAAATAATAATCAAAAAATAAACAAAAACATTCCAGTATTTTTTGTTACTCAATACAATAGACTCTCACATTTTCATGTTTCTATGACAATTACAATGATCATTAACTCTTGTTATTATAAAATAAAATAGAACGCAAGTAGATAAAATATGAAAGATGCGTAATAAAATTTTAATGGCACATTAATATTGCTTTCCATTAAACTCTCATAATGTTTATGGAGTGGAGGTACGGAACATAATAATTTAATTTAATCAGGGTTCAGGTAATAAAAGAATGTCATCTGTGCAGATACAGGTGGTGGAAATTCTAGTGGTAATACCTTGAATGTGGAAAACAATGTTAATTTAGAGTCATACAATAATTTCTGGTGAATTAAATAATGCATATTGTAAACTTACCTGAATGCTGTCTTTCTTCATGGCGAGTGGTCGGTTTACCCCGTGAAGTTTGTAGTAAAGTCCACAAGCGTTGCAGACGGGTTCGCCCAGTGTATTTCTCCGCCATAACGACGTGGTTGTTGTGTGGCAGTTGGAGCAAGCTAGACCGACGCGACGGGAGGCGGACTGTAACACCGTCATAGATTAATAACATATTTAATACAATTCACCAGATTTCAAAACAGGAAAATTAAATAGTTTCAAGTTAATTAAGGTTTCCACTTGTATTCCAAAATGAGTTAAGTTTTAAATTAGAAAATAATTAAATATTTGAAGAATTAATAATTTGCAAGTGCATTTGAAGACAAATCTTGATTTTAAACTATTCTTGATGGTCTGATTTTATATCACCAAAAAATGATCCTATATCTTCAAATACCGTGTAGATTTTTCAAACATAAAATTATTTAAATTTCCTCTTGTATCATTCATACGACATAATATTACTATTTGTATGAATTTTGAAAAATATCGTAGGAATTTTTTAACACATCTAGCATGCAGTAAATTGCATAATAATTTATGCATACCTTATATTATTGGCTGTGACGTTTCAAAATTAATTATGTTCATTTTTAGATGAACTCAATACAGAATTTTCGTAAGTGCAATAATATAAAATATGTAGTATTAATTTAATATTTTATTATAGACTACAAAGAAAATTATATTTGATGACTATTGCAGTAATGTTGTCAATGTGTTATTATGAAGATACCCAAAAGATAAGAAGAAAAGCATAATAGCTAGAAAGAAAATTTAGTAAAAGAAGTTTAGCACCAAGACTAAATAAATTCACAATATGAAATTCTCAACAAAATCATAATGCAACAAAGAATATTTTATTTAACAAGAAAATCTTACAAGAGTAGCCATGTTAAATTTTCTTCAAGCAAAATAATACTGTGTGATAAGCTGCTAATCACTTACACTTACAATATTTAATGGAGAGATACGTTTTTTTAAACTTAATTAAATGAAAGGTATTGTTATTAAAGTTAACAAAATCATATTGGAATAAACAATATTTAATTTACCAGGAAGCTCTTACAAAAGTGGCTATGTTAAATTTTCTTCAAGCAAAATGATAACTCTGTGATAATAGTACTAATCACTTACTAGTTTTAATCGAAACAAACACAACTTTTGATTTGTTGTATACTTATCCTTAGCGAGCGAGGAGAAGCTGCTATAGTCCGAGCCGCCGAAAGATTGCTGTCGCTTGACGTTTCGATGTCTCGGACTATAGACAGGCCGGATTAGTATAATGAAATCATGCGCTTGCTTTGAAGGAAATTTCAACGTAAGCACCCAAGGTAAATTATACTACACGAGAAATTAATTTTGAAGATGTGGAAATACTACATTGCAATAGATCTACATTAGAAATTCATTTGGATATCAAATTTTTGGAAAAATGTCGATATTTTCAGAGGTTGCAACTTTTTATAGTCTACAACTCTACAGTAATAAATAATATGTTGTTTTATTCCGATACAAACAATACATTATATGTTATATTAATAAAACAATTTGTAAAAGATATAGCATCTAAAAATAAACTTTGTATTCAAATCATACAATTAACTCAATGAAAAAAATGCAATCTTCTACTATGTCAAGGTATTGTCATCGCAGAGAAAAATTAAGTTAATTAAGTTTTAAAATTCTCTATCTACATGACCAATTTTTAACCAAGAGTGAAGTTGAACAATCCTTTCGCTGCATACAAATAAATACGGGTAATTCAATGTTTAATATTATCTAATTGCACCTTGTTTATAAAAAAAATTAATCCGATTTTTTGGTCTAGAATTTAAATACAAATAAATGAAAGGTTTTTAAGGTGAATTACGAAACAAGGAAGCTTTGAGTTCCAAAACAAAATAAGAACACATTTGTGAGTCAGCTTGCGATGAATGTAGCAGCAAATTTATAACATTACAAACGAGCTAGATTTTTCAAGCGTATTTTAAAGCATTGATTGTATTGATAGTTTTATAAATTAATATTGTTTTAGATTAGTAATAATATGGAGGTATGTTACTATTTCGAGGTATAAGTTACGATTCTGTCATATATCGCACTATAGACTGATTCGAGAATTTTTATCTTGAAAGATAATAAAATATTTATTAATCGACATTTTTCGTAAGAATGATTCCAAACGGTTTCAATCGTCCATTCCAAAAAGAGTGAGTAAGGAAAGGATGCATTGTGTGGCAAACCTACCAGACGGCGGCTCGTTTTTTCCTCCAATGCAGAGCGCGGAATCGCATTATACCCAGACTGATAGTAGCAGCCTCCCTCAGCCACTGGAAGGAATAATATCAACACCAATTAATATCACCTCCATAACCGGCTACTAGGATCGCAAGTCACTAGGTCGTCGTCGACATCTTTGGTGTCCCACCCCCCCTCAAAATAAAAATAATGTCTATTGCCCACGCTGGTCGCCATCTTTGGTAACGCGCCCCCCTTAAAATAAAATTACTATCGCACCTTTGGTGACGCACCCCCTCAAAATAGATTGCAATCGCCCATACTGGTTGACATTTTTTAGGTGACGTACCCCCGTAAAAATAAAATTATACCCACACTGGTATCTACGTGATCCACCCACCTAAAAACAAAATGCCAATGGCTACCTACTTGAGTTTTGGTACTAAACCCCCGCAAAAATAAAATGTCTTTCCTCCACCCCATGGTCCCTATATTTTGTTTTGTGAAGAGTCACACACCCACCTCAAAATAAAATGTCTATTGCCCGACATTATTTTTTACCGGTAGATGTAGCTCATACGTTAAATACCGTTTGATTCAACATCAGACACGGACAATCCTGACTGAAGTATTTTCCCCAAGGATTTCCTTATTAAAAAGCTTTTTTTTTCTGTTGGGGTAGAATAAAATACCTCTTGGGTGATCTTTTCCAACCAGTTCACACCATGATGCTACGTTATGTACCTTGGCAGGTTCTTTATTTACAATCAGAATCAAAGTGAAGATATTTGATCAAATCTACTAATTTGAAATGAAAGATTCTCAGACCATCTTCTCACAGATTACACTTTGAACTTAGAAAATAATACAAAGCACGTATTTAATTGTTTTTGTTCAAAACGTCACCGAAGGAGGTGCAAATTGTTTATGGTAAGGGTAACATATTTTTCAGCTATAATAGGAAAACGTCTTCCATAAGAGTGCTACTTAGATAAGAAATAAGATAATTTTAGTGTAGAAATTGCATCCTAAAAGTTAAACCAAATTTTTTCGAAACCAGTTAAAAGTGGAATCTTACCGATGCAGCTTGCTGCTAGACTATCCGGACAGAGAGACTGATATGATTTTAAAACGTTTGACAGTAGCACATTCTTGAACATATTTTAAAATGTGTAAACAACCCTTATATCGAAGTGTTCAAATTTGACTCTTTCATTCAATTTCATTACTAGTTTTACAAACTTAACAATACGAAAATTTTCGCTTCCAAAACGAACAAACTATTTAATTGTGGGTTTATTATTCTCGAGAACGCAAAAACCCATGTCATCATCGCCTAATGAAAGTGCACTCGTAATTCAAGCAAAAGATGGTAATGAAGACTGTTCGGGTAGGGCTGAATGAGTTCGAAAAAAAAACAGATTTTAATGCAGAATGTCGAGGTTTGTTCTAGAATCTAGATCACTTTGAAGCTCCGTCGATTGTCCGATGTGGATGTGGTTAGTACTAATATGTCACGTTATGTAGAACACATTTTTCAAAATTATATTTTAGTAACCGACCGCCTAAGTGTTTTTGTACTTATTTTCAAAATCTGAGTATTTTTTTAAAAAAATTCTCTGGTCACGACATGAGTATATATACCTATCTTTTGTAAACAACTTCCAAAGTTTCAAATCTTTTAGGTGGAAATTGGAGGTCAAAGTGATGCAGAATGTACTATGTAGAAATTAAGTGGATTTGTCAATTAGAATATTTAAAAATCCATCGTAAAAAAAGGAGTCGCTGAGGCTGGCGCGGAGTCGAGTTTAGGCGCTCAGCTTTCTGTTTTTTTTTTTTTTTTTTTCGGGGGGTGGGGGGGTAAACGGTTTATAACACCGTTATCAAATTTCATACTAACGTTAATAAAGAATAAATCTATGCTATCCAGTACGCGTATTCCTAAATTAATTAATTGATTTTGAATTAAAAATTTGTGAAATCACCGAAATTTACTTATTTTGGCCAACTTCGGGAATTTATTCCAAGTGTACAGATTTTTTAAACTCAATTTCGCATACTGGATATCAACGTTTAAATCAATGTGAACGCGTAAATTAATTTGGTTTTATAAACGGTTTGGTGGAAATTTCCAGAATTGGAATCCATGTTTTGGACTTTCCATTTTTTCGACTTATGTCTCGCAATGGATCTTAAAGGCTTAATTTTTGCAACCACTTACGGATACCAATATAAAAGTACTTCATTAACATCCATGCAAAATTTGGTAATGATATTACTAACCGTTCAGCAGAAATCATCAACACCTGAGTGCGCGCATTTGAGTTGAGCCAAGCTCAGCGTCCCCTCTTAAATTATTCTTCAATACTTTTACGTGTATCCACTCAAAAGTTCTCTACTCAAATAAAATTGTGCTCTCACTCAAGCTTACCAACGACGTCAACGCAAACCAGTGACTTGCCCCCTAGTAGCCTTACCTGGAGACTTACCAGGCGTCTGGGCTGCTTGACCAGTGGCCGGTTCATACCATTCATCTTGTGGTAGAGCCCGCAGGCGTTGCACAGGTAGTGCCCAGTGCCGTCGCGACGCCACAGTGGCGTCGATATCGCGCCACAGTTGACGCACTCCCGCCCCTCGGAGAAGTAGTCGGCTGCCTCCACTGGCGGCCACAAGTATTGGTCAACATTTCACACCAAACATTCGGGTCACATACATTTATTTATAGGGATGTCAAACTTCGCTGACAATTTCCTGACAATTTCACAATTTGAATTTGTAATGAATTATTTTTAAGATAAAACTGAACTGAACAATCGATATCAATCGATTAATCGACCTGTAAAAATTCGATATCGATAGTTGGATAAAACAATAGTATCGATTATGGATTACTTATCTTTCAATCGATTGTTATTTAGTCTGTTACTATCAAAATGATCGTAGAGGATAAAGTATTGATAGTAGGCGAAGGTTTATCAATTTATGAATGGTTGATTTCGTACCCAAAGCAGACAGATAAGACAATTTGTAATTTGTGGAACAATAGTTTTTTTTTGAAAATTATGTTTAAATTGCTGTGTCGACTTTATGTTAATTCTAAAGAAATGGGGGGAGAAAATTTTCGATTACCAATTTTAAAAAAATTATGAGGTAACGCCAACGCCAACGTCAATTTATCAATTGGTCGATAAAAAATGTAACTAGGTGTTCAATTTAGGGTCTACCTACAAATTTTAATAATCGTTTGACATCCCTATGTATTTACATATGACATATCCATACACAATTTAGAACTGAGACTTATCTTTGATACTTAAAAAAATAATACTCGGGGGGAGGGGGGGGGGGGGGGGTTTGGTCATTACACTTAAGCCCTATCATAGCCATGTTACAAGAATATTTTATTTACATTGTAGTTAGACATACTCTCGTAAAATGCAAATAGCTTCAGAATAAATAAATAAATATATATGTTTTTCGTAGATTTTCTCGGATATAATGTGACATAATTAATTCTTTCAAGTTTCCGAGTTATAATAAGTTTAATTACCGACGTTTCGGACAGATCTCCCTGCACATTAACAAGGAAACGACATACAAATACAAATATACACAAATATACACATATTGTCTGTTATACAAAATAAATTCCTTTACATTATACTTTTATGGTTATTTTGCACATTGTTGATTGACTCCAAAACGTGGTAAATATGGACAAAAAATTCTCTGAAAAATGCGGATTAAACGAAATATTGTATTATAGTCAATTAAATTACACACTTCTAAATTTTGTCTACAAATTTCTGTGAAGCGCCGACTCTCTATAATCGATGCCAATTATGGAATGTCGTTTTATGCACTCGCATATTTATTCCAAATTTGCCCCTTGAAAAAAAAGTACCATGGAAGGATAACACTTTAACTGTCTCAATCCTGTTTTTGTTGTGGTGGTGGTGGGTGTGAAATATAGAGCAAGGGTGATGGTTCGGTTACAAGTGTGTGTGGTTAGGAAAGGTTAGGGGTGGGGGTGGGGGAGGGGGGGGACCGGGGGAGGAAGGGTGGTCGCCTCAAGCAGTCAGTCGCGTGCCCCCAAGGTCACATGACATGAAACCTTATCCTACCCAAGTCTACGAGTTATTTGTTTGCTAGAAACTATTCAACAAATAAAAGATGTCAAAAGTTTGAAAACCATTTGTCAGCGTCGCCACCTTGCTGACCTAGACTTGACTAGACAGACACGAAGGAAAATATGAGTGGTGCCACAGATAAGCCCTGAGGGACGACGAGCTCGTAATTTGGGACAGTTACTCGTTAATGTGGTCGAGGGAGGGTCAAGGGAAATGTCTCGAGACAACTAAAAGGGGTGGAAAGAGTCAAGCGTGTAAATCATATTGACACTTAAAAGAGAGATTGTATAGATAATATTTCTAAAAGTTAACACTCGGAAAACAGCAAAACACACACGTGTGAAATTTGTTCTGTTTATTTTGATGGTCGTATTTTCAAAGAAGTAAAATAATATAGTGGTCATAGGCATATTCAAATTCGTTTAATTTTTTAAATTATTACTTCCATTATTTCTTCTGTCACGTTATTTTATTTCTTCTTCTTTTTGATCGATGGAAAAATATAAACGTATTTGAAAAGTACAAACACACATTTTCGGATAAATTCGTAGCGTTCTCAGGTTCATTTGAATGTGTGAAATCGTACACAATGCCTGTTACATTTAAAAAACTTTTTTCGATTTTGGAGGTCTAAAGTCCAATTCTCTTTTAACTTTCTTCTTTCGTCGTCTACCGTTACAAGTTCTAATTCTAACCCCAAAAGTCGACCTCCCAAACAAACTCCCACAATGATAAGCCGACTCGGATGTAAATGACCACCTTCATTATCTAGTTGCGCGAGACTGTTAACAATTAGGTGTTATCTGCGCATAAGTTGCCGGTTCGGTGACTCCAGGTGATATGCGGGCAATTGTTGAACCCCACACGCACTTAGCTTGTATTATGTGGACTTGCTTGCGTGATGTGAGGGACTAGGGGTTATTGTCATACAATAAAATAAATTGTTTCTTGCCACATACTTGGAGACAATTAGTAATTTACGACGCTTCGCTTCGCTAACGTTTTTTATTCAGTCGCGTTGATGGATGAGCTTTTATGGTTGATTATCGGCTCAAATATCACGAAAATATCGTATTAAAAATCGTGGAAAAAATCGTAAAAGTACGATTTCTATGAGAAATATTTCTTCAAATGTCTCTAAAATCATAAAATATATAACTTCAGTGATTTTAAACGTTCCCATAAAGTTTCATCAAGATCGGAGTAGCCGTTTGCCAAATATCACGAAAATATCTCATTAAAAATCGAAAAAAATCGTAAAAGTACGATAATCATAAGAAATATTTGATCGATTGTACCCAAAATCGTGGCAAGTCTAAGTTCAGAGATTTCGAAGGTCCCCTCAAATTTTCATCAAGATCGCATATGCCGTTTGCCCGGTAGAGAAAAAAAACACACGACCATTTTTTTTTTTTTTTTTGGGGGGGGGGATCAGTGAAATTAAAGTCTTCGCTACGCTCATCCAATAAATTCTTCTCTTCGTGAAACGAGATATAATGTGTAAAGGCGATGGGATTGGATATTTGATCTGGGGGTCCTATTCACTAACTAAAACGACAACATTTCCGTCGACATGCATTAATCAAAGTTGAATGCGAGGTTGTAGGGGTATGTTATACCTATATTTGAACTACGTTCTTATCATAAAAGATACAGTTTTTAAAACGGAAAAACTCGAACGCAGAGCAATAGTATAACATTTTTGCTTGTCACTGACAAGACTGACAGCACATTGACATTGAAGCAAATGAGCCCGGGTGGTCTACAAATAGTAAGTTGTCAATGTCGATTGATAGATTTTAGCATGATTTATTCTATTTACAAAGTTCTCACTAATGAGACAACTGTCGTTTACGGGAAATTTTTGAAATACATTTATATTCTCTGTTCCACAAATTTGGTAAATTTGTTAATCAATATAAATTTATACAATTTGCTTGTATTCTAGCATTAGGAGAACGTAGATTTTTAGCAGTGTTGTAAAAGTTTACTTTTGTAAAGTAATTCAAGTTACAGTTACTTTATAAAGTAATAGAATTACTTTTTCAATTTATACTTCATGAAATTTCTTAAAAATGCAATTACTGACAGCATGACGAACAGAAAATGATTTTGTAATTAGTTTATTGTTTTTATGTTGTCCAAGACATACATACACGCAGAGTCGCGGAAAAATCTCGTTCCATCATACCACACACACAAACAATAAGACAAATGTATTTTTACTTTTTATTGTTTGAGTTTGAGACGTTATATTATTTTAAATTATCGCACTGTACGAGCATGATTGAGGAAAGTAACTTTAAAAAGTTATTGCAAACTGAGTATAATTACTTATAATAGTAATTACAGTTACATTAAAAAATAAGAAATTTAAGTAGTAATTCAATTACTAAAAAAGTAACTAATTATTTTTAATCAGTTACTTTACAACACTGATTTTTAGTATGTTTACTTTTAAAGTCACATAATTATTTCGACTTTGCCACTTCAACTTGATAAGTAATCACCCACTGTATAAGTAAAATACAATTATGATGGTTTGTTATTCTATACGAAAGTCGCCGTTAACAATTTGTAATTTTTTAAATCTGATGAATATGTTAATCATGTTTTTCCTAAAAAGGGTCAATATCATCTGAAATTTTCAGCTTTTAAACTACAAAGTAAATATTCATCCTAAAACATTCTACTCTCACCCCCCTCCCCCGACCCCACAACAAACTGTCAGCTAAGTTATTGCTACCCCTAATGCGCCCTCGACTTCCCCCCCTCGTCACTCCTCTGTTTTGGGTCAGTCGGATCCCCCAGACAAAATATTTACCAGGGGAAAAACTGCATGCTCGTAAAATTTAAACAGCCATCTATTTCTGTCAACGCAAGGTGCAATAAGGGGTCAAAAAAGGGACATTTTTTTCGAAAATAACTTGTCGGTGTTTTAGATGCGAAGTCAAGGGCAATTAAATGTTTGACAAAGATGAATGCTGTCTGGCTATGGCGTCATACTCCCTTCCCCCCCCCCCCCCGTTAGAGAGAGAGGTGCAGATGGACCTTGTCACCTCGGGTCTATTTAGTCAAAATTTAGAGTAAACAATCTTACGATACGGTTACGATACGGTATTTTATGAGTTCTAGAATGCTACAGAAAGTGAGCTTGCCAGAGTCTCAATGACCTTTTCCCCCTCCAAACCAACCACAAACTCTTATACAACGTATAGTTTGCAGCTATGGACTAACATCTAGACCCTATAACCATTCCTAATAAATTACAGTTGGTTGGATTCACAAAGAGTTTGCAAGTGCGGCGTTGCTAACAATTGAACTAATAAGAATATATTTTAACACTGGGCGGATAGAAATGAATTTTTCAATATTATTATTTTGTCAAATAAAGAAAACAAAGTATACTAATGAAAAAAAATCAATCAATCAACTCATAAATAAAAAGTGAGCTCATGATTAAATATTATTTGTTGTGTCTGCGATTTTATATCTGCTCAACTGCACTTGAACGCAATAGCAAAACATTAGGGAAGGCGTTTTTGCTCTGGAGAAATATTGCACAAAAGCTACAACAACAACAGCTTCATATAGCTGTCTAAATTATGGCAGGGACAATTGTAATTTTATAAACGTAAATTAAGACGTCAAAACATTAATCATTATAACAATCGATATCGATTCCTTACCAATCAATATATAATCGAAAATATTTAATTACATATTATTTGTGACATTTATGAAGAAATTGTTTGGGAAAAATTTAACTTAAAAGTATTCGAATTATCTAATTGGGATTCGATGTAAGCCATTGAAATATTTTTATTTTTATTTTTGTATTTTTTATTTATTGTTTATTATATTTTCAATTATAAATGATATTATGGAAAGCAGTTTTACAAAAACTTTCACATTATTGTCACAATTTCATCGTCAATGTCGCCACACAAACAAAAAAAAGTAAGTCAGAAAAAAGGCAACACCACAACTGTTTACTATTACAGTTGTCAGTGTTCTAACAAAGCCTGCAAGTGTATCAGTCAACTTCCGTAAGATAAAGATGAACCCAACCATTCTAAAAGAAAGGAAGACATCCTTTGTCAATCCTGAACACATAAATCAAAATTTGGAGGGTTGTTTGCCAAATTTCCGGGGGTGTAACTGACCCTTTCCGCCCCCTTGTAACACAATAGGAGATAAACACCCTAGCAAACACTGCATCTCTTTAGGGGCGTGTTAAAACAAGGACAAAGATAGCCCTTAGGGCTGAAAAGAAATGACTATGGGATGTCACATATAAACGCGATTCTAATCTAGGCTCCATTACCAAGATCCGTGAACAAACATTAGATGACTGGAGAGAGAAACCGTTTTTTATTTTTATACTTTAGTATTTAATTATAATTTTATGGAATAGCCTATATCGCACTTGTGGAAGTAACTCTGTTGTTGGTGGCAATAAAATAAATAAATAAATAAATAAATTGATTTCACACTGACAGCTCATTTCTCAAGCACGGGTACGAGGTTATCCAAATTAGGGAGCGAAGCTACTTAATTAACAGATTGTCGAAGAAGAACATAAATAAACTTATTGTGAATTGAAATTTTTGGTGGAGGTGCCGGGTATGATAAATTTCCTATTACTTCAAGAGAAACAAAAACATTCAGTATCACCTTTGTTGAAGGGCAATGTAAAGAAAACTCGCATGTCAGTCGGGGTTCGTTTTCGGATTTTGCCGTGAGACGTGACACACGCACAGACGGACAGAAAAGGGAAGTTTGTTTCCTTCCATATATTGACTGTTTTTAATGATGTATGCATGAATTAATTTACAAGAACTGAAGCTCTGTAATTTTATCCTCGTGCCACGAGATTGATGAAGGGAACTTCCTCTAACTCTGTAGGGTAACATGTCATAAAAACACTGGAATTATAGACCTATTACAGGGAGTTCACATTAGCAGCTATTGCCACCTTATTATCGTGACATATATATTTGTTTATTACCTATGTCACATTTTATATTTTTTCTTTTCAATTCTAAATGCTGTTTTTATTTTACCATTATTAATATTTTTAGGTAAGGGTTACATTTAATGTTATAAGTTATAATTGTTACTTTGTTTGAATGTTACTAATAATTATTGTTTTATTGTAGACCCTATTTTGTTTCACTTTCCAGTTTTCATCTACTTTTGATTAATTATCAATTTTTGGTTACACATATTCCAAAAATCAATATATATATTTTATTATTTTTTAGGGATATCACACAAAATGGCTATGCTCACTGTGATATTCCTAATGATTATAATTGTGTACCAATAACCATTGAACAATGATAAAATTAATAGGTTATTGCCTACTTTTGTTCGTTAACAAATACACAAACCGAGTAATTCCCCACAAACAGCCACGTGGTGTAGGGCGGGGGTGGTAGGCTTCTTATCACTCAACATCCGGTCTGAGTGACGCTCGGTTTAGAAATAATGAGCCTAGCTACTAACAATTATAATGAGTTGCGAGCTAGGGAAGTGATAAGGGGGCAGAAATGTATGTTGACAGCTGATAACATTACTCCCGCACCTCGAGAATGGAATCAGTCACGCGGTAGCGAGACGTTGTCGTTGTTGTTGGTTCAGTTCATAGACCAACAAACAACAGGGTTAGGGGGTGGAAGCCTATTGACAGTCTTGGGCACATTCCCCCAAAAATGGAACTTTGAAAAGTTAAGTTACTTCTGCCTAAAAAGGAACTGAGACGTTCCTCGTTCCTCAAAAGGAACTTAGTTCCTTACACGTTCCTTATACCATCTGGTTTAAATAATAATAAATATGAAAGGAGTTAATTTATCATAACTTTTATTTTATTAAAGTGAGTCCCAGGCCATCTGACGAGGGTGGCGCTATTTTCGAAAACACAAGATGTCACAAGATATTTTTTATACTGCAGTTTACGATATCAGGTGCTGGAATTCGACGGAATTACTAAGGCGAAAGGAACTTTTAAAGGAAAGTTAAATTCGTTCCATGTTCCCACGAAATAGTAACTTTGACGTTACAAGTTCCTGATCTAAGAAAAGGAACGCATTCCCAAAACCGTTCCTGAAAAAGGAACGCGTTTCTCCCCAAAACTGCCTATTGACACTGCTTCACAGTAAAATTTAACGAATTCTGTAACTTTTTACTATTTATTTATTGTTCCACTCAAATACAGTATCTCTGTCATTTTACATTGATGAATAGACTAAAATAAGTTTAGAAGTATAAAAACATGGAACATATCAAATTCAAAATATAAATATCGAAATGGACCGACAAGGGGATTTCACATACACTTCTGCCATCAAGTAAAAGTCATTTAATCTGAAGTCTATAAACTGGAAGAACAAGTTAGAACAGCTTGAAATTATTGTTAATTTCAAAAATAAAAGAGCCTTGGTCACGTTTAAAAAAGCGTGTAATTTATGAATTTTGCATCGATGTTCAATTTTTTATCTCAAAAGTTTGACATATTTCCTAAATATATTATGAATCGGTTTTGATTATGTCCTCCGAGACCTGATAGCAAATTGATCAGAATTTATATATTGTGTCTTATTTGTAAGGGAGCGTAGCTCTTCTATTTTTATCACTGGTTTGTTCGTACAACTGTGTGTGTGTCACGTCTCACGATAAAACCAAACGTGACCTTTGATTGGCAAGCGTTTTTCTTGACATTGCCCTTTACAAGGATGACACAAATGTGTTGGTGACCCTGGGAAGGAGGGAAGTGCTAGCGCCCCAGGAAGTTAGAATATTCACGTACTTGGCACCTCCATCACAAGTGAAAAACGTGAACAGAAAATGAGTGAAAATCAGTTATATGGCTGGTGGGTAGTGGGTTATTTATTTTAATGAAATTAATGTTTCTCTCTGTAGCCACAGTTTTATCGTGTGTTTCGTTGCTAGAAACATGTTGATTTAGTTGTTGAGATGATCATCGGTAAAAGCGATTACTCAACCTTACACCTGCGTCTGCACAGATCAACAAGTTACAATAGCCCCTCGTTTCTTCGGGCAACCGTGTCCCACCTCAAAACACCAAATATATTGTTTTAAACCTTCGGAAAACAAACGTGAGACCCAAGAAGCAACTCGACCAACTTTCACTTATTTCCTCACGTTTCTTCCACTGATGACGTCAATGAAACACTTGTTGCAGGATGCACCCGATCGGCTCGTGGTTTCACGTGGTGATTAGGGCCTATCATTCGGAAACCGTTTGTTACATTCTTGATCCTCGTTTTATCCTGAGTCATAATATTATCATTATCTCCGTTCTATTTTTACCATGTGGCATCAAACTAACTCTCAATAAATTAAAAATGAATGATTATAACGTTTGACATACATTTTTCATTATATAGCGCGGATAGCTAAAATGACAAGATGCTATACTTATAAAAACATTTAATAATAGAAAATAATGATTGATAACTTTAAAACCATTTATACTTTATGTTACTTCGTTACGAATTTTACAAAGGCTAAAGAGCCTAAAAATAATCAATTAATTTTAGAACGTAGAAATATTCAATTTAACTTAAGTTTTCATTATATTATTGATATATTGAGGAATTATTGAGGGATTAAGAGGGAAGATTTGTGATTGGGAGATGATGTGTTATTGTGGGATGAGGGAGGTGGTATTTGATAGAGAAAGATCGGGAGATTAAATGTGAGGGATGATTATGAGATGATGCATTTTTGGGAAATGATTTGGGGATGAAATACGATTAAAGAATGTTACAGTTACAGTAATTTCAGACTGTTTCAATCAAAATTACGTACAATCTACACTCTACAGTCAACGACATTATATCTACAACTCAACAGCACGACGCAGTCACTAGTTGTGGGGATAAACTATTATGTTATAGGCCTACATCAGTGTTTTATCAGTGTTCTCTTGAAATCTTGAATCTAGACGAAAAAATTGGCCGGAAATTCCATTGACTTCCTTTAAACAACAAAGTTAATAATTAGCATTTCCGTAGGAAGTTATTTCTTACAGTCGTTTTTTATATTTTTTATCAAGGTTATAAAATATAAAATTTTGTCTTTCAAACGGTTTTTGTTAACTTATTTTGAAAGCGAATTTTGGAGAAGTTTGAAATATATTATTGATATCAAGTTTTTGCGCCCAAAATTTGACTTAAGTCCAGAATCATAAACAATATTTTAAAACTAAGGTGTTAAATAAATCTACGATCACGTCTCACGATAAAAACCGAACAAAACCACCGATTGACACGCGTTCTTTGTTGATAATGCTCTGCAAAAAGGATGTTACGGAATATTTTAAGCAAACCTGGGGGCCATGGGCCGAGCTAGCGCTACGCACATTTCGGATATTTTATAACTCGGCACCTCCAAAGAAGGATTACGTTTTATTTGTGTTTTCTCCTTCGACTGTCAGTTTGGTTAAGAAGCCTCGTTCCTTATTTTGGGTAAGCACGTACCCGTGCTAATTGAATCAAGCAGTAAGTAGGGTGTACTCATTAAAAACAATTATTAAGTACATGTCCGGTCTAAATTGGATTTCGTTGACATTATATATAATCTTATACATTATTCTGTCCTTGAGACGTAAAAAATATGTTTCAGGAAATTAAAAAACAAAGGTCATTTCAAAGTATTATATTATTTTCTGATACGTTTCCAACCTATGCAACTTTCGTTATCGTTAGTTTTAACTTCCACCCTGATAAGCTGTGAACGAAACTAATTAATTAACACAATTCCACCCACACTTGTTACGTAATTTATTGTTATTGCTTAATCCTTGACAGCCTACTCTATTTCCTAGCAAGTATGGCGCACTATCGTTGTAATATAGTTAGTTATATGAGGGGGTTTCTAATGACTTAAGTTAAACGCTTCTTTATTTTTCATCGTCCATTCTTTCAGTTAAAAATACTAACATGGAACAATATAACGAAAATGTAAATTATCGAATCATTAAATATTTAATGATTGATTGATTGATTGCTCATTGCAAATTGCACGTATGCATTCCTAGAAAAATTGGTCACTAATTTTTTGCAGAAATAAAGTTTTCAGTGACATTCCCGGTCATTTTATAGTACTGAAGTTGAATTTTTTTTAAACGTTGAAATTTTAATCATTACATCTGGTTGGAAATATTATTTGTATTTTTGTGAAGTATAACAAAATAAAAAAAATACGAAAACGATTTGATTGCTAAACTACAAAAATATGATTTCCCTTCGTAGATATTGAGGTAGGTTATTACTCTTTCTACACAAACTAAAACTCGTCACATTATTATGTAATCGCATAGAGCTGATTCACGATAAATTTATTCAATGTCAGGTGGTTGTGCTTGCGCGGCACAAATCATAATTATAATACTCGTGCTTTCCAGGAAGAAAAGTACACCGCATTCTTTCTGGAGATTTTATACACAATACAAGTTGATAATGCTAATGGTTAGCCTACATTGGAATACCTAGGATTATCATATTTCGTACTACCATTGAGTTTAGTGGTACTACCAAAGATAGGGACTACGCACATTTTTTATAACCTTTTTCAAAGAATGAAATCAAAAAAATAAGTGCATTTGAAAATTGGGATTCACCGATTACATTTAATTTTATTTGTTTTTTATAAAACAATATGCGGGGAAATTTACAAAATGTGTTTCAAAAGGGAAAGGAGAGTGCAGACTGCAGCATTTTCAATTTCAATTTTTTCAATTAACTATTTTAAACCACCTTCAAAACCTTGTGTATGGGGTTTCCAGTCATAGATTTTCTGAGTTTAAATGTTGATACACAAAGTTAAGAGTATACTGGATGAAATTAAATAATCCAGAAATTAATAAACCATAGTTCAAGTTTAAAAAATCGTGGTTAGCGTTTTCAAAAACTTTTTAATGAGCTCAAAAATCCATTTTTAAGTATTTCTACTTATCACTGAAAACCTTGGAAATACTTTCAGTCAAGATCCGTGGTGGGATTCGAACCATCTCACGCAATATTCATGAGCTAATCTGTCGATGAAAACGCTTTGTATAGTATTGACCGTGCTACATTAACCTCCACGTTATACAGGTTACAGGTTCGAAACCCGGGCTCAAACATGATGTTGATGACATAGATTAATTTATTGCTAAATATCCCAGACATTGCTAAATATCCAAGACTTCAAGTATGTTATGGGAGGACTTGGAATTGAGATAAGTACATTTATCATTTGAGGGTTTTGATGAAAAATCGGTGAAAAAGTTTTTTTAAATAAAACGCTGCAAAACGCAAAAAAAATCTCATCCTTTTTGATAATTATATAGAAAAACATTGTTTTCTTTATATTGATGTGAAATGTGCATATTACAAAACATCATTTCCTATCAAAAAGTGTAAGAAACTCTCCACATGTAGGCCTAGTGTTTTGGTGAAGTAAGAAAAAGTATATGCAAGAAAAATTAAATAAATAAATATGATAAAATAAATTCTGAAAAATATTCCAAAATAAAATGCTATTTTTACGTACCCCTACTATGACAGAGTTCTCCACACGAAAGCTCTCGCAAATACATCGGAATTCATTGAGCAACCAGACATTCACAGAATTAACTTCGTAATAAACCGATCACTCACGATTATTGCCGAACGTAATCATAACTCATGAATCAAGATGTGTTTCTTTGCAGTCTTTGCAAAACCGAATGATTCATCAATGTTGTGAGTTATTAGTTAGTCGAAGCGCTTCCTCTAGTTCTATTCTCGAGTCACTTACCGTTTAGCCGGCAATCTCTGACAATATCTGAAGTACAGTTCTTTATAGGACCCTTCTGGATAGAGCAACTCGGCAGGGGTGAGCAACATGGTTGATACGCAAGAGGCCATATAAAGTTCAGTGTGGCACAAGTCTTGTCTTTTTTTTTTTAAGAAGACATCTCGTAGGAACCCCGCCCAGGGTGCCATGCCCCCCTCCCTACGTATATTGGAGTTAAAGGGCTGTTACCTCCAAAAATTATTTTTTACCACATCATCTTTAGCATAATACTACACTTACTTAAATTACCGTTTAAAAAGTTCTCTTGTAACTGTGATTTTACACGAAAATTTAGAAATTTTTTTGATCCAGAAATTTGTAAAAATTGGCGTTTTGGGAAATTTCTTAAATCGGTTTTAACCTGCTTCTTTTTTGTTCCACATAGATACTAGAGCATCGTACAATCTAGAATGATTCTTTGTAACATCGTGTCTTGAAACTGTGCACACATACTCTCAAACATGCAAAAATATGCATTCCAAATTCACACCCCTTCTTGGTAATCAGCATATTTTGACCGAACCACTTGCCGAAAAAAAAAATATATAAACAGAAAAGGCTGTCGAGACGTCAATAATGGCCAATATTTTTTTGGACCAAAATCCTCCAAGGTCACGGGGCATAAAGATCGTCCCAATGTTATTTATTATGGGAGATTTTTGCCGATGGGACCTATAGCTCGAAAAATACAAAGTTTGACAATTTTTTTTCCGGGTCATGGTGGAACCAATAATTTTTATGTTAATTTATAAATTCATAACTAGTTAGGCTGAATGACTTTTTTTTTAAGTTTCGCGGGTGAATACCCCTAGGCTTATCCAGAGCACACCTGTTGATATTTCGAAAGTCAAAGGAAAATGTCGGAAAGTTGGTGAAATGAAAGAGGAACTTGAGTAAAAAAAAAAAAGTTGCCAATGTTGCCAATTTTATTTAGACGGGACAATAGATTTTGGCCATTATATTCAAATTTTGGGTCAATAAGAAAAGTAAAGTTCTAGGTGCAAAACTTAATTTTGAGCTATGATTTTGTTTTGTTTAAACACACCTTTGTCTCCGCACTACGAGTATAAGGGAAAATAATTTTCTGAAATAATGTTCGATGTGCGATTTTTTGCCACATGGTACAAATAAAGAGATTTGAACCAGTGGACGAAAAAATCATACCTACATCAAACGTTGTTTCAGAATGTCAGAATGTCCGAGGTCTGTTTGACAGAACTCAATTCCTTTCATTCGCATTAACGACTGAAAAAAATCTATAGGAAAAAATCTTCAGTCAGGATTTCCCGTCTTAACGGGATTTGAAACCGAGACCTCCCGAATCAGAGTTGCGCGGATAACGCTCGAGCCAAAACTTCGGTAGTTTTGCTTTTCATCATTTTCCGATTCAAATAACCCATTGTGCAATTAAATTGATGTATCATAATTTTATTTAAAAAAATAGAAACTCAAAATAGTGAGCGAAGCTACTTGTAATCAACGGATTGTCAAAGAAAAACACACAATTTTTATCAATACACATCAATCAATACATCAATATCAATTGATCATCAATTATCAATACACAATATTATTGTGTATTGAAATTATTGGTGGAGGTGCCGGGTAGGGAATACTGCCTCTTAAAATCTGACCACGCCCCCTTAAACCCACAGGTCACCAAAAACATTCTGTGTTATCCTTGTTGAAAAGCGACATAACAAAATAAAACGCATGCCAATCAGGTGTCGTGTTCGGTGTTTATCACGAGGAGAGACACACGCACAGACGAACAGAGAATTGATGCTTATAGGGGAGAGTCGCTCCCTTATTAAGAAAATAAATTTTAATATTTGTTTGTTGTCATTATTCTTCAATACTTTATACAAAACATTAAAAAATTTAATTGTCTTTTTAAAAATTTGATTCGGGAAGTTTCGGTTTCAAAACCCGATATTGCAAAATATTGCAAAAAAAGAACAAGAACATTACTTTGGTGAAATCATAAAAATTCAAAGAAATAGTGTACATTCTAATTCAGGGTCCCAACAGCTCCTATGACATTCACTTCACTATTATTCAACACTCAAAATACCCTTTTAGACACTTGAAGAGGGACGGACATCCAATAATTTCCCTAGGCATATTTCCGAGAGAAATGTAATTTTTAACTATCCAATATGTATCGTCAAGGATGGTTATCGAGACGACTACACCACTCTATGTTGGCGCTCCCTGTTTCACTGATCTGGACCCCCCCCCCCACAGCCCACTCCGCAGTCCAAAGCACTTAAATAAACACAACTACAACCTGCACCAAGAAACTAATGGAGGTTACTAAGAATGTAGTATTTATAAATACATTTTTAATGAAAGGCGTTTTGGGAATCGCTAAAGTTCATATGTTGGCCCGGTAAAAGCTTCGACTATACTAGCAAGAAAATGATAACTAGAGATAATATAAATTATTTAAAACTTGCCTTTCTACATTTCATTATTGTGTCTGAATCATTTAGTTGTCCTCCTGTGTAAATCAGTTTTTTTATAACTGAATTTGATAGACGTTGAATAAGTTAATTGATCGGATTAATTATATGGAAATGGAGTGTTTCACGATTAATAAAATTGAGAAATAAGCTGTTTTAAAGAACACTTTAAACTTATATCAAGTAGCCTAATATGTTGAATTGTTCATCGAATCGTCTTAACTGACGGCTGATAATTAATTTATACTTTTAATGCTGCAACACATTCATTAATATTACCTAATAAAATGTGTCACAGGGATGGTAGAAAAGAGCATAGCTCCTTACACACTTGATATTCAATCCCCGTTAAAACTTCTTGTTTTATCAGATAAATAAAAAAAGGTTTTAGTAAAATTGATGACAATGTTCAGTTTTCGTTCTATAGTTTCTAAGTCTTATTTCCCATTTCACTCCCTTGTCTCATTGGTCAACTCATTTTCGCGCATATACCTCGATACATACGTATGCATAAATAAGACCGTTTTACAAGACACTTCAAAATGACTTTCTGTCACCACAATAATTATGTAAAAAACTTGAAAATCTAGCACGGAAACAAAAACTAAAGGTTAAGGCCCCAATACTTTTCTATAAACGATAGAGGAAAAATTTAAAACAGCTATGATGTTAGAGTTGGTAAAAGTTTTAAAAACATTAATTTTGGCTACATTTTCTGGAAATCCATTATTCTTTTTTGCTTGGCATCATGCTACGAGTCCCAAAGGGAGTGGGTCTGGTGTAGAAGCTACAGACTGTTTTCTCTCTCTCTCTCTCTCTCTCTCTCTCTCTCTCTCTCTCTCTCTCTCTCTCTCTCAGAAACCTAGGACTTATTATGACTAATGACCTGACTTGGACGGAACATGTCAAACACGTTTGTAAAAAAACGTACGCTGCCCTACACTCTTTAAATAGACTAAAAAACTTCTTTCCGACTAAACTAAAAACAATGCTAGTACAATCTCTTATTATCCCCCACTTCGACTACTGCGACGTTGTTTATAATGACTTGACCGAGGACCTGGCTATTCGTCTCCAAAGGGCACAAAATTCCTGTGTCCGATTTATATTAGGAATAAGAAAATCTGACCATATAACCCCTGGTTTTAACAAGCTTGGTTGGGCTCGATTAAAGGATCGAAGAAATCTTCACTCCGTATGCCTCGTTCACAAGCTACTTTCAACATCGTCACCGTCTTATCTTGCCTCTAGCTTTCAATTCCTTCACTCAAACCACAAGTTTAATACCAGGTCTAGGTCCGGTACGCAACTCTCATTTCCCATACACAGAACTAATCTCCTTGACCATTCATTCAAAATCAACGCTATTCGAACTTGGAATGCTCTACCTTCTGAAATAAGAGACAAATATATAAACAACTTCTTTGCTTTTAAAAGTGCCACTACTTCCTATTATTCAAATTCTTCAAATACTAATGATAACTGTACAAACAACACACAATAAATAATACTAAAACATCCCAAATAATGCAAATAAATTACATATTAATATGCTCGGTTACCTGTGTTACTCTATTTTACGAGGACGCCTTCTTTGTTATTGTAAGGAAACTGTATGAAAGCGATGGATGAATGCGGAGAATGAAAGGCTAGCTTTACAAATTGTTTTACCAGAATTTCAAATGTTTATGTTTTCAATTAATTGTGTGGAATTTTCATCAGGCCAATTACTTTGTGTTCTAATTATCTATTATTTTCATTAGGCCTCCATTATCATTATCATTATTATTATCATTATTATTATTATTTTTCACAAGTTATACTTATTATTATTATTATTTTATTATTAGTTTATACATAGGATTATTATTATTATTAGTAGAAGTAGTAGTAGTAGTATAGTATATTACCAACACCATACAAAATGTAATGTAATGTACCTCCTTAAAGGTTGGATGGAAGATAAGGTTTCACTAGCCTTAATCCCGCCTTAAAATAAAGACCTGAATCAATCAATCAATCAATCAATCTCTCTCTCTCAACAGCAAGCCGCCTCTGGAACAAATATCTACTGCAAACCTATTCCAAAAATTCAGCCACCATGCTCAGGAGTAAAATCCACCATACTCTACTTTCTACTTACCAATAACAAACCAACAAAAAGGGTATCCTTCAAACATATTATCAGTTATCACAGTACTAGAGTCAGAATATGTACGCTCTATTTATAAATTAGTAACAGGTATTTTATTTTAAGACTAATTATTACTATTTTTATTCCTAATATTATTCCTAATTAACATTATGCTTCGGTATAAAATAAACATTGTTTCACTGTAAATATTTGCATTAGTTTTAGCAGTTAAGTGATAATGTTGATAATTCTGGTTTTAGAATCACTATTAGTATAAGAATATAATATATAATTAAGTACTGGCATGGAGTTAATATTTGTATTAGATTTAGTATACTCTTACGCATAACTTATAATATCAAATTGTATATTTCATATGTATTATACTATGTACTATGTATGTATATTATAGAGGTTGGCTACAATTAAAGGGGCTCCATAGCCCTATGTAGCACGCCTTTAAGCCAATAAATATCAAATATCAAATATCAAATATCTCTCTCTCTCTGTCTCTCTCGTTCCTTCATTCGCTCCAGACATACGGAAATTTATGAGCGTATGATTTACCCATGGGTGTAGCTAGACGCTATCCAGACTTCTAAGGTGCATGGGTGCGAGAGGGATCGGGAGAGGTTAAAGGCTAAGGGGTAGGTCCCGACCAAATACCAACACAAATTTAAAAATATCCAGCTACGACCATTTCTGTAAAAAAATTCAAACAAGATATTCATATTTAAGAGGGTATTTTACGACTTTGACCCTATTTTTTTTTGACAGGTCAAAACGAATTGGGGATTTATAATGTTCATTGTAAATAATTATGTCGTTCCAAAAATTAAGAGAGAAGTTTATGGGAACGATAAGTTGGGGTCAAAGGAACGGGTCGATATTTAATTTTAATGGCCCGTGTTTAGGGTTTATAGGGTGGTGTATCAACATGGCTAGAGTTGAACAAAATATTATCAAGATAACTGATAAGAGGGAGTACATAAATGACGTTGGGGTTGAGGGTTGGAAAGGGCAGGTGCATATTTTTAAAAGAGGGAGCGAAGAAGATTTTTTATTTTTTTTAAAAATACGTTTCCCTTCAATTGTTCAAACTAGTTGTTGGTGGAGGTACCGCGTAAAAAGAGGTACATACAACTAAAAAATACGTTCCGATTCGCACATTGAAATCTTGTTGATTGGTGGAGATACTTCCTTGAAATTGATATCCTAGCAGAAAATCAATGCGAGAGGTAAGTACAAAACGTGAAAAAATGGAAAATCGAAAACATGGATTTCTATTCAGGAAATTCCCAGTAAACCGTTTATCTTACGATAAAACCAAATTAACCTTCGCGTTCACATTGATTTAAACGTTGACATCCAGTATGAAAATTTTCGTTTACAATCTGTACTCTCGGAATAAATCCTGAAGTTCACCAAAATTAAGTAAATCATGGAGATTACACGATAATTCAATTTAAAACCGATAGATTAATCTAAAAACACGCGTACTGGATCTCATAGATGTGAAATATATACCGATGTTTTTAACCGTTTACCCGGAAAAACCTGAAAGCCGAGCGTCTATAAACTCGTCTCCGCGGCAGCAGTGTTGAATTCAGACTTTTCATCCCGGGGGGGCTATTTAAGATCCCGGGGGTATTACATAGGGACCAAGCACGGGGGGTTTGGGGGGCGCCCCCCAACAATAGCGCCGCAGGCGAAAATTTTGAAAATCAGGATTTAAGAGTGCGTTTGGTGCGTTTTAGAAAAAAGTTGTGGTCTGAATGCCATACCAAAATAATGTAGTTTTTGTGTGTTGTGGACGCTAAAAGTTCCTAAATATCCGCAAGATTTAACCTTCAAACCGCTAGATTCACTAAACGGTCATATTAGAAACGAAAACAAATACAATATTTTCCAAACAGGGTGAAAAACAGTTTTTTCTTTTTTTTCTTTTACCAATCACGGCACGATTTTGTGAAATTCGACTAATAGGAAGTAAGTATCAGTTTTTAGGCTTATATACAAGAAAAACTGCGTTGACCCCTCCTTTTAAAGGATGCCTACGCATTGCATGGTTACCTGATAATAGTGTTTTCGCATCGAAAAGTACACTGACCATTTACCCAACATACTGCATCTGTATCAGTCCTGCTAGCGCATATCCTCTCAAGGCGCGACTGTGAGCCAACATACAAAAGAAGACATATTTTGGGAATTTCCTTAACAGAAGTCGGAACCCTTCGAATGACCATACATTTTCAAATCTAGTTCTGGACCTCGTGAGTTGCCCACACGTTTTTCGTAGGTTCTGCTTATTTGATTACAGTTACAAACATAAACCTTAACAACCTTCAAAGCGATATTATGTTCGTGCCCTTTCAAAAACGGCAAAGTGACATTATTTGAAAAATGAAGGAATATATAGTGCATGTAGTCAATTTATTCCCGGGGGGGCGAATGACAGTTCCCGGGGGGGCTTCGCCCCCCCTGGATCATAGCTGAATACAACACTGCGCGCCAGCCTCAGCGTCCCCTCATAAATAAGGGTTTAGTACGATATCAGGTAACGCGTATATGCGTTGTCGTTGACAGTGAATATTGTTGGATGAGCGTAGCGAGCGTAGCGAGCGAAGCGAAGATTCCATTTCACTACACTGGAGAAAAAAATCCGGAATGTTTTTTTTTTTTTTTTTGTATTTTTGTCTGTTTGTCCACACGATTCCGGCTAAACCGATAATCCGATTGCGATGAAATTTTATGGAGACCTTCGAAATCTCTGAACTTAGAACTGCCAAGTTTTTGAGCGCAATCGGAAAAATTTTTCTCATGAAAATCGCAATTTTACGATTTTTTTTCGATTTTTTAAAAATTTCTTCGACTTATAACACCTACATGCTTTATTCGATTTTAATGATTTTTGCACAGAACCTTTATTTTATGAATTAAGATACTCGTGTGAAATTTGAGCGCAATTGAAAAAATATTTATCATAAAAATCGAAATTTTACAGGTTTTTTCTTTTTTTAAACAATTCTTTGACTTATAACACCTACATGTTTTATCCGATTGTAATGATTTTTTCACAGAACCCTTATTTTATGAATTAATAGATAAGTGTTAAATTTGAGCGCAATCGAGAAGTTATTTCTTATAAAAATCGCAATTTTACGCTTTTTTTTCTTTTTTTAACAATTTCAATTAATTTTTAAAAAATTAAAAAATTAAAGTTAATTTTTAATTTAATTTAATTTAATTTAAAAAATTTCAATTATGTAATGATTTTGCCACAGAACAACAAAAAATTCGCATAACACATGGCTGCTCAATGCACCAATTACGCTCATCCAACAACGCGGCGGGACTTAAGCGTTTTCCTAGTTAAAACCTAGAAAAATTATAAAATCGTCATCGTTTAAATACCATGTTCACAGTGAATAATCTACTCGCGTGTCCCAAGCACAACATACAAATTTTCCACTCGGAAGATAAGAGCATTCTTTACTCCACATGGCACAAGCTTTCAGTCTAAGACACGCGCAGGCGCACACACGCACACGCAAACTATACTCATCAGGCAACCAGACTAGGCCCAGACAGATAGACATTAGATAATATAACGGTAGGTAGGTCCTAATCGTTTGTCCACTCAGCCGGAGGCCACACTTAGAAAACATCATCAACAATAATGGATCATGATCATGAGATCTATAGACGCGGATGGTGGATGAGGACATTTTTTTCGACGTGTTGCAAGTCGACTTTCCAGCTCTGCACATTATTCTATAATTTGTGTGTGTGTGTGTATGTGGGGGGGGGGGGATTATTTGCTTTGAATAGGCCAAGTCATGTGAAAGTAAATGTCTTTTAGCACCTTAAAAACGTAGTAAACGAATAATAGAAAAATGATTTGAAGGATTTTGGATTTGGCAAAAACTAAAAATGAAAAGGTGATTTTGGCATTTGGATATTGCTTGTTATCTATTGGAAAAAAAAAAAAAAAAATTTTTTTCCCCAAAAACTTTTTTGGGAAAAAACCCGGGGGGGAAAGTTTTTTCACGAATTAAAAAATTGAAGAAGAAAAAAGGGAAAAAAATTTTTTTAAAACCCCAAACTTTTTTTTAAAAAAACCAAAAAATTTAAAAATTTAAAAAAGGAATTTTTTTTAAAATTTTTTATTTAAAAAAATTTTCCCCCAAAAATTTTTTGGGTTGCCCAAATTTTTTTTCCGGATTTAGGAATTAAAGTTCCCCAAAAAAAATTTTAAAAAAAAAAAGAAAACATTTTTGGCCCAAACAAAAAAAACCCCTTTTTTGAAAAAGGCCTTTTTTTTAAATTTTTAAAAACCACCCCCCCCCAAAAAAGGGAAAAGGGGGAACTTTTTTTGGGCTGAAAAAAAAACGTTTTCCCCTTTTAAAAAAAAAGGTTTTTAAAAAAAAAAAATAAATTAAATAAAAGATTTAATAAAAATTTTTCCTTTTTCCGCCCACCCCCCCCCCTTTTTTGGGGGCCCGGGTTTAAATTAAAAAGGAGGTGTAAAATTTTTGGGGGGGCCCCAAAAAAAAAAAAATTTAAAAAATTTTTTAAATTTTTGGAAAAAAAAATTGAGGGGAATTTGGTTTTGAAGGTTTTTTGGTTTTTTTTTTAAAATTTTTTTTTTGGTTTTTATGTTAAAAAAATTTTTTAAAAAAAATTTTGGGGTTTTTTTTAAAAAAAAAAAAAAAATTTTTGGGGCCCTAAAAAAAAGGGGGGGTTTCTTTACCTATTTTTTTCCCCTTTATCCAAAATTTTAAAATTTTTCCCCCCCCCCCCCCTTTTTAGAATTTGGGCCCCCAAAAAAATTTTCAAAAATTTTGGGTATTTGGGGGGGGGGCCCCAAAAACATTTTAAACCCGGGGGTTTGGAAAAAAAATTTTTTGGGGTTCCCCCGGGGGGGGGGGGGGGGAAAAATTTTTTCCCGAAAAAAAAAATTTTTTTGGGGCCCCCAAATTTTTTTTTATTTTTTTTTAAAATAAACCCCCCAAAAAAAAAAAGGGAAAAAGGGGGCCCTCCCCCCAAAACCCGGGCCCCTTTTCCCCCCCCTTTGGGGGGCCCGTTTTGGCCGTAATGTGGTCCCCGGGGATTTTTGGGGGGGGTTTTTGGGTTGGGCCCGGGGCCCCCCCCAAAACCCGGGGGTAAAGGGGGGTTGGCCGGGGGGGAAATCCCGCCGGGAAAAAAATTTAAACAAAAGGGGGGGGTTTTTTAGGGGGGGGTCCTTCGGGCCAAAGGAAAAAAAAAAAAAAAAAATTTTTTAATTTTTTTAATTTTCTTCTATATTAACACATGGTGCTGAAAAGGGCAATGGTCTGGAAGAAGAAGTGCCTACGGCAGTTTGAAATAAGTTCATACGCAGTGTGGCAGGTGTGGACTAAGTTGGACAAGTACGAAGTAGTATGATAAGGAAGAAAGAAAGTAAAGTAGGAGCCTGAAGTTCAAGATGGGGGAAGGAGCGACTACGAGGGTAATGGCATTTGAGAATGGATAGAATCCGAAGACAAGCTTTTGGAAGCTAAAAAAGATATGAGAAGGGAATGATGACGGCAAGATCAAGTACAGGCAGATTGGAGGAGAGAGGAGAGGAGTGGGTATTGGTTGAAGAGAGAGAAGTGTAGGGAAGGACGGAAAAAGTGGAGAGAGTGGTGTTACGCAGGGGGTGAGGAAGAAGATGAGGTGCCGAGCTTGGCAGGCCGGTGCTGATTCGGTGATGCCCAACTCATGTTGGAAAACAGGCTGTGATATATTAATTAATTAAGAGTCTAGAATGGCAGCGATTTGTTTTTCAGGATCATTTCCCGAAGCCAGCAGTTATCAGATTGATAACAAACTTTGTATGCACGTGACGTCATAAACATTGTTGGCTGACATACTGCCGTACGACAGGGATTGCCAATTCTCAATATATAGCAGCTATATTCCCGTACATGAAGGCTGTGTTGAAGACGATCAAATGACGTAAGAGGCACATTCAAAAGAAACAATCACGAAAAAATCATAATAAATTAAATTGATTTTTGATTTTTGTAAAATTGCGGAATTTATTTGTGGATATTCCGCAATAATGTTTAGTAATATTTGTCTAGAAGAGTGACCACATTCCTGCTTGAACCTTGACATATCAATCAGAGGACAACTGGTAAAGGAAAAGTTCGCAAACAAAATGTAGACTAGGTAGGGCTATAGCTGACTTGAAGCAGACGAGGAAGGTAAAATAAGTAAGACAAGTAAGAAGTAGGAAATTGATTGCGAAGACTTAAAAGAGCGGGTAAATCGTGGAACCAGGGAGGGAAGTAAACGGGTGGGAGGAGGAGATTTTTGAGGCGAATACAGTTGAAGATGAAGGTGAAGAAAGCTAAAAAATTAAGAATTAATGTATCTTTCTACCATTTAAAAAAAATAAATTTCATCAATCATTCGAAAACAAAGGATCTTAACATATCAAGAATTATAGGATTTCCAAAAGAAAAAATTCAATCCATGAAATTCATATTTAATTGCATTGGGTTTGTCTAATTATCCCTTTATCAAAAGAGTTAAAAATGCTTGCTTGCCTTGTTATGTTCAAATAAAATTCATTGGGATTGAACAATAAATTTAAACCCAAACAAATAGAATTTGCAAACATAATATCACGATGTTAAAAATTGCTTGCTACATTGCTTTTCTTAAAATAAATTTTATACAATAAAGTTTGTAAATTTTTGTAAATTTTGTAACAACGTTAATTGGTAATATTTTGTCATGTATTTTAAAATTTGAGCAAAACGCGTAAAATTTAATGTATTTAAAATATCCCCATTTGCTAAATAAATAAATGAATAATAATAAAGCCATCAAATCCTTACCTTGCGACGGCCACATCTGTGACCCCGTCCCCAAAACCCGTTACGTCACTGGAGGGCGAAGACATGTACCCCTGCATCCCATGGGGATACATCGGGGACCCTCTGGTATACATTGAGCTGGAACAAGAGAGAGAGAAGAGTGAGTTGGGTCTCACAGTGTTGGCTCAAGCGTTATAAGCCAGTTCGAGATGGACAGTTCGGATAATGTTTTATTTGTGCCTTTTGTTGTGAGTCGTTTACAAATAAATTACATGGCTCTGCTCTCCCTGAAACTAGAGGCGAGTTCTGGTAGGCGTCGTCAGCGACACTCCCTAACGATGACAAAGACGATGAGACGACGACGTGAAACCCCTCTCCCTTTCCACCACCTACCCGTGGCTGGTTCTAACCAGCGTGGGTCATTCCTCCCTACACCCCCTAGATTAGAGTGGAATAATGACCTAACGGTTAGCGCACCCATAAACCAAGTAAACTAACAAAAAATCAATTTGACGAAACTTGTAATTATGTTTCTATTTTTGAAAAGGGACGTTATAACTTGACTTAATTTATAATTGAGAAGTACCTTACCTATACAATGTTAAATGGTTTGGAAACTTACTCACAACTGCAAACACAACGAAGTAACTACAATGTTTTATGCCAATAGTCAACTACCGAAAACCAAAGCACTATGAGAAATATACAAAGATTACGATGTTCACTTACTAAAAGTTGTTTACGTCGACACTATTCTCTCAGATTCTCATTGGTCCACACAAAAATTCAAATTTCCGAACAAAAACACGTTCGAAACGTGTCGCCAAACATCAGCAGATAAACCTTGCACGAGTATTTTCAGTGTATTTCTACACTCTCACAACAAACATTCTAAAATTTAAATTAGTATTTTTTCGAATTGTTTACGATTGGTAACCACGTTTTGCCCGTCAACACGTGTAGGCGTCGTGTTCAATGGACGACTTTGGAACTGTCGCGATTGTTACGAAAAAGTGCCGAAATCCCTATTTTAGCTGTGTTATTTACGTAAGTTTCTGTAAACATTTGAGTGTGAAAGATGTGTAGAGAAGATAGGATAAATTGTGCTCGAGAAAAAACATTTTTGAAAATACTGAAAATGTACTTTATGCTTATTCATGTTTTTACATGCCCCTTACGTAAGTTTCCAGCATATTTATTTATTTTATTATTGATTTTCAATTGGCAACGTTCAGTTATTAGACCATACAGATAATTTTGATGGCAACAAGAATAAAGGGCAGTGCCCCATTAGTAACACAAAAGTATCTTTACACCATTTACTACATTATTGAGATAAACTAATAGATAATGCACAATAAACAAATTTATAAACTAAAATACAATTCTAAAAGTTATTAAATAAATCAATAATCAAATAGTATACAGAGCACATTACATTTCATTTCTCAATTCAGCAATGTGAATCAAGTACAATGTAGATTTATTTAAAATCTTAATAGGTTACAAGTTAATAATCAATACAAATTTATGTGGAATTAGGCGACATTAGGTCTACTAATGCGTATACAATTTTAGTATTTCCCCAGATAACGGTGCCCGTACTATAGCAGTCCATGTTATTGTGTATGATAGTAATATTATACATAGGGCTATGAGTTTATGTTATAAGTAATTCAAAATAGTGTAGACGCTATTTGTTTTTAATATATTATTTTTAAATCAAAGAAAGAACAAATATAACGGATTTGTTTTTATCTATGGATCATTACTGACCGACAGAGATAGTCCTAGCAAAAAGTTGATAAGTTCGCAAGGGTTTGAGTTCTCGAACAATCCATTGTTTAAAATCCATTACTCCCATCTTGTTGAAACTTTATGGGAACGTTTAAAATTACTGAAATCATGTTATGATTTTGGAGATATTTGAAGACATATTTCTATTAGAAATCGTACTTTCACGATTCCCCCCCCCCCCCCCGATTTTTAATAAGATATTTTCGTGATATTTGGGCCAATAATCAACCATAAAAGCTCATCCATAAACGCGACTGGAAAAAGCGTTAGCGAAGCGGCCTAGTGTAAAATCTAATTTAGAATATTAAACGTATTTAAATCAATCAATTTCGATAAGTTATCCACTTATGCCACTTTAATACGTGTCCGCGTTGTCCGTACATTTCTAACATGTTGTTATCAAGATGATTAGCAAGCGCTTTACGATTTACAAATAAAACCTCAAATTGAAGCCGATTGCGTGTTGTCCATCACACAAACACACAATACAGTATCTACTACTAAAGCAGCTCATCACTTACGTGGATTGGAGAGCGTTAGGCGATGGAATCACAGGCATGATAGGAAGTAGATTGCCAACTGCGACGATACGATATGATACTGTCAACCGATGGTTTATGTGTGTTTAACCTTTGGAATTGACTCGCAATGTTGGTTCGTCCGTATATTATTCACATTCCCGTAGTCATTAGGTACACACGGGTAACGACAACAACTAATACTTGACCGAGCTGGCTTCACCATCCGCGTGCAAACTGTCTCGTACGGTTAGTGTTGGTGTTTAAATCAGTATTAATCAATGACTAATCACACTAATCAATGATCAGGAGCGTCACTAGAGATTGGATATTAAGGGGTCGCAAATACAGCAGTTGCGTATCCAAAACTTAGCAAGGGGTGGGGGGCTTTAGCGTCAATGGCGTATCCAGGAATTCATAAGGGGGGGGGGAATTAATTCATAGATGTATACCGAAGACTAAGTGGGGGGTTCGGGGGGCAACATTTTCTCCTTCAAGGTCATTTTGTAAAAAATCTTTAAAGCATCACAATGCCCAATTTTTAATCTAAAAGTTTTCTCCTTCAAAGGTAATTTTGATGAAAATTTGTGCGTTTTAAAGCATCACAATAACCAACTTTGAATATACCAAAATCCTCGTTTACATCTAAAAAATGTTCTTTTTGAGGTCATTTTGGTGAAAATCTGTGCCTTTTAATTAGCGGACGACCAACTCTGAGTTGTTAATTGGGAAAAAAAGGAAAACGAGGAAATTATTGGGGGGGGGGGGGGGGGGGGGCGCACGCCCCACCCAAAACCCACTGTCAATGATTAATGGGTTTTCTGCTTGGTGGGTTGTCATGGTATTTTATAAAGAATCAAAAAATTCCAAAATGGTTGTGGCTATGGAAAAAATTAATTAATATTACATTATTATAATCCTGATCGATATGGACTCCTATTTAATCGATATTCGATATCCCTGAGCACCTGGTAAATAAATTTGAATGTATCGTGTGAAAACTGCCCAGGGTGCAATGCATGCTTTGGTGTATGGTATGTATTGTAGAAAGGACAAGTGTGAAGTGATGTCCGAGGGCTTTTAAATAACTCAATCCCTTGCATTCGTATTAACGACCAAGGAAAACCTCGGGGAAAAACTTCAGGATTGCCGGTCATGACGGGATCCGAACCCGGGATCTATAGAGTCAGTGTCTCGCGCTTTACTTGAACCATCATGGTCGGAGAGCTTCTGTTGACCACAGTGGGTCAAATAGTCTCTATGCTTCACTAGCGCTTGTATCACTATGACCTTGAGCTGCTAGTGAGCGGGTCTGCGGTCGTGTTATCACTGCCAGGAGGCCTATCTGCCCGATGCACGGGCTGCAGAAGAGGGAAGGCGATACAATGTTCGCTCGGCCAGGAAGCACCAGATGGATATGAAACTTTACATAGTTGTCAAGAAAGCATACATGGCAGCCCTACAGTCGTAGATTATCAATATTTGTTGTTGATCAGTAAGAAACTATTCACGAAAATGGTGAATTTCGGACCAAAAACCATTTTTGTTTCAAAAAGTGCCACTGAAGAGTCATGCAGTTCCACTTCATTGTCATTAAACAACTCTGATGGGAATCAGACAAACGAACACACTGTGAGTGATGATTACCAAGAAAGAATTTGAAAGAGTAGGTATGAATGAGCATTAGAAAACCTTGTAGACCAAGGGGAAAAGTTACACTTTTTAGTAAGGATTCCCGCTGGCCGACCAGCAGCCGGCTGACCGGGGTTAAGGATTGTTCGATAATAATTTGTATGTAAAGAAAAAAGCGTAGTCAAAGACTTTTGCGGCTGTTATGCCTAGTCCATGTAAGTGAGAATATACTCTTTTCCCAAGTAGGCCTAATGAAACTCATTTTGATTTCATTTTTTATTTTAAAATTTGCACAAGAAACTTAAGACTAGCATCAGTGATGATAGTTATAATCAGAGCAAGTTATTTATGGCTGGAACGAATGTAACACTATTTAAAATTAAACTTCAATGGAACAGGTAAATGTTGTTTAAAAACTTAATGAACTAACACTTCTCTTCGGTAGGAAGATTATTTTTATTATATAACAATATTTCGGAAAGTTTGTCTTTTCTTCGAGTGGCTGACAATGTAAATTTCAGAAAATACCAACGAGAAAAATATGCAACCTTTTTATTTATTACACCGACAAAATAATAAATAAATAAACATAGGCCTATAATAAATAAACAGTAAATAAACAAAAATCGCATTTTAAATTCACCACAATACCTGCCTATTAATAATATTTTAATAAGCCGCTTACCGATTTAGTTGTAACTGTCCTCCTAAACTTCCACCGAGCAGTGACTATCAAGACCTAGCACCGATAAGACGGCTGGGGTGAGATGGTGATAACAACGGTCCCCTTGTATTATTGGTTATAAGGAGTGTGGATCTAAGAGTCGAGTACACTATCTCGGTAGATATCATAAAATGCAAGTTTATTTAGTGATAAAATAAAAAGCCCAACCCAGGTTAACCTTAAATTTTGTATACATGGCGACAAAAAATTATTTGTAGATGACAAGAAAGATTTAAAAGTGTTCGGTGCGTTTTATAATGTAGGGAAGGAATTGGAATGCTTTTAAAAGAGATGTTTGAAAATGTAACAGACATGTTTTTGTTGTTGTGTTTTTGTTTTTGGATTGACAAAGCTAAGATACTTGAAAATGGAGAGACGAAATGTACAATTAAGAATAACGGTGATTGCCCCTTCCTCCCCCCCCCCCACTGCAACCTTGACTTCTATATTAGACAGAATTTAGTGAACACGTATGTATACTTCTCAATTTCATTATTATCGGGAAACACTCCCGTTCATGTATTTGTTCATTTTTGCTACAACCAAGAAATTAAAAAAATATATATATTTATATAAAAAAAACTATTTATCGGTTATTGATCCACATTACTCGAATAAAATCAATCGATTATTGTAGATACAATAATCGGTGATTAACGACAGTGGGAACTTATGCGAGACGTGAGCGACTCTGATTCGGGAAGTCTCGGGTTCGAATCCCGTCAACGGCAATCCTGACTGAAAGCTTTCCCAAGGCTTTCTTAGTTTAAATGCGAATACAATAAATAAATAAATACATTTTTGTGGGATGCCCGCTGTAGGGTGTCACATCAGATTTAACCGGTGTGACCCTTTTTAGGTGACTAACTATAGGTATATTGCGGATAGGACAATTATTGTGAGGGGATGCCCGAGGGCATTAACGATTGAGGAAAACCTCGGAAAAAGAAGAAACTTTAGTCAGGATTGCCGGTCTCGACGGGATTCTGTTGGTGCGAATACAATGGATTGAGTCAGCTCTCAAGGTATTCACTTCAAATTTAAAAAAAATACCTATAGTTTGACAGGGGTAGGCCTATATGCATTGCATCCTAATATATGGACAGGTTTCGCAAGAGAAAAAATTAATAGTTCAAAGAGTTTAGGCGATAGGGAATTATCGTTTTACATCCGGCCAAAAAGTGTCATACGTTCAAAACAAAAATGGCGATTATATTTTTGATTCGTTGACATTCTTAAGTTCCGCCGACGTGATATAGCTTACCTCATAGGAAGGGGGGGGGGGGGGGCAAGAGGTGACTAATTGAGAGCAGTTCTCACAAGCTCAAACAATGGACCCACTGTCTAAAGAACATTCCTTTACAACTGCCGATACGAATTTTCGACCTGTGCAAAGATTTCTATCTCTTTTTTTCACACATATTGACACGCACCAAGGTCCTCTAGATCTCCGCCACCTGGCGGAGGCTCGTCTAACTCGCTCGTGTGGCCACGAAGTTAGGTCGTCGCAACCCGTTCCACAATGTATAGCAGCCATTACGGTGATTTGCACGAGAAATAGAGGGAATTTTAAAAATCAAAGTGAACATCTACTTAGCGCGCCTAAACTTGACAACAAAATGACGATGTAGATGCCAGAAAAGAATCGCGTGCATTTCGAGATAATAAATTGACAACACAATAAAAATGAAGCTAGTAATTTGTTGTAATGTAATTAATAATAATAATAAATAATAATAATTTTAAAAACCCTACGTTATTTGTGATGTGTATATCCATGAGCAATTTTTCTTACGATTTTAAAAATTTATTTCTGAAAGCCTGTTTCTGATAATTTATTACCAACATGCCTTGTGCCCAAAGCAACACATGTGATAATACTAGGAAGCTTCGCAAACGCTTTTTCAGGCGCGTTGTTGGATGAGCGTAAATGGTGCATTGAGCTGCCATGTGTTATGCGGATTTTCTGTTGTCCTGTAAAAAATCATTACTAGTCGATTTTTTTTTAAATTAAATTAAATTAAATAAAAAATTAACGTAAATTTTGTAAATTTTAATTAATCGTAATTTAAAAAAAAGAAAAAGATCGTAAAATTGCAATTTTCATAAGAAATAATTATTAATTATATTAATTATTAAAAATTGTGAAATTGCGATTATCATGAGAAACAATTTTTCGATTCCGCTCAAATATCACACGAATACATCAATTGATAAAATTAAGGTTCTGTAAATAAATCATTACAATCGGATAAAGCATGTAGGTGTTAATTAGTCGAAGAAATTTTTTAAAAATCGAAAAAATTCGTAAAATTGCGATTTTCATGAAAAATAATTTTCCGATTGCGCTCAAAAACGTGGCAGTTCTAAGTTCAGAGATTTCGAAGGCCTTCAGAAAATTCCATCGCAATTGGAGTATCGGTTTAGCCGGAATCGTGCTGACAAACACACAAAAATACAGAAAAAAAAACATTCCGGATTTTTTCTCCAGTGTAGTGAAATGGAATCTTCGCTTCGCTCGCTACGCTCATCCAAATAGTGTCTACACATAATCATAAAAACACTAGTAAATGACGGCATTTTTCAAGGTGGCGTGTGAAAAATTACTATGTCGCCGAGAAAAGCTCGTTTTAAAGGATAACGACGATATGTACAAACATAACCACTATATAACGTTATAGTTGGTTGAGCGTAGCGAGCGGATCGAAGATTCCATTTCACTACACCGCAGAGAAAAAAAAAACGGAATGTTTTTTCTCTTTTTTTCTGTATTTTTGTGTGTTTGTTAACACGATTCTGGCTAAACCGATACTCCAATTGCGATGAAATTTTGTGGAGGCCTTCGAAATCTCTGAACTTAGAACTGCCACGTTTTTCAGCGCAATCGAAAAATGATTTCTGTTGAAAATCGCAATTCTACGATTTTTTTCGATTTTTTTTAAATATTTCTTCGACTTATAACACAAACATGCATTATCCGATGGTAATGATTTTGCACAGAACCTTTATTCTATGAATTTATATATTTGTGGGAAATTTTAGCGTAATCAAAAATTTATTTCTCATGAAAATCGCAATTTTACGTTTGTTTTGTAAAAAATTACGCTCATCCAACAACGCGCCTGAAAAAGCGTTTTCGAAGCTTCCTAGTGGCATTCACCCTTATTACAATCATGGTATTCAACCTCGTTAACAACCTCCAGTTTTTAGGTAATTAACTCATTAGTATGCAAAGTACGTGAAAAAAGTACAACATTCCCGAGAAATGCTCGTTTTAAAGGAAAACGACTACATGTCCAAACATAACCACTATGACGTTATAGTGGCATTCATCCTGATTACTAACAGGCTATTGAAAGTCGTTGTCAACCTTCATTTTTTTAAGTAATTAACTCATTAGTATGCAAAGTGCTTGAAAAAATACTATACCCCGGGAAATGCTCGTTTTAAAGGAAAACGGCGACTTTTCCAAACATAACCACTATATGAGGTTATAGTAGCATTCATCCTGATAACTTACATGGTATTCAACCTCGTTGACAACCTCCAGTTTTTTAGTTAATTAACTCAGAAGTATGCAAAGTGCGTGAAAAAGTGAAAAAGCTAGGCGGAGATCGAGAGGACCTTGACACGCACGAGATTGCTGCGCTAGTGGTTTCAGTGGGCGGTGTGGGTCTGTAAGCCGACCGGCTCTTTCGACCCTTCAAGTCATAGTCATAAATAAATGTGATTTATATGCGGATGCCTAGATTCACATTTCAAACATAGGCCTATGCTTTGTTCACGTTTTGGTAGCATTGATTAGTGAATCTCAATACAGCGTATGAGAATATAGGACATGCATTTTAGGCAAATTCCTGCTGCTGGCAACCAAATTTGTTTCGAATTTTGTTCAGTTGCCATGGAAGCGGAAATAAATGGCTCTGTAGCAGTATAACTATGGGCGCCCGCCGGAATTTTGAGGGGGGGGGGGCAAAAATTACAATTTGTACTTTCGTTAAGCAAGCACAGGGCGTTTGGGGGGCAGACTAAAATTTTAAATCAGGTTTTTAGAATGCGTTTGGTGGGTTTTAGAAAAAAGTAATTTTGGTTTATTTGGATGAAGGACGCGTCAACCGTTAGGTCATAATGCGTCACTCTAGCCTAGGGGATGGGGAGGAGGGGCCCATGTAGGTCAGAACCAGTTATGGGTAGGGGGAGGAATGGGGATTCTCAGTCGCGGTCGTTATCGTCTTTTCGTTTGTGTTGTCAGTCAATTGGTCGTCGTCGACGGAGAGTCATCAAGGGAAGGGGAAGGGTTCCCCGACGACGACTGCCAGAGCTCGTCTCTAGTTTCGAGGAGTAAAAATTACCCTTCTTACTAGCTGATTTTTGCGAGATGTACTTTTTGCTGGACGAGATTCATTTACAGGTGGTGGACTAGAGCATCGTCCTGTAGCGGTCTAAAATAAACAAGTCAACTTCTGGTCACAGGACCTTCCTGGAGTAGGGCCTACTGTGCGAGTTTCATTTACAGTTGGTGGTGGACCATCAATCCCCCCCCATGGTATTAAATTAATTAGTCTAGTTGCTATGATCGGTTTCCTTCCAAGCTTTTGGCAATCTCTGGCTGTCATCCCTCTTATTGAGATTTTGTGGACGCCTCTCAATCTCCACAGCCTCCCATGGGTAAACATGTTGAATCGCTACAAGTTTGCGCGTGCCTGTCTCCTTATGGTGTTTAGCTAGTGCTGAATTGTTATCTTCTTTGGCTACTGCATTCATGTGCATTCGCAGGGTGTTCGTGTACAGAGAAGTTGCCAAACTAGATTATTGCAGGCTGATTCTCCACCACCAACTGATAATGAAACTCGTCCATTAGACCAACTCCGGGAAGGTCCCGTTGACAAGAAGTAGGAGAGAGTACAATACCGCTGATAGCTGGAGGCTCTCTCTCAACTTTATTATTTTATATTCAGTAATCACTGTCTCCTAGATCTGTTTTCCCAGATGGCTGTGTTTCAATATGTCAGTTTTTGTTTTAAACCTTGATGAAGTTAGGTGAAATCCTAGAGAAACGTCGGTAATAAAATATAATTTTATTAAAAAATCACACGCAGTTTTACCTCAAAACATATCATTTCATATACATCAACAAAATACGATCAACAATAGTTATACAACAAGATGTCTATAGAGAATAATGATAGTTTACGTTTTAAGTCTTTTCATTATTATTTATTTTATGTCATCATGTTTTAATTTTGTCATCAACAATGTAACAGTTAACAATAAAAGCCTGGCACGTAGGAACTCTTTTTCGAGTGCCGGGGGGGGGGGGGGGGGGTGAAGACTGACTGCACGATATCTTGAAGTGGTGGTGGTCACTGTAAAAAGTAAGGTGGGGTTCTCCATTCTCCCCCCATGTTTACGCGTCTGATAAATATACAAGTATAGTCCCGTCCTCCCTAACCATAGGTGATTTAAACCGAGTGTCCTAGATTCGCAGGAATAAAGTGTAATTCGTGTCAGGGCTAAGGATGTCTCATGCATACACTGCCCTAGTCCGAGAAGTAGCACGGGTTTGTTAAATATTTCACTGTTGCACTTTAGACACTGATTCATTCAAAGGGTGATGAGTGAACGTGAAGGTATGGTGTTTGTAGACGTTCCTCACGTGGATGTACATTCTCGTCAACTCTGGATATAATAAGCTACACTTCTTCTAATACTTGTTAAAAATTGACACAAATTGGCCCATTAATTTGTCAAAATCACCCTTGAGTGATTTGATAATTTTGTTGGTTCAATTTGATAATATAACATATTTGAATAAAAAAACATAACAAGAAAAAACTCTGAAAACATAATTGAAACGATGAAAAAAATACGTCTGAAAACTATGAAAAAGTTACTAAAATAATGTTAATCAATGATAATGACAAATAGTACAATCCGAGATTACACAATTGAAAAAGGGACAAAAAACAGAAATGCAATTATTCTCCCAATTAAAATATCAAGTTCGTAATGTTGCCTCCCCCTCCCCATTTCACATCCCCTTTCTTTGTCCAATTCTTGAAAATATTCTGAACCGAAAAACGTTTGCGTATTCGTGGATCGAAGTACGTTCCCTTAGTAACACACAAGAGGCGAGTACGACAGCAAGATTGAAAACCGGATGCAATATAGGCCTACCATCCACGATAAGACAACGCAATGAATATGGAAATATGATAAGATTGATGCAAAATTAAAAATATTATCTAGGATGTGAATGCAATTGAAATAGATGTTTAAAAAATACTAGCCTGGATGAAAAATTATGTTATCCAGAGTACGAAATGTAAATTAAATTGATAAAGACCGAGATAAAGACGAATGATAACATGGAAAGAATACATTATTCATGAAAGGAAATTGAAAATGTATTGAATGGAAATTTAAAGCTACCATAAAGAATAACAGTATCCGAGATATCAAGTGAATGGACTGGATAAAAAAAAATAGCAGATTGATGAAAATGGAAAAGCAAGGAGGATTGTTTCTAAGTTATCTATGGAATTGAAAACGTGAACTCAGATTGGATTAATTGTGGATCTAAATTGATAATTGATTGGTATATTGATGGATGAAAATAAGTTGATAACGAATTACATTATGCAGGATATGAAATATGAATGGAATTGATAAAAGGAAGTGAGTGAAGGAAAATGTAAAAGCAAGGATTGTTTCAAATATATCTAAGGGATCGAAAACATGATATGATATCAGATTGAAACCCACCAAGCCTAATTGAGATATCCACTCACCTAATTGTGTGCTGGTCTAGCTAGGCTATCAGCTGAGGGTGGAGCGCTTGGAACCAGAACTAGCCGCGGTGAAGTCCAGCTACTTACTAACAACAAGTAGTCTGTGATTGCGTCACATGGTGATTAGCGGCGGGTTGCGACAGGGGGAGGAGCAATCTGCTAGGTGAGGAGGGCAGCGATTAGGTTGTGATATAGAAAGAAGTTGGGATGTGCAGTTTCAAGAGTATGAGTTCGCGGTAGGAAGATTATCAACGTTTATCAGCAGTAATTGGTTGGGATAAAGATAGCGTTTAATTAAGGGGAATTTCGGGAACAAGATAGCATTTCGGAAGGATGTCGGAAAAGTTTGAAGAAAGAAAGAGACAAAAAATAGCTGATTAAAAAAAATGGACGGGACATAATCTCAGAATCAAAATATGATTTCAAAAGGATGTCTGAAAAGTTGGCAGAAAGAAAGAGGGACAAAAAAAGCGCAGACTTTTCAGGGGAATAACCTCAGAATCAATTTAAAAATCATCCAGTTCCAAATTCAATTTTGAGAAGCTTTTTTTCATTGTTTCCATATCTACAAACTGATAGTAAGGGTGTAGGGTTTTCTATGGTAACTTGCGTTGACGAATTGTTTAGCCTGCTGGTACAAATTACTTACGTTCAGACAAGTTAGAAAACCATTGTGCATTATAACCATTTTGCAGATAATTTCGTAGATTGTGTAGAAGCAATATATAAGAAAACCGAGAAATCAAAAACATAAAATAAGTGAACTGATGGTTGAATAGAATAGTGTAAACTCTGTGACCATGTAAATTATATCTTATTAAATTTTTAAGGGAGGAACTGGGTGTTAAAAGTTTGAGGTGGCGTATTAGAAGAAAGCGGCTGAGATAGTTGGAAACTGAAAGAACACCAAGGAGAGAGTTTGTAAGGTTAGCAGGGAATAAGAGAAAAGTAGGAAGTCCAAGAGATAGGTGGATTAAATAAAGCATAGAAGAGAGACGTGTGGGTGGAGGAAGAACTGGGGAGTTGGTGGGAAGATAGCAGCAGGATATGGAAGAGTTGTCAGATGAAGAGGAGGCTGAAGAAGTTGTGTCAGGTCTGGCTAACCGGCAGCTAAGAAAGCCAAAATAGCCTGAGTAAATGGAGCTAACGCTCCCCCCAACCTGAACTTTAGTTTGGAAATGGGGACGGATAAAAAAATCTGTGAACAGACTCAGGGTACAAAATAAGTAACCAAATCCATATTTCCAAGAATATTATACCAAAATGTAACATGCAATTGAAAACGGCAAACATGTTGTGTTGCGATTGGCTACGTATGCACGCGAGCGAGTACCCGCTTGTCGTCTCGGTTGAGTAACTGTTGAGTGACTATTACCGCAGGTGTGTTTGCGAGCGACCCGCCAAGCGTTTCGGCTGGCTCGACGTATAAGTGTGCCCATGTCATGGAAGTGACCCTGCCAATGCTAATTGTCTGTTAATTGCTTGTTAATAGGACGCGTGGTCACTGATAGGAGACTTCGCTTACTAGATGACACTTCCTATACATCAGTCTCTACAACTCACGTCTTGTGCTGTATGTTGCATCTTTCTTGGGGGGACTGTACCTTAGAATGAGCGGATACCCTACTTGAACCATCACCAAATCGTGCTCAGATGGATAAAAGGATTTTTTTTAACGATATCACTAAAATTTACTGGTACGAAATACACAGTAGAACTTTTAATATAATTTAATCATTTTCTTCCAATGGATACATTTTAAATGTTACAATAAGGATTTTTTAAAATTGGTTTTTAGAAGAAATTTTAGTAAAAAAATATGTTGTATGTTTCGCAATTTTGCAAAATAATTCCAATCTTTAACATTGTTTTATATATTTTTAATTTCAAATATATAGTGGTTCACTTTTGCAAAACAAACTGTTTATTTAATTTCATCTAAAAATATATAATTTAGTTTTATTGTTTTTCCATACAGTCAGAGTAGACGTGAATTTTGTGAGTTTTAAAACATGAGCAGGCCTAAACGGGGAATATTACATAAGTGATAAATATATTTCGTTAGTTTGTTAAATTTCTATCTCCAAAAATTGATTAAATAGTAATTATTAGTAATTACTAACAACTGCTAACTTGCTCGTCGTGCGTGCGTGAGTGGCAGCCACAGTGAATGACCCAGTGAGTGAAGTGCGCTCGAGCGGACAACCTGCACTGGTCACACCGTTGCCCCCCTAATGAATGATTCGTGTCGCCTGGGCCTCCTCATGGGGGCACGCGCCCCGACGACCACGTGCTACGTCACGTGACCACTTAGGATGCTTCACGGATGATGGAAGACATCTTAGACGGTGACTACTACGTTATGTGCTCTGAAGTGGATTAGTCGCTTACTGTTTATGCTAATAATAAAAGTAAGGACCGAAGAACACATCCTCCATTCAACGTTCATGACCTTTTTTTCAGAATACGTTTTCGCTACGAAATAAACATTAAACAGTACGCGAAAAACTGTTTCCATACATTATCACGTTTATAGCTGTAATTATTAAAATGGTTCAACATAAAATAAAATACATCGAACTGATTAAAAATAACAATTTAATTAAAGAACCATAAAATTTATGAAAATTATTAAAGGGGAAAAACTTGTGACAACAAATATTTGCCAGGTCAGATGTGTAAATGTGTATTTTTTTTTAAATTTGTGATCTTGATGCGACAAGTAAAAAAATCGCAGGTGTGTGTCAAACTAAATTACATTTATTTATATTTTATTTAAAAAAATAAATTGTCGAAAACAATTATTAATGGTGTGTGGCAGTCACACCACTTGCCACTATTATGCACATTCACACCAAACATTCATACTCTGTCTCTACTAAGAATCACTGTCGCACAATTTGTTGAAATACCGATCTCATGATTCATAACTTAGTGGCCGTTTACCCACGTATTGTTTTGAGAGAATGTTTCATTAGCATGGAAGCAACTTGCCCCTACTTGCTTGGTCTATAGAGACGAAGCCAGTCAACAAACCAACCAAAACATGGCCGGTATTCGCACTGTCAGCCTCTTGACTGTGATGATGAAGTGGACCATTTTCTCGTCATTTGTTGAGTATTAACAAACTTATGATAAATAAAATTCACATTCTTCCAGCAAACTAAATTGTATACTTGTACTTGTTCTTTGGATCCGTGTGTTTAAGTTATTTCATTCTCAGAGTCTTAGAAAGTAAACTTAGATAGTATTTACATAGGCCTGTATCTTCTCAAGAGTGAAGAGGTTCATTGCTTATGTGAACCAATACAATGTATTAAAATATAATGGAAATCATTTATAGATGATGTAAGTTGAGAATCATAGATATTATCATTGCTGTAATATATTTACTCCAAAATTTGTTTACTTATATTACTGCCCTTTTTATTTTATATACTATTAATAATTGTATTATACATATTTTTTTAAAGTATTTTTTTATTTGTATATTTATTTGTTTATAGATTTATTTATTTAAGTAAAGTTAATTAAACAAACATCTACTAGCAAGCGTTTGTATTTTCAAGAAATATTCCGGAAGAAAATTATTAACATCATTCCACCACGCGTGTGACTATGTTATTGTGATATTATATATTGTATCGTTGTTGTGTATTATTTATTGATTGTCCTTCTATGTCAATCAGTTAATGAAAATAAATACAAATAGAAAATACAATCAGTAAATGCGACTACTTGGCAATTTATACAAAGTTCATTAGGGGAAAATGCATAAATTCTATTACCTGGGGTTCTACAAATGTATACAAGAAACACAATATTTGTCTTATATTCATAAGGAAAGTTTAGTTATACAGCATGGCGGTCAGCCAAGCAAGCGTTTGTCCTCAAGAAATATTAAGATCAAAGTGATTTAACATCATTCGGCCATGAGTTTTACAAATCTTTGGTGTGTATTATTTATTGATAGTACTTTTTTGTAAATCAGTTAAAAAATAAATACGAATACAAAATACAATCAGTAAATGCGACTACTTGGCGATTTATTATAATAATAATAATAATAACTTTATTCACCTTGACTGGTACATTGCACAAGTATAACTCGTTTTAGAGAAAGTGAATAGCCTAGCCTATGGTAAAGAGTAATCCATAATTGGTAAAATTTTAAAAAATATACATTACAAATATCATAATCATTCATATTTCATAATATCTTCCCTTCTATTTCTATAACATAATACTATATTTTATATTGAATTGTTTATTATAATTAAAATTATAATTCATGAAAATACATTAGAAGTTTCAGGATGTGGAAGGAAAGTTGAGTGTAAAGCTATGGATGGGGTATTTGTATGTTCGGGCGAACTAGATTAAGTTAAACGTCAGCTGGATGAAGGTATTCATTGATGGTGTAGAAGCAATGCTTTATAAGAAATGATTTCAATGTATATTTAAAAGAGTCTAGTGATTGTATATTTTTAATTTCTGGGGGTATGATTGAAGATTGTTAGACATTGGTAATGAGGTCCTTTGGAGAAACGCGTTGTATTGTGAGTTGGGACATGAATTTTTGTTACAAAGTTCAGTGGGGGAAATGCATAAATCCTATTGCCTGAAGGTTCTACAAATGTATACAAGAAACACAATATTTGTCTTGTGTTCCCAAGGAAAGTTTAGTTATACAACATGGCGGTCAGCCAAGCAAGCGTTTGTCCTCAAGAAATATTAAGATCAAAGTGATGAACATCATTCCGCCATGAGTTTTACAATTCTTTGGTGTGTATTATTTAAAATAAATAAATAAAATATACAAAGTTCAGTGGGGGAAAATGCATAAATTCTATTGCCTGAAGGTTTTACAAATGTATACAAGAAACACAATTGTCTTATGCTCCCAAGGAAAGTTTAGTTATACAGCATGGCGGTCAGCCAAGCAAGCGTTTGTCCTCAAGAAATATTAAGATCAAAGTGATGAACATCATTCCGCCATGTGTTTACAATACTTTGGTGTGTATTATTTATTTACTGTCCTAATTTGTAAATCAGTTAATACAAATAAATACAAATACAAAATACAATCAGTAAATACAAGGACTCATGCGACTACTTGGTGATTTATACAAAGTTCAGTGGGGGAAAATGCATAAATCCTATTGCCTGGGGGTTCTACAAATGTATACAAGAAACACAATATTTGTCTTATGCTCCTAAGGAAAGTTTAGTTATACAACATGGCGGTCAGCCAAGCAAGCGTTAGTCCTCAAGAAATATTAAGATCAAATTGATGAACATCATTCCGCCATGAGGTTTACAATACTTTGGTGTGTATTATTTATTTATTTATTGTTCTTATTTGTAAATGAGGTTAATACAAATACAAATACAAAAATAAAATCAGTAAATAAATACAAGGACTCATTAGGTACTTAAGCGATTTATACAAAGTTCAGGGGGGGGGATGTATAAATTCTTGCCTGGGGTTCTACAAATGTATACGAGAAACACAATATTTGTCTTATGCTCCTAAGGACAGTTTAGTTATACAACATGGCGGTCAGCCAAGCAAGCGTTAGTCCTCAAGAAATATTAAGATCAAATTGATGAACATCATTCCGCCATGAGGTTTACAATACTTTGGTGTGTATTATTTATTTATTTATTGTTCTTATTTGTAAATGAGTTAATACAAATACAAATACAAAATACAATCAGTAAATACAAGGACTCATAAGGCTACTTAGCGATTTATACAAAGTTCAGGGGGGGGGGGATGTATAAATTCTGGTCCCTGGGGTTCTACAAATGTATACGAGAAACACAATATTTGTCTTATGCTCCTAAGGACAGTTTAGTTATACAACATGGCGGTCAGCCAAGCAAGCGTTAGTCCTCAAGAAATATTAAGATCAAAGTGATGAACATCATTCCGCCATGCGTACTACATGAGTATTATTAACGTTGGAAGTCATTTATAAATAATAAGTCTGGTGGTGAATTTACTAAGTTGTCAGTTGACTTTGTAACTGAAACCCTTTAGTCTGTTTTCGACATCGGAAACTCTGCATTTTGTTTCGAATTAGAATATCGATTGCATAAACGTGTTTTATCCAATTTACCTAGGATTGATAACAAAAATTGATATAATTTTGATTGGGATGAATTCCAAAATACACATAAAGAAGATATAATATTTAATTTCTCGTTTGCTTTTCAGAAATCGTTGACTATAAAAAATGCTTCTGGCACTGTCTCAAAATTCTCACCATCTACGTATTATTAATTATTAATCCCTATATTATTATTATACTTTTTAAACACCGTTCTCGAACATGAAAATTATCGCATCTATTTATATAACTTTGGCTTGCTCCTCAGCTAAATCACATAACATAAAGCATGTGCCTAGTATACACACGAAAGTAATGATAAGACTTTATAAGTGTGTTAAATATTATGATTTACGATTTTCAAGAAGATACTATATCATTCCGAATAAAAATGAAACACCGTTGAAGAATTTGGTTATAGTTCATTCATTAAATGCATGACGAAACTTGAATGAATAGTGAGGAGATAAAGATGTGATGCAAAATTTAAAAATACATTCTAAAAATAATACTCTCTCTTGTAAACGATAAGTGGTTTTTGCTACTATGAAACAGTTTTAGTTCTTAATCTGCATCTGTGCATAATGTTTAGTTGAAAACACATAAACAATACACAAAGTGGATTTATGAGTAAATTTGTTCAAGCATATCAGATCCCATACTTCCCGCATAAGTTTTGAATTGTCAAAAAATGGAGTGACAGTATATCCACCACCTAAATATCAATTTTATTTTTATTTTTCGTCTTCATATTTTATTTGTGTTGTATTGTTCCTTTTATCATTTATAAGAAATTACGGTGAAATATTTCTTAAATGCAAATTATCTTTGCTAACTTTCGCCAATGGGTTCACATTTTGTGTAGGGCTACCACAAATTCACAATTTACGACTTTTGAATTTGTGTAATAATTTGCACCGAGTTGATATTTTCTTGATAAGTTAATTGTTAACTTTCTGAGATGATTTTTTTTATCACAGTATTTAATTTTTATCGATAATCGATAGATACACCGATAAAGTAATACTCAATTTGTTATAGATTGCTAATATTTTGACATATTAAAATACTTGCAAGACTGAAAACTTACAAATAATTAAATTAAGAAAACCACCAAAAATCCAGATGTTAAAGAATTAACCGTCTCGGTAGCTTAGGGGGTAAAGCATTCGACCGGCAATCGAGAGACCGGGGCTCGCATTCGATACCCCGCTGACATGGATTATAAAATTTCTGGATTGATTTACACGAAAAAAAATACTGTTTTCAAAGTCAACCTTCCGAACTATAAAGTGTTTTAAATTTGAAGCGTCTTCATGGCAAGCATCAAGCAAAACAAATGATTGCAGTCGGAGTCCTATAGACCGATGGTATCTTTGAACCCGCCTAAGTGGATTCTCTTGCAAGGAAGCTCACGACGCATTGAATAGTATGCCGCAACAGTCTACTGTCGCCTTGTAAACTGACCGGACCAACAGTCATGCTCACTACATAGCCAGGGGTGACCAGCAATCTAGCATGCTATATTTTATTTTAACAAGAGGAGTTATGGTTAGAAAATATTGAGTTAAAATAAATTTACAATAGCATAATGTAATCATAAATAGATTTAAATGTGTCAGGGCCAAAGAAGTAATAATGTAATTTTGGTTCATGAATGAAACAGAATAATATTATGTTTCTTTCATAATGAATGTTAAAAATTTTGTATTTAAATAATTAAGATAAATAAATAAATAATTTATCGTGGAAAACATGATAATTGCATAGATTTTGGAGTTTGGGAAATGGAGACGGAAATGTCAAGATTATATTTTAAAGAGGGCTTAATTTTTTGAATTCAAATTAAAGACTGAATTACACATTAAAAAACCTCAGGATTGCCAGTGGCGAGTAGCGAACTCGGGACCTCCAGAATCAGAGTCTCACGTTATGTTTGACCTACATATTCTGTCGGTATCTGTATTGATACAAATTTGATTTTAATGAAAAATTACAACACATTCCTAAAACGCTTTTAATTTACAAGCAGGACACGCAGAGACTTATAGAACGTGTGCATCTAGAAAATTTTGACTTGGACTCGTACGCGTTTTGGCCAGGGTATATCTAACACCCCATTGTGTCAAACAGCATAATCACGTTAAACCAAAATATCACTTTTATAATCATTCATTAATTTGATTAATAATTATAGCTATTTCAATACAATACATTTAATGCAGCTTACAAAAAATTATATTTAAAAATAAAGTCTCCTACGAAATGGCATCATTTAATATTAGCACAAAATTTACAACTTTAAATATTTAAAAATTTACAAAATTTAAAAATGATACAATATCATTAAATGTTACAAAATAATGATACAAAATTTACAAATTAAAAATAATACAAAATATTTCAAAATCTACGAAATTAAAATTTCCATTATACAAATAATAAAAAATTTACAAAAAACAATATATTTACAAAAATGGACAACCTCGTACTCTTTGGTCACTCACGCAGCCCGTGTTCTTGTAACCTAAGTGATGAATGAACTGCGCTCCTGTTTTCCGTACAGAGAGGTTGACAGTGACGGGAAACACATAATTAGAGTGAACACCGCGAAAACATTGTTTTCCAGTTGGCCCGTGCCTCGGATTACATTGAGAAAGATGTTTACAACCGAGGAAGGAAGCCTCGTAAAGTGCTAGACATTCGTGCAAGTTGTAAGATGACTGTTTGCTTTTAGGGAATTAGTTGAGGAGCAAGCGAAGTGTGTAATGCAACTAGTTTGGTTGGTCAATGCCTTCGAATTACAACCATTTAGTTGGGTGTATGAGTTTTAAATAAACAAGTAAGGTAGGGAAGTATCCGAAGTGGGGAGTAAAGATTATTGTTATTATAGAACGATTCTTGAAAATTAATGATGGGATATATTTGGTGGAGGTGCCGGGTTTAAAGATATACCCCTTAAGATGAAACTAGCCTCGCACCCATGACATTCGGAGTTAATAAAACATTATGTTTCATCCTTGTTGAAGGGTAATGTCAACAAAAGAACTTCATATGTCAGGTTTGGTTTTTAACTTGAGATGCGGCACATTAAGAGACAGATGGACGGACGGACAGACGGACAGACAGACAGACGAACGACGGACAGACAGACAGACGGACGGACAGACGGACGGACACACGGACGGACAGACGGACACACGGACGGACGGACAGACAGACAGACAACAGAAAGACAGACAGACAGACGACAGACAGACAGACAGACAGACAGACAGACAGACAGACAGACAGACAGACAGACAGACTGAAAGGTGACGCATATAGGAGAGTCTCTCCCTTAAATGCGTAAAATAGAAAACCGTTAAAATATCTTCAAGTAAATATAAGTTGACAGTCATGTTTTCCTCAATTATAATAAGGGCGAACTAGAAAAAACTGGTTTATTTATTTATTTATTTATTTATTTAACGCCTATCCTATTAAGTTAAAAAACTTATTTAAAAATGAGGACGACAACAAAAAAATCTTATTACATAAATGCAGATACAACCATGAACTAAAAGTTTGAAATAGTACCGTAATACAAATACATACACATATTGATTAGTAAGTTCTGAAGGAATTTATGTTTTAGGTTATCGAGACGATTAACGTTGAAGGATGAAAACAGACAGCAGGTGATTCATCTGACTTTTGTTTCATCTCATAAATATGTCCTACAATCGACACAGAGAAAAAGTTAGTTTTGAAACAAACGTAGAATATTAATCAAATCAGATTCATAAAAAAAACCTTATTATAATTTTGTATTTTGTTAATGATTTGCAATATTTGTTATTCTTAATAATCAAACGAACGCAAATTGTACAATAATTTTGAGACTGACTCGTTCAGTGCTGAAAGCGACGCAATAAATTTTTATGATTTTTCTCCTTCCTTATAAAATATTATAGACCCGGCACCTCCACCAAAACAAAACAAACAAATTATAGCTCGTTTCTAAGCAAACACTGTGTATGCAAAATCGAGATTAATCGTGATGAAGTAAGTTTTAGAGGAACTAGCTACTTGCGAGGACAATCAATTCGGTATTTTTAAAGAAAGCGTAAGAATTAATTACTTGGTATAGCGTGTAATAGGCAGTAACGCAATTGAAATTTGAGAAAACGAAGTTTTGTGACCGGATACAGAAAGAGTCTATACAGATGATATAACAATATGAATTTATTAATTTATAATATTTTTAATGCATTTTTCATATTAATTAACATTTAAAAAATGCCATTTATAACAAAGAAAATATATGAATGCAAAGAGTAACAGAAAGAGTCCCGTAGTACTTTCGCAACTGTTATCCTTGTTACCCAAATTCCCACGTTACAAAATAACTTCGCATCGCGTTAAAATAACATAATAAAATAAAACAACAATATTAATAAATCATATTAAAAACACTTCCACATCAACGAAAATATCTATAAAAATTGCTATTTAAAAAACAATATTACTCCCCACATCAGCAAAATTTGAAACCTTTTGAAACCTGCAATAAATTAAAATTGATTTCATAAAATAATGATGACATATGTTTATAATTTCCCATAGTCATCGGATAGGGCATACAAATTGAAATATGACATTGTCCCAAAATGTATTAATTACTACAATTTTTTTTCAATATGTTTTTCATTGCATACCAAATTAGTTATAATTAACTTTAATGAGAACAAATCAATGCAACTATGATTTTGCAGGAGTTCCCCCCCTTATTTTTTCCTGTTATTTTCTACATTAATTTTGGAGTGTCCCTACATCTAAGTCTAATCTATGTAACATTAATTTAAAGAAGAAAGTTAAGGGGCGTGTACCCAGATAGGTATTTCTTGTGTAATTTATTTCTTGTGTAATGTTTACAACAGTTTAATAAAGTATTTGTTTGTTAAAAAAAATGCATCTATGAATGGCCGGACCAAATGTTATAAGCGAAACATTCTCAGTATGTACCACGTCATACCTTTGGTACTTGATTCTTGATGCATTCTATCTTAGATTAGATACCACGAACATGTGCGGCTACTATTCTTAGATTTGCAGGATTTTTGTGTTTAAACAACAATATCCGGCGTTCTCTGAGCTGTAATAAATGTTTTATTGTTTAAAATTCGTATATCTGACGATAGTAAACAGTAAACATTAGTCTTGTTAAGGGTTAGGCTCATGAATGAAAACCAATAAAAATTAAGTGCTAATTTGGAAGGTACTGAACGCCTCGGCAGGACTATAACTTGTTCCTCTGGGACCGTTCGAAGGAGCCAGGCGGCCTAAAGGTTACCACCAGCGCTCTCGTTCTGCATGGGGGAACAAGTTGACTGAATCATTGAAGAGATTTGATAATTATGTAATAAATATAACAACGCTGATTTGTTAATAATGTGCTTTCTTCAGAATTATTATGACAAAACAACGCTTATCTCTTATTATCTTTTTCTGAAAATTAGGCCTAAAAACCATTAAAAAATAGTTTTAGTTGCTAACATATGATTAAAAGTGATGTTTGTTTGCAATTTCCAAAACGATTCACAACTTGACTAGCCCCTATCCAGAGCTTTTAGAGACAAAATCCTGGCTGACACGTGAAATAAGACAGAGAATCGTGATTTCAGTGTATTAACAAGTCAACGTAGATATCACTAGCTAATAGGAAATAAATACCTAAACACTCACAATATATCACGAAGTTCACTCGCAACACGCCGCAAGGGTTAAGCCTATGTTTCGTGAATAATTGATTTGAAGTGCATTAGGCCTAAGTAACTACATTAAAAAATGTCCCAGGGGCGTAAAGTTAAACCCTACATGCTACAATTATGCCTAGGCTCTGAGGCTTAGTTTCTTGAGAACAGTTGACTAGCTTTCTGTCAGGTTTTGTGTTGATTCTTCTGTAGGCCTAGGCCTATGGTTAAATAGCTGCACCCCTAGGCCCTGGCCACTTTACTTTGTATAAGAAACGAATCCAGTGACATGGGCAACAATGCATTATTTAGCAGACACTAGACACTACTGAATCTCCTGACAGGCATAGGCAAACAGATAAGACCTAGGTCAAACAAAAAAGGTTCCTAGGCCAGAGGCCTACGCCTAGGTAGGGCCTAGCTGCCTTCCTGGCGATATCAAATCTAAATCTACCCCAATTTCAGTGAATGTGGACTAGGCCTAGGTTAAGTAGGGTCTATCCATGATGAGTCCGATTTCAAATTTTGCATGTGCAAAAACCAAAATGAAAACAAAAACGACTTCGTCCGCTAGGTTCTATCTGCCACATGATCTGTCAACTGTCATGATGGAAATTAGGCCTACTCAGTCACAACTTCAGACCTTCCACAGATATGTCTAGCTGGACCAAGGACAATTGGCTATTACTTATCGGCCAAGGTTCAGGTTTGTGTCTAATTACACACTGTTTGCATTAGTAAATAAATGTAGGGTAACAGAAAAAACTTTTTATCTATCCATTCACTGCTTGGACCAGTCTGCCGCGCCATTCCCTCTCATGGGGTCTGCCAGGAAAACTGTAAAATATAACATATTTTTCTGTGTTGGCTATTCAATTTGAACAGCCAACAATGCATCAGGACTTCCTGAATACCCTACAAACATTCTCAACATCCATTATAGTCCTGCAATACAGTAAAAACTAAAATAATTCACTCTGACACGTGAGCTAATAGCATAGGAAAGTGCGCAAGGAAGACGATCATTCAGTCAAGTTGTTCCGGATTCGTCCACGGATGGCGCTAGTTGAATGAACGCTCGGTGCCTATAAAGGTACACCGTCCTTTCGGATGGGACTCAAAGCCATTGGTCCCCTTGGTAATTTTCGAAAGGAGTAGGCTACGTGCCGGTACCGGGTTTTCCCTCATCCCTTCTCTATTAAATTTGCATTAGTGGATTACACTATCCGTTGCAAATAGAGACAATAATTAATAATAAAATATAGTATTACTGTTGGCCTCTTAGTTAATAATTCCCACCTTTCTTCAATTTTACCTGCTTTAAAGTAGACTACTAGTGTCGTTTGTAGATATAATTGCGACTTGCGAGTAAATTATACTTTATTTGAGTGGGGGTCAATGCTCTTGTATTCAATTAATTAATCAATCCGACGCCGAATTTCACAGTTAAATGTTGAGCAATTATCTTTCTATTGACGTATTGTGTTCCCAGATCGAAGACTTAAATCTCGGTACTGCCACCAAAATAATAATACAAAAACAAGTGATCATCATCATCATTGGATACTTTTGGTTGTGGTTTTGTTTAAAAGTTTTAAACAAAACCACAGTCAAAAGTATTTGCTATTCTTAATAATCAAACGAACGCAAATTGTACAAATATTTTGAGACTGACTCGTTCAGTGCTGAAAGCGAAGCAATAAATTTTTATGATTTTTCTCCTAAAACATAACATTTAAATTAGTTTTAATTAACAAAACATGAATTATTACTAATTAACAAATTTTGTAAACTAGAGAAATGAAATAATTAATGAAAAGCATTTTTTTGGGGTATCTTTTTAGAAGATTGATTGGAAGCGCTTCTTCAGGCATCACCTTAATGGACAAAAACTTTAAATTGTTTTATTTCTTGTATGTTACAGTGTTTAATAATGAGTCTGTGTCCACGTGAGAATTGTAATGTAAAACAAAGTTTAGTTTTGTAAAACAAAAATTGCCATTGTTGTTTGAAATCGTTTTAATTTTTTAATTTTCGAGGTTTAATCTCCTTATTCATTTTTATCAATCCATCCAATCCAAATCTAATACAATCTTCCCTTGACGTCTCGAACTTGGAACCCGACTGAAATGGCATTCTAAACGACTCTAGTGTAGACAGGTGTTTTGTCTGTCCAGTAGCTCAGACACAACATTAGGTAATGGTGAGCTATTATGTTGTCGATGTGATATTGTGAAGGCCGGCGGGCTTGTCTCATCATCATTATCAACAGTCATCACATTAAACATTTTACTGTAAATTAAGTAGTTTCTATGTATTGTTTTCCAGCGCCGAGAATACCACGAACATATAAAGTAGGGAATTGTTGAGACAAACACGTACAAATAAAATCGTATCGTGCATTGAAATCTCTTGTGGAGGTGCCGAGTACAGAAAACATATCTTTAGAAATGCTAGCCCCGCCCTCTTGATTCCAAGGGTCACCAAAACATTCTTTATCCCCCTTGTTGAAAGGCAAGTAGATAGAGGAGACAATTCGTCTCAGCTGACTGACACCACAGGTGCTTGAAATTTTGAACAGTATCACGAAAGTGGAAATATAGGGCTCTACGATAACATATTTGTTATTTTGTTTTGAAATAATTTATGTAAAAAAAAAAAGTTTTTCACGAATTTCGATTTTGTTAAAAACTCCAAAACTGACTATATTTGAGAATTTTTTCTGGCTGATAAAGACGACATTTTGAAAATCTATGGCTGTAGGACTGTTCATGTGTCTTTATTGACAACTTTGCAAAGGACGTCGGATGCTTGTTGGCCGAGCTAATAGCTATTTGCTAACTGATTTGAAAAGGAAGTGAGGGGGGTGGGGGAGGGGGGGGGAGAGCAGTCCCTCCTCTCATGAGACTCCGAATTTCACAATCTATTGTTGGTCTTGTATCAAAAATGCAATAGAGGGTTTGTTACTTCCAACATATTTAAGATCTAGCGAGCCTATGATTAGGTATACATATTGTAGTGGCGGCAGTTGTAAAAATATGTGAAAATTACGTATTTTTGGAATTTTAGTTGTGGATATATAGCCTATTATCGTAATGTAATTTAAGACTTAAACGTGTTTATAGACTTTTTAAAGTGGTAAATTTTCAAGTGTGATAAAATGCACTAGGAACCATGTTTCACGTTTCGAATATTGAAGAAATCCATTCGCCAAACACGATAGATGTTAATTATAAATCAGAATATTAAACATTATTTTTTATAGATTTTATATTTATTTTACGCAGTTTCTCGTCAAATTACTTCTCTTCTTTCTTTGTTGAATGTAATTATGACTAGAATTAAAAACAATAATGATAATTGGCCTACATAAGCAAGAAAGTATTGTATAATTATTATTTTAAAACCAAAAACCACATGCGAGTTCAACAAAAATTATTCATATGTGAATAAGATATTCTGAAAAATTAATGGTGATAAAAAATATAAGTGCCAAATAAATAGGAAGAGTTATATGAACAGCTTTCGGAAAACGCCAGCTGCGTCTGCAACATACTAGCCAAGCCCAACACGATGTACATATTTCTGTGCGCGCAATTAAAACCGTCTCTCATACAATGTGTTTGTTGTCTGTGTGTTTATGAATGTACGCCTCAGCGGTTTCACAGCGCACAAGTGCAATTCGCAACACTTAACTGATGCGTCTTGCTCTTATCTTATCTCGCGAGATTCCGCGAGAGTCAGCATCTCGTCGAGTGCGAGATGATGGGGAGTATGTTACAGGGGGTATCACGTTACCGTCTTATACATTATCAGCTGTTTTCATTCCGCATGGAATAACTGAATGAATGTGGGCGGATGTATGTATACTTGCATGTGGCGTGAGTGGGCTATCATGTAACTCGTTGCTTTTCAAATTTCGATTAACTTGTAATTTTTTAATCTGCAATGACTCTGATTCGGGAGGTCCCGGAAAATCCCTCCAAGACCGACAATCCTGACTGAAGGTTTTTTCGAGGTTTTCTTCAGTCCTTAGCCTTTGGACATCCCTTCACAATTGTCCTATCTGCATATTTCCTATTTAGACACCCGAAGAGGAGCGAGAATTGCACCTTGAGGAAAAAATCTATATAAGAACATTTTAGTGGTCTGTACTTTTAAATGAAAATTACTTGAAATAATATGATTATTGTGACTATATTTTTTGTTATTCATCCAAAATCAACGATAAGCCAACCTCCCTTACAACACAAAGAAAACATTTTTTTAAAATTTCTAATGTATCGGAATTATTATTGAAAGTAACTGTTTAAAGATACATAAAAATAACTCTTAACATTTCAGTTAGTTACATTATATTATAATTGCATTTAAGTGTAATGTACCCTAACTTATAAAACAAGTTCTAGTGCTATTAAAAAAAGGAATAATGGCCTTACGGTTCACTTGTATTGGATGAAATCAAGATGACTTCTTTATATTTTAGAAATTTAGGGTAAACTACAATTAATGGCAAATTATTTTATTAAATACGTCCTTCTGTAGAAATAAGGGTAACTTTGACCGTATAAAAACTTCCTGGATTTTTTTTGTGGGGGGGGGGGGGGAGGGAAGGTAGGGTCCTGCAGGGACCCCTACTTCACCTTGACGAATAATATTCATCATGAATAATTGTCGATAAATTCAAAAAAATGTCGTACAATTCAAGAGCCGAGCACATCATTACAGTAAAATTATATAATGAATCACGAAAATGTTATGCTTTTAAGGCTTTCAGGGTCAATAAACATGTATCATATTTATAATTTTTAAAGCGTACATTACAAAAGTATAAACACAAAAACAAATAATTGTCGTTTAATTGGAGTACACCGACTTAAATTGTCCCTCTTAATCGTGAAACAAACAAATAAATAACATAACTTATAACAGCAATATGGTTTTCTCAATTAAAAACACATTAACACATCGCATTTCTTCACGACAAGAGAGAGGGAGGGGGGGGGAATGTGCTTCTTCCTCTGCCACGTCTTCTAGTGTTTACCGTGTTGTTTACAAGTCCGGCATGACTGGTCCATACGTCCGTGCCTAATTCTTCGCCAGTCACACGCGCGCAATGGCGGTTGTGATAAAATCAAGGGAAATTTCGCCACCTGTCAGAAATATTCGTTTGTTTTTGTCAGGAAGATGTTGAGAATATTTATTAATAATGATGTTTGTTACTTTACAGCTCTTTTGATGCTTGTGATGAATGGTAGATGAAGATCAAGGACAGTTAAGAGTGCTAACGTTTGCGCGATTCAAATCGACGTTTCTTCTTTCTATACAGCTTGGGACATCGCCATCGCTGAAGCTTCAGTGACTAGCAATTCGAAAATAAAATTATTTTAATGAAGCTAAATTACATTGCTTAGGTTCAGGCGATACTCAAATTCGATACAGTTACAATGACTAAACGTTTTCACTTCTAAACGTTAATGGGAGCTTAACGTTACGAACGTGACATTCAATAAATCTTGGAATTTGGTCCGAATCTAATTTTGTATTTCAGAATTGATTTAAACAAACCATTTCTAGAGTATAGGACATGCGTTTTAGGCAAATTGCTGTTCGCTCGGCCAACTGACACCACAGGTGTCTGAAATTTTGAACATATGTCACAAATGTGGAATTATAGGGCTCTACACTAACACATTTGTAAATTTCGTCTTTAAAATAATTTAGAAAAATTAAATAAGTTTACACGAATTATGATTTTGCTAAAAACTCTAAAATGACCATATTCGTGATTTTTTCTGACTGATCAGAATAAATTTCAATTTAACGAAATATACGTGCAAGTCCCATGATAAATTACCATTGCCCTACGAATGATAATAGATAATACACAATATCAGAAACATTTTTTTAACTTTGCCAAAAATACCTAATTAATTTAAGAATCTCCGATTATTTCCATAAAGAAAAAAGCATTGATATAAGTACATTGGTGTACACAGGAATTATTCCGAGGGGAACTCGAACAATCGACTCAATAAAATGCGTGTTTATGAAGTGTTCGAAAAGAAGTTAAAGGTTTGCTTTGCTGAACGAAAAAAAGAGAAATTATTTTAATGTAATTTTGGAAAATCTATGGCCACAGGGCTGTCTATGTATGCTTTATTGACAACTTTGCAAAGTTTCATATACGTCGGATGCATCTTGGCCGAGCGAATAGCTATTTGCTAACAGCCAAAGGTGTCCCATTCACTCTTAGGCCACTAACAAAAATATTGCCATGGTGTTTGTAAATTTTATCTTTATGTGTATATTTTTGAGCAAATATAAGAAGCCTTGCGTTTACGCCATTTTTACACTTTTCTGTCATTATTTTCAAATAAGCACGAAATTCAAAACTTCTTAAGATAATCTAACATTTGTACACAACTTGTATTAATGAAATTTTGAACATTTTGTGTTTCAAACAAAATGTATTTTCTGTATAGTTTCAGTCAGTCAGAATAAATTTCAATTTAACGAAATATACGTGCAAGTCCCATGATAAATTACTATTGCCCTACGAATGATAATAGATAATACACAATATCAGAAACATTTTTTTAACTTTGCCAAAAATACCTAATTAATTTAAGAATCTCCGATTATTTTCCATAAAAGAAAAAAAGCATTGATATAAGTACATTGGTGTACACAGGAATATATTTCGGGGGGATCACGAACAATCGACTCAATAAAATGCGTGTTTTTGAAGTGTTCGAAACGAAGTTAAAGGTTTGCTTTGCTGAACGAAAAAAAAGAGAAATTTATAGCTTAATGTAATTTTTGCTTATAACTGTATGATTCGCAGAATATAATATACATGCTGGGATTTCGGGGGGGGGGGGGGGGAATTCCCCCGAGCTGGATACGCCACTGGATAAGGACGTGTATTTATCAATTATAAACAATTACGCAAAGTTCTAATGCTACAGAAAGAAGCTAATTCCAAACACGAAACGAGTCCTAGGGAGTTCCCTTCCCTTGCTATTTTAGTGACAGAAAAGTGAAAACATGACTCACCTCCAACACGCGAAACGAGAGCCCAGTGGAGGCCAAACAATCCGGTGGTGCCGACATTCACTCACTAAACACGTTTAATATGGTGTGTGATCCGTGATAAAACTCTAAACCTCCGCCTTCTGCTTCCTCGAAGCTCATTCCACGTCTAACTTGCGAAATATTAGTAAATACTTAGCTAACTTTCGGTAACCTTGAATCGAGAGTTAGGTAATCCTTGATTGCATCGCTTCCAGAACGGTTTTATATTCATATGCAACGCATGCATTTCCTATGTTTTGCATGTATTTATTTTACTATTCATGTAATTTTCTTTGTGTTAGGGCTAATGTAGAGCTAAAAATACAATTCATTCAACATTTTGTACAATAATCAAAGTAACGGTGTGAGTTTGAGATCTAGGGCCATTTTCTAAAACGATTTGATTTTCTATGAAAAAAAAAAATTGGTTTGTAACTTGTGATAAACGAGAAACGATATAGAACAATGAACTCATTGTTAGTATCACTGTAAAAAAATCGAAAAATCTTCAGGTGTATGGCGGCAAGAATCGAACCCAAAACATCAAAAATAATAAATATCTAGTATGCTATTTTAATCGATTATGTTATTATTCTATTGGATCATGAAAATTTTGACTTATTATTTTAATATTTTATTTTATTATCCTTGAAAATGTGTGGCAAGTACCTCAAATTAACATTTTACAATTGTACCAAAAGTATCAAGACTTAATATCACATTCATTTTTTTAAATTTCTCATCTACATCCAAATCACCATTATAAAATCACCATCAAACATCAATCAAATCAAATCTACATCAGATCCAAATCCATATCCTCCAAACACCTTCTAATCCTTCGTTTTCAAACCATCGGTCTTTCGTGAGATCTAATTATTCTTCTCTCCTGCTCATATTCTTATAGAATTACTTCTGCAATAAAATATTCTAAATGACGATATACATTCCCTTTCAAAAGTTCGTCTTTCAAATGCATTGGCCTAGGTCTCGAGAAATCCATATAACATTTACCCAGTCACCTTCAATAAATTGTATATTTACTTTTTAGGATCAGAAGTTGAGTTTTTTTATTTCTACTATTCAAAGTTCGTCTTCTTGTATCAATACACCATATCTGTTATCAGTGCCCCATGCATTGGGCATCACTTTAAATATTTACATTGGGATTACAGAGTGGATATACCGTTATTCAAATAAACATGAAAATATCTTCTATCTATCCTATACGTATGGAAAGCCATTACTTAATAAATTCAATGCGTAAAGTAAAACACACTTTTTTGGGGAGAGGGATGGGGGGTAATTGTCAGACTTTTATGTCACCTGAAGTGGTTCACACCGGGTAAATGTAATTTTGGTACCTACAACGGGCATCTAGACAAAAAGTTTTTGCTTTCCTATATTGATGGCTAGGGAGATTCAATAAGCATTGTTCTGCACTGAACGAATGTGCACATACCATTGAGTTCAAATAAGTTATTCGCACACTCATCATTACTGAGTCTTCTCGCTCTCACGATATGAGATCATAAGCTGAACCATCGTCGCGATCGCCCTTAGTACACATACACAAAAACACCATCACCATCGTCGACTAAATTTGATTAAAAAGTTTATTATTGTTTTGGATTTTTTAGACGGGACATAACATTAATCAAGAATGACATTCAAATTTCCTGATTCAATTCAAAATTCAATTTTTAGAAGTGTTTTTCGTCTTGAAACTACATTCATTTAAATACAAAATTATAATAATTTGTTTTGAAACAATATTAAAATATCTCTGTTTATTAAAGACCATTTAGGAAATTTGAATATATATTTGTTATCAAGTGTCGATGATTAATTTCCAGACAAATGTCCCCCCGCGTCGATATCACTAAAATGTTATGTGGAATCATGTGTATACAGATACTACTAGGAAAACGCTCAGTTGGACGCGTTGTTGAGCGAGCACCAGTACGTGCAACATGACCCGAGTACGACATTCCCATAAGGCCCACCACACAGTGTAGGCCTAACTGGATATTGACATTGTACACTATATACTATTCCAACATCTTTGCATTGTACTAATTCACGTCATGCCTTCTAAAGTGTATCTTTGTATCTTCACTGCCTCCTTCATTTTTTAGCATCATTTTTCGAATTATGATTACCAATAAGTCTTTAACGTCTTGACCGATTTAGCTAGGGAGAGAGTTGTGTACTTATTTACCCTGCAAAACTTCATAACGATCGGAACATTTTTATATTTTTTTGTTTTATTTTATTTTTTATAACCAACGATCGGATTTTGTTCAAAAACTATACAGCAACCCGCCTAGGTAATATGTACATGTGTGCAAAATTTCAGGTCGATCAGAGAAACGGTGCGACCTGTATCGAAGAAGTAACAGAAAGAAAAAAAAACAGACATTCGAGCCATAAAGAGTCAAGTGGAGACGCTCGCTACGCTCGCTCAATAAAGATTGCATTCAACATTTTTTTTTAATCAAGCTATACTCAAAATATGTAGTGAAGTTAATAACTCTAGAAAATTGGTGGTACTTTCTTTAAATAAGAAAATACTAAATAGAAAGTATTGAAGAAACAACATAAACTATAAGGAATAACAACCTTGACCAAGGCGGTTTAGAAGACCAATAATAAAATATTAACATTTCAAATTTAGTGTTGGTCTTCACAATAAAATAAAACTAGAAAATGTACCACAAAAAATATATATGTAAGTTAATGTCTCAAATTCAAACGCACATACTTCGATATTTGCGATAAGGGATTGTTACTTTTGACTAGTTATTATTGTAAGTCCATGCTTTGACAACACAAACGCAGCCGAGGCCTGTTTGTCTAACATCATCGACGATGTTATTATTGTTTTTAGTTGTATGCGTCGTTGCGTAGTCTTTTAGGGCTCTGACTATAGACCATCTTTCACACCATGTATAGTTATTCTCACTTTTCTCATCTCTCGTCAATCAAAATTCTTTCCAATTTACTCGGTACGCTTACATGAAATAACTTGGAATAGATTTTTCTTAAAGTCGAACGTGAATATGTTTAAAAATAACGACGCTATCACGAAACACAAGTAATTTCATAATATTCGAAAATGGCATGGCACCTCCACCAAATCGCATTAACCATATAATTCATGGAAATATTTACGAGTCGTACATTTTACACCAAACATGATTCTACTTATTTGATTGAACATTAATTTTAAAAACAAAATTTAAGCTAATTATTTGTAAATTAAATAAAATATTGTATATATTTAGCGCAACCCGGCACCTCCACCAAATCATTACTCTTCAGACAAAATATTGAATAACACAAGGGGGAAAGTTCGAACCATCTTTACAGTTATGAAATCAATAAGATAAAAAAATCTCGATTTCATTTATTTATTTTAAATAATAAAACGAAACTTGTGAGATTTATGATAATGTTCAGTTTTTTGAGATAAAATGTGAATAATTATCACAATTAAAACTGATTCTTAGAAATTCTAATGAGATATTAAAATGGTTGAACTGTGAATTGCTTGAAGTGTTCTTTAGTTCTCAAAATGTGCATCTCCATTATCTTGTGTGAGTGTCATGGGATTGTGGGAAGCTATGCTACGATGACAGTTCACGTTGTCTTCAGGGTTATCATCTCCTGATAACTTGACCCTGTGTTTGAAAGGACTAGCCTAACAAACTAAACGACCGCTACAAAGTAATCAACTAAAGTCTGTCTGTCTGCAATCGTAACAAGTAAGGGCAGATAACACTAGTGGTTGCAGAGTGGCATTCTTGCCATGTGGTGGCATCATTGCTCCCACTAGTTGACCACACACTAGCTTAAAGGTTAAAGGTTAATTGTTATTTTAAGTTAGATCGGAATAAACAAAGTAGCAAATAAATGTTGCAGAAGCATTTCAAGTTATCAAACGTCTTCCAATGGGTTTAGATTGGTGACCCATTTCGTTTGCAAAGCTGTCAAATCGACAGAATTATAGTTTACATTTCCCAACGTGTTGCTATAGTTACTATCTTCTATACATTGTATTTATCATTATATTATTACAAGTTCATTGATTTTGATGAAATTCGAATGCTTGGAACAATGTGACCAAAATGTAGAAAATCTCTTTCACCCTAAAACCAACATAGAAGATTGCGAGACTAAACTTGAACGAACAATATATTTATTTATATTCTTTGCAAGTTATTAATTTTTTATCAAAATACGTTTATTCGTAGTTTTATTTTGAGAGGGTCAGACTTGGTTAAAATAGTTAGTTTGTTAGTGAGTTATGGTTTGTGTTGTTTTAGGGCACTCAACAGTAATATGAGTTATTAGTGCCCATAAGTTTTTGTTGTCATATTTAAAATGTATCAAGTGTTTTGGGTTCTGGGTTTACGATACAATTTCTTTGAGTGTAGATTTTAATTTAAGCTTTTTTCTTCCATTATTGTACTTTGTAGAGGATAATAAAACATGTTTTTAATACTTAGGAATACGCCACACACATCACACAGGGGAGGGGAGGATGAGTACCCTACAGCGGGCATCCATCGCTACGAAAAAAGTTGTTTTTCCATAATCTTAAGGCGATACGAATTGATAAGTTTAAAATTATAGGCATTTATTTTGTCGATGCAGTAGTTTTTATCTGTGTTTCGCACAATCGACGAACTAGAAATCTCAACTTGGGCAATTAGTATAGTGAGCTCACAACTGCGTACAAGAAACCGATAACTGACCCACACAATAGGGAGGAAGTCTGATAAACATGGTGTCTAGGGACACTTTATTTATCTTCTTGAAATACTTCATCTTGTATTTTAGAAATTAGCCAAGAAAGTGATAAGATGCCCTTCAGAAGTGGAAAGTTTTGGTTCCTATAGCAACCATTTACGAAAGCGTAATCATGTAAAAAATGATTATAAAAACAGTTCAGAGTATCAAAAACGTATCATGAATGTTGAGACTTCTTTGGAAATGCAAGATAAGGTATAAATAGGTACATGCTTTTGAAGAACTGTGTTTTCAAATTATCATTGGAAGGGTTCTGAACTGTACTTATATACATATGAAAAAAAGAACAGTAAACCGTCAAACAATATAAATTATCAAACTACACGACGGATTTCAATTCCCAGGATCAAAAGGGAAACGAAACCGGATGATTTTTCATTTGCACCCACACAATACATGAAGAAATATTTTGAAGGGTGGCTACATTGCAATATATTATCTTATTTTTTACTATACTAAAACAAATGTGATTATTTTAAACATTTTTCTTATCCAGTATTCTATACAGGGCAGTATATGAAGTAAATGAAGATAACATGTTGCATATTTTACATTTATAATGTAACGCAAACTTCTGTTTTATAAATCAAGCCTCAGAATTATCAACCACTGTCCCATAGTGCCTAATAGAAAAAGTGGCATGTCTTCGAATAGAGATTTCAAAGATTCACTGAAATATTAATGAACATAAGATTGTCCTTATCCAGTTGGGAGATAACACATACACAAAATATTAAATTATTGCTCTGCTTTGCTCACTACACTCCCCTAAAATACTTACGCGGCAATTTGATAAACACTGATTATGTATCTATAAACACTAGCATATCTTCTCTATAGCAGAAGCATTGAGATTAATTAATGATAATGAGCAAGAGAAGCTGACTCGATGCGTTGTTACAATGTAACATATTTATAACTTAGTTGCATAAACAGCTGCCCTTTAAGAGATAAATACATTTGATTTACTTTGTATTTACATTGGCTTCGCGGCCAATGCTCGCTCATATCCTAATGACCCCCTAAACTTAGAGAGATTGTAACGCAGATGTGTCGATAATAGTTGTTACTCTTAAGTGGTAGTAATGTTTGCTTTGACGACAAACAACGACACAGGTAAGTAATGGATGCTTTGACGAGAAATCAACAGTCTGGAATGATTATGAACGATTAAACAGATATCAACAGTCTTGAGTTCGCCCCCCCCCCCCCCTTCCCGGGATGAAAAATAACTATGGTTTTTAGTACAACTGGTACAGTTTTCAATTTACGCCTATATTCAGAAAATGAATTATGAATTCAATGTATATCAATATTGTAATTCAATGAAATAACTGTATAAAGTTGAAACACAATGTTTTTTGTTTCTAGTATCGACTTCACAAAAACTGCATTATTTTGGTATTGCATTCGATCAGCCCACAACATTTTTCTAAAACGCCCCTAACGCACTCTAAAAACCTAACTTTCAAAATTTTCGCCTCCGTACTTGGTCCCTATATAATATCCCCCGGGATATAGCCCCCCCGGGATGGAAAGCCTGAATTCAACACTGGATATCAATTATTGGGACGATACAGAGAACCGCACTGCGGCTAGTGGTCAATTTACTAAGTTATCGTTATGGTCGTTTGACGAAGTAAATAGGTCTAGACCCCCGATTTCAATGATTTTAATATAATTGCTGGGGGGAAATCATGTGAGACGTTTAGAGATAAAGAAAAATTAGGTAAACGAAATTTTCAAGACTTGTTAAATTTTAATTGTAATAACTAAAATGAAATGTAAGTCAAACTGTCTTGTTTGTTTGGTTAAAGGGCGCGTCAACCGTTAGGTCAACCCTATTGGGGGATGTGGGTGGCAGGCCCGTGCTGGGCAGAATTCTAGCAACAGGAGGGGCGGTCAGGGGGCAGGGTTAAGGGGGTCATACCAAAGCCCACCAAAGAATATAAAAAACTAAAAAAAAAGCTAAAAGTAAAGTTAACCAATTTCTTAAAGTTGATGAATAGTGGATATATTAGAGAGCAAAGATCCCACATGCATCACTTTTCTGTCCGTCCGTCCGTCCGTGCGCATGTCACGACTCACGGTAATAACCGAACATGACATCCGATTGACTTGCGTAGTTTGGTTGACATAATTTTCCCTTCAACAAGGACGATAAGGAAAGATGTTGACAACTCTGGAGGTCGGGGATGGGCTAACCCGTAACACGTACCCGGCACCTCCACCATAAGATTGGAAACTTAGCTCATTATTTCAGATAACAGTGATTTTTATATTTATTTGCAGCTTAATGCATAATTATTTTTAAAACTTTATAATATATTGTGGACTTACTAAATAAAAATTACTAAAAATTGAGGTCAACAGAATATGCGATTGACTCATTTTGACCGAAGTTTCACGTTTTTAGCTTCTATTTTCTTTAAATTATTGCATTGTTGCATTTTTTAAATGAAGAAAACACATGAGCAACTCGAGTTTAAATTTCTAGATTAAAGTTATGTGAAAATGGACTTTTTTGTGAAAGATGAAGATCAAAATTGTGTCAATAATCTAGAAATAATAAATAATGATTTATTTGATTTTTATTGATCTAGATCATCATAATCAGTGTTTTAAAACTTGCCAAGTTGGTGAGCGATTAAAATACTCGCACAAGCTTTCTAGAAAATCGCATTTTTTTCAGGACACTTTTCATTCAGTCGATCGGTCGTAACTCGTCTTGATGTGTTTGTTGCTTCAAATGAATTAAAAGTGCACTTGATTAAAATTAACTGATTAACAGCAAATAAAAAACACCCTGTCAAATTCCCTGTGCGTTATTTTGTTAGGAGGTTAAGGGGGGGGGGGGGCAGAAGGCAGATGCGTCTGAAACGTACTACGGGTCAGTGTCCGAAAACACGGCCCAACACACTCATAGTGTACACACCTCCAAACAATCAAACAACACCAGAACACTCTGTATAGATAAGAGTCGTCTTATCTGCGCACGGATTAAAGTGATACAACCCAAGACCAGACACGTCTGGTTAGTCTACGAAGTCCAACGACTTTGATTCGTGTGGACTATGGATTAAGTTACGTGATATTGACAATGTTTTAGAATGATAACGAAAAACCAAGATGAAGAAATGCATTTGGCCAAAACTGGACTTGATCATACGTTTTTAATAAGACATTTTGAAAATATATCCTCGCAACAATATCAACTAGAATAAAAAATACAAAAATACCATCGATGAAAAAGTATCAACTATAGAGAAAATCACGTAACATTCAATTTCAAGGGCGTAATGAAATTTTAAAATCATAAAAATAATGCAAATTCCAAAATAGAGTTTTGCTGTTTGCATTAATAATTTCGAAATACATAGATTCAGTATTATTTTTGTAAGATAATTATTATCATACCTATATTGATGTTTTTTCATAGTAGTCTGAAAAATAAGCTTTGCGACGATCATGATTACTCAGCGCAACAACAAACGCTGTGTTCATAAATCAAATAAGAAACAAAATCAAATCAAAATCTAATAAAAATGGCAAACGCCGAGCTAACTAAATAAATCTTCAATTAATATTGTTTGTAATAAGTTGCAAACAAATTTACACTTTTCCAACATTTTTATTTTTTACAATCCAATCAAAAACCACTAAAAATAAATTAAACTTTTAATAATTTGCGAGATAATATTTTTCCAGACCGAGGTGCAAGAACAGTATTAATGAATAATTGACTTGACTCTTGATTTCATTTAAATCGCTTATAAATTCTCCTCCATGTTATCTATTCTGTGATACAACTAGTATGCTATATTCCATTTACAAACGATAATAATATGCTAACAATACAAATAAGAAAGCACTGCACATAAGACCGCGGCCACTATAAGCGGATCAAGTTTAAATTATAATTTAGAAGGGAATATAAAAATAATTGTTTTTCGTAGATGAGACACGTTTAAAAATGTAAAAGCGTTAATAAACACTATATATCACCAAAAGTTTTTTAAATAATCACAATAACACGACCGAGCATAACAAAATTACGTAATTCGGGGAAAAATTTAGCCTTTTTTTATTGGCAACAATACTAAACGACGAATCGATATGTATGTTATCGGTATCAAAATCTGCCAATCACAAATTTGCACCGATGACCTGTTCAGAACCAGGAACGCAGATGACTTTATTTTTCGCGCAAATTTTGAAATCTCAGTTATGACAAATTCTTGTCCGGGCACGTTGACGACGCCTACAGAAAATACAAATAAACACAATGAAATGTAGATAAATGTGTGTGGTCTTACCTGGACAGGTTGTTTGCTGTGTTCTGCATGAGCGTCGCTCCCCCCGAGACGCCACCCCCGACGTCGTGGCCGTACCCCGAGGAGTGATGCTCGCCGCCCCCCTGTCCCGCCGTCGCGTACATGCCGTCCTCCGCCTGTCCCGGGGGTTGCAACGACGTCAAGCTCGTGAAGTTGCTCAGTACGCTCCCGCCCCCGACAAGCCGCCCCTTGGGTAGATTGATGAGTTCGCGGTAATGTTCCGTCAAGTCATCAGGAGAGGCGCTTCCCTCTCCGTTCCTCGCTCCCTCAGGAGACGACACCGATTCCTGTCCTCTATACTCTCGCACGTGGCCTGCCGCACTCTGTTGTGACAGATAATGGGGCTCGGTTTTCAGTGTTACATTCAAGACGTCGTCGATACCGTTGCGTTTGTTGTTATCGCCGTAATGATGATAGTGAGGGTCTTGGAGGGCGGCGGCTTTTCCCCGAAGTTAGATGCGGGAAGAGCGCTCCGAAGGTGAACGAATCCCCCCGATGTCTCATGCCTTGTCCTTGTGTTGTTGTTAGCTCGATGTGATCGTGGGCTGCCTCCTGGTGTCGAATCCGCAAATCTTCTAGTTCGTCATTGTCAACTGTTGAGGCAGTGTAGTGGATGTCATTGTTATGCATCGGTTCTAGATGGCCCTCGAGATGCTGTTGAGGGTAGACTTCGGTGGGGTAGTTGTTTTCCTCGCGACCGTTCTCCCGGATCGGTTCCCGCGATCCCACGGGACCTCCCTCGTAATGGTCGCTATTCCCGAGGTGTTCACGCGGAGGGTCCTCGATGTAGTCGGTTGTCTCTATCGGGTGGAGTTCCCCGTTTTGTGGGGGGTTGTTATCCTCGTATGTATCGACGGCGTCGACGGCGTCGTGACGCTTATACTCGACGCCGACCTCGTCTAAACTCGTCTGTATCTCTTCCTCGTAGGTGGGCGTCTGTGGCGTCTCGACGGTAACGTCTTCACTGCCCTCCTTGTCGTCGTCGTCGTCTTCCGCGTTGTATTTGTTTTGAAAGACGCGCAAATCCCTCGCGCTCGACGAAAGACACCCCACTTCGTTCGTCGTCGCGTCAAGGCTTGGCGGTAAGAGTGTGGCCACGTTTTCCAATACTTCTTGTTCTCCTAGTTTTCTCCTTACCTGACCACCGCGATCGTCCAAACTATCCCCTCTTTTGCGTTTCCCCTTAAACCCTCCCCTCTCCGACGGCGACGACGTCGACGCGCTGGCCAATAAAACATCCTGCGTCATTTCGTTTTTAAAGTCACCGCCCTCTAAACCTAGAGTTGTGAATCTTCTTCCGTCGTTGTCATGGAAATCTAGCGGGCTATGCGGTGGGTGCGCGCTTGCGTGATGGTCGCACGGACTGGGCGGGTTAGCCGCGGGTGGGGCGTACTCGCAACTCATGCCTGGATTGGCCGGGCTTGATTGTTCTAATAACGGGACCGTGGCGGTCTCCGACGGTGGAAGTTTGTAGCTCGTGGAGTACTCTGTCGGTATTCCTGTCAATCAATCAAAATATGACATTATGATCTGGAATAGCTAATATTTTAAATTTTTAAAAGAACATACTACCATGATACTACTAGATTTTGAAAATTCAATCAATCAATCCACTTGATTTTGATTACCAACATCAATCTTACTTGATTTTGATTGTCAATCAACCCTAGTAAATTTGGATTATTCAATCAACCAATCCTACTAGAGTTTGATTATCAATAAATCAATCCAACTTGATTTTGCACAATTAATTATCCTATACTTGATTTTGATCATTCAACAAATCAATTCTACTTGGTTTTGATCAATCAATATGAGCTATAGTTTACTAAAATGTCGAATCCTATACAAACTAAACATCTCACGAATTATTATTCAGCGCTTTTACTTCGTAAATATTATTTTATTGTTTAATTGTATGTTTTTTTTTTTTTTTGTTTTTTTGCTCGTTGGTCTTGTGGTTAGCGTATCTGCTTCCAAGCAGAAGGACATGGGTTCGATTCCCGCAAAGTCAGAAGTTTTTTAACTTCTGATTTGGACTTAAGTCCATCAGTTCTTGTCTTAGGAGTTTTTAAACGGTGACTTTGGAGCCGCAACGAAGCACATAATAAATTTCAGAGTTGTTCTGAATCGGCCTTGTTGATTCTGGCGTTGATTCGCGGGTGTTCGCACTGTCCATACCACTGATTGCTAATTTCCTATTAAAAATATCGACTTTGGTTGGTTATCGCTCACTCGTCGATTGCGTCGGGCCTGCAGGTTTGGCTTGGTCGCTTTGATTTAAGTCCCCCACTGAAAATCAGTTATATAACTGAGTGGTAGACTCTAAATAAAATTTATTTATTTATTTAAATGCGTTCCAATATATTTTACATCAACTTGTCATAATGTATTATTATAACACTGCACAGCATGATCATGACTGCACATATCACAATATGAACTATCGCTTTGTAGTTATTATTACTACCATATTGTACGTTTTCACGTTATACTGTTTGTGTTTTTCAAATTTTAATTACGATTGATGTAAAATGGCAGCATTGCGGTATTCAAATGTTTTAATTATTAATTTGAACTAAATATTTATTGAAGCCACATGTCGATTATCAACAAAAGAAGATAAATAATGATACGTGAACCAAAATTTTTACAATCAACACAATACCTATTAACTTATATTCTTGATTTGTTGGATTATGAAAAATGGAAACAAAGTATACCAAATTTAAAAAGTACACGAACAAAACTAAATCACAGAAAATACACAATAAAGGAGGACAAAGTTAACTTTCAATCCTATTGTTAACCACTTGTCTAAGTAAATTAATCCCAGTCCGGAGTCGCCAATAGCACGTCCGAATATGTATACCGGCTCTTGAAAGGGTTATCGTCAGTACGAGCCTGGATGTTGAAGAGAAACCACGCACATTTTCTCCCCGAATCTGGTGTGATTATGATGATAATGACGATAAAACATGCGTTCCAAAAATTAAAGCACTACTCATCATCAAACCTTTCACAATACAATCAAATATACTAATTGAGTAAGATAAAATTCATATTGTTCACAAGAAAGGGTATAAAATTCTGAAGGTGTTGATACCAAAATCTTACGTGTCGACTGTTTGATATCCAGCAAAGAAGAAAAAACGGGCCATTTGTTTTGTTTGAGAAACGGACACCGCGGACCACATCACACAGAAGTAAATTATTCCCAAATGCCCGTTTAAAGCAAGGGCGGTGAGAGCACAACAATTTAGGGATTAGGGATGAGGATTAGGATTAGGATTTTTAGGGGCATTTAGGGTTTAGACCTTTTTAAATGGACTTGTCCTATTATAGAGATCGAGAATAAAATAAGCCATAAATAAATTGCATTGTATTTTGAAACCTCAATCGTCGTAGCAGTTGTTATATTTACTGACTGCAATTTACAGGCGGCAAATTTGCCAATCTTGTTGTTGATTGTGTTGTTATTAAGATGCATCTGCCACTTTAATTTAATGGTCGCAATGGGGATGGTAAAAGCGATTCAAATGAAGATGTTGCAAAATTGCAACAATGTCTACGATACTTCCAATATATTTACGTCGTTTGATTGATTGATGTCAAGCATATACTACACAAATTAAAAAAAAATATATATCCTCTATAGCTTTGATCTTGAATTAATTTACTAAAGTGAAAAATAAGAAGGTTAATCCCATCAAAACGAGTTGTAGAAAATTTTAAAAAATTTCAGTTTCATAAACATGTAATTTGGTTGAAAACTGCAGACGTGTTGCGGCATTTAAAAAAAACAATCGCATTTAGAGTTGTACCCACTCAGTCACAACTTATTTTCAGTGGAGGACATTAAATTTAAAGCCGTCGTGATCAAAATTACTATTTGACAAAACGAAAAAAGTGGATTTGTTGTTCTTTTGTTTTGTGTGTGTTAATCGAAACCACTGAAAAAGTTGCTAATATACATAAGAAGGAAGTCGCAAAAATAAGGGTATACAAGTATTTATTGGTTCAGACCATGTATACCCGGCGTTAGAAGTAAATCAAGATCGTTGAATCTACAATACCCAGCCATGGATTTACTTCGTTTTGTGTACATACTGTTTACTTTTTTATTTTATTGCCACCAACAACAGAGTTACCTCCACAAGTGCGATATAGGCTTTTACAAAAAATTAATTAAGTACTAAAACTCAAAAATAAGAATGATATAAAAAATCAAACGGCATCTAAGTAGGTCTACTCAGGTGCACAAAGAACATTATACAAAACGAAATGCAGATAGAAAACTATGCCGATTACAATGTTGTACACCGTCAATAACATTTGAAGAAATAGCCTACTTTTTAAAACATTGAAAATTTAGGTGATTTATGTCAAGATCCAAAAAAGCACTATAAGGTTTGACCAGCAATCATTGTGTTTTTTTTACCATACTATTATTTATATTTCTTTAAAAAAAATATAGTTGAACTCGATGATAAAATTTTAAAATAAAAATATAAGAAAACCTCACATACAAGCTTTAGAAGGTTAGCAAAAATTAGACGCTACAAAATGACACTTGAAAATGCTACGTCGCGTCGTCTCAGGTTCAGACTAATTCTAAAATTCAGACGACGAGTGTATTATCTACCTTCCCATGAAGCGCATTAACTTTGAAAAAGGGGAACTGAAGTGAGTTATCATACAAATGTGCGATAAACACAGCAACACGCAACCTCCTCTAATATATCACCCAGCAAGAAGTGAAAGTCAAGTGGTATTTAGTACAACTGTAAATACTTGTAGGTTCCTGCTTTGTTTAAAAGTTTCCTGATCTGATTAAAAAATTAAATTTAAATCGTTGTTTACACAGAGACAAAACAAAACAAAATTTACGTTTTTCTCCATGTACCCATTGTCAAATTATTAGATAAAAGTAATTAAATTATTCTCCAATTACTAAAAGTGTAAAGTAAATGTAATTTCAATACATGTAAAGGTAATATCTACCTTTGGAAATATACTTTCAAATATTTATTTAATAAAATACCAACATAATCAACAACGAGTTAAACGCTAGAACAAAATTAATTGGTTTATTTTCGTAACATTCTTCGGCGGTCTGTTAGTTACTTAGCTTCGCTCCCTATTTCGGGTACGTTTTAAATTAAAATATGGTACTTATCAATGTAGTTATGATATTCGTGGCAATGAGATGTGTGGTGGAGGAGGTTGGAATCATACTTCATGTGCAGAGTTAGAACCCCATATGGAGCCATCATACTCCCAGAAAACAATATGCGAGAGAACGCACATCAAAGTTCATATTACATTTGGTATCAAATTAAAAGTATTTTTAGTAGAAAGAGCATTTTACACGCTAAATGAATTTCTAACAGATTAACCCTTGTCCTCCACTACCAAAATGACCCATTTATAGATACGTAATATAGGCCCTACGTATATTTTACATTCAATACTTTAATATATTTTCATAATCATTAAATCATACCATATGCTAGCGTTTTATACTATAATTCATCCTAAATCACATTGAATTGTGTTATATCATACCTATTACTCAATACTATAGTATTTACCATACTAATAATATACATAATTAACTTGATTCACATGAATGAAATGCACATTCTATTTTATTATTCATTATCTACCATTTTTAGCCTAAGGAATATTCACTCCCTCTTCACGAAGAGGTGTATACTTGTTCCATGTATATGTTTAAGTGAATAAAGATCTACTCTACTCTATACTTTATTGAATTATTTATTTACTATTATTATTAATTTGTATAGAAAACGGTTATGTTTGTAATGTGCCGTATTGTGTACATGGCCACGTTTTGTATATATTTTATTGTAAAATGCGAAGATATGATGATAATAATAAGTAAAATTGTATTATTAGTAAAAGTATAAATAGCATATAGATTATATTTTTACAAGAGATACGTTAAAATAGCGTTTTGGGAATAGATGCTACAAAAGGTTATTTTTTTAAACTTTAAACTCTGGTTTTCCAGACCTATTTCATTTTATTTGCCATAGTAGTTTATACACATTTTTATTCAGTTAACATTAATTCAACCTTGATGACATAATTTCAAAATAAAAATAAGAAAAAACCTCAAACACAAGTTCTTGAGGGTGGCCAATAAATAAATAATACAAAACGCTATAAATAAAAATAAAATAAATACATTCGTATTTAGAGTCTATACCAACTCAGTCATTAAACGAGGGAGCGGAGCGACTGAGTGTCTCCATTCAACTCAAACGGCCCTTATTCTGTGATTCTGTCTGTCTGTCTGTACGTCGAAAATCAGCCGAACCGCTCAACAGATTGCGCTGAAATTTTAAACGGACATCCGGTACGAGTTTACTGAGAACTGCTAACAAAATCAGCTGTATCCATTGCGATTTAAGCCTACAATAAATAAAAATATGATTTTTTTAAATATCGTTAGCATTTGTTTAGTAGCAGCTGTCGGGACGAAATCTATCTGGCTGGCATGACCTTGTGGTAAGCGTTTAGCCTACCACACGGATGGTTGGGGTTCGATGTCCGTTAGTTAGAACTTTTTTTTACATTTTTACACCCACATATTATTTTTAAGGGGTGTTAAATGGGAAATGAAAAATAGGTGATTTTGTTTTTATCTTGGAAATTTGTTAATGTTTGACGCTAAAACGTTTCGAACACGATTCGCATTTCGAATGTTCAATTTAAATAACTATGGAAACGTCAGAGTCGTTGTTAAACGAGTGAGTGAGCCACGTGTTGAGTACCCGGGAACATCCCATTTCCTCCCATATACCCAAGGCTGGATCTAGTCCAGTATGGGGAATGATACCGGATACTATGAACATGGCTCACTCACTCGTTTAACAACGACTTTGGCGTTTCCCTAGTTAAACGAGGGAGCGGAGCGACCGAGTGTTCTCCATTCAACTCGAACGGCTCTCATTCTGTGATTCTGTCTGTCTGTACGTCGAAAATCAGCCGAACCGCTGAACAGATTGGGCTGAAATTTTAAACAGACATCCGGTACGAGTTTACTGAGAACTGCTAACAAAATCAGCTAGATCCATTGCGATTTAATCCCAAAATAAATAAAAATGTGATTTTTTAAATATCGATATGCATTTGTTTAGTAGCAGCTAGCGAGACGATAACTTCGTGGCTTGCATGGCCTATTGGTAAGCATTTAGCCTACCGCACGGAGGGTTGGGGTTCGATACCCGTTCGCTCGAACTTTTTTATATTTTTACACATACATATAATTTTTGAGGGGTGTTAAATGGGGAATAAAAATTCGGTGATTTTGTTTTATCTTGGAAATTTGTTAATGTTTCACGCTGATACGTTTTGAACATGATTCGCATTTTAAATGTTCAATTTAAATAACTAGGGAAACGCCAAAGTCGTTGTTAAACGAGTGAGTGAGCCATGTGTTGAGTACCCGGTATCATTCCTCATACTGGGCTAGATCCAGCCTTAGCTATAGAGGAGGAAAGGGGATGTTCCCGGGTACTCAACACTTGGCTCACTCACTCGTTTAACAACGACTTTGGCGTTTCCCTAGTATAACTGATTTTCAATGGGGGACAGTAAATCAAGGCGACTAAGCCAACCCTGTAGGCCCGACGCAATCGACAAGTGAGCGATAACCAACCAAAGATCAATATTTTTTAATTGGAAATATAGCAATCATTTGTATGGACAGTGCGAACACCCGCGGATCAACGCCAGAATCAACAAGGCCGATTCAGAACAACAATGAATTTATTAAGTGCCTCGTTCCTAGAACTCAGTCACCGTTTACATATTCCTAAGCCAATACTTGATGTACTTAAGTCCAAACGAGAAGTTACAAAACTTCTACCTATAGAGTGAATCAAACCGTGGACCTTCTGCATTGTAAGCAGAGACGCTAACCACAAGACCAACGAGCCACACAAAATAAGTATATAAATGGTTTATAGAATCATGCTCGAAAATCTTACCTCTAATTATTATAAGTTAGAATTACTGTAATTCTAACTTATAATAATTAGAGGTACGATTTTCGAGTATGATTCTATAAACCATTATAGGCAGGCAATTTAATAACATTGGGCATAGGTATTGCCTGCCTATTTGCGATCCATAAAATAATTATGTCGGCGTGCGTGGTTGGACATTAATCGCAACAGTTCCTAGGAAAGTCATTAATTTTGATAGCGGTTAAAATGCGCGATAGTCGGCTTGTACCGTGGTTTTCTATGCCTTGTTCGAAACGCAATCGCGTAAATATGTCGGCACTTTTAGTAAGAAAAACTCCAGAAAAATACTCATTTCTTAACCTCATTTTGATTAGAAAGCGCTCTGGAATCTAAATTATAATTTATAATATGCAGGAGGGACTACTTTACGTAACAATGTTGTATACAGTAAAAATATGACGTTTTTTATTATTTATTTAACGTCTATTATATTCAGTTAAAAACTGATTTACAAAGGAGGACAACATTGATTGCGATATTGATTTATTGGGTTGTGTATAATATTATGATATATGATGATATAAACAGGTCAGTGGGCATTTGTTGTTGTGGTTTAATGTTTAATGGTTTAGTTCCTTTGAAATATCAATCACAAAATGAGTTTGAAAAGTCTCCTAAAAGTAGTACAGTATTTAGTATATAAACATTTTTAATTACCATTAAGAAACCTATACACATTAATTTGACTTGGAGTTATAGGCACCTTAATTTGTCAATTCGGAAGTACAACGGTATTAGATTTGATGATATAAATATTAACTTCAAAATTTCGAGTTAAAAATTTCAAATGCAATTTTGTTTTACCATGAGATGAGGATATCACGTATGCTCAAATGTCGTTTTTGGTGGAGGTGCCGGGTATTTTATTTATATATGTAAAGTCTTGAGTGGCTCTATCCACTCTTAGTCTAACTATTAGTGGAGGATACGTACACCATGTGCACGTCAGTTGTCAGAATAAATCAAAGAATTGAATAAATAAATTGAATCCTTTCTTGAAGGATAATGTCAACCAAAAAACGCATGCCAATCGGACGTTGTGTTCGATTTTATCGCGAGACGGACAGAAAAGTTATGCATATAGGGGAACTTAACTCCATTTTATTATTTAAACTTAACATTTTGATTTTTGAAAGTCGCTGGTCGTGGATATGATTAACGACACCGGCAATGTCTAAAACATTATTAAGAGGCGAAGGTTCTACTAAAGTATAAGAGAACAGTGATAAAACATAACCTCCCGCAACATTCACGCTTATCACTATACGAAAACGAATCTTTCTTCAACTAAGTCTATCAACAATTTAATTGGTCCATTTCAGATCTGATAAGTCGTCTTTGGGTGCGAGACTGCAGCAAGCCTCACGGCCAAGGGTTATCGTCGTAGGGAGGGGGTAAGGGATGGGGGTCATGGGGTGACCTCTGACATCGCTCGCTGAGACTTAAACTAACATCCAAAACAAATAAAAACAAAGTTAAAATATAACGATGAGATACGCGTCGGGAATCTTGATGTTCGAACTGACACAAATGCATGTGGGTATGGTTTGTTCAGTGTATGGAATAGTTATGCCTTGCATCATAAGCTCTGGATTATCAAATATGTATCACCCTACGGACGTCCCCCCCCCCAAAAAAAACAAAACATTGTTGTTGTTTTAACAACCTTTCAACCATATTTATCGATCTTTCAAAGGGCGATACAAAAGTAGGCCTACTATTGTGACACAAAATACAAAATGCATAAATATTTACAAGATGTTTTATTATAAAATATACACGCAAAAATACTGCGTAAAACGTAATATACTTTTACCACACGCACAGAAAAGGGTCACAATAATAGGATTTTGTAACTCAAGTTATTTTAATTTTAATTTTTTTTAAATTTATCACTGAATATTTGTGATGTTTGTGATCTGATACCTAAAACGTCTCGTCTAGAAACTAACAAAAATTGATATAAAATTAAAAGGATTCCGTCCACCGCAACTTACAGAGTGCGCTGAAGTTTTGGCTACCCATTCTGAAAAGTTTGCGCCTCGTTGAGTCCCACTATACTTTTACTACTGAACGAACCTAGAAAGCGGCCAGGATTCGGAAACTCATGAATGAGTAATAAAAAACAAATGCAACAAACTCTCCTAGGTCGTAATTCTAAGAGGATGTGAACATTCGAGCCGTGACGTCATTAACTGTCACTCATCACTTTCATAGGAAACAGACTTTTAATTGCCTTACTATATTACCTACAGAAATACATCTCCTTCGGCCGGTATGGTCTTGACAGACACGTGGATGGGTATTGGTAGAGAGAGAAACTTTAAAATATAATTTTAATTTGTTATAATTAGCATTTATATTTTCAAATTTAGTACTAATTTTATAGCATTTTTTACATCTATTTTTCCCCCTAATAAAAAGGGAGGATTCTTGCACTTATAATGGATAGCCACTTAGAACGTAAGAAAACAATGCTAAATATTTTCAATGGGTATGTGAAAATCTTTTTTTGTGAAATAAAATTTTGTAACGTTTTCAAAAATATGTTCGTCGATTTAGCATCAAAATTCTAAAACGCTAAATTTACGTACCTGTGTTGGGGATGTAACACAAAAGTTTCACTAGTATAGTTTCTTTGAAGAAGCACGTCGGTACATGAGTACCCAAAATTGGGAGCTATAAGCTTACCTTGTTGATTATTACTTATTGCCTGAAATGGTGGAGGTGCCGGTCCCATGAATATTGAAAGTTTTTGGGAGGCTAGAACCCTGGGTCACCAAAATTATTCTGTATCATCCCTGTTGAAGGGAAATGTGAAAACTAAAGTATATTTGAGAGGGATTAGGGGGGGGGGGAGAGGTCGTGTGTGAAGTCAAACTGAGTCTCCGCTTTACTCGCTACGTTCATCTAATTCTAATAAATATAGGGCCTACATATTATTTGTTCATGTATTATATTTTCAGTGGTGGAAAATACATTCCGCAGCAAATCAAGACTTCAAACAATTTTTTTGTAAACAAAAATTATATGATTGCCAATCCTTTTAAATTTATGGGTTCAATGACTATCAGGAAAAGCAATTAATTAATTGTATCGTATTAAAGATTTCAGTTAATTTAAATTAGACTGAAGACATTGCACGTTTGAGCTAATAACGATCCCAAGATGATATTTTGAAGTGACATAGGAGGGTAAAAGAAAAGTAGGGAGACACACATAAACATGATTTTGTTCTTCCAAATTACTGAAACTTAAATGTATAACACTCCAGATATGATTGATATTTTTTTTAAATCAGGGTTATTTAAATTGAGCTTCTTGTATTACTACTCTTACTCATACACATTACTTAAACACCCCCCCCCCTTCCCCCTAACCCCCGCTCGTCCGTCCGTCTGTGGGCGTGTGTTACGCCTCTCGATAAAATCCGATTGACGAGTTTTTTTTAGGAACCCTGAGGTTTAGGGAAACGGGGATACTCGAAAGTTTGAATATCTATGTACCTGGCACCTTCAACAAAAATAAAGATTAGACCAAGTTAGGAACAATATTGGTGAGCTAAGTTTCCTTTACTCCCGTAACCATGCTTGATATCAATAAGTAGCTACAAACTAATATTGCGTATTCATGTATAATGAACAAGGAATATACATACTGCACCGCTGCTGCACTCTATGAACCTTGATCAAAATGCACATTTCATATTGCGTTATCTTTATGGAAAGTGAATGTAACTATTCACATTTTGTGCGAGTTTTATAGAAGTGATAATTATGCGGAATGAGAATAACTGATAAGACAGTACAAGAATTATGATTAACAAAAAAGGATAAAAATGTCATTAGACACAGATTGCGTTTATTATAAAATAGCTACAATATAATCGATACAATTGTAAACAGTACTTAAGTTTTCGTATTTTTGGTGATTCTCATGTAAGAACAACCAAAGATAAGATAAGTATATCGAACATATTATTATTAATCTTGTAGTCTGATATTAACAATTTACTTGATTGATTGAAGTAAAATAGAGAACAGTTCTGCTATATGTCTGGTAAAAGAGACTCTACTCCCCCCCCCCCCCCACGTCGCCTCCTGCCTCATTATGGTCAAAGATCCAAAAGGGTCAGAGGGCAATTATGTCGTCAGAGCTGGCAACTTGACACACGTCGAAACAGTTGGTAGTACCAGCGCTTCGGTGGAGCGGTTTTCGCAGATAATTTACATGAACACATGCATAAATTAATTGTGATTAGGAAATTTTATACAGCTAATTGTTTCTAGTTAATATGTGTTAATCATATTATTTTATTTCACCACAGTAGGTGCAATTGGTAATATTTCATAAATACCAGAAATGTGGGATTGTAAAAAAGTGGTCAACTGTGCAACTGAAAATATTTGAAATAAAAAATCATTAACAGTTATCATAATATTATGTCACAACAACAACTAGGAAGACTTATTGATTGGGTATACATGTGTGATGAATCACTGAAAACGAATAATCGTTTTTGGATTTATTTCTGTGATTCGTCAAAAAAGGGTTGAATTACTTTATGTTCTGAACATCCTAGTTTTAACCAACTACAAATTTAAGAGAGTATTTTCATGTTGAACTTAAGTATCATAAAAAGTGCATCGATAGTTGTAACCAAAAGTACAAACCATATCTTCATAATTTATATATAATTTTTGCGATCACTTGTTTGCCTCCTTCACAAATGTAGTATATCTTCCTCGACTTGACCACGTGGTCACGTCTCTGAGTTTCTTTCACAAGTTTTATTTTTATTTCAACGGATCCTCAGCAATAAACTAAGTTTAACGATCTCTATGGTCAGAGCGGAAGGCAGCTGTGTTAGGCCATCAATCGTAGCTTGCGTTTTATTTTTCTAGGGGTGTTTTTACTTTTACTAAACCTCCTGTAGATTTGACTTTGACTTCTTTCAACAACGGCATGAATGCAAAAGCATCACTTAAGGAACTGTCCTTGGTTTCCAAAGTTATAATTAAGACCACGTTATGAATGCAAAATTATTTCTACCATGTCTTAAGAGTAGATTTCATTCATTAAAGTTTGAAACAAATTTCACATTATTTTTGGAATGAAAAACATTATGGCGGAAAAAGGAGGTGTTGTTAATCAACCATCACAGAAGATTCAAATAATGTAATAGTTTTTGCCTGTTACATATTATACAAAAACATATTTATTGTTATTGTTTCTAATATAAGGATATTATTTATGTCTTGGTCATTATTATCTTTCAAATATACCGATATCTGGCTGGTCATCGTTCGCTTGTCGATGTCGTCATAGACGATAGAGAGACACGACAGGTAAAATTTCACTAAAAATCAGTTATGTAACTTGGTATAGGTCGACTCTAAATACGAATTCGTATTGATTATTTCACTTTCAAGGCTCGAAATCTCACCCCTTGTCCACACAAATATCAACTTGAATCTGCACCCAAACTAACAACCGAAAACAATCCCTCATGAAAAAGCCGCGAGACAAGGTCGCATAACGACCTAGGCCTAGTGTTAACTTCAGGTCACACAGAAGATTATGTTGTGTATATGTATGGAAGATACCGCGGATAAAAACGCTATGGGTTCGTTGATACGTTATCACAACTCTAGGCGCAATTCGTTTGTCATTAGGGTAGGTTTATCACCAGTAGACAGAAGAATTCTGAAGAGTTTATCTCTATTAGACGAGTGATTATACATACACCCTATTTTTTGCGTAGTATTTTATGGTAATTCATAATAGTGTAGTATTTCGGTGAGATAAATTTATCATGACTATATTAAATATTGTGTTATCTATGTGTGAGGATGATAACACGTCATTCATAACTGCTAGCTTACTTCAATGTAGGGTTTAATTAGTATAGTAGAACAATAGTTCGTAACTAGTTTAGAACACAATATATTTGTATATTAACTTCGATCTACATAAATTGATAAAAAATTACATGCTAAGACAGAATTTAGCAATTTACTCGTTCTCTCTCTCTCTCTCTCTCCTCTCTATCTCACTCTCTCTATCTCTCTCTCTCTCTCTTCTCCAATAAATACAAAATATCAAATATCTCTCTCTCGCTACCATAAATTAAGGAGATTCACAAACTTTAATTTTTGCATGCAGATATTCTAAATTAGTGGAATAGAATTGAATATAAAAATTTTGGAAATGATTTGAAAATAAAATTGTTTGGTATGTGTCTAACTGACGAACAATATCAACAATTCACAGATGTAAAACTTGAAAAATTTCAAATGAAAATTAAATGAAAATTACATTTTTAATTAAAGATGCATTTACCATTAAATTTATTACGTTTTACACCTTGTAAAAAAAAAAAAACGGTTTCATTAATCGTTGACGACAATAATGTTAATTGGCTCCCGAAAACCTTAGTAATGTAAACACGCAATAAGCAATATGTATTGTATAATGTGAAAAACATAACAGACCAGAAAAAGACGAATCATAATCATATCCAATACTCTGTAGCTTCTGAGATAATGAATAACAGAATATTCTGCGCATTTTAATTATTTTGCTCATTCTTTCTCTTTTATGGTCTGACTCATTCTTATTTTTACCAAAGTTTCACAAACTACTTATTTCTTCCGTGACCTTTCGTTCACTTGTAAAAGAACGTCATCTCATCTTGAGAAATGTCAATTATTCCATATTTTGTAATAACTTAAATAGAAGCAGTAACTATTAAAAATGTATTTGGTATTCATATTTTTTAAATTACTTCGATAATTGAACGTTCCATCAATGAATTGTTAAATGTTTTAATACAATTTTTATTCTCTCTTTTTTGTGATGTGTTTTGTTATTTTTAATTTGAAGTTTAATTGATAAAATAATACAGTAATGCTCTATTAAGTCATAATGATAAACATATAAATAAATGGTGAATTCATATTGTTGTATAGCTACATAGCTACATTACCACCTCATGATAGAATAGTATCAAAAAACATCCCATCAGTATTGAATTAAATTTATTAGAGCTAATCTTTTAAAGATAACGCTTTTTTATAACGATGAATAATCCCCGTTAATATGAAGAATGCATTGCTAAAATAATATAATCACAACTTCTTAAGTGGAAGCTAAAAAAAAACGTTGATAACGATACCATAATCTCATTCATTCAGCCACTTTTAGACTGATACGTAATTTTTAGATTTTGTTACTATTAACGAAACACATTATAGTCATAACCTCTAAAATGCTGCACTACCATTCAATATAGATATCTACAGTGTTTTAAGTTCCGTCGAAACGTAATAATAAACTTCAAACTTTTACAGCGAATTGTCTAACAGACTCCCATCAATTATGCGTTTTGCTTTAAAACGAAAGTATACATTTTGAGAAATAAAAGAATAAAAATAATAAATAATACTAAAATATATGACTTTTTTGCAGCAATATAATCATGCACATATACTTCACGACGTACTACTATAAGACTTGACTATTGTAAACTTGTTGTTTCAATTACAAATTATATACATAATATTATTCATCTTCATATCCTCCACGCTTTTCCTGGTTGTCTTGTTTATTATTAAAGCATCTCTAATGAGACTCGTTCTATTTGTGTGTCTTGTGCCTCCTCTACTGTAGGGCACCCCCCCCCCCCAGGTCATGGGGCGAGGTGGCGCGGCAAGATTCCTTGACCCCTGACCCCGGCACTCGCAGACAGTCACTGCCGTCTTATCGACGTCACGGAAAACTAGACTGATCGTATCAAAGTATCGAACTACGTATGTTGAGGTTATGAGCGGACGTCAAGGAAAGTTAATCTTGGTTCAGCTTGTCCATGTTTACGAAAATCCAGTTGAAATGTTCTATATAGGGCAAAACCGCAAAATTATGTGTTTTTATACAAATTCAGAAAACAGACAAAATATTATCTTAGAAAGACCATTGCATTACATTAGATTGTATGCACAAATGATAGAATAAAAACGATAATATGAAGATTATGTAAATATAATAATAATTTTTCTATAATTTTTCACGGGAAGCCTGCCCAGGGGGCCATTCAAGCCCCTAACTATACGTATGTTGCGGATAGGACAATTGTAAAGGGATGTATGACCGAGGTTGCATTTGCATTACCGACTGAGGATGACGCAAAATAAGATCATAATACCAACCAACCTTCCACAGAAATTTGATCATTTTCGAGATCTTTTGGTCAGACGTAAAATGAAAAGAAAGGTAATTTTGAATCTGTCTTGGATATTCATCTTCACTCGTGATTTATTATTTGTACAAGGGTTATTGACAGACAAGAACATCAAAGGGTTTTAAAAACAGTTACAAAATTATGAAGTTTCAGTTTTAAATCATTTTGGAGAGTGTATTATCACCATTCACATGCCTTACGCAATACGAATGAAAGCCATCTGATTAAAAAAATATTACTTTTAAAATATGCAGTAAAATTAAGCAAGGCTGTGATTCCGGAAATCAATGAGATATCCGCCGCCAGCAAAGTGACAGCAAATTTTATTTAAGTTTTTCTTCATTAATATCAGAATTTTGAATGATTAGTGTTGATCAATATGAAATAGTATCTAAATCAATTGCCCTAGGATATAAGTTAGATATAAAATAAATACATAAACATTATCTCCGTACAATCCCTATGCTATTTACCAGGTAGGCCAACTGAAGAGGGTATGAGATGTTCTTTAGGCAGGTACTTTACCTTATAAATATAAAATAAATTTGAAGTTAACATGATGAAAAATTTATTAACTGTGTATTACATTCTCAGCTATCAATATAATGATAAAACAAGAACTCAAATCCCCCTTCTTCTTAAGCCTATCGCACGCACAGTTCCCATGCATGGGGCAGGTGAGACCCCTATGAGCATGCAGCCCGCATGGCACGCTCGTGATAACGCTTATCAGCACTCCGCCATTGCTACCGCGCGCATGCGTGCTAAACACCAGTCGTTACAACGTCGCCAGCCAGTTCACTCCGTTCCGTTTATTAATGGGAGATAAGCATTCAAATGCAACTGACGGGAACGTATTTTTCTGTTCTCTTGCTCAGTGTTTATCGTAGAATGTGAGGGTAATGGTATAATTACCCACGAATAGTAGGTTTTTCACATTTGTACGTTTTTTAATGTATTCTGGCAAGAAAATGAACTAAAGTACGAACTAATTAGGGCTGGTGCAAAAGTATAGAATAGAAAGTTTAATTGGTACTTGTTCATTATCCGGACCACCTAAGTTAGTTAGGTTGGGTGAGGGGGGTTAGGGGGGGCATTATTCATTATTATCAGCCAAACCTAGCCCCCTTTACCCCCCTAACCTAACCTATCTAACTAAGGTGGTCCGGATAATGAATAAGTACCGTTTAATTATTTTATTTTCCCCGAGGGTATAAAACACAAGGGTGAATGTTGCGGATAGGACAATTGTGAAGGGATGTCCGAGGGTTGTTTAAGAGGACTCAATTCCTTGCATTCGCATTAACGACTGAAGAAAACCTCGGGAAAAACCTTCAGTCAGAACTGCCGGACTCGACGGGATTTGAACCCAGGACCTCCCGAATCAGAGTCGAGCGCTTAGCTATCGAGCCAACACTGTCGGTGGACAACCCTTTGGAATTGTCCTCTACAATATACCTATTGGACACCTGAAGAGGAACATACATTGCACCCTGAACATGGGTTTCCCACGAGAAAATTGAAAATTAAAGTTAAAATAAACTTAACAACTAGATAATGTGCCATGTGTGATAATGTCTCGGACAACTCCTATGTGTCTTCTCAAACCCGAGCATACCGAGCTGTGATCTCGCTAGTCAGTGGCGCGCGCTACGGCAGCCGTCGCAACTAACTGAAACCACCTCGGAGTATCCCACATGTTATCTCGACCGCAAACACTACGCATGATAAGAACTCTGCGGCCACTGTGATTTACAGATCCTGTCAGATCATCTGATTAACTCAACGCTTTCCTGTTTTTTTTCCCCCTGACCTTTACTAAAGTGCCACTGTCTTTAGCGCTATCGACAACAATGTCATGCTTTATCTTTTAGGGCCAACCGTCAATATTTCGACCAGCTGTTGGATAACCTCGGGCAGATTTTATTTTTAATGGTAAATGTCCATATATAAATAGCTTGATCGCCAAATACCACAAGTTTCCACACACATTCTGGACCACGTTTTGACTTCAAATTTTTATTGACACCAGTAGTCAAAAGTACTCTTGTAGCAATCATTTGAAACATTCGAAATAATTGTATCCTAATCAAGCATCGGAAATTACTACAAAAAAAACTTTGATGGTCTATTTTTTAGTAAAAAACCTAAACAATATTATAAAAAATGGATGTGCTCTAGCTAATAGTGACAAAACACACATTCTAACGTGATATGTAATTGAAATTTGAAATCAAATAATTGGATGAGCGTATCGAGCGGAGTAATCATGGTATGTCTGCAATGTGACTACTCTAAGAAAAATAGCTTGGGTGTTTTGTCTGTCGAAGCTAAAATGTTCATCTTATTCTTTGAAATACCTCTACTGTCAAATGAGACAACAATTACCTTTCTGCCGTCTATGGTGGCAAATACGATTAGGGCGCTGGTCCGAACAGTATGGCTCTACAAGGACGTGGGTTCGAATCCCGCACTAGGCACGTTTTTTGTAATCGTCCGTAATCATCATCTATCACCACTCATCGTTTCCATTAACCTTAATGCATTAATATGAGACGTAAATCAACCAAAATCATCATCATTACATTTCTGAATCCATGTTTACATACACGATCTATAATCAGTATGTAAACCGACACTGAACTCTCCAAACATTCGATATAATTATATTTTCATGAAATATGTGACACGTTAATAAAGGTCAAATTGTTATCATAGTTTGTCACAATGACAAAAATAGTGTCATAGATGAAAAAACGGAAATAGAAGGGAGACTTGGGAAGTTGACGATAAGAAATCATAGATAAAATTGTGACTGATTGAAGCATATCCGTGGTCAGGAATCATGTGATGTATTTCGTGGAAGGATATATTCAACCGCACATTATTAATCACAATTTCCGTTTTTTTTTAAAATTTAAATAACATTTAAATAAACATATATTTATTTAAAATATGGGTTTGCTATAACAACATAACGACATGAGATGAATGAGAATGAAAATGACAAACGCAAAATATTACGATTTATCGATTGTTCATCAATATTTTTCAATTTGATATCGATTTTTTAGACTCGATAGCGATCGGGAATAACTAATTGTCTTAAGTTTTGAATTTCAATGTCCAGTTCTAATAAAATAACTACACAGCTTTTGGTTGGTGGTTCCCATCCCATAGTGATAATAATTGTTACCTGGCATTTACTGGGAGTCCCGATATTTCAATGTCCAGTTAAAGTGACAAGTAAATTTAACTGCCAGGTAACTAGTTATCACTATGGCAACCACCAATCAGAAGCTTTGAAATATTTTATTCGAAGGCTAAACGACAGATAAATTTTAACTGGGCATTAGGTTAGTAATGTTCTTTGTTGTGACAATATTTAACATTCTTCTTCTTCTTCTTCTTCTTCTTCTTCTTCTTCTTCTTCTTCTTCTTCTTCTTCTTCTTCTTCTTCTTCTTCTTCTTCTTCTTCTTCTCAACAACACCCTCCCTGGTCTGGTTGTGGCCGCGAGTACGACCCAGGAAACGTACTCCCGGACGGATATGACGCCTATAGAGGAGGCGCGTGGTCCCACTGTTTGCAGTCAACACTACTTTGCCCCGGTTTCCGCCGTGATTTCACTAGAGACTACAGTGCGGCCGTTGTAAGGGAAACACAATATACACACTTTAAAAACAATAAACAATTTTAAAATGAGTATAGAAGTGATAGTTGATTCGAAATTTTAACATCCATCCATAGTAACCAATGGCGAGGTCTTATCTTTTAGGTTTCCCTATGCGTCACATTGTTAGCTACGGATTGTCCATTAAACAGAAGAACAGCACTAGGAAGTTTTGTCCGACATAATCTAGTCAACTGAAATGGGGCAATTTAAATTTAAATGTTTTGCTGAACTTGAAAAACGAATTTGAGAAATGCAAATTTCAACATATTGTTGAACTTATCAAATGAATGGGCTAAAAAGTAATTTGTAAAGAAGATATCACTGAATACCACACATATCAATACATCGTGATGAAATGTTATAAACGTGAACGCAAAGCAAGAAAAAAAGCATTGTACGTAGGAGCCATCAGCTCACATCGCAAGTCGTCATCTAGAGTAGAAAGATTATACATTCGAAACCATGTGATTCAACAAATAACTTGCCAAAAACCTAGCCTATTTGTTACAGTTCATCAAATATTTACTCAAGGGCGCCATTTTCAAATGTTTGTCTTCTTGAACCTTGATCTGTCGGTGTCAACTGTTCTGTTGCCCTCGTTAGGGGCACACGGCTCTGCGTTGTTGCCAGATGCAACACGGCTCTGCGTTGTTGCCAGATGCAACACGGCTCTGCGTTGTTGCCAGATGCAACACGGGTCTGCGCTGTTGCCATATGCAACGCTCTCTATGCGGTGTTGCCGCCTGAAGAGTAAGTTTGTTAATGCAACAGTGCAATTTTAGGCTTGAGAAAAAATGAGTTATAATGGCAGATTTAGGGTAAAGTAGTTGTACAGCAAATGCAAAAAATTAGGTTCTATGTAATCTCAACATCAGAGCATTGCACCGAAATTATTTTGATCTTGGTTCTTTTTATATTCAAGACAATTATTTCAGTTCGGTTTTCGGTTTGACCCCCCCCCCCCCCCCCCCCCATAATAAAACCTATATTTTCTTGAAACGTTGAAAACATGTATAGTGTTATTTAAATCATATAATAAACCGATACACGCTCGTGCTGCATCCAAGTCCACTGGCAATGAAATGATTCGATTATAGTGTCAGGTCAAGTGAACACCTGTATTTCTAGGTTGTTGATCTCCACTTCGCAGGAAACTATAATTTCATTTTTGAAAGGGTTTTGTGCGGAATTACACAAGAAGCCATACAGCATGCACATATATTGTTAGCAACACGTTGTCCGACGTAAAACGGTAAGGGATAATCAGGGGAAAACGATCCGTTCGGAAATCAATTCCGTTACCAAATTCAAAATTTCGGTTTACGGTTCGGTTTTCGGTTCAGGAAATATCGTTTTTTCGGTTTTCTGTTCGAAAAGATAAACATATATACACAATCATGAAGAAAATATAGCATACATCAGTTCTATGTACAACTGGAAGAACATTTAATTGAATGGAATTGAATTCAAATGTTAAATTTAAATTTATAATTTAATTTTAAAAAAAAGAAAGGAATAAGAAAGAAAATAAGATTAAAATGTGAATTTTCTTCCTCGATTTTTAATATTTAATACAAACAAGAAGTTAAAAAATCCATCCGATCGGGGTTCGAACCCGAGTCTCCACATTCCAGGTAGGCCCCTTAGCCAACTAGACCAACGAGACAGTATGCATTTAAAGAAATGTTGGAATGTGGCATGTGGGAGACTCGGGTTCGAACCCCGATCGGGATGGATGTATTTTCTTCCTTGCAACGTAACACGAGAAGCTAGCCGAATGCAACTCCCTCCCAGGAGCGACGCAGTTCACACACACGTGGCTGGCAAGAGCTTTGTCGGGCTGTGACGTCTCATTGCTCGAGTTGATAAACAACGCGGAACAATAGAGCAGGTAGTTTAACTACGGTCATATAATTGCAAGTGGCAGAGCGGGAGTGAGTGACACGTAGCCGAGATGGATGGGGTGACCTCATAAATATATGGGTTCACGGGATCGAGGGACTTCCGGTTAGGGAGAGATTTATTGGTTGACGGTTGTGCTAACTTTTTTACAATGTTAATTGTCCGTTTAGCTAATTTTACATACATTCTGTTTTACTTTTCGACATACATTATTCACAAATTTTTTTGAATTCTTGGGATGTTTTCCGGTGCGTAGGAACGTTTTGAAAGTGGTGGGGGCAAATTTATTAGAAGATTTTGTAGGCAGAAGCTGGGGTCTGGGGCTTAGCCCCAGCCATCGGAGACCGCGATTTTTTTCTTCACCATACCACAGTTATTTCGTCATGTTTTAACTGCACTCGGACTACGTAAACGATGGTTTACAGCAACTATCTGCGATCTAAAAACTCAAAAATTTAACGTGAAGTGGACCATTTTAGTAAATTTCAACCTTATTTTTTATGTAATAAAGCATACATGCAAACATATTCGTTTTACCAAGGTGACAGTCGAATTAAATGAGTGTATGTGCATATTTATTACGGAAAATCTAGGATTCATATTTAGCTCACTTTAGTCCCCCCCCCTGGGCCAAACTTGGGGCATTTACCCCCTCCCTGCCCACTCGGTTCCTACGCCACTGGATGTTGTTTATAAAGAATGAGCGCAAAGCGCGATCAAAGCACAATTCAAGACTTTAAATATTTGTCTCTTGCACCAGGTTAGAAATAAATTACTATACGAATTACCCGTTTGGTGTGACATATTTACTGTACGTTATTGACAACAGTAGGCCTAAGCACTATTTGGAAAATATCCTCCGATCGCGAATACACACATCTTTAACATTTTGGTGCAAACGACAATACGGTTAGACAAACGATTGAGCTTCCAAGTGAATGCCTGGTTTGCTACGATTCGTGCAGAAAATGTACTTTCGTACTTTTCAAACTATACGCCTATATTTTTCCATCCATCAAGATTTTTTTAAATACATACTCAGAAAAGTGATGCAAACCCTCGCAAACGGCTTGTTCTTAAATTTTTCCTCGTTTGGTCACACATTTGTAAATATCGAGCAAAAATGGTATTTTTTGTGGATTTTGAGGACTGGAAAATTGTCAGTGATTTGAAAAAAAAAAGGGCTTTGTTACTATAAATAAGTGTTGTGCTGAATGTTGATTTGTTGTATAAATTAAAATTAAATTTTATATTATCTTGATTTGTTTGTGTTTAAATATTGTTAATAGCACATAAAAAATCCTAAAAACTTGACGGTTTGAAAGATAAGCTTGCTAATTATACAGACACAAATTAGTTTTAGTTTGAAACCAGTACTTGAAATAATTGGGAGTTTGTGTAAATAATAAATTAAATGTTCAAAAATAGAATTATCACAGGTGAAATTTGTCATATTGTTTCGAACAATCCATTATTCATGAGCATAGTTTTCATGGAAGGAGATTATCCGTGGGCAGTGATGCATCACTAATTTGCTCGTCAACCGGAGCGAAGGAACGTAAAACAACGTGTGTTTTAACAACGCGGAAAGGCCTAATTGGTTAACCGAGAATAGTTATTCGTTAATATGCGAAAATACATTTACGGCTCTTCCAGAGCACTCGTACCGATATTTTGAAAGTCAAAGGTAAATGTCTTTGGTTGAATGAAAGAGGATCTTTAATAAAAAAGAGCAAAAGTTTTTTTTTTGGACGAGACAAAAGCTCCATTTTTGCCATTATATGCAAAGTTTGGGTCAATAAGAAAATGAGAGTTCAAGGAGCAATACTTAATTTTAAGCTATATTTTTTATTGTTTAAACACACGTTTGTCGCCACTACGAGTAAGTTATAATGGGAAATAATTTTCTAAAATAATGTTCGATGTGCAATTTTTTTTGTCAGTATGGTACAAATAAGAATTTTGAACCGGTGGACGAAAAAAATCGTACAACAAACGTTATTTCAGACATTTCAGGCTTCAGGCCTACATGTATAGTTTAACTGGACATGTGTCAACAAACCAACAAATAGACAGAATATAATCTGTTGTCTTGTCTTCATAGCTCAATTGGCTAGAGCCTGGGCAGCAGAAGTCCCGCATTCAATCCCTTATGGAGGCGCTTTTTAAATTTCTGTCTAAAATACCATTATAGCTTGGCTGCAGAGACCAGCGATTGTGAAAAACGATCGCGAAGCCCTGTAGTAATCGGATGAGCGAAGCAGAAGACTTCAATTTCTGACCCGAAAAAAATTTAGCTCGGTTTTTTTTTGTTTGTTTTTTTTTTGTTTGTTTGATTTTCTTCTGTTGTTACCTCTACCAGGCAAGGTATATCCGATCTTGATGAAATTGACGGGGACCTTCGTAAATCTTGACTTAGAGGTTATTGTTTTTGGGTACAATCGAAAAATTTTCTCATGAATAGCGTACTTTTAACGATAGTTTTTTCGAATTTTTAGTGCGATATTCGTACATTTGACCGATTCTAAGACCAAACCGTGGGCTTATACAATTTCATATTTACATGGACATTAAGGTTATGTGATGTAGTACCTTTTAAAAGAAATTTGAAAAGTTAGTCAGATTTGATAGAAATAAAGCTTTTAATATAAGTTTTTTTTTATTTTTATTTTGCGATAATTTTCGTGCCAATTTGGGCCAATTCACCAAACGGTGGGAGTTTCAACGTTTATATTATAATGGATTAAAGTTATGGTGATGATACTTTTGAAAGAAAGTGACAAAGTTAGCCAGAATTTCATGAATAAAAGTTAATATAGTTTTAACGGTAGATAAAACAAACTGAAAGAAACAATAGAATTGACATAATCACCTACAATGCGTGGCAGCAAAACAAAGCAACAAAGCACTTGCAAAAGTAAAGATATCCCACGCAGACTAAAAATTTAAAAAAAGCTCATCCATCAACGCGGCGGGACTTTAGCGTTTTCCTAGTGTAATGGGAAGAGAGAAGGACATCGATTGTTGGTGATCGATGTTTTGGTTTCGTGTCCCAGGCAGTGCAAGTGAAAAGCATTTGCAGGAAAACTCTGTTGTTGGCCTCGTTGTGGGGTTCGTCAGTTACAGTTTTATCCCACGTGACACTCTTCAGCTGACAAACTACAAGTTGCGTAGGTGTTCAGATAGTTAACCCAAAAGAATAAATTTCTCCTCAAATTACTGCATCGGAATACCCAACTAAGGCTGTAGTACCCAACCCAAAGATTCTAAAAATATCAAATGGAAAAGATACATCATATTATACAAAATGTATAATACACCAACTGTCCAACATGTCAATTTATACACATTTATAAACATAAAAAAACTTTTTGTTTAATAATTTGGTACTCTCCACAGCCATATTAATATTTTTTGGGAAATGTTTTTGTCTTGTATGTTGTGTTTTTTTTAATTGTTAATTTGTTTGATAAAGACTTCTGTAAAGAATTTGAAATATCACCTTTTAATATTATGTAAATAACAGTGTAAAGTCCAATGATTTGTATTTGTAAAGATACAGCATATACTTTCAATTGTTGAATATTGGGCTTACCAAAGACGAAAATTGACTTTTATTGTCACTACAATAGTAAATCATCGACTGCCTTCAGCAGTGGCTTGGTTCGAGTCCCCGTGATTTGCTTTGCTATATAGGTCATGTTACAGTCGCGTGCACTGTTATCGGTTCCGAATAGTACCATTAGCTACACGCCATTGATTCTTGATTCAAAACGTAATAACTATTCCAAAGCGACATGTAGTTATAATTGGAAAAACATTACTGCTTTTGAAAACAACCACAAGTACAGGAGTACCTACCTCAAGGGGGCCGACAGTGTTGGCTCGGGCGCTAAGCGCTCGACTCTGATTCGGGATGTACGGATTCAAATCCCATCGAGACCGGCAATCCTGACTGAAGGTTTTTTCCCGAGGTTTTCCTCAGTCGTTAATGCGAATGCAAGGGATTGAGTCCTCTTAAATAGCCCTCGGACATCCCTTCACAATTATCCTATCCGCAACATACCTTATTCACCTGAAGAAGGGCATATTGCACCCTATAACAGGTTTGATTTCCACGTTAAATTTGAATTTTTACCTAAAGGGAGCGAAGATTGTCGAAAAAGTATAAGCAAATACAGTTTCGTTTGCGTTAACACACATTGGTGGTGGTAGCGGGTTGAAGATATCCTCTCTTTGAGTGAGGCTCGTTTTCGGAAGTTTAGTTGTTTGAAGGGCGCGTCAACCGTTAGGTCAATGGGAGAAAAGGGAAGAGTTCCTCACGACTTCGACGTCGTCGAGGCCCCATGCCCCCCGTCACTGCATGGTTACGCCACTCAGTCGCGTAGGAAGGAGTGGGGGGGGGGGGAATTTCCCCCATTTCCTCCTGTGACCCCCCTACCTCTTTCATGTAACCCCCCCCCCCACTTCAGAATGTTTGCTGTTCATAACCACGGTTACAACTGAAAAACCATTTAGTCAGAGTGCAGACATGTTGCTAGTTGTGGAGAGAAACATGCAGAAGAAAAAATACTCATCAGCCCATCTCCTCATTCCCCCCCCCCCCCCCCCACACATTGTAAAAAGAGTTCCTACGCGCTGACGCCACTGCGTAATAGAGTTTTGTAGTCGTTGATTCATCGTAATCTATTATCCTCATTAAAAACTTTTTTTCGTAAGGCTTTTCGCTGTAGGTACACATTAGAGCTGACCGATGTGACCCTCTTCAGGTGATAACTTTAGGAGTATTGATTTAAGAACAGTTGTGAAGGAATGTCCGAGGACTGTTCAAGAGGACTCAATCCCTTGCATTCGCATTAACGACTGAGGAAAACCTCGGAAAAAACTCCAGTCATGATTGTCGGTCTCGACGGGATTCGAACTGGGACCTCCCGAATCAGAGTATCGCGCTTCACACTTCAGACACCCCTGCAGTCGGTATCCTCTCTAATATCACAATTACGTTAAAACTCTAAACAACATCAGTGTACGGAAATGTATACACGGATGACGGAAATCCCATCTCTAAGTTGGGGGCGTTTGTTGGGGGCGTCGTCGTGACGTCGCTGCCTGTGAGTAGCGCAGAGGGGAAGCATCAGGTTGCTCTCTCTCTCTCTCTCTCTCTCTCTCTCTCTCGACAACTCACTTAACAATTATGGATGAATGAGAGATATTTGTGTAAAATGTATATGTGTGGACTACAGTAATGTAAAATGAATATCTCCTAATTCAAAATGTGTAAAATGTATATGTATGGACTACAATATTGTAAATTTAATATCTTCAAAAAAAATCTTGTAAATTGTGATTATAATTGTATCCAAAAACAATTCTGTAAAAATATTTTTCGTAAAGAAGAGGTTGGATGGAAGAAAATGCCTAGCTGGCCTTAATCCCGCTTAGACAATAAATACGATTCTCTCCTTTCCCCCCCCCCCCTCCTCTCTCAAACATGTGCATACTCACACAGTATGGCATACTGTGACATGATATTTAATTTAATTAAAGTATCTTACTTTTCTTATTAGTCTTGTATCATTGTCATTAAAAAGTTTGGATGGAAGATAAAGCCTCAAGACGATAAGGCTACATCCCATACACGAGAATGAAAAACTGCTGCACCCCTTATTGTTATAAGTGAATTGAAATGTCCACAAAATATTTATGTTATAATTTTGTATTGCGTACATCTAATAGAATTAGTATGAGGTAATTTGCCATAAAATAATTTGTCTTGGTAATTTGCGTTAGCATATTTACATGTTGATGTAAGCATTAAGACCTAGCCTTAATCTCGCCTATAATATAGACTTACGTAAATCAATTAATCAATCAATCTCTCGTATCAACACAATTTAAAAAAAAAAAAAATCAACAAGACCCCTTGGTGCAATTATACTAACTTCTCGCCCCACCCCATCATTCCAAGGCGATGTACAATACTATGGTAATACCTATGATTCAGTTCAGTCACACCACCTTGTCCATGAAACAGTTTCTGACTCACTCTACACTCACTCTAAGCTGATTAACACTCGTTCTTTACGACTGAGTGCAGGATGCAATAGCTATGCATTGCGTCAGTAGCCACTCAAAATAATACTTCGTGTTAATTGGTGCCACGCCATGGCCTGATGGAGGCCTACTCAATTTGTTCCCGATCAGAATTGAACACAAAACATTACTTACTAAAGGATTGATTTGATTGGCTAGAGGCTGGAGCTCTGAATTGTAGAGGAAAGTTAGGTCCAATTTGCTTTGCTAATTTTCAGTGCCTACGTTATATGTATTGATAACAACAAAATTAAGACACACATATATCTATATGTTTTAAAGCGTCCATTAGCTTCCATTATATATATTTTAATTGGTGAAAACCCCAACAATCCTTCAGTAAAGATTGCCGGTAAATGGTCTCGATCCAACATTCTCCAGCATTATTGCATTATTATTTTCTATATCATAGCATCAAATACTGTAGACACCCGAATATGTGGTATTTGATAAATTTAAATTCAACTTCTTACCGTTGGAATTGTTTTAGGGAGAGATGAGAAAAGTGAGTAGTGGTTGAAGAGAGAGAAAGATTGTGAGAGGACAGGAAAAAGTGGTGAGATGGTGTTACGACAAGAGAATGAGGAAGAAGATGAGGTGCCGAGCTTGGCAGGCCGGTGCTGATTCGGTGATGCCCAAGATAAATGGTGGAAACACCCCTTCACCCAACTAAATGTTGTTGAAAAAGGCTGTGATATGTGATATATATAGGGTGCAATGTATGTATGCCCTTCTTCAGGTTAACTAGGTATGTTGCGTACAATTGCGAAGAGATGTCCCAGGGCTGTTTAAGAGGACTCAATCCCTTGCATTTGCATTAGCGACTAAAATCTCGGATAAACCTTCAGTCAGGATTACCGGTCACGATGGGTCCTCCCGAATCAAGAGTCAAGCGCTTAGCGTTCGAGCCAACTCTGTCGGTGGTATTTAATAGCAATGAGCTCCTTCATCGGCCCCTCTGTATTACACTCATGCACCGACTTGTGAGCTACTGGATTCTGAATTGCGTCTTGGTCTTCTCTTGTTTGTTCTTTTCGAACAAAGTCTAGAGCCAGACTCAAGGTATGAGTAACAAGGAATTTTCTTTGTGCCGCCTTACGTTATTGTGAATCACGTACACATTCGTACTTTGACACGACTGTGTGAACTTCCTATTCCATGGAGACAGAATTCAATACTTCCGATATTATAGGAAACAAATTGGTGCCGTGGTCAAGACTATATTCTGTTTATACATTAGTATTGGATATTACAGGGCTGTTTCGATTTCCCATGGATTATTAGGGTGGTTTTGTTCTCTTCTCATGTACGCCTCCGAAGTAGACTTTGATGGCGCAGCCCTTTTGAGCCCTAGCGGTAGAATTGTGTCAACTGGGAAGGTGTCGCGTGCTACGGGAAATGGCTGGTAAAGATGCGATCGTAGCCCCAATAATAGAAGTTAACCATTCATGTGCCAAGTAGTCATGTATGTGAAAAAATCCTACTTTTCAAATTTGGTTTATCCAATACTAGTTCGGAAATGTAGTTTGGTTACCCAGGAGATGGGGGGTATTTGTTAAAATTCAGAAAAGCTGTCAAAAGCTCGGTACGAACGATACGCACGAACATGTACAAACACAATGCACACATGAACCATAACTGCAACAAACAACTTAAGCACAAATCTACAGAAAAGTTACTGCGAACACACACAAAATGTTAATATGAATAAAATGTTCATAATAATCCATTTTTGTTATCAGTTTTTACCGAATTACATTTTTTCATTTGTCACTCATATAATATGCTTATTTTAGTGGGCCATGTTGCTATGGTGATGCTCTATTATGCCATCAAAATTTATTTTTTTATGTTTTTTGTTTTGATTTTTGGATGAGCGAAGCGAAGACTTCAATTTCATTGACCCCCAAAACATTTCTCCCGGGTGTTTTTTTGTTTGTTTTTTGTCTGCTTGTTCGCTCTCTACCGGGCAAACGGCATATGCGATCTTGATGCAATCATGTTCAGGGGACCTTCAAAATCTCTGAACTTAGACCTGCCACGTTTTTGGGTACAATCGAAGAAATATTTCTCATGAATATCGCAATTTTACGATTTTTTTCGATTTTTAGTGCGATATTTTCGTGACATTTGGGCCGATTCTGACCAAACGGGTGGGGCTACAACTTTCATATTTAACATGGACATTAAGGTTATGGTGATGTAGATCCTTTTGAAAGAAAAAATTGGAAAAATTATACAGAATCCATAGAAATAAAGGTTTTAACGTGATTTTTTTGTTTATAATAACAATTAACAATAGAAACCTGACAACAATCACCTACAAGGCTACAATGCGTTCAAAAAGAACTTGCAAAAGTAAAGAGATCCCACGCAAACTAAAAACTTATTAAAAAAGCTCATCCATCAACGCGACTAAAAAAGCGTTCGCGAAGCGGCCTAGTATTTGAAAATTGCATACAATTTAAAGCTACGTTTACTTAGTGCCGATGGTGGTTTATTTGGTGTTTAACGTTTAGTTTAACGAAGTCACACAATCTATGATCGCGTCATAAACAGCGAATCGTGGCCAACTAGCGACCCATAATGTTTTAGATTCATACGATAAATGCAATATATCATAGACTAGGAAAACGCTAAAGTCCCGCCGCGTTGATGGATGAGCTTTTTAAAGGTTTTAGTTTGCGTGGGATATCTTTACTTTGCAAGTGCTTTGTTTTGCTGCCTACGCATTGTAGGTGAATGTTGTCAAGTTTCTTTTGTTTCTTGTCAATTGGTATTATTTACCGTAAACAACTTATATTAAAGCTTATTTCTATGATTCTGGCTAACTTTTTCAACTTTTTTTTCACAAGGTTCTACATCACCATAACCTTAATTTCCAAGTAAAATATTAACGTTGAAACCCCACCCGTTTGGTCAGAATCGGCCCAAATGTCACGAAAATATCGTTCTAAAAATCAAAAAAAAAAAATCGTAAAAAAAGTACGATATTCATGAGAAATAATTCTTCGATTGTACCAAAAACGTGGCAAGTCTAAGTTCAGAGAAAACAAAGGTCGTGTCAAATTTTCATAAGATCGCATATGCCGTTTGCCGGGTAGAGAGCGAACAAACAGACGGAAAAACAAACAAAAAAAACAAAAAAAAACAACCGAGCTAAATTTTTTGGGGGGTCGGTGAAATTGAAGTCTTCGCTTCGCTCATCCAATAAAACTAGTGTATTAAAAACAGTTTTATCAAACCTGGAGTTGAACCAACGACCTTCTGGATTAAAAGTAGACAATCTCTTCATCTCAAAATTGTAGTCACACGACGGAGTAAAACTTCCACACTGTTCACTTTTAGAGTTAGTTTTCCCTCCATCTAAAGCAAAGTCAACGACATTCACAAAGTCTCGAGTTTTCCCAACTCTGAGCGGAAACAGGAAACCACACATTGTTATGGGGTAACAGAATCTAAACCAGAAGAAAACCTCCAACCAGTGATGAGAAAAATACGTATTAATAAAACAAAGAGACGCAATCTTAGCTTGGACGACGGCGACAATAACATGCGACACTTTGTTGGTGTGGGGGACACAAGTGGGTAACTTACAACAACAATAATATTATAATCATGTTCTATACCTCATGGTTTAGTGACAAATTTGTAACTATAATACGCATGTTTAACAAAAGAAGAGAGCTAATTATTGTTGACATTTTCTTTACACTCTTTTTTGTTTGTTATTTTATTTTCGTTCCTTCATGAAAAACATGTATGTTTGATTTTTTCATGTATTTTAATCAAATCAGATTCATTAAATTCACATTATTATGTATATTTAAAATCAATTGTGACAAAGATTTGGTCTCCTAATAATTGTGTAAATCGATCATGTTAATTTTAAACAAGTTCAATAACAGTTTATGGTGTTGTTTGTAAATTATTGTAATTATGAAATCGTAGTTTGGTTTATAATCTTTGTATGAAAATATGTTTTAGAACGAGTTTCTTTTACCAACTTCGGGAACTTATAGTAACTTAAAACTTAATTTTGTGGGAACTTAAAACGTATCTAACCTTCCCTGAAAAGTCCCTAACGCTGTCTTAATCCCACCGAATTCTGAAGTAATTAACACTTTACTAATATGTAAATTATACAATATTGAAATTAAACTGGTGTTTGGGAGTGCATGTTTGTTCTTCCTAGAATTCACAACAACCATTTCGAGTTGATTATTGTTTGGAAATTTTCTACGATCTTTTTGAAGGACATTGCTGCTTTTGAGAAACTTTTAATTTCCTATTTTACGATAGGAACAAGAAGGTTACTTAGTGCCTTTTTTGACAAAGTAATTTAACGTTTCAAAGTTCTTTTTGGGGAACTCGCACAAGAGAAAAGATTGTGACAAATTATATTTAAAAAAAAATGAAAATGCATTTCACATTTGGACTTGAATTAGACTGCTCATCCAGTTTAGCTCCCCAAGATTTTTGTCCTAGGCAAAGTTATGAATTGCCGTACTTGGTTGTAACTTGTTATCACCTCTGGTGCTAGAGCGCTCAGTAAATGTGGTCTTATCACAAGTCTCCGTTGTGCCTATAAGATAGTATTCTATGGTATTATTATTGGTGTTTTTATCTTGCCTGTGATAATCGTAATCAGGCCTCTGTTTAGGAAAGGGAAGGGGAGTTGATAATGGAACAAGAACTGCGCTTGCCAGTAGACAAATGGATTTAGTGGAGATCAGAACGTAGGGAAAGTCGGGAAGGTGTTTGGAAAATTTTGGTTTTTGGAAATGGGTTTTAGGGAGTGGGGGGTGTTTATAGATGGTTTAGTGATGCGTGTGTGGTGGTGTGGGGAATTGTGAGATGGGAAGAGTGGGAAAGTGTGCCGGAAAATTGTGATGATTTAGAGGATATTTTGGGGATAAGTACGGGTGTGGCCTTGCCGGAAAGCCGTGTTGCAACTAGGAAGAAAATACGAGTTAAAATATTGTGAAACGGATGTGATTGGGTATATAAGTTGTACGAGAATTTAACTTTCCTAAAACATACAAGGGAAAATAAAATTTGTCGATGAGGGTGGAAATAGTAGTTTTTAATGGTTGAATGAAAGTGGAAAATTAATTTCAAAGATAATTTTTTACTTATGTATTTGAGGAGGATGTGATAATTGCCCAAAAATATTTCAATAGTAATTATAAACAGCAGGTTAGCGTTTTGAATATTCGTGTGACATTTTTATGTGTGGTCTTGCGCGTTAGTTTTTTTTTTTAAATCGGAAAGTATAGGGACTATACGAGTCAGTACGCAACAAATGAAAAAAGTGACTTTAGTTTACCAAACGTATTTAGGAAAGTGACACCTATTGCGGTAATGGCTTAACTATTTAGGAATAATGTGTCTTGAATAAGTAAGGAATTAATCTGCCAACGTGTCAACGTGGTACTTAGTTACGCACGGGTATAGGCTGCTACGCAGTTAGGGCCAACTATGTGAAAACTTATGAACAATATACATGTTTCTGGGACGAAGTTTAACCATGAATAAACATATTTGTAGCGACTTTTCTGAATTTGAGGGGTGGGGGAGAAGTTCCATTATTTGTTATGATCACGCACCTTTTAAGTACGTCTAATTTTGATAATTTTTCATACTGACATGTTCGCGAACACATTTAAGAAATGAAATATGGCACAGAAAAAGATTGTGTTTTTTATTAGTGTGGTGGAAATTTCACTGATATTAACTAACCAATGGAAATAATTTGGCCCTTTCTATACTCATTATAAAATTGAGATTAATTAACCAGTCGTAACAAAACCAAAGCACACAATAGATCGAGTGAGTTAAATTCTCCCCAGTAGTGTCGACTTTATTTTGATTTTGAGTCTACTTCCTTGGTCGTGTTTGTTCAGTGACATGCACTAGATCGTGTGCATACAGTAAGTAACTCGCCGAGTACAATGGAGGTATTACAACCCAACCAAGACACGTTAGGTACGTGGCATGAGCTCGTGGGACGTAGAGAGGCAATTAAACCGACGTCATTCGAACAGGGAGTAGATGATGTTTCATTCCTTGTGAATAACCACGGTATAAACACACTTTTCTCTAACGGACCAACTGGAGGTAATATTAAAATAAACTTAAACTTTAAACTAAACGTTTAAATAAATAAACAACTTGACAAATTTTCATTTACGTCCGAAGTCCTTCAAACATTAAAACAAGAGATGTGTGGGTAGGAAGTCGAAGAGTAGAGGCCTAGGCCTACACACTAAAATAAAAATCAATTACAATTCTAATTATTGGAATAAGTAAACGCAAAGAAAAAGTCGGAACTACATTCGAATTTAGATAAGTTCTAAATAATACTACGTTGTGTGTAAAGTAGGCGTACTAAATGATTTACACACCTGAAATGACAAATTTTAGCTTCTTGTGAGCTTTAACATGGTTACAATAATATTCCTCCTTAATTACATTTTTAATTTTATGTTTAAATTTTGTTCTGCAATCATATATTTGTTTCTAACCTTTGGCAAAAGTATCAGTTCGACAAGGGCGTGTACTATGGCGTTAATAAATTTTAGAAAATTGAGGATTATTATAAGTTCTAAAGCAGATTTAAAATATAATTAAAATTTACCATGCACGTTTTTTTTATATTTACGATCTTGCCCAATCATCGCATGAGTCTTCTTCAAAAAATTATTATGATCTATGAAACGCAGATAAGATTCGCCAAAACTTGACATTTGGCACAAAAAATAATCGCAAATAACATATCTTTATAATTAACGACGCTTACAAAAAAAAACGATCAATTTCTGCACATCTTTCCTTATCTTTCATATATTTTCATCAGAGTTTCATGCTAATCGGTTGGCAACAGTGCCTAACAAGTGTTTTGGCAATTGGCCGATTTAGTTGTACATAAAGTCAGAGCAAAGTCCAACTATTTTATACGACCAAGTCCATGGCAATATCGACCTGAACGTTGAATAGTTGCTTGGTAACAGAGCCTAGACAATCCGACATTTCAAGTGGTGTGTTTCCCACAACGGAAACGTGGCAAGCAGCGTAATGCTACTATGCTTCTAGATAAGAATTTTTATTTTATTGTTCAACCTAATGTGCTATTATTAACGTTATCATTTTCCTCGTCTATCAAGAAATTATATTTGTATCGAGAATTTGTTTACGTGATAATGAACAGTTTATCATTGATTGTGTTATTGAATTATAATAGAATCTTAATTTCTATACCAACACTCGGTAATGTTAAATCATTATTACTTATTTTCGATTTTTGACAGTACTGTATAGCCTACATTTTTCAATAAAACAATCTCAAAATCTTTAAAATAATTAACACACACAACATTGCAATAAACATTTATTTTATGAAAACAATGTTATCTTAACATAACTTTCGCCAAAGTTGATACGAAAAAATTTAAATTTTCTAAGGAGTAGGCCTCTACGTGAAAAATATAATGAACTGTTATCAAGCTTATTTACGTGCCGTGTTTGGTTTATTGTAGACGAATAATTAAGTATAACATGTTAAAAATTTCAATTTTACATCGCAAAGTATAATTGAGAATCGAATTACGAAAGCTTAAATCGTAAAAGTTGTTAAATAAAGTTAGGCCTACTAAGCACGTTGTTCACGTAATAAATATCACAACAAAGAGGTTGTAAGTTTACGCGGTAACATTTAACACATCCACAAGATAAGATAAGCAGAGCGAACTCACCATAAGCACTGAGATAATCAGGCCTAGAAGCCATATCAGGTGGTAGATGTTGATAACGTTATCAGATGACTGTAGAACTAGCGGGCGCGGTCGGACGATCTGCTGTACTAACTGACTGCCATGTTTACAAGCCGCGCGGAGAGGGGAGGGAGGGAAGCGGGAGAGGGGAAGTGGAGGGGGGATGCACTAGGCCCACTTATTAAGGAGGGGGGACCTGCTTGTTTCAGTTCTGTGCTTTGATTTGTAATTTGAAATTTTATTTTGTAATTATGTTCTTCAACTATTTTAATTTCTTTCACAAGTGTTTTTTTTTTTTTTTTGCTTACTGGTTTTCTACTTCTTAGCTATCGTTCCTGTATTTTGACATATATTTAAACTTTTTAATTATTTGTCATATTAAACTGTGTTTGTTTTAATTAATATTAGGCCGATGAAACAAGCTTACCTTATTTTTATTACAATTTGTTGTATTTCTTATTTTTTTCTGTCTATGCGCTACCATTTGAATTAAAGTTCTTTTCTAAGAGGCATTGCTGATTTGGGTCCTTTGTATATTTACAATATTTTAAATATGAAAAGTTTGTTTATTTTTGTTAATTTTTTAATCACTTCTTTCATTTCTTTCTTATAGACTTTTATTCACTGGATTTTTACCAGGAGCGTGTAGAAACCTCTTTTCAAGTGGAGAGGGTATAAGTTTTTTCTTTTTAGCCTCCACATTCATAAACACTGAACATACCCTCGTTTACTGACTGCAATTAGCTTTTTAGCCGTTTTTTTTTGTAGCCGTTGGTGATGTACGGAACAGAGTGACTTGTCTATTATTCTGAAGTGAGGGGGGGAGGTGATGGGTGCACATAAAAAAGTTTCATGAAGATTCACCCATTTTTCCCTCTTTCCTTATTATTTTGTGTATGCTTTAACTTGTAATGAATAAAATATATAATTATTATTATTATCGTTTTCTTCACATTGATCACAGATTATATAGTGAGAATATTGTTTCAACAACGACAACACCAAAACGTCCACGTAAATATATGATTTTAAAAGTACTTTTAGCCCAAACCAATGAATAAAACAACATGACTTATTAGCGAATACAATGTTGTGCACCCCTAGAAATAATTATGTGACTCACAGAAATTTACAACGTGACACGTGACGTAGTTTGTTTACTACAACCACATTGTTGACTACAGTAGTAATATACAGTTAAAACAACAATAGTTAATGGGAAATATTTACTGAGATGAATCACTGTTATAATGACAAGAAATCTCGACCCCTTTATTCACCATCACAGAAGTAAATGTTTACGAGGTGATCATTGTAGATTGGATGGAAATTCTATTGTTTCCTTCGGAAGTCCCTCCCGCCATCGTAGACGACAACAACGATTGAAGCAAAACTAGCACGTCTAAAATATGTTTTGTTCAAAGTGCGCAAATACTCAACAAAAATAACATTTTAAGAAAATAAACATTGTAAACAGTTTGTTCAGAAACCCCAATACATGGTGGCTTAGTTACTATACTAAACACTTGAGGTTGGTGTGTGGTATCAATTAGGCGCTGAGTACGAAACAGCGATCCCCCCTTTCCCCCAGTTATCACGTAAGGGGGGTGAGCCCCCTTTGCCTACCTTTTTTACCACACATATAGTAGATTGTAACTGATTACTTGTTTTTGAAAACCATTTTCCCTGCATTCCTCGTGTGTGCATCTTTTATAATCACCATCTCCTTGATTTAATTATTAACTTATTTGACAAAATGAGACCTGTGGGACTACATAAAATTAGTCATCATCACCATCCAGTGAGTGGTAAAGGTCTTTGGTTCCAATGCAGGACGTCCCGGAATCAAATACCGCTTCAACCAGAAAATTCTGATGGATTTAAAGCCATTAATACTTGGGTTCTTGGGTTGGATGTGTAAACGGTGAATTTTGAAATTCTGATGTTCTTCGAATAACTATGTTTATTCTGGCATTGCTTTCGAATTTATATCTTCAATACCGATATCTTGTTGGTCATTATTCGCTCGTCGATGGCGTCGGCGTCGATATATTTAGCTTGGCGTGGTTTGAATTTAAAGTCTCCAACTGAATATCAGTTTGAGAGTCTTTTTGGGTACACTCTAAATATGAAATTATTGACTTAATCAATTATTTTCTAGCTCCAGTCCATAGCGTTATAATTACCAATTGCATATTATGCTATCTGCCTATATTCCAATTATATACTTGTATTTACTACGAATATGATTTTTTAAATGTACACCACCCTATAGTACCGCTTTTATCAATAGTTTTTTAAGTCTATAATCTGGCTGTAGATAAGCCCAAAACTTTACAGACGTCGAGATTAGAGATAGTTGGGCAGACATAATGAAACTAAAAATATTACTTTCAGATGTTATATTAGTGATATAACATGATAAGTCGGGTCATCCTTGACCTCTGCGACGAAACAAGTCACCACGAAGAAGCTGGAGGAGGTTGCAACACTGTATGCGACCAGCTCGTGCCGTGTTGCCACATTAGCGCCCTCTCAATTAATTTATGAAGTTTTTGGTTTTAATCGTGGATAGACACTGATGGACACCCCCCTCCCCTCTCCACACCATCGTTATAATACTTTTTAATATACGATGAGTCTCAGAAAGGCTTTGGCAGCGAAGTATCCTAAAAAAAATTGTTTTTATACAGTTTATTTGGACATAATTGGGTATATTGTATTTCTTTGTAAATCAGTTTTGTACGTCTGGATATGTAATAGGCCTATAATAAATAAATTCAATTAAATATGTGTTGAATAATTTATTTTTAAAGCCATGACTTCCTCAAAAACTGTTCAAAATACCTTTCTTTTTGCTTTCCAAATTTTTTTTCTTATTTAATTTTAAAAATTCAATTCATTTTAATTCAACTGATTTCACAATTGAAATGTACAATTTAGAATTGCAATATTATTATTTTGAGATTTGTTTAGAATTTGTGGATAACAATATATTTGTGTGTGTGAATTATTGTCTTCCTTTGTAAATAAGTTCGTATTGAAAGGTTTGAAATTAGAAAATAAAATTAGAGCAATTGTAATTTGTTTTAATTGTCTGATTTGTAAATTTGTTTCTAATTTTGTACCAAGAGATCAATTAACGTCCGTACAGCGATAGCCATAACCAAATCTATAATTCTCGTTTTGCTTAGTCGGGAAACACTCCCGTAGATGGAATGGTTAATATTTAATACAATTCAGAAGTTAAAAAACCCCCGATCGGATTTCGAACCCGAATCCCCACATTCCAGGTAGACGCCTTAGCCAACTTGACCACCGAGACGGTAACTACTTAACTTCTGCATTATAGTGGTATTATAGATCTGAATTGATGGAACAGTACTGCAACGAATATCTGTCGCCTTTGAACTGACCAAACATTCTTTTTATAATGCCATTACCTAACGCAGGTATGAGCGAGAGTTTATTTCTTGATTTGGTTAGTCGGGAAACACTCCCATAGGTGGAATTGTATTAAATATTAACCAAATCTTTGTTCCAGCACCTAGTCCTACCTAGTCCTATATAAACGATCTCTCCCCCTCCTGCTAACGAGGCCTCGAGGTGCGAAGTGGGGTCAAATCCGGCGAGAGACGGTTAGGGATGTTGCCTCTACTTTGCACAGTGAGATCCAGACTGAGATGGGTGCAAATATTTGCACAGGTTCACTTCTGAGAGGAAACGGGGTCAGAATCAACGCTCGTGCCAGAGTTTCTAGCTATACCTGTTGCGTATAGGGGAGGTCGTCTACGTGCAGTCTACAGCTATACACCATACAGGTTGATCTAAGACAAAAATAATACTTCGTATATACCCGTAACTATAGCACTACGACGATGATATGCTCGTACCTATCAAAACAGGTGTCGAACAGACCTTAATTATTGTTTGTATAGGCAAAATCATTGTTGAAGAGTGCTAGAGGGTCTGCTTGAAGTGGCGTAATTACGGGGGGGGGGGGGGGCGAGGGGGACACAATTTTATTTGATATGAAGTATGATATATTTTTATTATTAAAAAAAAATCAAACATCTTTCACAAGTTTTTTGTCAAAATAAATCGTTAAAATGATCCAATCACACCATTAAGGCTCAAAATATTTTTCAGGGCCCGCATTAACTGGGGGCCGTGCCCACCAGACCTCCAATTGAGCATGATCATAACTTTAGCCAGAAAAGAGCGTAAATACTCACAAATTACTGTTGGATTACACCACAGACTATCAAATAACTCTTTCACAAGTCGTACTATAACCATTGATCTTCTGAGCTTACAGAAATGTCCCTCCCCCCCCCTAAAAATCAGACGGCTATAGTAAAGAAACTGATTATGGGGCCAAGTTTTCTGGGTGCAATCCACTGCCAGATAAAGAGATTGGGCCAACAACCAATATCTTTTTTTATATTAGAATTATCAACTGCAGTAAAAATGATTTTGATACATTTCTAGGACAACATCCAAATTATTAGCCTATTGCCACCTTTCAATCTATTGAAATCCCCACCACCACCACCACCACCAAAAACCGTGCTTGTGACTGAAGACTAAAAATATGTTTTAGTATAGTACTTCATCTTTCGGTAAGCATTCTTGAGACACACCGTCCATTCTTTTTTCTTTTTTCCATAATAAAGTTTTCTGGAAGTATTTCGGGCTGGTGTATTTCAAGTTACTCGAAGGTAGCAAACAGTGCAACCATACAATTAAGTCCAAACTAATACCAATGCAAACGCAACAAAGCCCCCAGCTCCGAAACTATGTTTGTTGACATCCAAGCTTAGATTGTGACAGTCTTGTCAGATAAAACTAGACCTATTTTCCTCATAAAAGTGACAAACACTTTATCACGTGAAGGTAACTAGTAAAACTGGAAATTATAAGAGTAAAAACAAATTTTGACAGAAAGCAATGGAGGAGCCAGGGCCTATGTTAGTGTGCAGTTGGAAATCTTGTTTTGTGCCGTTGATACACGAGGATTTAAAATTACTACTACAAGTAGTACTTGTTAAGGCTATTGTACCACCTCTGGCAGATAATTTGAAAGTCGAAAAAACATGTCTGAAAAGTTTGCTAAAAGAAAGAAGGCCTTTAAAATAACAAAAAAAATTGTGAATTTTTTTGAGCGGGGACATAACCTCACTATTGGAAATTATATTTAGATTTTTGGACAAAAGTGTGAACTACAAGACTAGTTCAAAATTTAAATTTAGAGAATCGGTTTTCTGGACATAGTTTCTAAACACCTATAGCTACAACTTGACTATAGCCAAAATAGTTTTTCTGAAAATAACAGTTGGTGTAACGAATTGTTTTGTCAAACGGTACAAAACTCGTATTTGTACCGTTTGACAAAAAAAATTCGTACACCAACTGTTATTTTCAGAAAAATATTTTAGCTATAGTCAAGTTGTAGCTAAAGGTGTTTAGAAACTTTGCCCAGAAAACCGATTCTCTAAATTTAATTTTCAACTAGTCTTGTAGTTCACACTTTTGTCCAAAAATCTAAATATAATTTCCAAAAGTGAGGTTAAGTCCCTCCCAAAAAAATCACAAATTTTCTGTTTCTGTTATTTTAAAAGGCCTTCTTTCATTCAGCAAACTTTTCAGACATGTTTCTTCGACTTTCAAATTATCTGCCAGAGGCGGTACAATAGCCTTAATACATCTTATTAAGCTGTCACCCGCATTCCGCCCTATTCATTCTTTATGCTATTGAAATGAGTGTGTAGTAAACATCAGAATGCTTCATCAATTCATCACTTTCTGCGACAGCGAAGTGTGCAGACACAACGATATTAATAAGCCACTGAAAAATCATGTTTCTTTTTAAAGTAAAATAAGAGATGTAATTTCTGCAATGGTGAACGTACATAGAGGAGGGATGTCACAATAAAATAATACAGGGCTTTTTAGTCTTTTTAGTCTGGTTTGTCAGTGATCAGCTTAGGGGGAATTACAAATTTATAGAAGTGATAATTATTGTTGCAATAATTCAAATTGTATTTAGCGATATATAAATGTTCAGAGGTAGGGCCTACGTAGCTCATGATAAGGGCCGGAGAAAGAGATTCCAAAAGTCCATCCTTACCGCACGAGATTTGGGCCTACGTCTCTTTTCGTTTCATAAAATAAATTAAATAAATAAATTGTATTTAGAGTCTACCCTCTCAGTTATAGAACTAATTTCCAGTGGGGGACAGTAAATCAAAGCGACTAAGCCTACCCTGTAGGCCCCGACGCAATCGACGAGTGAGCGATAACCAACCAAAGATTGATATTTTAAATACGAAAAATATAGCAATCAGTGGTATGGACAGTGCGAACACCCGCGGATCTACGCCAGAATCAACAAGGCCGATTCATAACAACTCTGAATTTATTATGTGCTTCGTTGCTAGGACGGCTCCAAAGTCACCGGTTACAAACTCCCAAGACGCGAAATGATGGACTTAAGTCCAAACCAAAGTTAAAAACTTCTGACTTTGGCGGGAATCGAACCCTGAACCTTCTGCATTGGAAGCAGATACGCTAACAACAAGACCAACGAGCCACACACAAGACCAACGAGCCACACTTCCATGGTCTGTAGGCCCTACACTCAATCGTACGGGCACCAAGAATGATTTCGAATAACTTAATATCGGCCTCTGGTACAAGTGATTTTGGCTTGTATGAGATGAATAGACCCGGAATATCGAGCTTTTTAGGGTAAGAAATTTCCGGTACAAATAAAATGCGTTATGTTTTGGTTATCACGACCAAAAGCGTTCGATTAGCGGCGATTTTTTTTTAAAATTCTACCTTCATAATACCTGCCAGGTACCAACATGAAGATTGCTTTGAATGTGGACAGTGGGCGTTTTTTATTAAAACAAAATAATTTTTAAATTTATATTTTTACGATTCATCGAGGTCCGGCTACAATTCCGATGACGATAATTACATAAAACTCGATTATCTCCTCTCGATACGCCTAGCTGCAAGAACAGGTTTCTAAATATCAACAGTAGCGTGTGATATAATGATCAAACAGCCATAGGCAAGGTTTGGTTCATGAATTTCTCCACAGCCAGTAAGTAGAACACAGCCAAACGTGTCCAATTCATAAACTTTCTTTTAGTCACTAGCACACATCGGCTCGTTGGTCTAGGGGTATGATTCTCGCTTAGGGTGCGAGAGGTCCCGGGTTCAAATCCCGGACGAGCCCAACTTTTTTAGTCTGGAGTTTTGACCTTCACGATTCAAAGTTTGATCCCCAGTGTTTTTGAAACGCAAATAAGGTAATGTAGAACTAGTTCCTTGTAAGGTATTATATATATTTAAAAAATAATAATTCGTGTTTAATTAACATTCGTATGTGTTTCATTTACTTATAGTATTATGAATTGCAATAAATGCACAACAACCTGATTTCAATATTTAATACAATTCAGAAGTATTTAATACAATTCCACCTAAGGGAGTGTTTCCCGATAAACCTGATTTTAGCTTTCGTTCTTCTTCTTCTTCTTCTTATTGTTGGTATTTTTATTGTTAGCTTGTTTACATTGTCTTCTTAATTAATGTTTTGCACGTGCGACTGTGTGTGTGTATATTAAGGGATGAACTTGTATGTTAAATAATATTTTTAGAATGTGTATTGTGTATTTTAAACGAAAATAATTAGTTACACAAGCTCGATAGTTTATAGCTTGTTTGTTTGGTTTGTTGGTTTGTATTTTTTGTTATTATTGTTCTACGTAACATTTTAGGCCAACTAAAGAATCACTTTTTTATTTTTTATACCAATCTATGGTTATGTACGTTCATCCTTGTCTTTGGTTCCATCACACTTCAGATTGAGTGTGACAATTGTGGTGAACTGTTTTGTTTTGCAAAACTTGAAAGGTGTATTGGTTTAAGAAAATAAAATGTTCTGGTTGTGCTTAAAAATATTAAAATATATATATTAATTAATATCTCCTTTTTTCCCCTCTTTTACCAACGTCCAATAAATCAAGCCAAGCCTTTAAATTATGTCCAATAGCTTTTTGTGATATTATAATACAGAGTAAGTTCTATTACAGAAATGAGCACTGTACAACGACTGTTTCACAAAAAATATACCTTACTTCGATTCCGCATTTTAAAACATACCTATAGAGACTAACAAACCATAATTGCCTTAAAAGTTAAATTTATTTTCTCGCTTCGGTTGAGAAAGTTCTCGAGTTCATATTCCGGAAGAGACCAACTTTTTATATGTAATATTGTAAATTATTTTTATGGAAACGACTAGCGCACAACTAGTTTCTGTTTCAAGAATAATTGGAGGATTAGTATAAATATGAGCTATAAAAATATGATTTGTGACCGAGTTAGAATGCAGAAAGATAAATGAGTGAAATATTATTTTGAAATACGTGCGTTTGGTTAGCTTCCACACAATCTGATATTGACACATTTTTCGGAATTGACTGTTATTTCGTCTTTGAGAAATTAATATATCACGACACTTTATATTCAAAGTAAATTTTAGAAGAAATTGCAATAAAAAAAGATTTTTAAAAGTAAAGTGTACGAAAATAACGAATCGCTAATGCATTAATTTTATATACAATATTATAAGACTTGCCACATAGAATTTTAAAAGATTTTGAAAAACTCACCAAATAGTTGTAACTTGAAAGAGTGGTTTAAGTCTTCCTCGATGTCTCATTCGGTAAGTATGAATCTCCGAACCGCATGGAACCGTGGAACAATGAATGGAATATACCCCGAAGATTGGATTTTGAAAACCATCCAACATCTTGGTGTACGTTCCACAATTGGCAGCTGAAATAAGAAAAAAACATGTACACAATGTAAGACATAAATCAATCAATAAATCAATCAATAAATAAATTCGTATTTAGAGTCTACTTACTCAGTCATATAACTGATTTTCATGGGGAACATTTTAAACTAAACGACCAAGCCAATCCTGTAAACATAAACATCGTCAACGATTTTTTTAAACGCTCTCATCGTTTAAAAATATCGTTACCAGACATGCACAATAAAACTAAAACGTCGAAAATCAATTCTCTAAATGAATATATTAAACGTTTGAAAAATAACGGTTTAAAGTTTTTTTTTTTTATCTATAACTGGGATATAATTTACACTTCAGAAACTACCAATTCAACGTTATTGGGTTTTCTTTCACTCTTGCCTCTTCGATTTTTTTTTGGGGGGGAGGGGTGGAAGTGTTTTTATATCTTAGACTCAATCAATTATTGCACTCAGAAAGTCCTCGATATACTTTTAAATAGTGCCATACGTTGTTGTTTTTGTTAACGTCTGTATTGCTTGTTCTAGCTCGAGTTATTGTTGATTAAAATGTCACGCCCTCTAGTTTCGAAAGTGGAATAGAATTCACAACAGTGGCAACATTACTAAAACTAGTTGTTTCAAGTTTCAATTATTATGAGCCAAGATACATGGCTCGTTGGTCTAGGGGTATGATTCTCGCTTAGGGTGCGACAGGTCCCGGGTTCAAATCCCGGACGAGCCCAGTTTTTTGTATCGCAAATTAAAACTTACGCCTTATGGCAGAACAACTGAAGGTTAAATAGTATCATATATTTTGTAGATTAACTGACTCTCCTGTCGCCAAATAGTTATAACCTTAATTCTTTATGGCTTCAATCTGAGTTCCGTAAACACTATTTTCTATCCCACAACCAAACATAATAGATAATTATTATCTTCATTCTCATCATTCGATGCATATTTTATTGTGTAAAAATCTCGCAATTTAAAATTGTTTTTCTTATTTTTTTTATATGTAGGCCTTCCAAATGTAATAACTTACATTATAATCATGCATCAATTATTTTTTCTTTGCCAATCCACTCCAATTCTGCCCGGTATAACATAATTAAACGAACTTTTTCCAAGAACAGCAACTACCTAAACACTTACCAGAAAATTAACGAGTAAGCGAAATTGGCTTAGCGCATTACTTAATTGAGTGTAAAGAGATGTTTTGCATGAATGCCACATTAATTAAAAGAAAGTGTTTAATAATATAGTCTACAGTTTTCATGGCTCGTTGGTCTAGGGGTATGATTCTCGCTTAGGGTGCGAGAAGTCCCGGGTTCAAATCCCGGACGAGCCCAGTTTTTTGCGTTGCATATTACAACTTACGACTTATACGGTACAACAACAATGGTAAAATGTGTTTAAATAAACTAGTGTAAACGTTTTATTATTCATAGAAACGTCACCACTATTATTAAGATGAGTTAATTGCTTACTGACTTCAATTCCTCCACAAGTTCTAACCGTTTATAGAGGGTTCCAATCTGTGTTCTGTATACTTTCCATGTTTAACTTTTAAACCCCTCAATCAAATTATATTAATTATATTTATTAAATAGTTATTCATCTTTTATCATTCGTGCGACCCGCGTGCTATTTACCTTTTAAAAAATATAATTATTTAAAATTGTATTTCTTATTTTTCAAATGTATAATCTAATAAATTATAAATAAATTATCAAGTGATCCTAGAAATAATAAAATAATATCGCCCTATATAAAACGTTGCTTAATTGTCACATTGATCACAGCGGAACTTAATTTTAAAACATGTACATAAAGTTACAATAAACGATTTATGGATGTGTGCGAGGTTTTGATTTATTTTCTTGTTTAACTTACTTTAAGGATAATTTCAGAAATTACATATAATTTTTTTTTATCTTTCATTAAAAAAATATATAATTCTTGAATTATTACAATATGTAGTTATTTACAATACATTTCACAGGTTAGCACAATGAAAACAAATTCAATCCAATCTTATTCAATCCAGTCCGGTAAAATACAACTGTTACAAGCTATGACCTTTTCCAACCGGAAATAGACTTATTTCTGTAACCTTCAATATTAGAGCATTACGTAATCGATTATATAGAAATGTTATGCATGCTTGCAGCTTCCCACATAAAGTAATAGAAAGTGTAATTAAATATCAGCTCTACGTTCTCATGGCTCGTTGGTCTAGGGGTATGATTCTCGCTTAGGGTGCGAGAGGCCCCGGGTTCAAATCCCGGACGAGCCCAGTTTTTTTATTTGACGGGACAATCATGCTAGGAGAAGTGAATCTGAATGATGATATATACCAACAAGACTGTGTTTAATGATCACAGAATAACTCAACGGAGGTGAACATCGTTTTATCAAAATTAATTATGATTAGGGAACACGTGGGAAAACATGAGTAGGCCTACTTATATTTTTGTTCTTTATTAGCCATTATAAATCTATCCATCTCATCAATATTTGAAGCTACTGTTATTCTGTTATGCTGCAAAATAGGAACATTGATTAAAGCTTGTTAACTCTTAGCAGGAAAGTTAAAATAAAACACAAAATTAAGAAATTGGCCATGATTGCATGGTGTACATTTTTCAAACAATTTCTTTACACACCTCAGATTGTTGCTGTTTATTGGTTTTAATGGAAATAACCTTACTATGCCTAATGTAGGAATGGCATTTAAAGGCTATACAGGGGGCCACACGTGTCCTACATTAGCCTTCCTGCCCTATGGGCAGGTAAAATTCACGAAATAAATAAATAAATAAATGGAATTTCACTGACATAGCGAAATAGGTTCATATCTTATATCATGTACGTAATGAGTTATTTTAATTGTCTATGTATTGTAACCGTTGAAGAATTTTTATTTATAGTACAATACATGCGCATTTTACAAGTTATAAAATATGTAAAGAGACGATTCTATCGTGAATTTTTACTAACAGACCAACAAAATTTAATAATTATTTCTTTCAAATTTGTTCAAAAGTAGATTCCACTAAAATGGCAACATTTTGTATTAGTGACAGATTTCTACCAACATTCGGAATAAATTTATATTTGATAGTTTATATTTAAATTAAACATAAATAAACCTTAATTTAATTAAAAACGTAATCTAGCCATTTGTTTTGGGAAGAGTGTCCGAAGAACTAAGGTTTAGTATAAACAGTAGTGTATTTTAAGTTTTCAATCTTGTACTATTAAATATTTTACTATGCCACCAGCGTTTTCTTTGTGGATGAAAACGTATTTTATCTTGAAAACGTTATATCTTGTAAAATATTAAGATAATATACGATATAAACGGTTGTTATAACCATATAAACTTCAGAATCAAGAAAATCACAATTCATATGAAGATATCTTAATCTTATGTGGTAACCTATAAGGTTCTACACCAACGTTTAGGAAGGAATTAAATGAAACAATATTTTTTATTTTACGATTTTATTGCAAAAATAAAATCAGTAAGTTTACAAGCAACCCGTTTAAAATCGTTCAAACAACGCCTACATAGAATTCCTATGAACCATTAATAAAATAATGATGTCACCAGTTGACGAAAGAAAAGTGAGAAGTGCCACTGTCACGGTTCTATATTTAAAGGCTTGAAAACGGAGCTATAGCACAATATTCCTACTACAGGAAGTGAACGTCATCAATATAATGTTTTCAGCAAGTACAACGGCTCGTTGGTCTAGGGGTATGATTCTCGCTTTGGGTGCGAGAGGTCCCGGGTTCAAATCCCGGACGAGCCCAGTTTTTTAGTGAGCCAATATTGTGTTGTAGTTAGTGCTTGGGTTTATCGACCGTTCCAGCAGTTGGCCACGCCGCTTATTTCTTCAGGTCTGATGTTTTCTTTGAAATCCGTTTTTGAATTCTATCATTTATCTTTTGCCCAGTGGATAATTTAGCCATCCCGTAGAATGATGCATACATTTATTTATATATTGTTCTTCATTGGTATATTTTGTCTTGTCTGTATTATTTTCCTAACTGTAAAATGAGTAAACGTTGTTTTCTGTATGCCAGCTGTACAAGCTGATCTATATACTACATGCCCAACAGCTACGCCCACTGAAACGGAGAAGGTCTCTGTACCCTAGGGGCCGAGCCCCCCCCCCCCCCCCTAAACACATAATTATAACCGCTTAGGGAATCTATTGCTCTTCGCTTTTAATAGACTCTTTCAAATCTGTTCTTAATCTGCATGTTTCAACACATTACTTTCACTTCATTAATGAATCATTCTATTATCTACTCTACATTGTTATCTATCATTATTTGTAACTTATCATGTTAGATTACATTTAACACATAATAAATTATCGTTTGTTCATTTGTATACATTAGTACTTTTGTACTTATTTTCACTTAATAGTTACTAATGTTCCTTGTTATAATTGTATTTCGTTTGTTAGGCCTAAACTTATCATTATCAGATTGGCAATCTCCAAGTGTGTTTGACCCAATGACGTACATAAGCTTATTACGTCATTGGTTTGACCTGCCAAGCTCCTGGCATATTATTAGTTTTGTCATGGAAAACAATTATTCATAAAATAATAATAACACAATTAAAAATAATGCATTGCATTGACTGTTCTAATTATACTGTCTACTTCTTTGTGGATGCTTTTTTAAATTAGTACATATTTTGTTGAACGCACTTTTTCGTTTTGTTCATTTATTGTTTAATTTATTTCTTGCTTGGTTAATAATTTCATGTTTGCTACCTTTAATGTAAAATTAATGTAATTATTTATAAACTTTATTAAAATAGTGGTGACGTCCCATCAACTAAACAGCATTGGTTGACCTACTATTTGATTATATAATTACTAGAAATCTATAATAATCTTTATATAAATCTATATAATTACTAGAAATCTTAAAGAAAAGTAAATCTAAGCTAAAACATATTCTAAAATATGCAAACCTAACCTATAAAGTAGTCTTGATTCGCCATAATCGGCCATTGGGGCGCTCTAGCCCTTGTATTCACAAAAAAGATCCAAAATATGCTTTAAACGGTGTTAAAGAGTAGGATTATTAGTCGCAGTCTTTTGAAAAGACCAAAGTATTTTTTTGAATTGTTTTGTTGATCCATTTTTCGGCTATTGCTATTTATGAACGACATTTGGTGCTAAAAGGGGTTTGCAAAAAGGACTTTGCATGCAATGAGGTATTTTGAAATGTATAGCTTTCGTATCTTAAGATGTACGAATTTTTTCTTTTGGCGATACAAATACCATAAAAATATCGGGAAATTTAAAACACTAAAATGCAAGGTATTGAAAATACACGTTTCAAAATACCTCATTGGATAGTCAAAGGTGAGGGTAAGTTTTAATAAAAATATCAGCCATCCAAATAGTATAATTTTAAAAAAAATTAAGCACCCAATTTTTTAAAGAAGTAACAATAGCGGAAGTATGCATGAACCATTTTTTTTTGTATTTTTAAAAGACTGATTAATGATCTTCCTCCAACTACTATTTTATGCATATTTAGGATTTTTGTTTTTTGGTAACACACAGCCTTAAATCCAAGAGTTACTTATTATATAATCTGGTTTACTGATAAATGTAAGTGAATTTTAAAAGTAGAGAGCTCTGGATTGTACACTAGCGCTTAAAAGCGATCCCGAGGTCGAATAGGGTCGAATGACTGGAAACTGGAAAGCAATCGAAGATGATTATAGACTGAGCGGGAAATAGCAAATAGTGGAAATATAATCTAGGAGGCAGTGGTTACTGAATGCATTTTGAAGGATATTAATCAATTGTTGGTAACAATATTGCAATAATCTCTAGCAAATTTAAAATTACTTATGTCGTTGCCTAGTTACTATGATTTCATCATTAGATTCAAAAGTATTTGGTTCACTGAAACTTTGCAAGAAGAATTAGACTTCAATTCATAAAACGATGATAGAAGTCAGCCTTTACACGTTGCAGCTGTTGATGTGAAAGTGTATTATTTTAAATGGCATTCAGAGAACTCGAGTAATCTGTCTCCAAAACTCCTAAATAAAAGATAAATCAAGTTCAAATTCTCAGGGAAGTTCAGAATTTGGTACACAATTCAGTGTGGAATAGAGATCTAGTTTTCAAAAAACAGTCCCAAAATCATTTTATTGACATCTTCAAATACTCATCGTGAAGAAAAATTATCTTAGCTGACACTCTACAATCTAAAGAATCTGCATGGACGAAAAACACATGGCCAGTTAGTCTGGTAAGGGAATGTGTGGATATGTACATCTTGGGATGACTGAACAGGTAGGAATCTGAATTGTATAAGGATAAATATGGACTTGGTACCTAGGTGCCCGTTAGGAAGTCGCACACAAGACGCGGTGCACTAATACACTCGGGCACCTTATACAGCAAGAGAGGGCGTTTTCGAGGTGTCAACCAGCCGTCATGAAATGTGAAATGTAGGCCTACTTGCCAATTATTGTCATAATCGGTGAGATGAAGTACCTGACAACAGTCATGTTTAATTTGTATTGTAGAAATTGAAATTATTCAATTTTTACAACACATTTTGCAAACGAAGTAAACAAAAGAACTAACATCCCACACATACAAAAACTTGTAATGTCACTCAAACCCTACACACTTAAAACAAGAATGGTTACACTTATGTACCCTTGTACATTAGCAATATTTTGGAGGCTTACTTCAGGAATAAGAGTTTGTACTCTACTACTTTATTACAAACGTAAATCGATCTAGGAAAACGCCAAAGTCGTTGTTAGACGAGTGAGTGAGCCATGTGTTGAGTACCCGGTAGGCCTAGGTACTATTATTTTAAAAGTGCAAAGACAATCGTTCAATTTCTAAAAATGAATATTTATGTGTGAGATACAGAATTATCAATTTTCTCGTTATTTAACAATATGTCAATGTTCATATAGCAATTATATACCTTTATATTTTATAATAAAACATAAGTTGATACAACAAAACGTTTTGGCCGACTACAAATGAAAAGCACTAAACATTAAAAGAATAATCTAAATTAGAGAGTTCTTATAAGGTGTACTCTTTTGCCGATTATAGAATGCCAGAAGCGAGACTAAGTCCATCCAGCAAATATCAACTTACTCTGAAATTAGAGGCGAGCTCTGGACATCGACGTGAGAAACTCACTCACAGCCCCCTTCCACCCCTGCCTGGCTGGATCTATCCAACACACTGTTGGTGCGCCCTTAGAAGATTCCACAACAATACATTCAACAGTGACTGGACTTGATTATTGCAACAAGGTGTTGTATAAATTGGTCATCGTTGTGTTGTTACTCTATACAAAACAGTTGCCAGAGTAATCATTGTCTGTCATTGCCTGACTGTCGGAGGAAGCCAGCAGACGTCCCGCTTACAAATTTGATTATTATTTGGAATTTAAAGTAGAAGAGTCGTTTACAATTTATTATAATAAAATATTCATCTATTCACCTGGATCTAGCAAAGTTCACAAAGTAAGTTCACTGCTACATTACAATTATAAAGTCCATCTCAAGTTTGTAATTTTGACTTGACTTGACCTTCCAAATTTCTAAAGATAGATGGAGGGACGAAATAAAATGGAACAAATAAAGGGAAACCCATGGTGAACGACTCTTGCAGGACAGAGCTGATAGAAGTGCTGGGGAGAACTAATATACACACTGTCGTAGGAGAAAACAAAGATGAGGATGTGCCGACCAAGCAGAAGTTTCCACAGTCCGAGGAACTGATGGTCACTGGTCACCCCTGACCCGACAAGGTGGACCCAGGTGTTTAATAGGACATTATTAACTTCATTATTCATTATTCCATTCACTTCCCATGAATTGCATTACATTTCCAGAACAATAAACCCCTACTAGTTCATCTATCTTCCCCTAACAATCAATGCCTTCTGGCTGCATGTTGTTGTACAACGAGTGTCTCCTGTGGTGCACTTCACGTAGTTATTAGTGTGCCTCTTGTTTACTAGTTTAAGACTTGGCATGTATGTCATCCACTTCATTGCTTTTGCCTGTCGTTTAGTGTCTGCATACTACTTCCGATTGTAAATTCTTGTCATTTTCGTGATCAATTAGTTTTATCGTTCAGATTCTTTTCATATATTTCAGGTTACTTTTCTGTACGACAAAAAGACCTTTGACCTGACTTAAATTTCGGACTGCTGACTCGAACTGCTAATCGGACTGCTGATCGGATTGCTGATCGGACTGCAGACTCGGACTACTGACTTCGATGATGATTCGGACTGCTGACTCTGATTGCTGACTCTGACCACTGCACTGACCCGGATTTGCTGATCGGACTGCTGATCGGACAGCTGATCAGACTGCTGACTCGGACTACAGACTCGGACGGCAGACTCGGACTGATGTCTGGCTCGCTGTCTCGGTCTTGGTCTCAGTCTTGTCTAGATCGCTGTCTCGGTCTTGGTCCAGATCGCTCTCTTGGTCATGGTCTGGATCACTGTCTCGGTCTTGGTCCCGATCACTGTCTCAGTCTTGGTCTGGATCGTGGTCTCGGTCTTGGTCCAGATCGCTGTCTCTGTCACAGGCGATGTGGCCAAGCCGTCTCTATACAGGCCTACAACATCACACTCTCCTCGTTCTTCAGTAGATGCTGGGTCATCGTTAGAGCTATGAAAAAATAGCATTTATATTCTGAATATTTAGCATTAATTTTTCCAAATTTAGCATTTTGTAGCATTAATTTTCTTCTTTCCACCAAAACCCCAAATGTGGGGAGTTTCTTGTATTTTTAATGGGGAATGAATTCAAATTATGGTTTATAGGAACATTTCAATTCAATGTAGTCACTTTAAACGTTAGAATACAATGCTAAACCAATTCTCAATTGGTAAAGGTAAACCTTATTTTCAATAAATTTAGCATTTTGTAGCGTTTTTAAGAATTTATACTCATTGATTTAGCATCAATAACCTAAAACGCAAAATTTTCATGTCTCTAGTCATCATAAATATCGCTGTTCGGTTTGCTGTCGTCTCTGTATTTAGGAGGAGGCGCCTCTAGTTTCGGGGTGTAATATACTCCGCTTTTACTAGCTGATGATTGCGAGGTGGTCTTTTTCTCTTGAATCGCCTTTTACGACTAGCAGAGCCATGCTCTGGGCCAATTCTACCCCTATGGGGGTACTTCTTTATTACAAACGTAAATAGAATTAGGAAAACGCCAAAGTAGTTGTTAGACGAGTGAGTTGAATATCCGGTAGGCATAGGCACTATTATTTTCTTAAAAGTGCAAAGATCATCGTTCAATTTCTAAATTTAACTATAGTTATTTTTGAGATACAAGAATATCGATTTTCCCAACAAAATGTCCATGTTCTCATAGCATTTATCTTTATTTATTATAAAACATTTTTTGTTGATAAAACAAAACGTTGACTGACTGCAAATAAAAGCAGTAAACATTTAAAAATTAATCATGTACCTATACATTAGAGGTTTTTATACGGTGTACTCCTCTGTCGATCATAGAATGCGACAAGAGAGACAAAGCCCATCCAGCAAACATCAGCTAACTATAGGGGAGTATTTCACTCTCCGAAATTAGAGGCGAGCTCTGGACATCGACGTGAGAAACTCACTCACAGCCCCCTTCCACCCCTGCCTGTGGCTGGATCTATCCAACACACACACCACACTGTTGGTGCGCCCTTAAAGATTCCACAAAAATCCATTCAACAGTGACTGGACTTGATTATTGCAACAAGGTGTTGTATAAAATGGTCATCGTAGTATTGTTACTCCATACAAGACAGTTGCCACAGTAATCATTGTCTGTCATTGCCTGACTGTCGGAGGAAGCCAGCAGACGTCCCGCTTAAAAATTTGATTATTATTTGGAATTTAAAGAAGAAGAGTCGTTTACAATTTATTATAATAATATTATGTTATTAACCTGGATCTAGCGAAGTTTACAAAGTAAGTTCACTGCTACATTACAATTTTTAAGTCGAACGACTCTTGCAGTACAGAGCTGATAGAAGTGCTGGGGAGAACTAATATACACACTGTCGCCAGGACAAAACAAAGATGAGGATGTGCCGACCAAGCAGAAGTTTCCACAGTCCGAGGAACTGATGGTCACTTGTCACCCCTGACCCGACAAGGTGGAACCAGGTGTTTAAAAGGACATTATTAACTTCATTATTCATTATTCCATTCACTTCCCATGAATTGCATTACATTTCCAGAACAATAAATCCCCTATACTAGTTCCCCAAACATCTCTCTCTAACAATCAGTGGCTTCTGGTTGCATGTTGTTGTACAACGAGTGTCTCCTTTGGTGGACTTCACGTAGTTATTAGTGTGCCTCTTGTTTTCTAGATTAAGATTTAGCATATCTGTCATCCACTTCATTTCTTTTGCCTATCGTTTAGTATCTGCATACTATTCCCTACTGTACTTTCTTGTTATTTTCGTAAACAATTAATTTTATCGTTCAGATTCTTTTCATATATTTCAAGTTACTTTTATGTACGATAAAAATACTGTTGACCGGTCTTAAATTTCGGACTGCTGATCGGATCGCTGATCGGACTGCAGACTCGGACTACTGACTTCGATGATGATTCGGACTGCTGACTCTGATTGCTGACTCTGACCACTGCACTGACCCGGACTGCTGATCGGACTGCTGATCGTGCAGCTGATCAGACTGCTGACTCGGACTACAGACTCGGACGGCAGACTCGGACTGATGTCTGGCTCGCTGTCTCGGTCTTGGTCTCAGTCTTGTCTAGATCGCTGTCTCGGTCTTGGTCCAGATCGCTCTCTTGGTCATGGTCTGGCTCGCTGTCTCGGTCTTGGTCCCGATCACTGTCTCAGTCTTGGTCTGGATCGTGGTCTCGGTCTTGGTCCAGATCGCTGTCTCTGTCACAGGCGATGTGGCCAAGCCGTCTCTATATAGGCCTACAACATCACACTCTCCTCGTTCTTCAGTAGATAGATGGGTCATCGTAAATATCGCTGTTCGGTTTGCTGTCGTTCGTCTGTTTGTTTGTTTCAGTGTTAATGATGAATTCACCTGTGCTGCTAGTTATGAAGTATAGGCCTAGGCCTATTGAACATTTCCCGGCGGTTCCATCCTGTCGGGGCTTCACCTCCTAGGGCCACACCGACTACAGAGATTTGTCCGACGACGAGTGCACATGAAGTGAGGGATGACAATAATGGAGCAAACGTATGTCTGATACCGAATTGATTATTGTCACGAGAATGGGAATTCCGTTTTATCTTGACTGTCAAAAAATTGTGAAATTGACTTCCGATTATTCGTTTTTCATGACAGGAGAGGGCTGCTAATCGTTCAGTGAAAAAAGAGGATTGGTTCACCTGAGGAGCTGATTGTGTGAAGAGGTGGAGATGGAGTGCTGGACGATGGTAGGGATGTCGAAAGGCTGTGACGTCACAGTAGCTACGTGGAGAGAGGAGACAAGAGTGACTATAAGGAGGAACAACGAACAGAGGAAGAGGAAGAACCCTGTGCTCTCTGGAAGAAGCGGGAGATACATTGTGGATACAAACTGAAGAAGACTTGTGGGAGAGGAGGGTTCGGAAGAGTTGCAAAGTGGAGAGAGAACTGAGTACGAGGAATGGTGTCTATGAATGGATGAGAATTCAGAGTGAAGAACAAAGAACGGTGAAAATTTAACTGTTTTATATACTAAATGCACGGAGAAGACGTAACGAGCTGGAGTGGAAATATACGAGTGCCGACAATGTAGGCTATCTGATTCGGGAGGTCCCGGGTTCAAATCTCGTCAATCAAATGCAATCCCGAGTGAAGGTTTTTGCGAGGTTTCCTCAGTCGTAAATGCGAATGCAGGGGTTGAGTCTTCTTAATCTAGTCCCCTAGGGGCATGCATTGCACCCTGGGCAGATTTCCCTCGAAAAATTATTTATTGTTACAAGAACACCTGCGAACTAGAAGCGATAATGAAGGACGAAGAACGATGTGAACTATATAGTATAGTATATAGTGTATAGTTCGCGTCAGAGATCTTGGTTCGATGACCGGGACATGCAGGAATTCAGCCGGAGACAAATTTCAAAATCTAAATTAACAAGGACCTTGTATATGAACATTCACCATCATATTCAGCACAATAGAACCCACCCGGCTGAGACGCCCTAATTAATCATGACGTCTTTGAAGAGAGTCCATATCTACCTAATCACCACATTAAGACGGAAATATAGACGAATGCCGACAACTATGGTTGAAGATCTTCAGTCATAAAAGTTATATCAACAATGAGACAACGGACATGCTAAATGATTTAGGTACTTAATGAATGCTCAACATTGAATAAAGCTTCCTGATTTATAGTCAACTGTAATTATTTCTTGAATTTACTTGATGCACGTGATATTCACTGCGTTTATCACAGACAATTTAATACCAATTAGCTAAAACGGTTTCCGTAGTCCGAAGCGATTATCACTGGAAAACTATAAAGTTAAATCGTTTTACACATTTGGCACTTAGCCATTTTGCCATTTTGCATTGCAAAATAGCAACCAAAGAGTTAAAATAGTTTTCCCAAGGAAGTGATGTCAAGGTCCTCTAGATGGCGGTGGATTTTATCCACAAAGTAAAGGTTTACCCACGGGTTTACCCAAATACCTTGGCAATAACCAGGAAACGCTCTGTTGGGCGCGTTGATAAGCGAGCACGTGCTATAGCTAGACCCACATTGCAATTTATTAAAATTTTAAAATTTGCAACGTTCGCTGTCCACGGGGCCATGTTTCCAATATTATTTATTATTGCCAAGGTAGGCCTATTTGGGTACACCTTTAATTTGTGGATCAAATCCACCGCCATCTAGAGGACTTTGACATAATTTCTTTGGAAAAACGTAACAAATAATACCCTGCTTCCTCGATAGTATTTTGATTATTTCTAGATGGCAGTGCATAGTGCGAGCCTCGTGCGACTTTTCGATGCCATGGTAACGTTACTTTTGTTATAATGTAATTTCCATCTACACTACTTATCGGATCAAAATAAAATTAACATATTCGTGACCGGACGGACATTCTAAATGATTTTGCCACCTCAGATTTTGTCGCCGTTTAGTTAAAAAAAAAAACTTTCGATTAACTTTAATGTAACTTTTTAACTTTTTGAACGATTTTGCCACAAAACTAATGGCATTCAATCGGGAACAAAGCTTGCGGATGGTCAAAATTTCAACTCGATCTGAGCCTCCGTTCGAACGTTATGGCGAGACATAAAAAAAAAAAAAAAAAAAAACAGTGACTATTTTTTCCGGCCGAGTCAAATGGAAACGCTCGCTTCGCTCGCTCAATAAACTAGGAAACGCTCAGTTGGACGCGTTGATAAGCGAGCACGTGCTATAGCTAGACCCACATTGCACATTTTTTTTAAATTTTAAAATTTGCGACGTTCGCTGTCCACAGGGCCATGTTTCCAATATTATTTATTATTGCCAAGGTATTTGGGTAAACCCGTGTGTAAACCTTTACTTTGAGGATAAAATCCACCGCCATCTAGAGGTCCTTGACTCCTTGGGAAAACTATTTAAACTCTTTGGTGACAAATAATAGACTGCTTCCTCGAAAGTATTTTGATTACTTCTAGGTGGCAGTGCATTAGAAACTTCGCGCGTCTTTTCGTTGCCATGGCAACTTTACTTTTGTAATAATGTAATTTCAATTCACACTACTTATCGGATCAAAATAAAATTAACACATTCTTGACCGGACGGACATTCTAAATGATTTGGCCACCTCAGATTTTGTCGCCGTTTGGTTTGAAAAAAAAACTTTCGATTAACTTTTTAACTTTTTGAACGATTTTGCCACAAAACTAATGGCATTCAATTGAGAACAAAGCTTGCGGATGGTCAAAATTTCAAATCGATCCGAGCCTCCGTTCGAACGTTATGGCGAGACATACAAACAAAAAAAAAACAAAAAAAAACAAAAAACGAAACGAGTGACAAATTTTTCCGGCAGAGTCAAATGGAAACGCTCGCTTCGCTCGCTTAATAATATTGGAAACATGGCCCCGTGGACAGCGAACGTCGCAAATTTTAAAATTTAAAAAAATTGCAATGTGGGTCTAGCTATAGCACGTGCTCGCTTATCAACGCGTCCAACTGAGCGTTTCCTAGTTTTAAAATTTACGACGTTCGCGTTTCCAGTATTATTTATTATTGCCAAGGTATTTGGGTAAACCCGTGTTTAAATCTTTACTTTAAAATCCACCGCCATCTAGAGGACCTTGACTCCTTGGGAAAACTTTTTAAACTCTTTGTTGACAATTAATAGACTGCTTCCTCGAAAGTATTTTGATTACTTCTAGGTGGCAGTGCATTAGAAACTTCGCACGTCTTTTCGTTGCCATGGCAACGTTACTTTTGTTATAATGTAATTTCCATCTACACTACTTATCGGATCAAAATAAAATTAACATATTCGTGACCGGACGGACATTCTAAATGATTTGGCTATCTCAGATTTTGTCGCCGTTGAGTTTGAAAAAAAAAACTTTCGATTAACTTTAATGTAACTTTTTAACTTTTGAACGATTCTGCCACAAAACTAATGGCATTCAATCGAGAACAAAGCTTGCGGATGGTGAAAATTTCAACTCGATCCAAGCCTCCGTTCGACCGCTATCATGAGCCAAAAGAGCTGCACGACTCTCCGTTGCCATAGTAACCGTGCTTTGTTATAATGTAATTTCCATCTACACTACTGATCGGATCAAAATAAAATTAACATATTCGTGACCGGACGGACATTAGAAATGATTTGGCCATCTCAGATTTGGTCACCGTGAAGTTCAAAAACAAAAAGTTCGATTAACTTAAATGTAACATTTTAACTTTTTGAACGATTTTGCCACAAAACTAATGGCATTCAATTCAATCGAGAACAAAGCTTGCGGATGGTGAAAATTTCAACTCGATCCGAGCCTCCGTTCGAACGTTATCGCGAGACATACAAAAAAAAAAAAAACAAACAAACAAACAAACAAACAAACAAAAAAAACAAAACCAGTGACTATTTTTTCCGGCAGAGTCAAATGGAAACGCTCGCTTCGCTCGCTTAACAAATAGGCTAGTTTCTTTAAAAACTAGGTCAATAGATTTGTTGTTTTCTTTTGTGACCTTTTTAAGCAGTCAAAATCTTGTGTACATCTCAATATCTCAATATAGATAGAGTCTACCCACTCAGTTATACAACTGATTTTCCGTGGGGGACGTTAGGTTAAACCAAAGCGACCAAGTCAACCCTGTAGGCCCCGACGCAATCGACGAGTGATCGATAACCAATTAAGGATCGATATTTTTTTGGATGAGCGTAGCGAGCGAGCGAGCGAAGCGAAGATTCCATTTCACTACACTGGAGAAAAAAATCCGGGATGTTTTTTTTTCCTTTCTTTTTTTTGTATTTTTGTCTGTTTGTCCACACGATTCCGGCCATAGATACTACTATACCTCATTCCGGCTAAACCGATACTCCAATTGAGATGAAATTTTCTGGAGGCCTTCGAAATCTCTGAACTTAGAACTGCCACGTTTTGATTTTTGATTTGATGATTTTTGCTCAGAACCTTTATTTTATGAATTAAGATATTCGTGTGAAATTTGAGCGCAATTGAAAAAACATTTATAATAAAAATCGAAATTTTACGGTTTTTTTCTTTTTTTTTAAACAATTTTTTGACTTATAACACCTACATGCTTTATCTGATTGTTATGATTTTTTCACAGATCCCTTATTTTATGAATTAATAGATAAGTGTTAAATTTGAGCGCAATCGAGAAATTATTTCTTATAAAAATCGTAATTTTACGATTTTTTTCTTTTTTTAACAACTACAATTAATAATAATAAAAAAAAGTTAATTTTTAATTTAATTTAATTTAATTTAAATTTTTTTAACAAATTAATGATTTTTCCACAGAACAACAGAAAATCCGCATAACACATGGCAGCTCAATGCACCAATTACGCTCATCCAACAACGCGGCGGGACTTAAGCGTTTTCCTAGTAATAAGAAATACAGCATACAGTGGTATGGACAATGCGAACACCCACGAATCAACGTCAGAATAAACAAAGCCGATTTCAATTTATTATTTACCTTCGTTACTAAGACGGCTCCAAAGTCAACGTTTAAAAATTCCTAAGCCAAGAACTGATGGGTTAAGTTTAAAACTTCTCCCTATAGCAGGAATCGAATCCTCAACCTTCTGCGTTGGAAGCAGAGACGCTAACCACAAGCCCAATGAGCCACACAAAACTATAATCTTGAAACATTACAAGTGTAAAACCTGCACGTGACTAGGGACTAGGGTGGAAGATGGAGCGAGAAGGGTCGAGGGCTAAGTGGCTACGTTCCCATGGGATGAATAATATTCGAACGAAATGGGTAGGGTCCAGGGATACTCCCAAGAGGGTTATTTGATATATTCGGTCACGTTGGATGTCCCTCATTATACGAGAAGAATGCTATTTTGAAACCAACATTATCTAAACATCATCTCTATGTTATTTTAAATGCAACACATTTTTGTACATATCTTTTGACAGAATGGTATTTCAATTGATTTTTTTTATGTTTGGGTCAGAGCATGGCTCTGGTAATCGTAAAAGACGGAGCTGCTGTTTTAAGAGAGGGTCCCTCACTCAAAGAGAGAATATTTTTTTAACCTGGCACCACCGCAAAGGAAAACAACGTTAAAAACAAATATTTTTGTGTCCTTTTAGGCAATTTTAGTTTCGCTCCCTATTTTAGAAACTCTCTTACATATGTTTATTATACACAAATAACATGGGTAAGTACTAACGTGCATAACGGTAAGTGCCATCTTGAAACGGTATTTAAGTTTCTCACCGTTGTCCCAAATGGATCAACAATATTGTCTATAGATAGGGCAATGCCAAGCTGGTTCGCCTCGATTCTCCGCCAGGATCGCATGATCGGCGAGTGACCACAGGACTCTTTACATTGTGGTTCCAGTGGAACTTACACAAGGCAGTGACCAAACGTCGATCGTCCTGCACTCTGGTGGGAAATCTGTCACCCACCACAACAATAATGCACTGCCGCCAAATTACTGTAAGAATTTCTATTTTATCAACAGTGGTCACCCCCGATCGTTCTGCGCTGTGGTGGGAGATTAGTTTGACCATGTGCCCTCTTGAAAAATTTACACAATGTGCTGACCCTCTATTTCCCTTACACTTGATATTTAACAAATGCGTTCTTACATGTAAAATATCTTTAATTATAAATTCACTTCCGGTTTACCTCCTCCTTCCTACCCCCACCCACATATCGACACATCGACATCGAAACCGTGGGAAATGCCGACCTCACTTCCACTGGACTTAAGCCTTTGTGCCTTGCAATGCCCCTTTAAACCTTATCACTGCTTCTCCTTATCAGGCCCGTAAAACATTCGAAATGTTAGGCAACTGGTGCATGTCAAAACGAAAATTAAGGTATAATGACACACACACTAGTTGCATGTGTGACTTCTACCATGAACTGACTACTAATTTGCACGAAGAATAGAGATAATAATTTCATTTTAAAAACAAGACATGCAGTAGAGACTGAAGTCATTAGTCCCCATAGTAAATAATAGAGTAACTCGTTATGTATTTTTTATTTTAAACCTCAGGAAAATTAGGTAAATAATACTCATCAAGTTTGATCATTATTGTCACATAACAAAATACTTAAACAATACCAAAAAAATACGAAAAATAATTATTTTTATCTTGTCCTATAAACATTAGACCAAGACTGTACTAATTTGACAATATCCGTGGTTCGATTCCCGTTGGGGCGGACTTTTTTATTTCTGATGTAATAATAATATATTGATGATGTAAATGTGAGAAAATAAAAAAAAATTAAGGCCCCCGAAATAAATATATTTTATTAAAAACCACAATCATGACCAAAGTTCTTTCTCAGGTAAAGTCGCCGACCCCGATCCATCAAGTGTTGGATAAGTTCCTCTAAGTTACCCCACTGAAAATCCACTTCTGTGGCTGGATATCTGGGAATTTCCATAGAAGGGAAAAGAACACGACAAACGCTATCGGATGCTAAGGCAGCTTCCCAGCGTCGCGACGTTTATTTCACCTAATTTCCAGTTTCAGATGTCCAGGGAGTGCATACAAGCACGATTGTTGGATTTGCGACAAGTATCTTGAGATGTGTGCAAAATAACAAATTACCTTGTGATATGCCCCAACTACTATTGATGAGCGATAGTCGAGCGAAGCGAAGATTTCATTCCACTACACTGGAGAAAAAGTCCGGAATGTTTTTTTTTCAGTTTGGTATTTTTGTGTGGTTTTGTTTGCACGATCTCCGGCTAAACCGTACTCTAATTAGATGAATCCTTCTTGGAGGCCCTGCGAAATCTATGAACTTTATATTAGAAACTGCCACGTTTTGAGCGCAACGAAAAATTAATTTCTCATGAAAATTGCAATTTTACGTCTTTTTTCGTTAAAAAAAAATTCTTTGACTTATATAACACCTCATGCTTTTATTCGATAGGTAATGTTTGTGTAAATGGAATGCGCTGCCCTTGATCCTCATGTCGTCGTCGTAAAAATTTAAAAATATACCAAGCGTGTCTCGCTGGGCCATAGCAATGGGAAACGAAATCAATTAAATCTCATCTGCCTTAACACATTGGCAGCTCATGCACCAATTAACGCTCATCCAACACGCGGCCTGAGAAAACGTTTGTGCGAGCTTCCTTAATAACATTCGTCCTCCTACGTCTCGAACTTTCACGTATAGAGGAGATGGTATTGTCCAGAATTCGAAACAGGACACACAATCCTACTCGGATATTCTCGCAAGTGCAATAAATGCATATCCGTCTTACGACGAGGGTCCCATGTGGGGAAGGGGAAGGGAAAGTAAACGATGTGCACCATATTAATTTTAATATCATGTTTTTATTTAAGATTGGGCGGGTAAACATGAAAGTGATTGGAAAACGAGTTCTTTTAAAGTTATACAGTGCTGCTACCTGTTGAGAATATTGAACTATAAATTGCAAAGGTAGTAACGGTAATCTAATAGAGCAAGTATAATATGTCGAGGTTGTTTTAATAATTCCGATGATCCTAATTAGAGCTTAGGCTCGTTTGTAGGCACATGACCAAAAGGCCTAAACGCCTTTGCGTTTAAAGAAGTTCTCGTCGTCGGTAAATCATGATGTAGCTGTATGATCCTAATTTCCGTTTAAGTGACTATGGCAACCTATTACGTATTGTTTCGGCGAGCCTTGTATCTTTACCTAGATATATTTTACCTTACACTATATCAATCCGGGACTAATAATTTAAATATGTAAAAATACACTAAAAAAATTAAATAATACATTAAAGCGTTTTTAAACTTAAACCATTGAGCATATAAATATGAATATGATTTATTCCTTTTTTATTTGTCCTCTTTGAAACATACTCAGTGCTAGTACTGAAGAAGGGAGGCCTCTATTATGGACAATAAATAAATACAAATATAAGGCTCACTCTCTCACATAGAAATAACAGCGAGCAGAGCAAGGAAGTACTCGTTCCCAAACAAAGTGCATAGCTGTTAGTTATGTTTCCATGCTTACGCCGTCTGGACCCGGGGTAAAATTAGCCCAGGCATGGCTCTGCGTAAACCATTAGCTTAGTAAAAAGGTGAGTTTATTAACTCCCAAAACTAGAAGGCGAGCTCTGGCAATCGGTCATCGGGGACTCCCTGCATTTTCCCTTGACGACCTCCTCGACGACGATGACAATGACACACCACACACCAACGATGACAGAGACAATGACGACTGCGACGTGAGAACTCCACTTTCCTCCTCCCCTTACCCGTGTCTGTTTTTCTGAACCGCATGGGCCACTGCTCCCATCCCCTAGCTAGTGGTGCATTATGACCAAATAACCATGATCACGCTTGTTTTAGCCTTCTTTATTGGTGGAGCATGCCGGGCACCAAAATATTCAAACTTTTTGGGAGGGCTGCTTCTCTTCCCTCCACCCCCATATAGTCACGAAAAATCATGTAATGTATCATCCATATTTGAGGGATGTATTACCAGTATGGCTGCGGACGTCATGTTCGGTTTTTTATTGTGGGAACGTGACACCCGCACACACGGGAACGGACGTAACAGAAAAATGAAGTTTTCCCTCCCTCACTCACCACTTCTTGGCGGAATAATTAACAACTTGTTTATTGGAAATGACAATAATTTGGTATTCCTTCACACTGTCTAGACTAAAATCGTGTGTCATCCTGACGACATTCCACTATGTATTTTCCACTAGGTGTTGACTATACAGTAATAGGGTGGGAAATTTACTATCTAAAAGTTCATGAAAGTTCGCCATTAATAAAACGGCAAACAAATTTTTTTTGTGAGGGGGGGGGGGGGGGGGGGGAGCGGGGAGGCTGACATTTAACCTATCCAATGTTGTTTTTTTAGCCTCTAGTGCAAATTAAACTTCGAGAATCGTTTTCTGGATAGATTCTAAACCCTTTAGGGCTCCACCTAAGTATAAGAAAAATAGATTCCTAAAATAGTGGTGTACGATTTTTTGGCAGACGTACAAAATTCGAACTAAACTCGTATTTGTACCGTTTGACAAAAAGCTCGTGCACCTAAAACCCTTGGGGGGAGGGGTTTTTATTCTAGAAATTCATAGCATGCACTCATATATTTTTCCTCTAGCTACAAACAATTCGACATTGCTTGTGGTTTATTATAATATATTGCCCTAAATAACTACCTACAAACACGGGTAAAAGAATTTTTGAAGGAAAAAAAGAAGAGTGGACTGGTATTTGTATTTTTATTTCTTTCTTCCCCTGCTAGTTGACCAATTTGTCGTGGCAGGTTTTTTCTCATTAATTTTCTCTCACGATTCTTCTTAATTCTATTCTGCCTGGTTACTAGTTTTTCCCTCCTTCCTTTTGGTTATCTTCCATCCTTTTGGTTATATTTATGCAAATATTGTTACTTATTGGCACCATACCACTCTTCAGTTTGCTTCTGATACCTTGATATTTTTAGCTATATATATAATTTTTTATATTTTTATTTTTTTATTTAGGTGATTATTATGATCTATGGTGACGCGTAATGAGGTACATGTATTGTTTCACAAAGAATTTTTGAGTAGGTCAAGTTTAGGTCCTGCAATTTTAAGGAATATTTCCTACTCAAAATAAAACGAAGATTACTATATTGTCAAAGTTAATCACCTCCTTCATCAGGTTTTTATGACAGATGAAACATCTTTGTTTATTTTGATTAGTGAACAATCCTAAAAAAGCATTATCGAAAATAATTATTGGGTACGTTTGATCGACTTGTTTGTACAGAAACTTTTTCTATTTTCCTGACGCGAAATGTGAAACCGTACACTTCCTTGCAACATGTGTCTTACCTATCGAGTCGTCGACCCGACAAATCACTGTGAGGCTAGTTTTAAAGTACGCCGCTAGGTGCAGGAGGTTACTGAGCTAGCATGGAGGAGTCGAATCTCAAACCAACACTACACTCATATATTGCGGGGTGCAAACTATACGGCGTGCAGTATTTCGCGAAATTATTAAACCGAGCTACTCAATGGTGATGGTGCTACCGTTGAGTGAATCAACGGTGCAACCATTGTGCTACCATATATTCTAAACTCAATGATGCTACTGCTACCATTGAGTATAGAGTATAAAATATTATAATACATAAAATAATAATTGTATTTGGTAGACTTTCATGCCAATGATGAATTAGAAAACATTCTTTGGTGTAGATCACATAACCTATTTATTAAACAAGTGCAAATGTAAGAATTAGAATAAGATTGACATAATAATTCAGGCAATTTTATTGAAATTACATGAAAATGATAATACACACATTATAGTGACATATTTCTATAATTCTGCCAAAACATCGTTTAAATCTTCAAAGAATACAAATTTGTATCAAAATGAATGAGGTTTATATACTGCTAATCGTGTTGGGTAAGGAAGCGCCAAAAATAGATAACGATTTTTATACGTTATAACTCGCCTGCGACCCGGCACCCTCCACCATTTGGTACGAAATCGGGGTGAATTTGGACTAAAAGAAAAAGACTACCCGGCACTTCCACCACCACTCGACCTCAAAATTCGAAAAAAAAAAAATCGAGAAACTAGGATGTAAAATTACAAACTTTAGGGGTGCAAATAGTCCCTGCACCATGTCCCATCATTTGGTCATCTACTACAATATCAAACATTCCACATTACTTTGTATAGTTCGTAAGTGCAGATCACATATCACTGATGAAAGAGAAATATTTTCGATCCAAATTATACTACTATGCTTAATGACGCAAATCGAGTGAAGAAGAATCAAAATACTATTAAAATTGCTGCAAATAAAAATCAAATTTATTTGGAGCGAAGTTTAAGCTTGAAAAAAATGATTTTGACGGCTTAGTCAAAGACTCGATTTGAAATACTCGATATGCATTACAGTAAAATTGATTGGATTGATTGGATAGTGTGCTTACGTCTCATAATTTATGGCAACTTGCTACATCGAGATGAATGGAGGGACGTAAGGGATAACGCGGGGGGGACAAGGGGTGGACATGCCCTGTGCTGGTCAGAACTCAGGGCCACAAGCGTAAGGGAAGGGCAGGGTTTTTTCCCCCACGTCGTGGTCGTCTCCGCTGGTGTCATCATCCGTCCATGCTTGTCATTGTCCGTCGCCGGGATCGGGAGGTAGTCAAAGGGAAGGGGAAAGTTCCCGACGACGACCCAGAGCTCGCTATTACACAGTGAAATTGGAATTGACTTTAAATGAGAAAGAGATAAAGATATTAACAAAGTGTAATTTTTAAAACGGTTTTGTAATCTATTTTTTTTACACCTTCAAAACTTGTGTATGAACTTATGACAGTTTTTCTCATGTTTTTATTTGAAATTGTGTCATATAGGATGAATTAAATATTAAAAATTATTTGTATACACAACTATAGATGCTATGTTGGATAAATCAAATAAAATTAGAAAACTTTAGTTTTTAACTGAAAATAGCGCTATGTAGCATATCTATATATACACAAAACGCTACTTCACGGTACTTTTAATATCATAACGAGTAATTCTTGTTTTTGTGACACTGATTTATTCCACACTGCAAATAGGTGTTATTTTTTGCCAGCTGCATATAGATAATTTTTTAACTAGAAATGAATTGAGGCAGTAGACCGAGTAATATAATTTAAAATGAATAATATTTTTTTTAGTTTACCATGTTTCGGTGCTACGTATAAGTAAATAACTTTGAATGTGAAACGGATGCAAAGTTAAAAAAATCTATTATTAGTTATTACATAAATCATATATATATATATTTTAAGAGTCTATTTCGCAGTGATTCGTGTTTTAACGATTTTATTTATTTCACTGTTCAATTTTTTCAAATCGAACACTGCGAATGTCTAGAAAATATATTATTTATGTAATATTTTTGGGCTGTAAAACACAGAGTTGGAAAAAGATTTGTTTTGTTATTCAGAGTTTTTGAGAGGTAGTTTAAAATGATTGTAAACTAGGCCTCTTCGCTAACGCTTTTTCCAGGCCACTGTTGATGGATGAGCTTTTTATGGTTGATTATCGGCCAAATTCACAAATATCGATAAAAATCGGGGTAACTCGTAAGGTACGATTTCTATGTAGTAACATTTCAGTGATTTTAAACGTTCCCATAAAGTTTTATAAGATCGGAGTAGCCGGTTTGCCCGGTCGGGGCTGGCCAAATATTCTAAATCCACTTCATCCCTCAACATTCATATGCAGACGTTGTTAATAACTTAAATCGCCCCAGCTGCTCGCCCGCCCCTGGCCCAAACCCCAGACTGAACCAACAGCCTCCTCAAATACACCGAAGCCTCAGTTTTCACCATAATGGACGGTTAGTTGACGATCCTCACAGCTATGTCAACTGATCCGATTATCACTAAATAGCCTCCCCAAATGTTTATATCAAAAAGACCTGGGCCCATAGGGGCCCTTGATCCTATCAATGACTGGGTTTCCCCGAACCCGTCTCTCGTAATATTTCGTCTCCTTTCTGGAAACTCAGCAAATGACACAAGCCCCCCTTTTAAATTCTGCCAAATAATGGCTAAAACGTTATCCCTCTAAATTATTTTCATTCTTTTTTTAAGGAAAATATACCCGTACTGTATAACAAGCAAAAGAAAATGTTCTTATTGCCTAAAACTGAACTAAACTGAACTAACATAATATGCTTTAAAAATTTTTTAAAAAATCGTAAAAGTACGATAATCTAAGAATATTTTGTCGACTGTACCCAAAAAAGTGGAAAGTCAAAGTTCAGAGATTTCGAGGTCCCTAAAATTTTATCAAGATCGAATATGCCGTTTATTCGTAGAGCGCGAACAATATTACAAATCTTTTTTTGGGGGGGTCAGTAAAATTGAAGTCTTCGTTTGTTTTTCCCAAAAAAATGTAACCGTTGGTGGGCCTTATAAATTTTTAAATTAAATGGTGTAACTTACTTGAAATGTTGTTATTGTAAAAAATGCAAAGGACCTTTAAAGTTCAACTAGAAATCGTGGTGAGATAAGAAAACTCTGAAAAATATACCAAAGCTTTCTATATAAAAAAATACTTGCCTCCTTATGTCATCACTTATTTGATGTAACCTTAAAAAATGACGTAGTTTATCAGGTACAACTAAAAATATAGTTATTAACCATCCCCTCTACCAAAAATGGCTCTTTGGGTCTAGGGGTATAAAGGGGTCCCGGTTCAATCCGACGACCCAAAACTTTTTTTGTCGAGAAATTATATTTCGGGTATGACGTTTCACACGGTTTACACTTTGAGTTAATCTTACTTTTTTATAAGAGAATTAAAATTTAAACTTGCGGTCCTTTAAAACCGGGGTTAAAATGTCCGTACTTCTTAAAAAATGTAGATGGAGAGAAAAAATAAGCTCAAAAAGCAGGATACTTTTTTAAACCACAGCTTTAGTTTTTTATTACCCTTGCTTTAGGGGGGGGGGGGGGGGGGGACTCCTATTTATTTTCACCAAAAATATCGTTTTTGAATGCATATTTGAAAATATCGCAGGACTGGGGGGATACAAAGCAAAAACACGAAAAATGAAAATTTCCTATGCCCCAAAAAAATTTAAATGGGGGACAGAGGGGCGGGCTTGGTAGATCTCTATTTTATGTAAAACAAAAAATCGGGTTAAAGGGTATTCCCCAAACGCAAATTTTAGGATCAAAAATTTTTTTAAAAAAGGGGTTTGCAAAAGTAAAGAAAAAATTAAAATTTTGTAAACTGTCTTTCAATAATATTATGCCTAGTTCTGTGGAAAAAAAAGGGGGGGGGGGTAATGGGCATTTCAAGAACGAACGCCCCTAAGATTTAAAATACAAATCTATCAAAACCCCAAGATTAGTGGAACCCTTTGAAAAAGGGGGGAAAAGGGGGGAAAAGGGCTACCGAGTGAAATATTTACCCCCCCCAAATAAAAAATTTGTAAAAAACGGCAGCCAGCTCCCCCAAAAGTCTCGGCTGTGAATGCGTGGCAACTTTGATTTTATAGAAGTTGATGACCATGCTTTTAAAATTTTTCTCCCAGTTTTGCATTGAAAAAAGAAAGATCATTTTGCCTGTTGAGGGCCCCAAACCAACTATTTTCGTGGAAAAAAAATTAACCCCCAAAATCAAAAAAAAATTACGGGGCCCTTAAATTTGGTTCTTTACGAAACTAAAAAAAATTTAAAAACGCCAAAATCAAAAAGGCTAATTCAGAAAAAAACAATAAAAAAAACAAAGAAAATAGTGTCCTACTTACTATAAAAAATTTGAGGGGAAATTTACACCCGAAAGAAATCAAAATTGTTTTTCAGCTGTCCAAACGCAGCGCGCAGTCAGAATTTTCAATGTTTTGTCTAGCTCTGTTCTTGGAATTTCTCGCAGTCGGCTTCTATCCCGAAGATGCCCAGCATCCGTCTACCGAAGGGGATAGGCCTATATGGGTTAAACTATTAAAACCCAAAAGAAGCTTTTTTATTACACTCGTCGTTGGTCTAGGGTATATTCTCCTTTGGGGCGAGAGGGCCCCGGGGTTTAAATCCCGGGCGACCCCCTTTTTTTTATGTACAAGGTCAAGGGGGCAACGTTTTTAAAGGTGAAAGTAAATTTCGTTGTGGTATCTTCATTTTAGATCTTGTTATCGCTGCCAAATAATAAAACAAGTTATTCAAAGAAATAAAACACTATCTTTTTATTTATTTATTTATTATTTAATTATTTATTTATTAATTTATTTATTTAACGTCTATCCTATTAACTGTTTAAAAAACTGATTTACAAAGAAGGACAAATAAATAAATCTAATTCTAGATGGAAACAACAATCAACTACATTTTCTAAATATTTGAAAAAGTACATTGCCATTTCATTATCAGTATTACTATCAATAAGTACAAAACAAACGGGGATTGGATAATGAAGTGACAAATAAAATTAGAATAATATAGGGTATTTTTCATGACTACTTTCGAGCAAATAAAATAAAATTAAACCCTTTAAAAACCCCCCCCCTTTTTCACAAAAATTTTTCTGATATTTTGTCTGTTCGCTCCTATCGGACAAAATGATCTATCTAATAAAAAATTGAGGGAAAAAATTTTTCTTCGGCTGGGGTTTGTTGGTAGGGACAATCAAAGTAATAAATTTTAAAAAAATTTTAAAAAAATTGCTCCAAAAATCAACGAAAAACGCACTATAACTCAAAAGACAATCTTTTATCAAAAAAACGGCACACTGAAAAAAGTTATCAAATAAAAAAAAAAGAAATTGATTATAGATGTTTTTTTATACTTGTGTGTTAATTTAAAAAAAAAGCTGTATATTGTTTATTAACGAAAGAAGGACATCAAACTATTTTCCCTTTCTTGTTCGCCTGACTTAATATATATAAATGGCAATGCCCCTTTTTAATTTAATTTTTAACAAAAAAATATGAGATAATAACTTTAACTTTTCTAGAATAAGGCAGGGGGGTTTCCCAAGAAACTACGCTCACTTCCGTTTAGGTTTCCCGACTTACCGATTTTAAGTGTTTCCCCCTTGGGATTTTTTTTCAGACTTTGCTGTACAAATAAGCAACTGTAAAAAGAATACTATACTATCTTACTCGGTATTACAAAACAAATTTTCTTTTTCAAAACAATTAAAACTTTTTTTAAAAAACAAAATTTTTTCCCCTTTAAAATTAAGGGGAGGACTATTAATTTTTGTATTTAAATAAAATTAACCTTACCTAAAAGGTCTAGACTAGCAAGCAATTACGTGATGCTAGTCGTTGCCGATATTATACTAATCATATTGAAAAAATGAAATTTGCATTTGCAGCAAAATAAACACCCCCCCCAACATCCGATTTTTTAAAATTTATTCTGGCAACCCTAATTCATTTTACGCCCCTAAATATCTCATTCTTCCTTTCTTTAAAAAAAAAAATGTATTTTTCACGGTTTTAAAAATTTCTCACCCTATCCCATGCAGTAAACAAACGTAATGCCAGCAAAGAAGGGGTTTCTCTGTCACCTTGTAATTTTCACTAGCGTCGGGTTTATGAGGTCACCGAAAGATTTTACGAGGGTTACGTCACCTCTGACGTCTTTTTTATCTATTTCGTAAACAGAACATTCGTACAAAACAGACAGGATTACGGATTGAGTCAGCAATCACAACGGCCGTTGGTCTAGGGTTGATTCTCGCTTTGGGGGCAGAGGTCCCGGTTTTAAAACCCGGCGGCCCCTTTTTTTTAAAATTATCATTCCCCTGGCAAAGGTAAAAGCCAGGATTACGGGTTTGAGTCAAATCACAAAGGCTCGTTGGTCTGGGGTTATTCTCGCTTTGGGGGGCGAGAGTCCCGGGTTCAAAACCCGGACGAGCCCGTTTTGTTATTAAATTTCAGTTGCTCTGTGCAAGTAACAGCCAGGAATTACGAGATTAGAGTCCAGCTGAAATCACAACCTCGTTGGTCTAGTGGTATGATTCTCGCTTTGGTGCGAGAGGTCCCGGGTTTCACATCCGAGATCCCGTTTTTTTATTTTAAATGAACAGGTGCCTCTGGGCAAAGGACAGCACCGGATTCGAAATTAGAGCAACATCCAACGCTCGTTTGGTCTAAGGTATGAATTCTCGGCTTTGGTGCGAGAGGGTCCCGGCGTTCAAATCCCGGACAGCTAGAGCCAGTTTGTTTAGTGAGCCAATATTTGTGTTGTAAGTTATTGCTTTGGTTTATCGACCGTTCTAGCAGTTTGGCGCACGTAAGCGCTATTTCTTCAGGGTCTGTGTTTTTTTTAAAACCGTTGTTTAAAGTTTAATTTTGTATTTTACTTTTTTTGCCTCCCGTGGCTAATTTAGACCATCTCGTAGAATGAGGCACACCTTTATTTTGGATGAGGCGAAGCGAAGACTTCAATTTTGACTTTGTGTAAGTTTTGTTTGTTTTTTACTTACGTTACCACCAAGAAAATAGCTCCGGTGGTTTTGTTTTTGTTAGTTTTGTTGTGTCGTTTTGTTCGCTCTCTATACCGGGCAAACGGCATATTTGATCTTTGATGAAATTGGAGGGTGACCTTCGAAATCTCTTTTTGGGGGGGGGTACAATATCGAAAGAAATATTTTCTCATAAATATCGTAGCTTTTAAACGATATTTTTCGATTTTTGTGCGATATTTTTCGTGATATTTATGCAAACGGCTACACGCGGTTATTGATGAAACTTTAAGGACTGTTTAAAATACTGAAATCATATATGTTTTGATTTTAGAGACATTTTGAACACAAATATTTCTTAAAGAAATCGTACTTTTACGAATTTTTCTCCGGGTTTTTTTTAATACATATTTTCGTGATATTTGGGCCGATTTTTGACCAAACGGGTGGGGCTACAACGTTCATATTTTACAGTGACATAAAGATTATGGTGATGTAGTGCCTCTTGAAGAAAAAGTTGAAAAAGTTTGGTCAAAATTCATAGAAATAAAGGTTTTAATATAAGCCTTTTACAGGTGTATAATGAACAAGTAATATCAAGTAACTATATAAAAAGTAAGGAGATTCCACATAAAACGTAATCATTGGACAGAAATATTCCAAAAAGCTCATCCATCAACGCGACTGGAAAAAGCGTTCGCGAGGCGGCCTAGTTTTATATATTTGTTTCTTCCATTGGTATATTTTGTCTCGTCTGTATATTCTCCTTACTGTAAAATGAATGAACGTTGCTTTTCTGTATGCCAGCTGTACAAGCTGAACTATGTACTACATGCCCTACAGCTACGCCCACTGAAACGGAGAAGGTCTCTGTCCGTCCCTAGGGGCCGAGCCCCCCCCCCCCCCCCAACATATAATTACAACCGCTTAGGGAATCTATAGCTCTTCTCTCAATAGACTTTCAAACCTGTTCTTAATCCGCATGTTTCAACAACATCATTAAAACACTTCATTAATCAAACATTCTATTATCTACTCAGTACATTGTTATCGATCATTATTTGTAACTTATTATGTTAGATTTACATTCACACATAATAAATTATCGTTTATTCATTTGTATACATTAGTACTTTTGTACTTTTTTTTAACTTAATAGTTACTAATGTTCCTTGTTATAATTGTATTTCGTTTGTTAGGCCTAAACTTATCATTATCAGGTTGGGCAATCTCCAAGTGTGTTTGACCTGCCAAGCTCCTGGCATATTATTAGTTTTGTCCATGGAAAACAATTATTAATAAAATAATAATAACACAATTAAAAATAATGCATTGCATTGACTGTTCTAATTATACTGTCTACTTCTTTGTGGATGCTTTTTTAAATTAGTACATATTTTGTTGAACGCACTTTTTCGTTTTGTTCATTTATTGTTTAATTTATTTCTTGCTTGGTTAATAATTTCATGTTTGCTACCTTTAATGTAAAATTAATGTAATTATTTATAAACTTTATTAAAATAGTGGTGACGTCCCATCAACTAAACAGCATTGGTTGACCTACTATTTGATTATATAATTACTAGAAATCTTAAAGAAAAGTAAATCTAAGCTAAAACATATTCTAAAATATGCAAACCTAACCTATAAAGTAGTCTTGATTCGCCATAATCGGCCATTGGGGCGCTCTAGCCCTTGTATTCACAAAAAAGATCCAAAATATGCTTTAAACGGTGTTAAAGAGTAGGATTATTAGTCGCAGTCTTTTGAAAAGACCAAAGTATTTTTTTGAATTGTTTTGTTGATCCATTTTTCGGCTATTGCTATTTATGAACGACATTTGGTGCTAAAAAGAGGTTTGCAAAAGGACTATGCATGCAATGAGGTTATTTTGAAATGTATAGCTTTCGTATCTTAAGATGTACGAATTTTTTTCTTTTGGCGATACAAATACCGTAAAAATATCGGGAAATTTTAAAACACTAAAATGCAAGGTATTGAAAATACACGTTTCAAAATACCTCATTGGATATGTCCAAAGGTGAGGGTAGCTTTAATAAAATATCAGCCATCCAAATAGTATAATTAAAAAAAATTAAGCTAACTTGTCACCCTAAAAATCACTCCTGTGTTTTAATCTGAATTTGTAAGCATTCAAGGTTTTCAGATAGTGATTTTGCCGAAATAAGGTTATTTTGAGTTTCAGTGTGTGCGGTGAGCAAATACATTTCATTTAATTTAATATCTTTATAGGAATTTAAACATATTTAGATTTGTGTTAACGTCTTCATCATTGTGTACCTTGACGACAAGCTTTAGGCTTAAATACTCATTAAATAATTATATTTATTTAGTAATTTTTGAGTTCGTTGACATTAAAATCCTTCCCTTAGTTTGAAGTATCATTGTGAAGCCAAATTTGTATCATAAAGTATTTTTTATGAAGTAAATATTTAAAAAAGGATTTGACTTTTGATTTTCTGTCAAAAAATCAATTGGAACGTTCGCTTGTTATATAAACAAACTTCAAAATATTATTGTTTTTCTTTTCTGACAGCAGAATTAGGCCTTTAGGGAATTTGATTTATATTCTTTCGATTATAACATTACAATTTCTTTCATTCATAATGGCTAAACAAGTAGTTAAACGTTGTACCGTATGTAATTTGAAAAAGAACAATAAAACTAAACGCCTAGAGTGCGCGGTATGTGAAGATATTTTCCATCGGGTATGTATAAGTATGACCCAATGAAATATTCGATTCAATACTTGGACCATGGAATGTAATAAGTGTATAATCATTATAATATCAAGCAAGTGCCTTCAATGTGGCGTTCAAAATGTCTATGAACTGAAGATCGAACAAGAAGAGTTTCGCCGAGATGGTATTGTATGAATTGTTTATTTCCCCCTATAAGTTGTACATGAAATTTACATGACAAATCTTGTTAATCATAATGTCGATAAAGAGCCTCAAAGTATGAATGATGATTTGCTAAAAGGGTTTTTAGCTATATTGCCAAAAGGAATGAAGCTTGGACATCTCAATATACGTAAGTTGGATAAGTATATAGTCAGTTTGAGAGTTATTCTTGACACTTATAATTTTGATATATTTGCTTGCTGTGAAACATATCTAGATGAGTCTGTTCAAGACGGTTTTATTTCTGTTGACAATTATAAAATGCTAAGATTTGATCGTGAAAGGATAGGGGGAGGGTTGGTTATTTATATTGCTGAGAAGTTCATGTCCTAGTGTAATTGAGTGTAAAGTTAAATTTCCCGATAGATGTTGAGTTGCAGTCAGTTTAAATTCTGGCTTCCGAATGTAAAGCCAATGATTTTTTACAGCAGTTTATAAAGCTCCACACGTAAAGTTAGAAGAATTTTCAGATTTGTTTTGATAGTTTAGTAAATAGTTTAAAATTGGAAGCTAATAAATTGTTTTTTCTAGGTGATTTCAACATTGATTTGAGTAAGAAGACATTACCATAAATAATTTCAAATTTCTCTCACAAGATCACATGGATTGGTACAATTGATAAAGTCTGTTTACTAGGGTTAATAATAGGTCAGCTACTTTAATTGATCATGTTTATGCAATCCAATGAAAATATTATTCAGTCAGGTATTATAAGTGTAGTGATTAAGTGATCATGATTAATTTATTGTGTTCGTAAGATTAATAAGCAAAAATTTCTTCCTAATTTGTAAATACTAGAAATTATAAGAATGTTGATTGAAGCAAGTAGATGAAGATATCTTAATGGTCCCCATTAACCAAATTGGTATGGCGGTAAGTGCAGATGATAAATTAAAATGTTTTGTTAAAGTAGTCGTAGAACCTCTAAATGAGCATGCACACCCCTTGAATTAAGAGTTAAAGGTAAGCCAGCCCCATGGTTAACAGCAGAGATTAGGAAATCCATGCATAGAGAAGACCACTTGCGCAAAGAATTCAGAATTTTTTAGAAGGCATTCAACGTGGGAGGAATACAAGAAAGTTAGAAATAAGGTAAATAATCAGATTCGTTTTTTCTAAGCGTGAGCATTTTAAGTCTTCTTTTGATAATGATATTTCCTTCAAAATCTTTATGGTCAGTTTTAATACAGTTTGACAGGTAACAAAGTGAAAAAAGAGTGTGCATAGCCTCATTGACAGAGAATGGGTATCCTACACGTCTAATCCTGACATTTGCTGTTTGTTACAGAAAAGTTTTGTGTTGTGAACGATGTAGAATTTTTCCAGTGAAATTGGTAAGTTTTAAAGATTTAAATAGAAAAGAAGCAGATGATCTCCCGCACGTAAAGGTAACTAATGAAAAGTTGTTTCAGCAATTAAACGCCTTAAAATTAAAAGCTCGACAACACTTCAAGAGATTCCATGCATAGTATTCAAGAAATGCGCATCAATAGTCGGATTATTAGCGTATCTAATTTCCCATTTCTTTCTTGTAGGTGATTTCCCAACACAGCTGAAATTGGCAAGAGTAACACCTATTTATAAGGGTAAAGGTAAAAAGAGTGATAGGAAATTCTTATCGACCTATATCACTCTTCCATTGTAGGGAAAATTATTGAAAATATTTTGCACAAGAGATTATTACATGAAGTGGATGCATCTGAAGGTTTTAAGTGAAAACCAACATGGGTTTAGGAAGGTAGATCACGCAAAGTGCCCTTCTAGCATTTACAGATTTTTATCTATAAAGGGATTGACAAGCGGAATGGTAAGGGTTGGAGCTGTTTTTTGTTGATCTTAGGAAGCATTTGATTCAGTAACTTTTTTTACCTCTTTTAATAAAACTAAAAACCAGGTATAACATAAGTCCTTATTTGTTATCAATATTGGCGGATTATTTTTTAAAAAGAAAAATGTTTATCATCTTGCAAATATATATTTCAAAAGTATTCAATATATTTTGTGGAGTACCACAAGGATCAATATTAGGACCCCTTTTATTTATTCTTTACATAGATGATATATCTACTATAATGGGAGGAATCAATTATATCTTATATGCTGATGACTTGGTCTTTTATTTAGAAGGTGTGATGTTGAAGAGATCGTAAGACGTCCTTCAGAAGTTTTAAAGAGGATGGATGATTGGTTTTAAAACTCAGAACTTGATATTAATTATAGTAAAACAAATTTTATGATTTTTCATAAGGCTAATGATAGAAGCATGAATGATATTTCATTTGACGTTGAATTGTAATGTAAGCTAATTTCTAGAGTATATGAATTTAATATCTTGGAGTTTTTCTTAGATTGTAATTTAAATTTTAAGAAACATTATGAATATGTATGTAATTATAAGTAGAATGAAGAGGTTTGTAACAGAGAGAATGTTGAGGTTACTTGTAGATTCTTATATTCACTCTGTGATTGATTATTGTTTAGTGGTTTGGGCAGTAAGACCTTCTACCGAAGATGTTATGCTCCATCCAGAAGAGAATTGACCATCTGTTTCATTCAATTACTTTGAGCCAAGATTTGCAATCTGATTGCTTCACGATTGAGGAAAGAATGAAATATAGCGTACTGGTAAATAATTCAAAATATTGAAAGGTATGTATTCAGGTATTTTACCCAATATTTTTCAATTTGTTGATCGTGATAGAAATTCTATTATAATTAACTCTTTGAAAGTTCCTAAATTAATTTCTGAATCATTAAGAAAGTCATTCTTGTACAGAGGAGTATCCTTTTGGAATTCAATTTCTTATGAAATATGATATTAGAAGCCAGTTTACTGAGCTAGGAATAGTACAATTTTAAAAGTAAAATTGAAGCAATGATAATGAATCGAAGAACAAAGAAGAATTGATTTTTACTATTTATTTGTGGGGCATTGTCCTCTGTGTTTATGTAATGTTTAATTTATCTTCATATGTTCTTATTTATGATTTTTGCTGTTCTCTTTGTTTGTTCATTATTGCTTTGATTTTGATGTATTCAATGTATTTTCAATTGATATTTTTTCTGCCTAGATTGTCTGGTTGCCGCCCACTGGTGGAACTTGCAACTTGAGTTAGGTGTCCCTGTATCATTGCTGTGATCAGTTTTTTGACATGAACAATTTAAAATAATTATATAATCTGATATAATTATATATTAGAGTCAGATCTTTTGCACTAAATTGTTATCAAGATTTGAACACAAGAATGATGGTTGAACACAAGAATGAAGATTCGCGTTCGGTGGTTTTCTTCCGCGAAAGATTGATTACTCCCTGATTTGCTGTTCCTGATTTTTGGCAACCTCATATTCGTTTTGAGTGGGATCCGTCTAATAAATCAGTTTTTTTCTTTTCGTTTTTCTTTTTTAATTTTTTTTTTCTTTCTTTTCTTTTTTCTTTTTTCTTTTCTTTTCTTTTCTCTTTTTTTTTTTTTTTTTTTTTCCTTCGTCTTTTTCTTTCTTTTTTCCTTTTTCCCCCCCTTTCTTTTCTTTTCTTTTCATTCTACACCCTTTTTTATATTTGATTCATTCATTAAATGCATATAATATATTTTTTTTTTATTTGTTACCAAAATTGTTGTGTTTAAATGCATTGTTGTTGTAATGCTACTATTTCAAATATCTACGAAAATGTAGTTTATTGTTGTTTCTGCATCTATGTAATTAGATTTATTTAGTTTGTCCTCCTTTGTAAATCAGTTTTTTATAACTGAATAGGATAAGACGTTAAATAAATAATAAATAAAAATAAAATAAAATAAATAAATAAAATAGCGGAAGTATGCATGAACCATTTTTTTTTTGTATTTTTAAAAGACTGATTAATGATTTTTCCGTCCAACTACTATTTTATGCATATTTTGGATTTTTTTTGTTTTTTGGTAACACACAGCCTTAAATCCAAGAGTTACTTATTATATAATCTGGTTTAACTGACTAAATGTAAGAGAATTTTAAAAGTAGAGAGCTCTGGATTGTACACTAGCGCTTAAAAGCGATCCCGTGGTCGAATAGGGTCGAATGACTGGAAACTGGAAAGCAATCGAAGATGATTATGGACTGAGCGGGAAATAGCAAATAGTGGAAATATAATCTAGGAGGCAGTGGTTACTGAATGCATTTTGAAGGATATTAATCAATTGTTGGTAACAATATTGCAATAATCTCTAGCAAATTTAAAATTACTTATGTCGTTGCCTAGTTACTATGATTTCATCATTAGATTCAAAAGTTTTTTGGTTCACTGAAACTTTGCAAGAAGAATTAGACTTCAATTCATAAAACGATGATAGAAGTCAGCCTTTACACGTTGCAGCTGTTGATGTGAAAGTGTATTATTTTAAATGGCATTCAGAGAACTCGAGTAATCTGTCTCCAAAACTCCTAAATAAAAGATAAAGTCAAGTTCAAATTCTCAGGGAAGTTCAGAATTTGGTACACAATTCAGTGTGGAATAGAGATCTAGTTTTCAAAAAACAGTCCCAAAATCATTTTATTGACATCTTCAAATACTCATCGTGAAGAAAAATTATCTTAGCTGACACTCTACAATCTAAAGAATCTGCATGGACGAAAAACACATGGCCAGTTAATCTGGTAAGGGAATGTGTGGATATGTACATCTTGGGATGACTGAACAGGTAGGAATCTGAATTGTATGAGGATAAATATGGACTTGGTACCTAGGTGCCCGTTAGGAAGTCGCACACAAGGCGCGGTGCACTAATACACTCGGGCACCTTATACAGCAAGAGAGGGCGTTTTCGAGATGTCAACCAGCCGTCATGAAATGTGAAATGTAGGCCTACTTGCCAATTATTGTCATAATCGGTGAGATGAAGTACCTGACAACAGTCATGTTTAATTTGTATTGTAGAAATTGAAATAATTCAATTTTTACAACACATTTTGCAAACGAAGTAAACAAAAGAACTAACATCCCACACATACAAAAACTTGTAATGTCACTCAAACCCTACACACTTAAAACAAGAATGGTTACACTTATGTACCCGTGTACATTAGCAATATTTTGGAGGCTTACTTAAGGAATAAGAGTTTGTACTCTACTACTTTATTACAAACGTAAATCGATCTAGGAAAACGCCAAAGTCGTTGTTAGACGAGTGAGTGAGCCATGTGTGGAGTACCCGGTAGGCCTAGGTACTATTATTTTAAAAGTGCAAAGACAATCGTTCAATTTCTAAAAATGAATATTTATGTGTGAGATACAGAATTATCAATTTTCTCGTTATTTAACAATATGTCAATGTTCATATAGCAATTATATACCTTTATATTTTATAATAAAACATAAGTTGATACAACAAAACGTTTTGGCCGACTACAAATGAAAAGCACTAAACATTAAAAGAATAATCTAAATTAGAGAGTTCTTATAAGGTGTACTCTTCTGCCGATTATAGAATGCCAGAAGCGAGACTAAGTCCATCCAGCAAATATCAACTTACTCTGAAATTAGAGGCGAGCTCTGACATCGACGTGAGAAACTCACTCACAGCCCCCTTCCAACCCTGCCTGTGGCTGGATCTATCCAACACACACACCACACTGTTTGGTGCGCCCTTAGAAGATTCCACAACAATACATTCAACAGTGACTGGACTTGATTATTGCAACAAGGTGTTGTATAAAATGGTCATCGTAGTATTGTTTACTCCATACAAAACAGTTGCCACAGTAATCATTGTCTGTCATTGCCTGACTGTCGGAGGAAGCCAGCAGACGTCCCACTTACAAATTTGATTATTATTTGGAATTTAAAGTAGAAGAGTCGTTTACAATTTATTATAATAAAATATTCATCTATTCACGTGGATCTAGCGAAGCACAAAGTAAGTTCACCGCTACATTATAATTTTAAAGTTCATCTTTAGTTTGTAATTTTGACTTGACTTGACCTTCCAAGTTTCAAAATATAGATGGAGGGACAAAATAAAACGGAAAGAAAAAAAAAGAAAACCCATGGTGACTGACTCTTGCAGTACAGAGCTGATAGAAGTGCTGGGGAGAACTAATATACAAACTTGTCCTAGGAGAAAACAAAAATGAGGATGTGCCGACCAAGCAGAAGTTTCCACAGTCCGAGGAACTGATGGTCACTGGTCACCCCTGACCCGACAAGGTGGACCCAGGTGTTTAATAGGACAGTATTTAACTTCATTATTCATTATTTCATTCACTTGCTATGAATTGCATTTCATTTCCAGAACAATAAACCCCCTACTAGTTCATCTATCTTCCCCTAACAATCAATGCCTTCTGGTTGCATGTTGTTGTACAACGAGTGTCTCCTGTGGTGGACTTCACATAGTTATTAGTGTGCCTCTTGTTTTCTGGATTAAGATTTAGCATGTTTGTCATCCACTTCATTGCTAATGCCTGTCGTTTAGTGTCTGTATACTATTTCCAAATGTAAATTCTTGTCATTTTCGTGATCAATTAGTATTATCGTTCAGATTCTTTTCATATATTTCAGGTTACTTTTCTGTACGACAAAAAGGCTGTTGACCTGACTTAAATTTCGGACTGCTAACTTGGACCACAGAATGGGACTAGTGACTTCGATGATGATTCGGACTGCTGATCGGACTGCAGACTCAGACTTCTGACTTCGATGATGATTCGGACTGCTGACTCGGATTGCTGACTCTGACCACTGCACTGACCCGGATTTGCTGATCGGACTGCTGATCGGACAGCTGATCAGACTGCTGACTCGGACTGCAGACTCGGACGGCAGACTCGGACTGATGTCTGGCTCGCTGTCTCGGTCTTGGTCTCAGTCTTGTCTAGATCGCTGTCTCGCTCTTGGTCCAGATCGCTCTCTTGGTCATGGTCTGGATCACTATCTCGGTCTTGGTCCAGATCGCTCTCTTGGTCATGGTCTGGATCACTATCTCGGTCTTGGTCCAGATCGCTTTCTTTGTCACAGGCGATGTGGCCAAGCCGTCTATATAGAGGCCTCCAATTTATAGGATATATATATAATCCATTATAGGACTCCAACGAGCCGTCATGAAAATGTGAAATGTACTTGACAATTGTCATAATCGGTGAGGTCAGGCACCTGACAACAGACATGCTTAATTTGTATTGTTAAAATTAAAATTGTTCAATTTGTTGGAGGATTTTCTTCAGGAATTATAAGTTTGCTATACTTTTTATTACAAACGTAAATTGAACTAGGAAAACGCCAAAGTCGTTGTGAGACGAGTGAGTGAGCCATGTATTGAGTATACCCGGTAGGCTTAGGTACTTTTATTTTCTTAAAAGTGCAAAGATCATCGTTCAATGTCTAAAAATGAATATATTTATGTGTGAGATACAGAATTATCAATTTTCTCGTTATTTAAGAAAATGTCCATGTTTTTATAGCAATTATATACCTTTATATTTTATAATGAAACATTTTTTGATACAACAAAACATTTGACCGACTACAAATGAAAAGCTCTAAACATAAAAAAATCTAAATTAGAGAGTTTTTATACGGTGAACTCTTCTGCCGACTATAGAATGCGAGAAGCGAGACTAAGTCCATCCAGCAAACATCAACTTACTCTGAAATTAGAGTCGAGCTCTGGACATCTACGTGAGAAACTCACTCACAGCCCCCTTCCGCCCCTGCCTGTGGCTGGATCTATCCAACACACGGTTGGTGCGCCCTTAAAGATTCCACAAAAATACATTTAACAGTGACTGGACTTGATTATTGCAACAAGGTGTTGTATAAATTGGTCATCGTTGTATTGTTACTCCAACAAGACAGTTGCCAGAGTAATCATTGTCTGTCATTGCCTGACTGTCGGAGGAAGCCAGCAGACGTCCCGTTACAAATTTGATTATTATTTGGAATTTAAAGTAGAAGAGTCGTTTACAATTTATTATAATAATATTATGTTATTCACCTGGATCTAGCGAAGTTCACAAAGTAAGTTCACTGCTACATTACAATTTTGAAGTCCATCTTTAGTTTGTAATTTTGACTTCACTTGACCTTCCAAATTTTAAAAAATAGATGGAGGGACGAAATACAATGGAACGAAAAGAGGGAAACCCACGGTGAACGACTCTTGCAGGACAGAGCTGATAGAAGTGCTGGGGAGAACTAACATTCACACTTGTAGGAATAAACAAAGATGAGGATTTGCCGACCAAGCAGAATTTTCCACAGTCCGAGGAACTGACAGTCACTGGTCACCCCTGACCCGACAAGGTTGACCCAGGTGTTTAAAAGGACATTATTAACTTCATTGTTCATTATTCCATTTACGCGCTATGAATTGCGTTACTTCCAGAACAATAAACCCCCTACTAGTTCATCTATCTTCCCCTAACAATCAATGCCTTCTGGCTGCATGTTGTTGTACAACGAGTGTCTCCTGTGGTGGACTTCACGTAGTTATTAGTGTGACTCTTGTTTACTAGTTTAAAAAACTTGGCATGTATGTCATCCACTTCATTGCTTTTGCCTGTCGTTTTAGTGTCTGCATACTACTTCCGATTGTAATTCTTGTCATTTTCGTGATCAATTGTTTTTTTTCGTTCAGATTATTTTCATATTATATTTCAGGTAACTTTTCTGTACGACAAAAAGACCCCTTTTACCTGACTTAAATTTCGGACTGCTGACTCGGACTGCTGATCGGATTGCTGATCGGACTGCAGACTCGGACTACTGACTTCGATGATAATTCGGACTACAGACCTCGATTGCTGACTGACCACTGCACTGACCCGGACTGCTGATCGGACTGCTGATCGTGCAGCTGATCAGACTACTTTACTCGGACTACAACTCGGGGCGGCAGACTCGGACTGATGTCTGGCTCGCTGTCTCGGGCTTGGTCTCAGTCTTTTTTTTTAGGTCGCTGTCTCGGTCTTGGGCCAATCGCTCTCTTGGTCATGGGCCTGGATCGCTGTCTCAGTCTTGTCTAGATCACTGTCTCAGTCTTGGTCTGGGTCGTGGTCTCGGTCTTGGTCCAGAAACGCTTTTCCTCTGTCACAGGCGATGTGGGCCAAGCCGTTCCCTCTATACAGGCCTACAACATCCACAACTCTCCTCGTTTTTGCAGTAGATGCTGGGTCATCGTTACAGCTATGAAAAAATAGCATTTACATTCTGAATTTTAGCCCTTAATTTTTCCAATTTAGCATTTTGTAGGGGAAATTTCTTTTCTTCTTTCGACCAAACCCCCAAATGTGGGGAGTTTTCTTGTATTTTTAAATGGGGAATGAATTCAAATTATGGTTTATAGGAACATTTCAATTCAATGTAGTCACTTTAAAAAACGTTAGAATACAATGCTAAACCAATTCTCAATTGGTAAAGGTAAAACCTTATTTTCAATAAATTTTAGCATTTTGTAGCGTTTTTAAAAATTTAACTCATTGATTTAGCATCAATAACCTAAAAACGCAAAATTTTCATGTCTCTAGTCATCATAAATATCGCTGTTCGGTTTGCTGTCGTCTCTGTATTTAGGAGGAGGCGCCTCTAGTTTTCGGGGAGTAATATACTCCGCTTTTACTAGCTGATGATTGCGAGGTGGACTTTTTCTCTTGAATCGCCTCTAATTACGACTAGCAGAGCCATGCTCTGGGCCAATTCTACCCCTATGGGGGTACTTCTTTATTACAAACGTAAATAGAACTAGGAAAACACCAAAGTCGTTGTTAGACAAGTGAGTGTGAATACCCGGTAAGCATAGGCACTATTTTTTTCTTAAAAGTGCAAAGATCATCATTCAATTTCCAAAAATAACTGTTTGAGATACAAGAATATTGATTTTCCCGTTATTTAACAAAATGTCCATGTTCTCATAGCAATATACCTTTATTTATTATAAAACATATTTTGTTGATAAACAAAACGTTGACTGACTACAAAGAAAAAACAGTAACATTAAAATAATCTAAATTAGAGGGTTTTTATACGGTGTGCTCCTCTGTCGATCTTAGAAAAAAGAAGGAAGACTAAATCCATCTAGCAAACATCAGGCTACGTAGGAGAGTATTTCACTCCCCCGAAATTAGAGGCGAGCTCTGGACATCGACGTGAGAAACTCACTCACAGCCCCCTTCCACTTCTGCCTGTGGCTGGATCTATCCAACACACCACATTGTTGGTGCGCCCTTAGAATATTCCACAACAATACATTCAAAGTGATTTGGACAACCTTATGATTATTGCACGGTTTGTATAAATTGGTCTCCGTTGTATTGTTACTCCATACAGACCAGTTGCCAGAGTAATCATTGTCTCTCATTGCCTGACTGTCGAGGAAGCCAGCAGACGTCCCGCTTACAAATTTGATTATTAATTTGGAATTTAAAGAGAAGAGTCCGATTACAATAAATTATAATAATAATTATGTTATTCACCTGGATCTAGCGAAGTTCACAAAGTAAGTTCAATGCATCATTAACATTTAAAGTCCATTTTTAGTTTGTAATTTTTGACTTGACTTGACCTTGCCAAATTTCAAAGAATAGATGGAGGGACTAAATAAAATGGAACGAAAAAAAGAAAACCCATGGTGACGAACTCCTTTGCGGACAGAGCTGATAGATATTGCTGGGGAGAACTAATATACCACACTTTTTGGTCCGAGGAGAAAACAAAGATGAGGATGTGCCGACCAAGCAGAAGTTTCCACAGTCCGAGGAACTGGATGGTCCACTGGGTCATCCCAAGTCCCGACATGATGGAACCAGGTGTTTAATAGGACAGTATTAACTTCATTATTCATTATTCCATTCACTCGCCATGCATTTCATTACATTTCCAGAACAATAAACCCCCTACTTGTTCATCTATCTTCCCCTAAAATTTACGCCTTCTGGTTGCATGTTGTTGTACACGAGTGGTCTCCTGTGGTGGACTTCACGTAGTTATTAGTATGGCCTCTTGTTTACTAGTTTAAGACTTGGCATGTATGTCATCCACTTCATTTGCTTTTGCCTGTCGTTTTAGTGTCTGCATACTACTTCCGATTGTAAATTCTTGTCATTTTCGTGATCAATTAGTTTTATCGTTCAGATTCTTTTCATATATTTCAGGTTACTTTTCTGTACGACAAAAAGACTGTTGACCTGACTTAAATTTCGGACTGTTGAATCGAACTGCTGATCGGACTGCTGATCGGACTGCTGACTCGACTATTGACATCGATGATGATTTAGACTGCTGACTCGGATTGCTGACTCTGACCACTGCACTGACCCGGATTTGCTGATCGGACTGCTGATCGGACAGCTGATCAGACTGCTGACTCGGACTGCAGACTCGGACGGCAGACTCGGACTGATGTCTGGCTCGCTGTCTCGGTCTTGGTCTCAGTCTTGTCTAGATCGCTGTCTCGCTCTTGGTCCAGATCGCTCTCTTGGTCATGGCCTGGATCACTATCTCGGTCTTGGTCCAGATCGCTGTCTCGGTCTTAGTCCCGATCACTGTCTCAGTCTTGGTCTGGATCGTGGTCTCGGTCTTGGTCCAGATCGCTGTCTCTGTCACAGGCGATGTGGCCAAGCCGTCTCTATATAGGCCTACAACATCACACTCTCCTCGTTCTTCAGTAGATAGGAATGGGTCATCGTTAGAGCTATGAAAAAATAGCATTTATATTCTGAATATTTAGCATTAATTTTTCCAAATTAAGCATTTTGTAGCATTAATTTTCTTCTTTCCACCAAAACCAGTTTTCTTGTTTTTTTAATGGGGAATGAATTCAAATTATGGTTTTATAGGAACATTTCAATTCAATGTATTCTCTTTAAACGTTAGAATACAATGCTAAACCAATTCTCATTGGTAAAGGTAAACTTATTTTTCAATAAATTTAGCATTTTGTAGCGTTTTTAAGAATTTATACTCATTGATTTAGCATCAATAACCTAAAACGCAAAATTTTCATGTCTCTAGTCATCATAAATATCGCTGTTCGGTTTGCTGTCGTCTCTGTATTTAGGAGGAGGCGCCTCTAGTTTCGGGGAGTAAAATACTCCGCTTTTACTAGCTGATGATTGCGAGGTGGACTTTTCTCTTGAATCGCCTTTTACGACTAGCAGAGCCATGTTCTGGGCCAATTCTACCCCTACGGGGGTACTTCTTTATTACAAACAAAATTAGGAAAACGCCAAAGTCGTTGTTAGACGAGTGAGTTGAATATCCGGTAGGCATAGGCACTATTATTTTTCTTAAAAGTGCAAAGATCATCATTCAATTTCCAAAAATAACTGTTTGAGATACAAGAATATTGATTTTCCCGTTATTTAACAAAATGTCCATGTTCTCATAACAATATACCTTTATTTATTATAAAACATATTTTGTTGATAAAACAAAACGTTGGTAGACTACAAATAAAAAACAGTAAACATTAAAAATAATCTAAATTAGAGGGTTTTATACGGTGTGCTCCTCTGTCGATCTTAGAAAAAAGAAGGAAGACTAAATCCATCTAGCAAACATCAGGCTACGTAGGAGAGTATTTCACTCTCCGAAATTAGAGGCGAGCTCTGGACATCGACGTGAGAAACTCACTCACAGCCCCCTTCCACCCCTGCCTGTGGCTGGATCTATCCAACACACCACATTGTTGGTGCGCCCTTAGAATATTCCACAACAATACATTCAAAAGTGACTGGACTTGATTATTACAACAAGGTGTTGTATAAAATGGTCATCGTTGTATTGTTACTCCACACAAGACAGTTGCCAGAGTAATCATTGTTGATCATTGCCTGCTTGTCGGAGGAAGCCAGCAGACGTCCCGTTTACGAATTTGATTCTTATTTGGAATTTAAAGTACAAGAGTCGTTCAAAATTTATTATAATAATATTATGTTATTCACCTGGATCTAGCAAAGTTCACAAAGTAAGTTCACTGCTACATTACAATTATAAAGTCCATCTCAAGTTTGTAATTTTGACTTGACTTGACCTTCCAAATTTCTAAAGATAGATGGAGGGACGAAATAAAATGGAACGAAAAAAGGGAAAACCCATGGTGAACGACTCTTGCAGGACAGAGCTGATAGAAGTGCTGGGGAGAACTAATATACACACTGTCGTAGGAGAAAACAAAGATGAGGATGTGCCGACCAAGCAGAAGTTTCCACAGTCCGAGGAACTGATGGTCACTGGTCACCCCTGACCCGACAAGGTGGACCCAGGTGTTTAATAGGACATTATTAACTTCATTATTCATTATTCCATTCACTCCCATGAATTTCATTACATTTCCAGAACAATAAACCCCTACTAGTTCATCTATCTTCCCCTAACAATCAATGCCTTCTGGTTGCATGTTGTTGTACAACGAGTGTCTCCTGTGGTGGACTTCACGTAGTTATTAGTGTGACTCTTGTTTTCTGGATTAAGATTTAACATGTCTGTCATCCACTTTATTGCTTTTGCCTGTCGTTTAGTGTCTGCATATTATTTCCGATTGTAAATTCTTGTCATTTTCGCGAGTTTTATCGTTCCGATTTTTAAAATATTTTTCAGGTTACTTTTCTGTACGACAAATAGACCGTTGACCTGTCCTAAATTTCGGACTGCTGATCGGACTGCTGACTCTCAGACTGCTGACTCTGTCTACAGACTCGGACGGCAGATTCGGACTGATGTCTGGCTCGCTGTCTCGGTCTTGGTCTCAGTCTTGTCTAGATCGCTGTCTCGGTCTTGGTCCAGATCGCTCTCTTGGTCATGGTCTGGATCACTGTCTCGGTCTTGGTCCCGATCCTCTCTTGGTAGGCTGGATCACTGTCTCGGTCTTGGTCCCGATCACTGTCTCGGTCTTGGTCTGGATCGTGGTCTCGGTCTTGGTCTCAGTCTTGTCTAGATCACTGTCTCAGTCTTGGTCTGGATCGTGGTCTCGGTCACAGGCGATGTGGCCAAGCCGTCTCTATACTACAACATCACACTCTTCTCGTTCTTCAGTAGATGATGGGTCATTGTAAAAATCGCTGTTCGGTTTGCTGTCGTTCGTCTGTTTGTTTATTTCAGTGTGAATGATGAATTCACCTGAGCTGCTTTATGAAGTATAATGAACATCCAAGTCGGCACTTCTTTCCTGTTGGGGCTACACCTCCTAGGGCCACACCGACTACAGAGATTTGTCCGACGACGAGTGCACATGGAAGTGAGGGATGACAATAATGGAGCAAACGTATGTCTGATACCGAATTGATTTTTGCCGCGAGAATGGGGATTCGTTTTATCTTGACTAACCAAAAATTGTGAAAATTGACCTCTGATTGTTCGTTTATCATGACAGGAGAGGGCTGCAATCGTTTGAGTGAAAGATGAGGATTGGTTCACCTGAGGAGCTGATTGTGTGAAGTGGTGGAGATGGAGAGCTGGACCACGAATGGTGGTAGAGATGTTAGAGGCTGTGACGTCAGTGGCTACGTGGAGAGAGGAGACAAGAGTGACTACAAGGAAGAGCAACGAACAGAGGAAAAGGAACAACCCTGTGCTCTCTGGAGGAAGCGGGAGATACATTGTGGATACAAACTGCAGAAGACTTGAGATGGGGTCGGAAAGGTTCGGATGAGTTCAACCGAATGAAATGGAGAGAGAATTGAGTACGAGGAAGAGGAATGGTGTCTGTGTATGGAGGAGTTGCAAGAGTGAAATGCTATCTGGAGCGTGATTGAAGAACGAAACGGTGAAATTTTTAACTCTTTAAAAAAGTGATTAGCTAGAGTGGAAGTGGAAATATATGAGTGCCGACGACGTATCTGATTCGGGTGGTCTCGGGTTCAAATGCAATCCCGACTAAAGGTTTTTTCGAGGTTTTCCTCAGTCGTTAATGCGAATGCAAGGATTGAGTCACCTGAAGACGGGCATGCATTGCACCCTGGGCAGGTTTCCATCGAAAAATTATATATTGTTACAAGAACACCTGAGAACTAGAAGCGATAGTGAAGAACGAATAACGATGTGAAGTTTAGAGTATAGTTTGCAACGGAGATCTTGATCTCGAGACAGAAATCCAGCCGGAGACGGATTTCAAGATCTTATCTTCACCTTAAATAAATAAAATAAATAAATTCGTAATAGAGTCTATACCCACTCAGTCATTAAACGAGGGAGCGGAGCGACCGAGTGTCTCCATTCAACTCAAACGGCCCTCATTCTGTGATTCTGTCTGTCTGTCTGTCTGTACGTCGAAAATCAGCCGAACCGCTGAACAGATTGCGCTGAAATTTTAAACAGACATCCGGTACAAGTTTACTGAGAACTGTTAACAAAATCAGCTAGATCCATAGCGATTTAAGCCTACAATAAATAAAAATGTGATTTTTAAAAATATCGATAGCATTTGTTTAGTAGCAGTTAGCGGGACGAGATCTACCACGCTGACATGGCCCAGTGGTAAGCATTTAGCCAACCACACGGATGGTTGGGGTTCGACGCCCGTTAGTTAGAACTTTTTTATATTTTTGCACCCACATATTATTTTTGAGGGGTGTTAAATGGGAAATAAAAATTAGGTGATTTTTGTTTTATCTTGGAAATTTGTTAATGTTTCACGCTAATACGTTTCGAACACGATTCACATTTTGAATGTTCAATTTAAATAACTAGGGAAACGCCAAAGTCGTTGTTAAACGAGTGAATGAGCCAAGTGTTGAGTACCCGGGAACATCCCATTTCCTTCCATATACCCAAGGCTGGATCTAGTTCAGTATGGGGAATGATACCGGGTACTATACACATGGCTCACTCACTCGTTTAACAACGACTTTGGCGTTTCCCTAGTATAACTGATTTTCAGTGGGGACGTTAAACCAAAGCGGCCAGCCCTGTAGACCCGACGCAATCGACGAGTGAGCGATAACCAAACAAAGATAGATAATATATTTTTTTAATAAGAAATATAGCAATCTATGGACAGTGCGAACACCCGCAGATCAACGCCAGAATCAACAAGGCCGATTCAGAGAACAACGTGAAATTTGTTATGTGCCTCGTTGATAGGACGGCTTCAAAGTCACCGTTTACAAATTCCTAAGCCAAAAACGGTGGACTTAAGTCCAAATCAGAAGTTTAAAAAACTTCTGCCTGTAGCGGGAATCGAACCCTAAACCTTCTGCATTGGAAGCAGAGACGCTAACCACAAGACCAGAACCATTACAAGTGTAAAGCCTGCACGTGTCTTGACAGACTAGGGTGGAAGATTGAGCGAGGGGGGGGGGGGCAAGGTTCACAACCATAAACGCACATTCCCATGGGATGAATAATATTCGAACGAAATGGGTAGGGTCCAGGGATACTCCCAAGAGCGTTATTTGAGATATTCGGTGACGTTGGATGTCCGTCATTATATGAGAAGAATGTTATTTTGAAACCAACGTTATCTTAACGTCATCTCTCTTATGTTATTCTAAATGCAACACATTTGTTTTTAAATCTTTTGACAGAATGGTGTTTCAATTCAATTTTTTTTTAATGTTTGGCCCAGAGCATGGCTCAGCTAATCGTAAAAGACGGGGCTGCCGTTTAGAGAGAGGGCCCGTCACTCAAAACGGGAATATTTTTTAACCTGGCACCACCGCGAAGGAAAACAACGTTAAGAAATAATTATTTTTGTGTCCTTTTAGGCAAACTTTTGATTACGTAGCTTTACTCCCTATTTTAGAAACTCCCTGCCCGTGCTTGTTGTACATAAATGGAGGCAAATCGGAGGAAAGTACTAACGTGCATAACGGTAAGTGCCATCTTGAAACGGTATTTAAGTTTCTCACCGTTGTCCCAAACGGATCAACAATAATTGTCGATGTCAAGCTGGTTCGCCTCGATTCTCCGCCAGGATCGCATGATCGGGTTTTTGGGTCATTGTGGTTCCAGTGGAACTTACACAAGGCAGTGACCAAACGTCGATCGTCCTGCACTCTGGTGGGAAATCTGTTACCCACCACATTACTGTAAACATTCCTATTTTATCAACAAAAAGACAACTGTGGTCACCCCCGATCGTTCTGCACTCTGGTGTGAGATTAGTTTGACCATTGCCCTATTGAACAATCGTACACAATGTTGCTGAACACATCCTAATTTCCCTTTAACACTTGATATTTACAAATGACTTTCTTACATGTAAAATATCTTTAATTATAAATTCAACTTCCGCTTTACCCCCCTCCCTTCCTACCCCCCACCCACATTCGACACATCGACATCGAAACCGTGGGAGAATGAACCGACCTCACTTCCACTGGACTTAAGCCTTTGTGCCTTGCATGCCCCTTTAAACCTTATCACTGTCTCCTCCTTATCAGGCCCGTAAAACATTCGAAATGTGTAGCAACTGGTGCATGTCATAATGATAAGGTAATGACACACCTATTGCATGTGGAATTCTACCATGAACCGACTACTAATTGCACGAAGGATAGATAATAATTTCATTTTAAAAACAAGAACATGCAGTAGACTGGAAGTCATTAGTCCCATAGTAAATAAAAGACTAACTCGTTATGTATTTTTATTTTTAAAACCCAGGAAAATTAGGTAATAAATAACTCATAAAGTTGACATTATTGTTCATAAACAAAATACTTAAACAATAACCAAAAAAATACGAAAAATAATTAATTTTATCTTGTCCTAGAACATTAGACCAAGGACTGTACTAATTTTGACAATATCCGTGGTTCGATTCCCGGTTGGGGCGGACTTTTTTAATTTCTGAATTGTAGTAAATAATATATTGAATGATGTGAAATGTGAGAAAATAAAAACAATTAGGCCCTCGAAATAAAATATATTTTATTAAAAACCCAATCATGACCAAAGTTCTATCTCAGGTAAAGTCGCCGACCCCGATCCATCAAGTGTTGGATAAGTTCCCCTAAAGTTCCCCCACTGAAAATCACTTCTGTGGCTGGATATCTGGAATTTCCATAGAGGGAAAAGAACACGCTATCGGGCTGCTAAGGAAGCTTCCCAGCGTCGCGACGTTGATTTCAATCTAGTTCCCGTTCCAGATGTCAAGAGTGGATATACAAGCAACGATTGTTGGATTTGCGACAAGTATCTTGAGATGTGGTGCAAAATAACAAATTACATTGTGATATGCTCACACTGACTAATTGATGAGCGTAGCGAGCGAAGCGAAGATTTCATTCCACTACACTGGAGAAAAAAATCCGGAATGTTTTTTTCAGTTTGTATTTTTGTGTGTTTGTTTGCACGATTCCGGCTAAACCGATACTCTAATTGCGATGAAATCTTCTGGAGGCCTTCGAAATCTATGAACTTATATTAGAACTGCCACGTTTTTGAGCGCAATCGAAAAATTATTTCTCATGAAAATTGCAATTTTACGCTTTTTTTCGTTTAAAAAAAAATTCTTTGACTTATAACACCTACATGCTTTATTCGATAGTAATGTAGTGTGTAATGTAATGCGCGCCCTTGATCCTCATGTCGTCGTCGTAAAAATTAAAAACAATATTACCAAGCGTGTCTCGCTGGCCATAGCAATGGGAAAACGAAAAAATCAATTAAAATACCATCTGCTTAACACATGGCAGCTCAATGCACCAATTACGCTCATCCAACAACGCGCCTGAGAAAACGTCTCGACTTTCACGTATAGAGGAGATGGTATTGTCCAGAATTCGAACAGGACACACACGTCTAACTCACGGATATCTCTGACCAAGTGCAATAAATGCATAAATCAGTCTTACGATGCGGGTCACATTGAGTAAACTGATGTGCACCATATTAATTTTATATCATGTTTATTTAAGATTGGCGGGTAAACATGAAAGTGATAGGAAAACGAGTTCTTTAAATTATACAGTGCTGCTACCTGTTAGAGAAATATTGAACTATAAATTATCACACGGCGGTGCGTTGTTATTGTGATGGAGGTAGGTAGTTTTCTACCTGCAAAGGTAGTAACGGTAATCTAATAGACAAGTATAAATATGTCAGGTGCTTTAATTAATTCAGATGATCCTATTAAGAGCTTAGGCTCGTTGTAGGCACATGACGCAAAGGCCTAAACGCCTTTGAGTTTAAAGAAGTTCTCGTCGTCGGTAATCATGATGTATCTGTATGAATCCTAATTTCCGTTTAAGTGAATCTATGCAACTATTACGTATTGTTTCGGCGAGCCTTGTATCTTTACCTAGATATATTTTACCTTAAACTATATCAATCCGGGACTAATAATTAAATATGTAAAATACAATATAAAAATTAAATATGTACCTACTTTAAACTGGTTATATAATACATTAAAGCGTTTAAACTTAAATCATTGAGCATATAAATATGAATATGATTTATTTCCTTTTTTATTTGTCCATTTTGAAACATACTCAATGCTAGGACTGAAGAAGGGAGGTTCTATTATGAAAAATAAATAAATACAAATATAAGCTCACCTCTCTCACATAGAATACAGCGAGCAGAGCAAGGAAGTACATCGTTCCCCAAACAAAGTGCATAGCTGTTAGTTATGTTCCATGCTTACGCCGTCTGGACCCGGGGTAAAATTAGCCCAGAGCATGGCTCTGCGTAAACATTAGCTAGTAAAAAGGTGAGTTTATTACTCCCCAAAACTAGAGGCGAGCTCTGGCAATCGTCATCGGGGACACCTCATTTTTCCCTTGACGACCTCCTCGACGACGATGACAATGACACACACAACGAACGATGACAGAGACAATGACGACTGCGACGTGAGAACTCCACTTTCCTCCCCTTACCCGTGTCTGGTTCTGACCAGCATGGGCCCCTGCTCCCCATCCCCTAGGCTAGTGGTGCATTATGACCAAATAAACCATGATCCACGCTTGTTTTAGCCTTCTTTATTGGCGGAGATGCCGGGCACAAAAATATTCAAACTTTTTGGGAGGCCTGCTTCTCTTCCCTAACCCCCATAGTCACGAAAATAATGTAATGTATCATCCATAGTTGAAGGGCAATGTATTTACCAAGTATGGCTGTCGGACGTCATGTTCGGTTTTTATTGTGAGACGTGACACACGCACACACGGACGGACGTGCAGAAAAATGAAGTTTTCCACCCTCACTCACCACTTATTGCGGAATAAATTAACAACTTGTTATTGAAATTACAACAATTTGGAATTCCTTCACACTGTCTAGACTAAAATCGTGTGTCATCCATGACGACATTCCACTATGTATTCCACTATGTGTTGACTAATACAGTAATAGGGTGGGGAAATTTACTATCTAAAAGTTCATGAAAGTTCGCCATTAATAAAACGGCAACATTTTTTTTTGTGGGGGGGCGGGGGGAGGCTGGACATTTAACCTATACTATGTTGTTTTTTTAGCCTCTAGTGCAAAATTAAACTTCGAGAATCGGTTTTCTGGAAATAGATTCTAAACACCTTTAGGCTCCACCTAAGTATAAGAAAAATAGATTCCTAAAATAGTGGTGTACGATTTTTTTGGCAGACGGTACAAAATTCGAAATAAACTCGTATTTGTACCGTTTGACAAAAAAGCTCGTGCACCAACTGTTATTATAGAAATTTGTAGCATGCACTCATATATTTTTGCATCTAGCTACAACAATTCGACATTGCTTGTGTTTATTATAATATTTTGCCCTAAATAACTACCTACAAACAAGGGAAAAGAATTATTGAAGGAAAAAAAGAAGAATTGACTGGTATTTGTATTTGTATTTCTTTCTTCCCCTGCTAGTGACAATTTGTCGGTGGCAGGTTTTTCTTCATTAATTTGTCTCACGATTTCTTCTTAATTCTATTCTTCCTGGTTACTAGTTTTCCCCTCCTTCCTTTTGGTTACCTTCCATCCTTTTGGTTATATTTATGCAAATATTGTTACTTATTGGCACCCATATCCACTTCTTTCAGTTTGCTTCTGAATACCTTGATATTTTTAGCTATATATATATATTTTTTTAGATATTTTTATTTTTATTTTATTTAGGTGATTATTATGATCATGGTGACCGTAATGAGTGACATGTAATGTTTCACAAATAATTTTTGAGTAAGGTCAAGTTTAGGTCCTCAATTTAAGGAATATTTACTACTCAAAATAAAACGAAGATTACGATATTTCAAAAGTTAATCAACCTCCTTCATCAGGTTTTTAATGACAGATGAAACATTTTTGTTTTATTTTGATTAGTGAACAGTCCTAAAAAATCATGATCGAAAAATAATTATTGTACGTTGATCGACTGTTTGTACAAGAAACTTTTCTATTTTCCATGACCGAAATGTGAAACCGTACAACTTCCTTGCAACATGTGTTTTACCTATCGAGTCGCCGACACCGCATATCACTGGTGAGCTAGTTTCAAAGTACGCCGCTAGGTGGCAGGAGGTGACTGCAGCTAGGCATGGAGGAGTCGAATCTCAACCAGCACTACACTCATGTATTGCGGGTTGCAAACTATACGGCGTGCAGTATTTCGCGAAATTATTAAACCGAGCTACTCAATGGTGCTACCGTTGAGTGAATCAACGGTGCAACCATTGTGCTACCATATATTCTAAACTCAATGATGCTACTGCTACCATTGAGTATAGAGTATAAAATATTATAATACATAAAATAATAATTGTATTTGGTAGACTTTCATGCCAATGATGAATTAGAAAACATTCTTTGGTGTAGATCACATAACCTATTTATTAAACAAGTGCAAATGTAAGAATTAGAATAAGATTGACATAATAATTCAGCAATTATTGAAATTACATGAAAATGATAATACACACATTATAGTGACATATTTCTATTATTCGTGCCAAAAAGTTCAAATCTTCAAAAAGAATACAAATTTGTATCAAATGACTGAGGTTTATATTACTGCTAATCAGGGTTGGTAAGGAAGCGCCAAAAATAGATAACGATTTTTACGTTATAAACTCGCCTGCGACCCGGCACCTCCACCATTTCTACGAATCGGGGTGAATTTGCTATAACTACCCGGCACCTCCACCATTTGTACGAATCGGGGTGAATTTGCTATAACTACCCGGCACTTCCACCACTCGACTCAAAATTCTAAAAAAAAAAAATCGAGAAACATAGGAGTAAAATACAAACTTTAGGGGTGCAAATAGTCTGCACCATGTCCCATCATTTGGTCAATATACTACAATTTATAGTTCGTAAAGTGCATATCACATATATCACTGATGAAAGAAGAAATATTATTCTGATCCAAAATTATACCACTATGAATTATGAACGCAAATCGAGTGAAAGAAGAAGTCAAAATACTATTAAAATTGCTGCAAAATAAAAATAAAATTATATTTGAGCGAAGTTTAAGCTTGAAAAAAAATTATATTGAAGGCTTAGGAATACTCGATTTGAAATACTCGAATATGCATTACAGTAAAATTGATTGGATTGATTGGATATTGCTTAACGTCTCATATTTATGCAACTTGGCTAATCGAGACGAAGGGAGGGACGTAAGGGATGACGCGGGGGGACAAGGGGTGGACAGGCCTGTGCTGGTCAGAACCAGCCACAAGCGTAAGGGAAGGTCAGGGGTTCCCCCACGTCGTGGTCGTCTCCGTCTGTGTCATCATCCGTCCATGTTGTCATTGTCGTCGCCGTCGGGGAGGTAGTCAAAGGGAAGGGGAAAGTTCCCCGACGACGACCCAGAGCTCGCTATTACACAGTAAAATTGGAATTGACTTTAAAATGGGAAAAGAGATAAAGATTATTAACAAAGTGTAATTTTTAGCGTTCTGTAATCTATTTTTTTACCACCTTCAAAAACTTGTGTATGAACTTATGAAGTTTTCTAATGTTTTTATTTGAAATTGTGTCATCATAGGATGAATTAATATTAAAAATTATTTGTATACACAAACTATAGATGCTATGTTAGATAAAATCAAATAGAATTAGAAAACCTTAGTTTTAACTGAAAATAGCGCTATGTAGCATATCTATATATACACAAAACACTATTTTCACGTACTTATAATATCATAACGAGTAATTTCTTGTTTTGTGACACTGAGTTTATTCCACACTGATAATAGTGTTATTTTTTCGCCAGATGCAATATAGATAATTTTTTAACTAGAAATGAATGAGGCAGTAGACCGAGTAATATAATTTAAAATGAATAATAATATTTTTTTAGTTGTATCCATGTTTAGGTGCTACGTACTAAGTAAATAACTTTGAAAATGTGAAACGGATGCAAAGTTAAAAAAATCTATTATTAGCTATTACATAAATCATATATATTATATATTTTACGAGTCATTTCGCAGTGATCGATTTTTTAACGATTTTCATTTTATTTCACTGTTCAATTTGTTTCAAATCGAACACTGCGAATGTCTAGAAAATATATTATTTATGTAATATTTTGGGCTGTGAAAACACAGAGTTTGAAAAAAGATTTGTTTGTTATTCCGAGTTTTGAGAGGGTAGTTTAAAATTATTGTAAACTAGGCCTCTTCGCTAACGCTTTTTCCAGTCCCGTTGATGGATGAGCTTTTATGGTTGATTATCGGCCCAAATATCACAAAAATATCGTATAAAAAATCGGGGGTAAATCGTAAGAGTACGATTTCTATGTATAATTTCAGTGATTTTAAACGTTCCCATAAAGTTTTATTAAGATCGGAGTAGCCGTTTGCCCGGTCGCTGGCCAAATATCACTAACATATAGCATTAAAAATTTTAAAAAAATCGTAAAAGTACGATAATCATAAGAAATATTTGATCGACTGTACCCAAAAAAGTGGAAAGTCTAAGTTCAGAGATTTCGTAGGTCCCCTCAAATTTTCATCAAGATCGAATATGCCGTTTATTCGGTAGAGCGCGAACAAATATAACAAATACAATTTTTTGGGGGGTCAGTGAAATTGAAGTCATCGCTTCGATCCTCCAAATAAATGTAAGCCGTTGTGTAGGCCTTATGAAATATTTTAAATTAAATGGTGTAACTTACTTGAAATGGTGTTATTGTAAAAAATGCAAAGGACCATTAAAGATTCAACTAGATAAGTCGTGGTGATGAAAGTAAACTCTGAAATAATGATTACCAAAGCATTTCTATATAAAAAAAATACTTGCCTACTTATGTCATCACTTATTTTGATGTGAACCTTGAGAATGACGTAGTTCATCAGGTACAATCTAAAAATAGTAGATTATTAAACCATCGCCTCATATCAACATGGCTCGTTGGTCTAGGGGTATGATTCTCGCTTAGGGTGCGAGAGGCCCCGGGTTCAAATCCCGGACGAGCCCAAACTTTTGTTTGTCGGGAAATTAATAATTCGGGTATGACGTTTCACACGTGATTACACTTTGAGTTAATCTTACTTTTTATAAGAGAATTCAAATTAACTTTGCAGGTCACTTTAGAACCAGGGTTAAATGTGCCGTACTTCTTTAAAAAATGTAGATGGAGAGGAAAAATAAGCTACTAAAAGCAGGATAGCTTTTTAAACCACAGCTTTAGATTTTATTAGCCTTGCTCTAGGGGGGGGGGGGAGACTTCTATTTATTGTCACCACAAATATCGATCTTTGAATGCATATTTGTTAATATTGTTAAAAAATACCGCAGGACTAGGGGGATACAAAGCTAAACACGAAAAATGAATAATTCCATATGTCCTAAAATTTAAATGGTGGACAGAGCGCGCGCATTGGTATGATGCTCAGTATATTTATGTGAAACAAAAAATAAGCGGGTTGAAGCCGTATTCACCAAAACGCAAATTTCAGGATCAAAAATCTTTTAAAAACTCGTGTTTGTCATAAGTAAAAGACAAAATTTATAATTTGTAAACTGTCATTTCAGTGAAGTATTATGCCCTAGATTCTGTGGTAAAAAAAGGGGGGGTAATGGGCTATTTCAGAAGAAATCGAACAGGCCCATACATATTATAAAATACAAAATCTATCGGAAACCCAAGATTAGATGGAACCCTTTGCAAATAGGGTGAAAGGCGGAAAGGCTGAATGAGTGAAATATTATATCCCCCCCAAATACAAAAATTTGTAAAAAAAAAAAGGCAGCCAAGCTCTCCTTCAAAAGTCTTCGGCTGTGAATGCTGTGAGCAACTGTGAGTTTTATAGAAGTTGATGAGCCATGCATTTAATTCTTTCTCCCTAGTTTTGCATTGAAAAGAAGTAAGATCATTTTGCCTGTTGACGAGCGCCAAGCCAACTATTTTCGTGGAAAAAAAAATTTAAACTCAAAATCATAAAAAAATTACTTGGCCATTAAATTTGGTTCATTACGAGAACTATAAAAAACGCCAGAATCAACAAGGCCAATTCAGAAACAAACAATAAACAAAAACAAAAGCAAATAGTGTCCTACATTACTATAAATAATTTGAGTGGAATATTTACACTCGGAATGAAAATCAACATTGTTTTACAGCTGTCCAAACGCAGCGCGCAAGATCAGAATTTTCAATGTTTTGTCTAGCTCTAGTTCTTGGAATTGCTCGCAAGTCGGCTTCACGAAGATCGCCGAGCTATCCGTCTACCCGAAGGGTATAGGCCTATATGGTCTAAGCTATTAACACACAGAGAATGCATTGTTTATTACACAACGGCTCGTTGGTCTAGGGGTATGATTCTCGCTTCGGGTGCGAGAGGTCCCGGGTTCAAATCCCGGACGAGCCCATTTTTTTTATGTACAAGGTCAACGGGGTCAACGTTTTGAATGGATGAAATGTAACTTTCGTTGCGGTATCTTCATTTTAGGTCTTGTTAATCGCTGCCAAATATATAATAGCAAGTATATGTCAATGAGAATAAAGCACTATCATTTTTATTTATTTATTTATTTATTCATTTAACGTCTATCCTATTCAGTTATAAAAACTGATTTACAAAGGAGGACAACTAAATAAATCTAATTACATAGATGCAGAAACAACAATCAACTACATTATCGTAAATATTTGAAATAGTAGCATTGCCATTATCATTATCAGTATTACTATCAATACAGTACACACATAACGGTTATTGGATAAGTGAAGTGACAACTAAAATTAGAATAGCTGTAGGGTGATTCTTCATGACTACTATTCGAGCAAATAACTAAATTACCTTTAAACACCAACGTTTTTCACAAACATTTTCTGATATTTTGTCTGTTCGCTCTCTATCGGACAAACTGATCTGATCTAATGAAAACTTGAGGAAACATTTTGCTTCGGCATGGCGTTTGTTGGTAGGTACAATCAAAGTAATAATTTGAAAAATTTAAAGAAATAATGCTCCAAAAATCAACGAAAATCGCACTATAACTCAAAAGACAATCTTTATCAATAAAACGGCACACTGAAAAAAGTTATCAAATAAAAAATAAAGAATATTGATTAGTAGAGTGTTCTTTTATAACTTTGTGTGTTAATCTTAAACAAAAAATGCTGTATATTGTCTAATAACAATTACACCTTAATTATTAACGAATGAAGGACATCAAGCTATTAGTCCTATACTTGTTCGCCTGACTATAATATATATAAATGGCAATGCCTCTTTAATTAATTTAAACAATAAAATACTGAGATAATAAACATTTAACTTTTCTAGAATAAGGCAGGTGGGTCCGAAGAATCTTACGCTCACATTCCGTTTAGGATTGCCAGACTTACCGATTTTAAGTGTTGCGTCCCGATTGGTATTTTTATCAGGACATTGTGCTGTACAGAATAGAATATAGCAACTGATAACATAGAATACTATACTATACTTACTCAATGGTATTACAAAACGAATTTACTTTTACAATAAACAAATTAAAACTTTTTTGAAAAATACAAATCTATTTTCCTTAAATTAAGGCGACGAGACTATTAATTTGTGTATTTTTACTAATTATACCATTATCCATGAACAGGTCTATGACTAGCAAAGCAATTACGTGATGCTAGTCTGTTGCACGTATATTATACTAATCATGATTGAAAAAGTGAAATTTGCATTTGACAAGCAAAATAAACACCCCACCCCACCATCCTGGTTTTTTAGAATTGATATCTGGCAACCCTAATTCAGTTACGCCACTAAATATACTCATTCTTCCTTCCATTTTTAAAAAAAATGTATTATTGCACGTATTTGAAATATTTCTACACCGTATACCACATGCAGTAAATCAAGCGTAATGCCAGCAATGAAGGTTGCTCTGTCACCATTGTAATTACACTAGCGTCGGTTGATGACGATCACCGATAAGATTGTACAGAGGCTTACGTCACCTCTGACGTCATTTTATCTATTGTCGTAATCAGAAGCCTTCGTACAATACAGTACAGGATTACGAGATTAGAGCCAACAATCACAACGGCTCGTTGGTCTAGGGGTATGATTCTCGCTTTGGGTGCGAGAGGTCCCGGGTTCAAATCCCGGACGAGCCCGATTTTTTTTAATTCGTAATAATTGTGTACGTACATACGAATGTGAGGTTAGTTTATTTTTATCAATTTATTCTTGTATTTGATAATTCCGAAAACAACTACAAAATACTAACTACAAAGACATTCTTTAATTCATTGGTATTGTTACCAGAACATGGTATTTTTGGTAAAAAATAAAGGAAATTATTTTGTCAAAAACCAAAACTAATTCATAAAAAAATATATATTAATCCTTGATACCGTTGGATCTTGTAGGAGTAACTGATTTTTTAATTGTGATGAAAATGTTTTTTTTAAAAATTTGGTTACATTTGGTTATCTGACACTTGTGGGTTGGTATAACCTGTTGCAAATACATTAAAAAAATATATATATATACCGTATATATTTTTGTTTTCTTTTTTCTTCCTTTTTAAAATACGTATGAATGAATATAAGGTGGCTATGATGATCCGAGTACAAATAATATCGATGTTAAAATATCAATAAATAAGGGAATCAAGGATGATCTGCAGCCATGTTTTCAATAGTCAAGTCAACGGTGTCGAGTCTAAAATATTGCATAAACTCTGTTTGTTGAGATATGAGAAACGCTAATATTTGACGCTTTTTTCGCTGATAATGATGACTTTGCGTGCATCTATTTTTGTAAAGTAAATAATAAAATTAATTAATGCGTCAATAACGAGCAACATACCCCACTTCCATCCCTCAATCAACTGTTAAACTTATTTATTCAATAATGTGTTATGTTTATACGATAGGGAGCAAAGCGACTGAGTCTTACAATTATTCAACTCAAACGGGATAAGATGACGTTTTAAGTCTGTGAGGAAGTTCGAGAGGCCGAACCGCTGAAAAGTTTGCGGTGAAATTTTAAACAGGCATCCGGGACTAGTTTTGAGTAGTACTCTTACCGATATTTTGAAAGTGAAAGGAAAATGGCTGAAGTTGGTTGAATGAAAGAGGAACTAAAATAAAAAAGAAAGTATTTTTGTGACGGGACAAAAGCTCCATTTTGACCATTTTATGCAAATTTTGGGTCAATAAGAAAATGAGAGTTCTATGTGCAATACTTAATTTTAAGCTATGTTTTTTTTAGTTTCAACACACCTTTGTCTCCGTTCTAAGTGTAAGGGAAAATAATTTTCTGAAATAACGTTTGATGTACGATTGTTTTCGTCCACCGGTTCAAAACTCTTATTTGTACCATATGACAAAAAAATCGCACATCGAACATTATTTCAGAAAATTATTTTCCCTTATAGGAGACTCTCATTTTCTTATTGACCCAAAATTTGCATATAATGGAGCTTTTGTCCCGTCCAAAAAAAAGGTATTTTTTTCTCTTTTTTTCAATTTCCTCTTTCATTCAACTAACTTTCATGTATTTTCCTGACTTCCAAAATATCGGTACGAGTGCTCTGCAATAGAATCTCAAAATGTATTCTGGGAAATTGCGTATTCATTACAATCATAGCTCGTACTTCGTATACAGGCTGAGTTTTCCATAGAATGTTATGCATTTCATAGATGGTCTAAAGTACAAGACTATGTTTTATTGAGAATTATATGAAATTACATATTATCGTCTAAACTTTTTAAACAACAATCATTTTTAATGCAAAGTGACACACGGCTATCTCTCGTGTATAGTCTGTGTAGGCCTACTCAGTCGTATTATTGTGCAGTACATATCTGTCTTTTCTTCACCAGAAACTTGCAAGTCGATGAAAGTCCGCCATGCAATCTAGACGAGTTTTGACCTTTAACTACTATACTTTTAATTAAATGCTTAATACATCTCACATTGCATTGCTGATCCTCAATTATAATTTATTTCTACATTTCTCGTATCATCCTTCTTATTTATAGTTGTTAGACGTTGTGCTGTTTAGACAGCGACATAAATGTCTGCCAAAGATAGCGCGTTTTGCCACACGCTACTCGCAAGTGTTATCTCATGGTACTAGAAGACCTGGGAGGGGGGGGGGGGCAACCTCTCAACCAATCGGCTGCATCGGTATGTTTTATTTCAGACGCAAACCTCTTATCAAAGTCTGTATGGATTTTCCTAGAAATTTACAATATCGCGAAGATTTCCTACGAGCAACAAGGAACTTGAGAAGGATATTGGAGCAACTTTTGACCGCGAGCGATTCGTGAATGTGAGTAGATTTCTTTTCCATTTTTCACCAATTCACGAACGCGTACTTTTTGGAAAATGTACATTGAATTGAAATCTTGTCCACGTGTTAAATGCATCGTGTTGCCACACGTTGAATATTAATTGCGCCTTTCCACGTGTTTCACAATAACATGGTTGGGTTAAGACGTATTACATGCCCGACTCGTTCCTATTCCTAATTCATTACGATTTCATTTATTTAAGTAATAATGGATATAAAAAAGTCCCCGCCATAGAAAATAAAATACTGACTTAGCTGGGAATTCCTTTTCTTTCGTAATTAAGTAAAAGTACGAAACATGGAACTTGAATGGTTCAGAAAATTAAAATACATATATTAATATTATATTAAGCATGAATGCCTCCTGTTGAATTCCAGTTAATCATGAATCAATCATTCAATCATTTATGATTGTACTGATTTCATTTTTAATCATATTTATTTCACAATATTGTCACACTGGATTTAATATCCCCTACTTTTAGCAGCCTATTTTCCACGAATGCTAGTAATAAAAACTGTACACATTTAAAAAGGGGGAAAACGTGTTCTTTCAGATTTCACGGATACGTTAATAAAATAGTCTTGCATTGTGCACAAAATGCGTCGCGACGACCATAGTGCAGCCTTAAAACAAACAAACAATACTGAAACAAGCTCTAAGCTCAATATTTTTACAATCGACTCCCCTTAAAAACGTATATTAATGGTCCGGATTTTCAAACAGATCACACAGGCAGAACACGAAAGAAAGGAAAAGTAATTAACCAATGAAAGAAGAATGAAGTGGAGTTTATAATGATATTAACATAAAATTCTCAAAATTTGGAATTTTGAACAATGTGTTGGCTTATAATGCCATATTTGGAACACAGTGAATGTTGACAATTTAAATTATGATTAATGGCTTATTTTAAGTCAACTTTAAAAAAAATATTCGTCTAGCGAATTTCATTGATGAGTGTTCCCATTACTCTTAATTTTACGTATTACACGAAAAACTTATCTTCATTAGCGCAACTTTGCACTGAACTAGATATTTTGGTGCTGCGAACTAATTTATTTATTTATATTTTTAACGTCTATCCTATTCAGTTATATATCTGATTTATACAGGAGGATTGGAAGACAATGTAAGGTTGAGTCCCAAGAAATATTCCTCGAACACCCATCCTATAATTATCCGTATATCCTTTTGATTTTGTAAAAATATACGATTTACAATAATTTGTGAATTTTAAAGACACGAGAGTATAAAACAAAAGAAATATAAAAAAGCATGTAATGATTATAAAGCCAAGCACTGAGTCTGGTTTGGTCTATACAGACGACGACCTGTGTGTGATGTTAAAAGATACATAATCATATTATTTTAAACATTTCCCGTGGAATTATGTTTATCACTTTTTCGCGCTGCCATCGTCCGTCTACATCAAATGAGCTAATGGTTCGTCTGTCCGACGAAGATAATAATATTGTCCACTCACATGATACAAGACAAGCTACTAACATACACACTAAATTCCACAAGCGCAAGCTCACACAAATAAATTCGAAATACATAAACATAAAATTATTCAACAAACTTCCAACACACATAAAAACAATTCCTAATATAAATTCATTTAAAGACAAACTTAAATTGCTCCTTAGCAATAAGGCATACTACTCAGTAGATGAATTCTTAAACGATACTTTTGTAAGCATAGTGTGACATAATATGATCATAATATTACAAAATGTCTAATTAATGTCCTGAATAGACTAGAGTTTCATCATAAAAATGTAGGCCTATAGTGTTAAATTACAACCCTATGATCTACAATCCTTAACTACTGTATAGATAGGGCCTTGATGTAGATTATAATATACGACCTAAACTTATGTCACCGACATGTGAAATACATGTTATAATTTGTTTATATTGTATATATAGTATTATATTAGTTTTTGAGTATTATATTACTAGATACAGGCCTCCGGTTAGATTGCACGAACTGCATTAATTAAGCGAGCGAAGCGAGCGTTTCCATTTGACTCTGCCGGAAAAATTAGTCACTGGTTTTTTTTTTTTTTTTTTTTGTTTTTTTTTTTTTTTTTGTTTGTTTGTTTGTATGTCTCGCGATAACGTTCGAACGGAGGCTCGGATCGAGTTGAAATTTTCACCATCCGCAAGCTTTGTTCTCGATTGAATGCCATTAGTTTTGTGGCAAAATCGTTCATAAAGTTAAAAAGTTACATTAAAGTTAATCGAAAGTTTATTTTTCAAACTTCACGGCGACAAAATCTGAGATGGCCAAATCATTTAGAATGTCCGTCCGGTCACGAATATGTTAATTTTATTTTGATCCGATAAGTAGTGTAGATGGAAATTCCATTATAACAAAGTACGGTTACCATGGCAACGGAAAGTCGTGCAGCTTTTTTGGCTCATGATAGCGGTCGAACGGAGGCTCGGATCGAGTTGAAATTTTCACCATCCGCAAGCTTTGTTCTCGATTGAATGCCATTAGTTTTGTGGCAAAATCGTTCAAAAAGTTAAAAAGTTACATTAAAGTTAATCGAAAGTTTTTTTTTCAAACTCAACGGCGACAAAATCTGAGATAGCCAAATCATTTAGAATGTCCGTCCGGTCACGAATATGTTAATTTTATTTTGATCCGATAAGTAGTGTAGATGGAAATTACATTATAACAAAAGTAACGTTGCCATGGCAACGAAAAGACGCGCGAAGTTTCTAATGCACTGCCACCTAGAAGTTATCAAAATACTTTCGAGAAAGCGTCTATTATTTGTCAACAAAGAGTTTAAATAGTTTTCCCAAGGAGTCAAGGTCCTCTAGATGGCGGTGGATTTTAAAGTAAAGATTTAAACACGGGTTTACCCAAATACCTTGGCAATAATAAATAATACTGGAAACGCGAACGTCGTAAATTTTTAAATTTAAAAAAATGTGCAATGTGGGTCTAGCTATAACACGTGCTCGCTTATCAACGCGTCCAACTGAGCGTTTCCTAGTATTAATTTATTACCAAACTTTAACTGAAGTGCTCCTAAATCACTTAGGCTTGCATTGTTAGTATTTAGTTAATAGTTTAATAGAAAATTGTAAATGTGCATGCACATACTTTCCATATACCCTACTGTAAGATATAGTTATATTATCTTAAGGGTCAACTATGTAAATGCATTAATGGAAATAAAGCTATCATTCATTCATTCATTCATTCCTGGAACGAAATATCGATTCACATATACACAGCAAGGGATGGGCGCAAGGAGCATTTTCAAACCAATTTTTTAGCACAAAGATTCTCAAATTAGCACTTCTGAGCGTTTAAAAAATTATTGCATTGTAGTATAAATTTTTGTCACCCTGTTAAAAAAACATATGATTTTGGTTTTCACAATTAAAATGGATTAATGTTAGTTGTCTTTAAAGTATAAAATAATTCAAGCTCATCCCCAATAACGAACCCTTGTGTGATTAAAACACTGTCTAAAAAATTTTAAAGTAAAAAAAAATACGTAGTTTATTATTTATAAAAAAATTATTTTTATCTTCGATTTATCCAACATGTTTTTTTCTTGTAAGTTAAAATTAATGTGAATACTAAAAATCAAGCGACTTGCGTTTAACACGATAGGGAATTCACAAATTTAGAAATTCTAAAAGCCGTATGTATAAAGACCGTATACGAAACTAACTTATCCAACTGCGAACTCGAACACGTGTTTCGATTATACAAGGGGACACAATTGAATTTACTCAAGGCTCTCTTATCATTATGAACACATTTACCTCGATACTTACCGACGTTATCGTTAAGAACGCAATGATAAGAAATATGAGGGACGAAAGTGATTGTGAATTCCACGTCTTTACACTTCACTTTCAGCAAGCTACCAAGAAGATTGATAGCTTTACTTAAATCATGGACTTAGAATCGCAACTGGCGTTACTGGACCTGCAACGTTTCCTGTTTAGGCCTAAACTTATAGCAACAATAAAATTGGCGGTCATTTTAGCACTTCAAAGTGTAAATAATTGTGTAAACAGGCGATAATGGCGACAATGTTTGACAAGTTTTTGTATTTCGGGGCTAGTTTCACAGTACACAAATTAACCAAGAGATGCATATCCAATGCTTAAATGAAATTGTTCGTTGGACTTCAGTTCATCCATGCCCCCCCCCCCCCCTCCCCCCTCAAAAAAATGACAGCACAACTTTGGGCACGTCTTCGGTTCAGGGGCCCCAAAACAATTTTTGCTGGGAAGAGTAGGGTAGGAGGGGGGGGGGGGGGCGCGAAGTGCCGTTACGAGGTTAGTAGGCCTATACCAGTTTATAGCAACGTTAAAGTTTTTGTATGTATAATAATAGTTTAACGTGATTCTAAAAAAGTATAAAATAAGCATGAAAAACCAAGTTGGCGCTCCTGAACCGAAGAAGTAACCAATTTTGTTTGTAATATATTTTAGTAGTTAGTACTAAGTATACACAATTATTGACTAGTAAACGAAAAACAAACAAAAAACAGTAATATTTCTTGAAGTATCGTGAATCTGTTAGCTACGCTCATTTAACCCATGATTTTGTTTCATTTTTACCATAGGCCCTACATAATTCGAAAAATACGTAATGAAATGATAAGGAACAATTGAAAGCAATTTGGATAAGAAGTAAATTGCAGCAATAAATGAGTAATGACTATCGTAAAATCACCGCATTCGTATCGAGCTAAATCGGTTTTATAAGTTGACCAACACTATACAGGATTGTTACACTGAAAAATAAATACATGAAAAGTAAGTAGTGAACAAGTAAACTAAAATATTTATATGATCTCATTTTTTATGATTTGTCATATTAGATATAAAAGTAAATACCACATGACATCGTAGTTAATGCAGTGTAGGTTTTGTTTAAATTGTATTATTTTTGCCCTTTTAAACTGCACGTTGATAAAGATATAATAAAGATTGATGCTATTATTTTGACATTAGTTTTTTAATAAAAAAATAAGATGGCTTACCGTTTTAACTAACAGTATTTATACATCAATCAGTTACCAAATTCTAGAACAAATTTGCAAACAAAACTATGGGAATGTCGAACAAAACATTATAAGTTATAACTTAAAAAGTTAAAAAGTCACAACCATTTATTTCATGAAACGTAAACTTTGATAGAGAACGAAAATCTGGATATAGAAATCGAACTGTTACGAACAACAATCAAATTAAGTATAGAATAATTTTAGGTACTGGATTCGAAACCCAGTTGTGCCAAACTTTTACGGCGTTTATATTATATTTCATCTATTTGAGAAGAGTTTGGGTGGCATGACACAATATTTTGTGTGTGTCTTTGTTTCTATGGTACCGTCTGGACTATAAAATGCAATTACAATAATTTAAATCACACTATTAAAAACAAAATTAATGTCGTATTGTTTAGAAGATTTACTCTGCATGTATAATTAATAATACTGTTGAAATAATGTAGCATGGAATAAAAGATATTAAATTAATAGCCGATTAAAACTCAAGGCAAAACACAATCGATCAATGTTCAGGTTCTAAGTAAAACTTATATTGATTGAGGTTGCATATTTACTATAGACACTACAAGGTGTTCTTACGATTTTTCACTTTATCAAGTATTATTTTAAATATAATATTACTCATATCTAATCATTACATTGACAATAGACGATATCTTATGCAATACGTGGAGATGACTCAGTTTATAATCTGAATGCAATTTTTTCGTGCCTATAGCCATCCGGTGTGACATCAGGAAATTTCTGCGTAATAAAAACTACTAAATTTATAACATTGTGTATTGATAAACTTGTATATAGTTTGACGTATTGGGTTTCTTTCTCGACAGGGAATGTTAACTGTTAAGTAGAAGACACGGACTCTGATACTGTGATAACCGATTGTTGAGAAATGTGGCGCCATCAAGTTATATCAGATACCTGTTGTATCGAACGTAGGAAAAAACATGAAGGATATTCAGTATCCTAACATGAATGAGATAAGTAACATCTACTGACAACACAGTGGATATTGTAATACTAAAATGTGTCTTGAGAAATTGACGCTAAGCAAGAATTTAATGTTTATGTTGAAATGATTAGAATTGTTGATCCGAGAACGAATGAATATGATCAGAATCCCAACCAACGACAGGTACTGGATTCAAGAGATTTCTACGGTGATGAACGGTATTATAGAACAGAAAATAATGTGAATTACTATGGGAATAATCAACCTCGGCAATATAGAAACGAACAGTTTACGGAATATCCCACTCAGAGGCATACAGATGGTGAATATCGTCATATTTATCAAGATCAAGGATCAAGAATTACTGTAGAACGTGTGAGCGACAATGGTAATTTACAAAACGACTATGAATTATATAATCAACGAGAATTTCATTACCGCGTTCCTAGTGAGAGAAATGATATCGATCGAGATGAAGGAAGTTCAACAGGTACTAATCAGCAATCAGCAGAAATGCATCGACCAATGGCTCCCGTTGGGTTGCAAAGGAGTACCGTCTTACGGCATTCCTCATTTATCCCTCGGGAAGAGATATTAAGTAGCGAACTTGAAGAAACAAATGTAGAAGTACCAACACAACAAAATGAAACCATAAAACGAACCGAGGATTTTATAAAGGTTTTGAAGCCAGATGAAATCAACAGGAATCTACCAACAACATTACCAAGATCTTATTACGAAAGAGAAGCTCCAGATTTGAACCGACAAAACCCACCTTAAACGGTCAAGAAAAATATCAACTCCTTAAAAAACAATTACTCTCGCGAGTACCGATCTTAAAACGTATTCAAAACTCTCAACCTAAAGGGATTAGTGGAAAGCAAACTACGGAAGTACCCAATGGTGAAGCTGAAAAGCAAACTGGCGAAAGTGTTATCTTCTCCGAAAGATTCAGCGTCGATCCTATTTATCATCCCTATGCTATTACCAAAGAGCTAGCGGAGTCGAACCCCGTCAATTACAACCCCGAAGATTTGACCTTGAGATATGAAGTGATTGTTTTCTTGTGGGTTCTACTGGGGGAAGCGAGGTTGCTAAGGACTGGATATCCTTCCGCGAGCATCCATCTTGTCCTATGGCGAGTTGTACACATCTGTTGCTCAGTGGCAGGTGAGTTGTTCACTTTACTTAATCAATTAATTTAAGTTTTAAAAACTGAATTGTACAGGGAAACAATACCTTAAACTATAAGATTACAAATGGACTCAAAACAATAAACAGTATTAAACAAATGTTAATAAACTTCTTAAGAATACAATTATTAAAGGGGCAATGGCTTAAAAAATATTTTTACCACGTATTATATTGTTTTTATGAACGAATTATAAAAATACGCTTTTAATCTGAATAAGTAACAAATGGATTTCGTTTCATCAGAAACTCACCCCCAGAGAAATAAGTTATCTGCCACGACTTACCCAAATCACCAGTTGTTCAGATGGTTGTCTTTTTCCCCTTCTCTCCAATGTCTCTTCTTCTTCTCTTTCTTCTTCTTCTTCTCCGTACTTTGACATCCAGCTGTGGTTCCATCTTCAGAACTGCAACAAAACCATTATAATTACATTTTAATGAGTTGATCGGAGCAAAGTCATTAATCATTATTAAAGTCATTATAGTTAATAGAAATATGTCTGCAATGCATTGCAACGCCATGTTTGCCGTATAAATATTTTATTCAAGTCCTTGTACAGCCGATATCAAAAGGGTTTTTAACTCCGAAATTTAAAATGCATTTAAGGGGAGGGGACGGAGGGGGGGGGGGGTTTGTGTCGCGTCGATGTCGTTTTTGTCATCGTTCGTATCGTCGTAGTAGTTGTCGTCGGGGATGTAGTCGAGAGGAAGTATCCGACAACGACTGCCAGAGCTCGCCTCTAGTTTCGGGGAATAACAAACTCGATGTTTGCGAGATGAGATGAGATCCCTCCTCGTACGATCGACAGAGTAATACCCAGGACTCAGACGGGGTAAATCCTTGTTAGTTGTCCAGCACACCCTGTATTTGGTTGCAGGGGTAAAGTCTGCGGCGGCTGTGCCTCTGCCGGACAACCACAACTGTGGGGACGACATGCTCTGCTTTAGGGACCACGTGCACCGCTTCCTAGAAGTCTGCGCGCCAACAAGAGATCACTGGAAGCAGTTTGGCTGGGCTAGCCTCACTGTGGACGCCGTCATGAAGAAGGTTTACAAACAGGGTAAGTTTGAATCAGATTCATTAATTATTCTGCATTTTATTAATTTTTTTATTTATTTATTCAGGACATATAATATGTATGCAGTACAGGTTTGATTATAGTGTATAATATTATTTAGAACAGTTTTCACCGTGTAGTCAATAATTCCTTATGATAGGTCTAAGATATAATGCTAATGCTGTAAGAGCCCTAAAAGTAAATATTATATGGATGTGTATATGACTCCATTCCTAGTAGTATAAAAGTAACATTTTACAAAATTTGGCAATCAAACTAAAGATATCGATAGAGCAATTATGAAAGTAGTGATAGTATACAATAGTCATCAAAATGTTGTTTTACATAGCATAAAATGAACTAATTAAAAATAAGAAGAGTACAATGGGCAGGGGCAGGCATTCTTTGGTTTCTAGAAAAGACTGAACAATTATATTTTGATGCCAATGCTATTCAATTTTTGCTAACTTTGATTACGTTTTAAATTATCTTAACTGAAAACAAATGTTGCAAACACTTGTCGTTTCGGGATAAAACAAGTTTTTCCCAATTTCTGGTTGAGAAAAAAACAAAAATTCTAAGAAAACCTATCATTAATTAGACATTAGTTCACATTATACATTAACACTAAGGTGACTTTAAAAAAAGATTAAACAAGGTTAAACAATCGTGTTTGCTAACTAAATGCATTTATATTGGTGGGTTTTTATACAACATGTCTTATAATGTTATCAGAGCCGACTCTTTCCACTTTAATTCAAATATGAACTCGGCTTCGGTGCTTCCTATAATAATAGAATAAACTCATTTCCCATTGTTTCATTTTGCGTACAGGCTTAAGCTTCACGAGTGAGTAAACAAGAGTATTTAATATGATAGATCTACATCCAAGGTCAAATTGAATAGACGTGTTCCTAGCTTCATGAAGAACATCTTTATTAAAGTCGTTTGTGACTTAGTTCCAAGTACGTGTAAATGTTTCTCGTACACTGGACATGAGCAATGTACAACTATCGTATAAGATACCATATCGAATTCTTGACACCAACGACTTAAATTTATATTATTTTAACATTTTGTAATTGCTGGGAAACTATAGTGAGATAATTTAATGAAGGTAAATTGAAGGTCCGATTGCAAAAAAACAAGTAAATCCATTTCTATATAATTTTTTTCGTTTCGAGTAAAATGATATATTGCTACAAATGAACCTTCATAAATAAAAAAGAAGCACTGGAAGACATATTGTTGCATGTACCTTTACGAAAAAAGGGCAAAAGAACGCATTATTTAAAGCTATTTACTCGAAACTAAAAAAAAGCTAGAAATGGATCTAACCTGGGTTTTTTACAATTGGGACTTCAATTTATCTATGACATACACAACGCTTTTTCAAATCCAAATTTGAAAATTGTATTGAGATTGTGTAGAATCAGAAACATAAAATTGGAAAATCTTGAAAGGACTCTGAGAAAATGTTGAATTCACAACCATAGACAAAACTTGCCTGGTTTAAATGAAAATGGTGATCATTAACACAGTAACACTTTAAATTGGTAATGTTTACAAATGTTTTCATCACGAACAATTTTAATGTAATTGATTATTTGAACTGTACACTGCACTTGTAAATAAAGAAAACTATGTGAAACTTTTGTTTTTGAACTATTGTTTCACATAGTTTTCTTTAATAACAAGTGCAGTGTACAGTCCAAATAATCTATTACATTATTAACCTCACCTGCTCTAAAAGTTTCATTATTATATTTACGAACATTATTGTTTCAGAATTATTGAAAGTGATTCTGGAGCACGTAGTGTCCGTCCCCACACCGATCCGTATGGCAATCCGCAAACTAGCCATCATAGAAAAAGAAGAAAGGGACCGAATAAAACAACAAATAATCTCAAGAATCAACTCAAAACTGTCAAGATTAGGTGAACAATCAAAGGACGCAGCAATGCACTTCAGACCCATACTTCCGAAACCGCCAGAGAAACGGAAAAGAGGAAGGCCTATTAAAATAAAAAAGAATTTGCCTGATGCAGGTAAAGACAACTCTAATAACATAGCTTATTATATAACGATCAAGAACGTGGACTCGGATTGTGTGGTACATTTTGAATAGTTTCAAATATCTTATTCTTAGTTTTGTATTGCAGTAACTATAACAGAAAATTTTACAAAATAGAATTACAATCTCTGATAAACAGTAATTAGAAATATTTGTCTTGTACTTGACAGTGATCTTAGTTTACTGTTAAAGTTAATAAATAATTTAAGATTTTAACAAATATGTAATGTTTTATTTCATTACTAACATCTTTTAACATACTACTATTTTCTTGGTCCATGTGATGAGAAAAGGGTTCGCCCACGAAAGAAAATCGATAACAATTGTTTTATTTAAAAAGCATAAAAAACCTCCTACCTTAAGCACAAACTCTTTGCAATAATCCTGCTATTTAAATTCAATTTTAAAATTAGCGAAGTGTTATTCATTATTTATAATTGATAGCAGAAAATAATCATCATTACTTAATAAACAAACTTTATTGAATATTATTTTAATACATATATCTTCATAGCATCAACGACACGAACAAAAGATTTAAAAAAAAAGATTACAGATTTGATTTATAATATTATATAAACCCCATTTGATTAAAGACGCCTAATTTCACCACATGGCCCATTAAAACCTAAGCTTAAAACCCTTTCCATTGTCTGTTACAATAACACCCAATCCTATTTCAACCAATGCTAAACACAAGAATTCCTATTATGTTGGTAACAGTAAGGGTTAAACAACTTCGTATAGTCAATTTTAAATTTTACGCACAAAACATAGAAAAACATGTTTGCTTATCATACGTCTTTAAAAAAAACATAATTGCAACTATTAGTTATATAATTTCGTTAAAATCACAACCACAATATTGTTAAAGTTTCACCTCTCACGAAACAAAGATACCAACTGAATAAACAGTAGCATTTAATAATAACAGTATTTATATTGCCTCCACATAGTGAATTGTATAAGTGAATATAACCAGCATAGAAAACAAAATAATAATAATATGTTTATTGATATTATTCATAAATAATTTACATTTGCATTGGCTGGTCGCTCGCCAATGGCATAACATGTAAGGCCTGTTCATTTTAAAACTTCGGAATATTATGGATAACTGAATTGACATAAAACAATACAAAACATAATCCAGAGATTTTATTTATGTTATTGAAAACTATGCAATTTTAATATTTTTTCCATGAAAATTCTATTCACCATTTAAAGAAATGTACAAATGAACACTACCCAATGAACTAAGAACAACATAATTACAAAAATAATTGCACTAAAAACATAAGATTTTATTTTAAAATGTTTGCAATAGAATTTGGACAACGTTGGCCTAATTTAAGGAAATATGTTTCATTTTGAAAAAAATTCAATTTAATTAAATTAAATAAAGATTAAATAGAAACCAATTATTTACAATGTTACTTCTTAGATGTGGTGGGACGTTTCCACCTCATACCCGAATTTATGGTTGGAAAAGGGTCAGATATTGATTTTGTTCATGTGAGTAATTCGTTTTTCAAATCTTTTGATCTTTATGCTGTTTGACCTAACATGAAGGGCGTCAAGCAAGAAGGGGTTAACTGCAATATTCTAGTTTTGAGCTACGGAGCGGCAAATAAAACGTCTTGCATGCTCAAGTGTGACTTACAGCTTGCAATAGGCACTCGTGCTGCCATCTGTGCTGAGCCACGAGAACTAAAGTTTACATATAGCTTACAACTAGATCGACGAATCTTAAAATGTGGTAATATGCAAGAAGGGGATAACGGGAGTTATCCTCTTCTTGCATGACGCCCCAACCAAATTTACTAAAATTATGATTTGATGGGGTGGATATGGTGGGGTGGGAGGAGAGGGTGGGGTTGAAGGTCGACGCATAGTCCCGTGGGTGGACTAATGAAGCCGCTTGGTCACCAGCAGGTAGGATCCAGAGAGTGATGCTATGGAGGTTCATCATGAATCTGCTCGAGGAGCCGGGGAACGAAGACTGTATCCACTGGGTCCGGCGGGAAGAAGGGATATTCCGAATACTCAACACTGATTGGCTGGCGAGGATCTGGGGTCGCCGCCACGGGAATCCCAGGATGACGTACGAGAAGATGGCCAGGGCAATGAGGTGAGCGACAATGATATTTCATTCAGCCAACTTTTATGTGCTTTTAAGTGACTGTTTTGCCAAGCTCGGGCCAACTTTTTTTACAATGTTAAATGTCCATTTAAAAAAACGTTCGATCGTCAAATCCAGCTAATTTCATATACAGAACGTACCGCTTTTTGACCTTTAATTTTCATCCCAAAAATCTGCATTTTTGGAAGGCTGTTCACAAAGGATGAGCGCGTGTCTCTATCAAAGCCGATTTTGGAATTTCGAATAATTGTCTCTTCCACAAAGTTGGGAAATTACTACAAATTAACTGTTTGGTGTCATATTTACGAAAAGTGAGCAGTATTGAGAAAATGTGCCCTATACCAACCACAACCCGATAGGACAAATGATAGAGCTTCCAAGTAATCCTGAATTTACCTCTGCGTTCTGCGTCAAAGCCTGATTTTCTCGAGCTTAGCCGACAGTCTTAAGGTTATGCAATTATTATTATCTATAACATGGCTATTCGATAATTCATTATTACCTTAAATGAGTCTTAAAGTGAGTGAAAACCGAGCTAAAGAACACATTCAAAAGGTATCGGTCCTAAATATTAAATGGCAAAGTAACATGTAAATCTCGTTTTATAACATGGACGATATAGATCTTATTGATCTATTTTCTTTAAAAAACAACTTATTACGAATCGTTGTTGATCGATTGAGAAATTAATTTGACATCAATCATACTTTTAAGTTACCCTCAAGAATGTAAACAAGAATGTGGAAATTATGTAAAAAAAAAGGTAAAATAACCTCATAATAGATTCATTTGATAACTAAAATTTTAACAATATCAACAAAGTTATCTATTGAGATAAACAGTTGATATCAGTTTATATCTGTACTCGCACGTTGCTGTGTCGTGAAATTGAGAAACATTTGTCTCCACGTGTCGATTAAATGTACAAGTCAACACGGTAAAGATAAGACTTGATAAGAACGACACGATGACATCTTGATTCTTGATGAAGACACACTCTATATTAGGAAAATAGACTATTATTGACTTATTGAAATTTTATTTAAAATAATCTCCCTTATCTTATTGAAAGTGGGGTAACATTAAAAAAAATCATATGCGCCTTGGTTTTAGTAATCAACAAGTCAGCCTTAGGTAAAGATAAAACAGCAAACCCTTCTCAAAAATATCAATTATTGCTGTCGTCGTTTCAATCCGACCGAGTGAAATAATACAATATCATTTCATATAGTTATTATTGGAAATATTACATCGTAAGGAAAGTTAAAAAATCATAAACAAATGTAGCTTAAATATAAAACTCTGATTCGGGTGGTCTCGGATTCGACACCCGCCACAGGCATTCCTGTCTGAAAGGTTTTTACAAGGTTTTCGCCAGTCGTTAATTCGAATTCAAGGGATTCCCTTCGCAAATACACTCACTTAAAAATACCTAGTGAGGGGCATACAATTGTCCCTAGGCAGCTTTCTCACGAGAAATTTAATATAAAGTGGCCTAATTAAGGCTATTGTAATAACCCTAGGGTCAAAACCTTACAAGTCCATGAAAGTTGGCTGAATAAAACAGCGATTTAAAATAAAATAAAAAAATAGGTCGGAACATAACCTCATTATCGGCCATTATATGTCTGTTTTTTTACTATGGATTGTCTGGATCGTATAGATCGTCTAACAGCACATCGTCTAGGGCAAAATAAAATTTTGTGAATCGGTTTTCTGGACATAGTTTCTTAAAACCTTTGGATTCAACTTCAGCTATAAGGACAAACAGATTTTGAAATAACAGTTGGTGTACGATGTTTTTTGCCAGACGATACAAAACTCGAAAAAAACTCGTATTTGTACCGTTTGACAAAAAAATCGTACACTAACTGTATTTTCAGAAATCTATTTGTCCTTATAGCTGAAGCTGAAGCTAAAGGTGTTTAGAAACTATATCCAGAAAACCGATTTTAAAAATGGAATTTTGCACAGCTACCTGTGCTGGCAAAACTTTTGTCAAAAAACGACATACAATGGCCAATCGTGAGGTTATGTCCCACCCCCAAAAAAATTACAATTTTTTTTGGCTTTTTTGGACATATGAGAAGAATGGAGAAGAATAGAATCCCAAGACAAGCATTTGAACTAAAGAATGATATGAGAAGAGTGGGAAGACCTCGAGATAGGTGGCAAGATCAAGTACAGGCAGATGTGGAGGAGAGAGGAGAGGAGTGGGAAGTGGTTGAAGAGAGAGAAAGATGGTGGGAGGACAGGAAAAAGTGGAGAGAGTTGGTGTTACGACAAGAGAATGAGGAAGAAGATGAGGTGCCGAGCTTGGCAGGCCGGTGCTGATTCGGTGATGCCCAAGATTTAGGTGGAAACACCCCTTTACCCAACTAAACGATGTTGGAACAAAGTGTAGTGATATATATATATATTATTAAGTAAGGCCCTCTTTCATTCAGTAAAACTTTTCAGCCATGTTTCTTCGACTTTCAAATTAATCGATCAATATTTCCATTTTTTAAAACATTTTTTTTTACAAAAAAAAACAATTTTTGTACATACAACAGATAATGGTAATTTATTATTGATAATGTATGTTTGCTTGTTGTGCACAGGACGTATTACCGCTCCAAGGTGCTGCAGCCTGTACCTCGAGCCCGGAACCTGCCACGCAAGTTAGTCTACAAGTTTAACCCTGCGTTAGTGAAGAAGCTACCACTAAACCGTCCGACTCTTCACGCTTAGCCTCGCCGCACAAGATGGCCGCCAGAATACAATCTTCAACACGATCCCAGAGAAAAAACGTGGAGCAAGATTTTCATCACTCCCCATTTCCAGAGTTAGACGGTTGTTCGAGCCCGGGCCAACTCTTTTTACAATGTTTTGATTGATTGGATATTGCTTAACGTCTCATATTAATGCTCTTAGGCTATTCGAGACGATGAGTGGTGATAGATGAGGATGAAGTATGAACAGAAGGGAGGAGGGGAAACCCGGTACCGGCACGTAGCCTACTCTTTTAGAAAAGTACCAAGGCCCAAGGGGACCAACGGCTTAACGTCCTATCCGAAAGGACGGTGCGACCATGACAGTCATAGGTTCCTCCACTAACCCGGACTGCCGAGCAGACGTCGAGGAGAACGAAGCCGTTACACTAGCTCTCGAACCCTCCATCTGCTCTAACCAGCGGTATACGTGAGTTTAGCGGTCACCCATTCACCCCTCTGACCACGCCCGAAGGCTGCTTAACTTCGGTGTTCGAGTGGGAACTGGTTAAACGGCCTAATTTCACATACAATCTGGGGGTTTATTTAGTTAAGTGACAGCGAAAGGACAGTGACAGTGACAGTGACAGTGACAGTGAGAATGACAACTTTAGTGCGAAGCTATACAAGCTTATAAGCTGTGTATTGGCAACAATTGCTCATTTAACATTTTTTTGATGCCGTCTGCAAATGTTTGCTTTACGTAATTCAACAGCTATACATAACAACAAGGTGTAAGTAATTACTATTAAATTTGATGTGATGAAAACTCGAAGTGGCATTTCTCACTTGTTCTTCTCACTAAAGTTGTCGTTTTTGATCGACTACTGTCGCTAAAAATGTCGCTGTCACTTTTATCCTCAGGATCACTTTTCGACCCCCAATTTTCACACAAAAAATACGATATTTTCGGATGATGTTTATAAAGGAAGATCGCAAGTCACTGTAAGAGCACATTTCATTCTTTTAAATCATTGTCGACTAAACAAACTTGGAAAATTACTACAAAATACCAGTTTGGTGACACATTTACTGTTCGTTACTGAAAAAAGTAAGCACTATTTGGGAAATGTGCTCTAATAACGACATTAATTTTGCAAGTGATCCAGACTAAGCCTCCGCATTCTGCATCAAGCCTGGTTTGCTCGAGCTCATCTAAAAGTCTAATTCATATCACATAGGGGAAGTATCAGCTCCAGTGACATGGGCTATTTTGGCTTTCTTAGTTGATGGTTTGCCAGACGTGACACAACTAATTCAGCCTCCTCTTCATCTGACAACTCTTCCATTTTTCACCATCTCAACTTCTTCCGATCTTTCCACGATCTTCCCAATTCTACCTCCATCCAAGACACGTCTCTCTCCATTCCATGTTTTCTCTTAATCTTTCTACTTTTCTCTTATTCCCTGTTACTTCCAAACTCTCTTCCCAGTATTTTATCATCCCAGTCGTTTCAATTTGTCCAAACCATATCAAGGTAAAGTTTTTACCAAGCATACGCATGCACTGAAAAGCACTGAAGCGTACAGTGTGTAAATCAAAAATAAAAGGAAATTTACTGTTATTGGTAATAATAAATAAATAAATAAATAAATAAATAAATAACAATTTTTGTGGGAAGCCTGCCCAAGGTGCAATTCATGCCCCTCTTCAGTCTAACTAGGTATGTTGCGGATAGGACAATTGTGTAGGGATGTCCGAGGGCTTTTTAAGAGGACTCAATCCCTTGCGTTCGCATTAACCACTGAGAAACCCTCGGGAAAAAACTTTAGTGAGGATTGCCGGTCTCGACGGGATTCGAACCCGGGACCTCCCGAATCAGAGTCAAGCGCTTAACGCTTGAGCCAACACTGTCGGTCTGTTAAAAGTAACTGTAATTTTTATCAAATGGAACTACTATTTTATACCAAATAGTTCCCTGATTTTAAGAATAATTACTGTCCCATATTGTATTTGCGATATTTGTTTTTGGTTTAGGTATCGACACATTCTCTCTGTGTGAGAAAATTGCTTTATACACATAAAATTACGAATATTATTTAGCTCTAGACAGTAGAATTTTATTAAAATGTAAACGTTAGTATGACTCCTATATAAGTAACCATGCTAATTATTAATCGGAAGCCTACTTTTCTACATCACAATTCTGCCCCAGGTAAAGAGTCATCAAGCTGCATATCTCTTTGGAATTTCAACTCTCTATAGTATTTATAATATTTTGGAATGTTCGTGTATTGGTGATCAGAACCACTGACGGGAAGTGGTGTGAATATTAGTTACCATAGTGAATCAATATATATAGCTTTTCTAGTCTCGTAGTGAAATTCATGTTATATAGTTGGAATACGGTTGTGATGTTGACAATCAAGCATTTTTGTTTAGTTAGTAATGTTTATATTTGTGTTTATTAGGTGTAATAAGGGGTGCGGGGCGATGATAAATGTGGGGTTTTAGTTTAATAAGAAACGGAAACGCTGACATGATTTATGCAAACAGCCATGAGCATACTTCTTTTTATATGTATAAATATACAATCAGCTAGTTTAGTATTGTTTAGCATAAGGAATATAAGACAAATATTTAACTTTTAATTATTTGAGTGTATATTTGATAAGACTTTGTTATAATATTGATAACATGTATCCACTCCCATCACAATATCACCACCCTATCATCCTATCAAAGTCATCTTTGTACTCATTTTGTTTATATAGATTCATAAAACAATAATCAAATTTACATAAATCTCATCTTTATAATATTATTGTGTGGGTATAAAAATGAATCAATACTATTCATTCCAGTGATAAAATGAGCAATAAATCAAATCAAAGTTATTTTAACATAACTTATAGTTATAGATGAATATAAGTTGTCGTTAAGATCTTGAGATACCTGCAAACACATGACAAATAATAAAAATCAAAATGGTATTAATATGTTTAGTATAATATAGTATGTTTCCTGGGGATCTTTAATGTAGAGTATTAAATAGAACTGTTTGTTGTAATATTGCCTACAATAAACAATAAATGTGTAGAAATAATGTTGAATATGTTAATTAAAAGAAAGGTATGGTGCTTAAGCTTGTATACGAGTTAAATAAAAATTATATGAATTAATCATGCTGTGTGGTTACTGCTAAAGTAAACGGAAATAAGAAAGAGGAAGACAGCAATGACCTTCCCAATCAATTCCTATCAAAATTGTAAAAAATAGTGGACCAACATCGTTCTCAAATAAATCCTAGAATTTCGCAAAAAAATAACTAAGGGTCTATTTACTCAGTAACAACAGTCGAATGACAGCGACAAGCGACAACTTTTGTGAGAAGATAATTAGACCTGCCACCTCTAATTTTCATCATACCAAATTACAGAGTAATTATGTACATTTGCTGTATGGAGTCGTTAATTACGTTAAGAAAACATTGACAGGCGGTATTAAAAATTTTAAATGTGTAATTGACTAATGCTCTGCTCTGACTGCAGTCAGATGAGAGCAGCGTTGAGCCAAGCGCACAAGCTTTTTACTGGCAATAATTACACATTTTACACTTTTAAAGCCGTCTGACAAAGTTTACTTAACGTAATAAACGACTAAATACAGAAAATATAAGTAATTAATCTTTAATTTGGTATGATGAAAATTATTCGAGGTGGCAGTTCTCATTTGCCCTTCTCACTAAAGTCGTCGTTTAATAAATAAATAAATAAATAAATTTTATTTAGAGTCTACCCACTCAGTTATATAACTGATTTTCAGTGGGGGACTTTAAATCAAAGCGACCAAGCCAACCCTGCAGGCCCCGACGCCATCACGAAGTCAGATAACCAACCAAAGATCGATATTTTTAATAGGAAATATACAATCAGTGTATGGTACGTGCGTACACCCGCGAATCAACGCCAGAATCAACAAGGCCGATTCAGAACAACGTTGATAAGTTATATAGTGCTTCGTTAGCTAGGACGGCTCCAAAGTCACCGTTTACAAACTCAAGACAAGAACTGATGGACTTAAGTCCAAATCAGAAGTTAAAAAACTACGACTTTAACGGGAATCGAACCCCGGTACCTTCTGCATTGGAACCCAGATACGCTAACCTCAAGACCAACGAGCCGACTATTGTCGCTTGTCGATGTCGTTTGAGTGTTGTCAGTAAATAGACCCCCAGGTTTTGCCAAAGCACAACCAAAATTTTAATTTGTATTTAAATCGCGGGTTTTTTCGCCGATTGGAAGAGGTTCCCGGGGTGCGAATCTTGGCTGCGAACCGAAAGGTATTTCAAAGGCCGAGAGTTAGTTACAAGTTAGTAATCTCGACACGGCGATCCAGCGCCAGCTGAATACAGAAACCAATTGGTTTATTGCCGATCTACGTGCCGATCCGGATCGTGACGGATTCACTGATCTTTCCTAGAATCTAGAAACTATAATAATTATTGCAAGAAAGTTTCGTCTGAAACTTCCCACCACACAATATCCCATGGATTATTTATAACCAGTGTTGTGACTAGATAATTTATTTTCTCTCTAGATAAAATATAATTCTCCAAAAGTTATCTAGATAACATAAAAGATAAATTATAGAAAATTATCTTGATTAAAGATAAGAGATAAAAATAATAATAGAGATTATCTTGTTTAGATAAAAGATAATAATTATTGCGATTGACGTTGTAAACAAAAAACTAGTTGAAGAATTTTTCATTTAAAAGAGTGATTAATTATTATTTTTGTCTAAATTATTGTTTATTATTTTATCAAAAAAAGTTATACAAATGCTTAAAAAACTTAGATTAGATAAACTTTATTACACGTAGATAATAGAAAAAGATACCACCAAAAAACTTATCTAGAAAAGATAAAAGATAACGGATTTTATCTAGATAAGTCACAACACTTTTTGTAACAAGTCAATCCCAGCGCATTCGCCTTTGACAGAGGAAAACTGGTAAATTATTCAGTTAGAATTGCTGGTGGTTGGATACTAAGACGACAATTGTTGATAACATTCAAATTGTGTTATAAAAATATGAAGTGAAGTGAAATGAATTAATACAATTTATCAAATATAAATCGGAAAAAATATAAAATATAAAACGAAAAACGACAAATTATTAGACGAATGCAAATTTCAGGGGACCCTCGAAATCTCTGAACTTAGATATGCCTAGTTTTTTGGTACAATCAAAGTCATGAATATCGTACTACGATTTTTTCCGTTTTTAAATGCGATAATTTCGTGATATTTGGTCCGCGACCGGCTAAACGGCTACACTGACGTTGATGAAACTTTGTAGGAACGTTCAAAATCACGAAACTTATAGAAATGTTATGACTTTATGGACAATCAAAGAAATATTTCTCATAAAAATCGAACTATTAGGGCCAATATAACTATAAAAACTCATCCATCAACGCGACTGGAAAACAAAGTTTAGAATTGCTTCGTTAAAGTTTAAAGAACCATCATAGTCACACGAGTGATCTGAAGTGTACTTTACTCTTTAACAATCATATTCTACATTGTGTTAACTTATGTAACTTCACGTTAAACTATCATCATAACATTGTTGTGGGAAATGTTATTGTCTTTAGTTTAAATTTTATGACCTTTATTTTACAGCTGGGAGAAACCACAAACATTACTTCTTGAATTTCCTTGTTTATGTTCTTGAATAATTACTTTCCGTTTCCAAGAAACCTACGTCCAACGATAATCCCTGCTCTCAACTGAAACCCACGCACTAATGGAATGGACCAACGTAAACTGGTTTAGCTTACTAAGGCATAATATAATACTTGGAACCATCATGTGCTAATGAAGCCTTAATTTGTTGACTATTTAACGCACGTATTCAATATTCTTTTACTACCAACTTAAAAACAAAACGGTATTTTGTCGGGGAAAAACAGTCATTTAAGTATAGAGCATTTGTTTAGTGTCGTTAGCAATGTTACCTCATTAACAGTTGAGTCATCTTACGCTGTTTCGACATCGGCTAGGCTCACGTTGAGCGATGAGGAGGAAAAGCGTAAAGTGGTCATGGTCACATGGTTAAACACACTTGTTGCGATTATGTATATATAGGATAATTGATTGTCAGTTACAGTAGTTAATACTTGTTACATTATAATAAATATGTATTATCGTTGTTTTATATCAAAGTGAATGTGTGTTGCACATATGTCCTTGATTTAAAACTATGCAAATTTAAATATAAGATGCTTTCTGGATGCTGGATTAAAACAAGGATTCGCTCATATCAATGCGAAATGTTCACATTCTTCCGTTAGGGAGCGAAGCTTCAACAAGGATTAAACAACATGTTTGGTGACCCTGTATAGGTTAGGGGAGTGACTTGATGATCAAAATAAGATTGAAACTAAATATACATTCAGGAACAAATAATAAAAAAAAAGAAAAAAGAAATTGGGATAAATTGTCTAAAATAAATATTTTGAGCCCCCTTCTCCCCTCATAATGGGGGGGGGGTGGATATATATTTAACTGATGTATCATTTATAAATTTTATTTTTGTTTTAAATCAATACTCGTATTGCAGATATTATCTTTTCTTTGATAAAGTGATCCAACAAATAAAATAAATTCGCATTTGGAGTCTATCCACTCAGACGCACAACGGGGGACTTCATTTTTAAAGCGGATCAAACGTCCAAAAACTTTTAGAATTAATAATATATAATGGCGGCCTCGATAATCATTAAATCGATATAGATTTAACTGATAATAATACTTCCTTGATTAGAGACAATATTTTTTTCTTCTCACACTTTTTTTTTTTACGTTTTTTAAAACCTAATACTTAAAAGTTTTAACAAAAGACGAAGATGACGAATATTCTATTCCAGTCATGCATGTGAACTGCTCTGCACGACACGGCATGTTGTAAAGTAAAAAACATCGGTATCTAATATGCCGTGACCGTAGCACGTTCGGCCTTGGTGTGTTCCGCGCGGGGAATTTCAAAATCACGGAACAAACAAATGAGTGGCGCACGTCGTGGAATGTTTGTCATCTTTACGATCAGGATTTTACCGACCATGGGACCACGAAAATTTCTCATGAGATGGTCTGTATTGTTTGCACAAGTGAGTTTTTTTTCATTAACGGCTAGGGTTTTGACCTTGGATGCGAATGTGTATAGAATGCGCTTATGAGTGTGTACGCGTCCTCGAAATATGCACACAATCGAACTAACTTTTTTTTTTTACATTTTTTTAGGTTACTAAAACAATGTTTTTTTTATTTTTGGCGCGATACGGTTAGACTGATAAATTCGTGAGCAAATCTGCTGTTAAGGCTATTCGACCGAGTTTTTCTATTTTCCAAAATATGCTACCAAGTCAAAATATAGTGAATGGCTTTGAAACCTGGCTATTTTAGAAAATCAAAAAAAAAATTTTCAATTTTTTCTGATCCGGTATACGGCCATATAGCCACTTAAAAATAATTTCCAACTTCAATTTGCCAAGGTACACCATTCAACGTAGGGTGTTGTGTTTTTGTGACATTAATTTTCAACTGGTTTTCTATAGGCTGACTGAGAGAAAAAAGATTTTTTTAACAATTGTCTTTCCTGCGAATGTTTTCGTTTGGCGGTATGTTTTATCGATTTGTACCGCCAAACAAAAAAAATCGCAGGAAAGACAATAATTGTTTAAAAAAATATTTTTTCTCTCAGTCAGCCTATAGAAAACCAGTTGAAAATTAATGTCACAAAAACACAAAACCCTACGTTGAATAATGTGCCTTGGCGAATTGAAGTTTGAAATTATTTTGAGATGGCTATATTGGCCGTGTACCGGATCAGAAAAATTTGAAAAAAAAATATTTTTGGTTTTCTAAAATAGCCAGGTTTCAAAGCCATAAACTATGTTTTGACTTGGTAGCATATTTTGAAAAATAGAAAAACACGGTCGAATAGCCTTAAATGTTTTTCTAAAAAAGTCAAATTGTATAATATTTTTATGGGACATCGAAGGACAGTAGTTTGAACAACTTCAGGCCGCCATTAATTTCTAGCCCCGATTTAGATGAAAATATCACATACACATCCAAAATGACTGTTCAAAACAAAAAAGTTGGGCTCGTCCGGGATTTGAACCCGGGACCTCTCGCACCCTAAGCGAGAATCATACCCCTAGACCAACGAGCCATGAGTAAGTAGAGCTGATATTTAATTACACTTTCTATTACGTCATGTGGCAAGCATGTGTAACGTTAGCAGAACTTGTTCCTCGATTACGTAATGTGCTCCAACTCTAATATTGAAGGTTAAAGATACGTGTCTGTCTGTCTGTCTGTCTGTCTGTCTGTCTGTCTGTCTGTCTGTCTGTCTGTCTGTCTGTCTGTCTGTCTGTCTGTCTGTCTGTCTGTCTGTCTGTCTGTCTGTCTGTCTGTCTGTCTGTCTGTCTGTCTGTCTGTCTGTCTGTCTGTCTGTCTGTCTGTCTGGTCAAATAGCGTTTGTAATTAATCAAGTTGTCATTTAAATCAATGGAGTTTTAGCATTGTATTTTATTATATTGTAGTGTTTAAGTATTGAATTAAATCGAATTAAATTAAATTAAACTTAATTAGACATAAATCGAATCGAAGTGAAATGAAACGAAATGAAAATTGATTAAATTGATTGAATTTGAACTGTTGAATGTTAATTGTGGACAATTCCTAGTAAAACATTTCTTGTTCAAAGAGGCTCTATGAATCGATTTCGTAATAAATTATTGGCATTTTGATTGTACATTTTCTACAAATAATTGATTTGTCCTAAAATTAATCACGTTAAAGTTGTGTGAAAGTGATCTTCAAGGAATTGCGTGTAAACTTTAATTATAGTAATGCGCTATTTTCTTCTTGACCAATATTTTCCAGAAGACACCTCAACTTGACCCACCAGTTACAAAACGCGATATAAACTGTTACCTAATATTATTTAAGGCGTACGTGTAAGGTTTTCTGATTACTTTTATAAATACTTAAAAATATGTCATCACTATTGTGAGTATAATGTGCTATTTAATTGAAGAACAACACGCTATTTTCCTCTCGGGAATGTCCCGTTGTGAAGACACTTTGAGTTTACGAAACTTTTGTTTGTAATTAGCTTGGTCAATATGCGATAATCTGATTAAGGAAAGTGACACATTCGAGTCTGAGTCTATAGCTCGACACACGACTACCTCTTTGAACCAACGTTCAGCTATAAACCAGAAGCAGCGACCTCTTTGAACCAACGTTCAACTATAAACCAGAAGCAGCGACCTCTTTGAACCAACGTTCAGCTATAAACCAGAAGCAGAGTCCAAGAGTGTTCGGACACGAAGAGAAATGTTATTTGTCTAAGCTTTACTCGGAGGAAAATGACTATTTAAAAAAACTCCTTTCTTACGAAGAAATGTTTTAATAACAACTTTTTAGACAGGGTTGCCCGAGACGAAATAAAAGACTTGTTTTTTAGTGTCAACCTATCAACCTATCATCCTCATTTGTCATGATCATGCCCACGACCATGACCACAATGACCATCACCATGACTATGACTATGACCATGACCATGACTTTGACCATGACTATGATCTTGACATAACCATTAGCATCGATATTTCAGTTATTAAAACTGATTTACAAAGAAATACAACTATATAAAACTAATTACTTAAATTCAGACAAAATAATTAATATGGTAAATTTGATTGATTGATTTTTGGTGCTTAAGTCTCTATTTAAAATTTATAAAAAAAAAATCAATAACATAAATTGCAATATTACAATACTAAGACGACAATTGTTGATAACATTTAAATTGAATAATAACAATTATATTAAGTGAAATGAATTAAAATAATTTAATCAAATATCAGGAAAAATATAAAAAATATAAAATGAACAGAAAAAAATTATTTATTAGACGATCCAATTCAAAGGAAAATGAGGTTTGACCAAAATCAGAAACAGCAAATCAGGAAATATTTTTTTCAATATTTAAAATAAGTTTTCTTATTTTTTCCGAAAGGCCAGCAATATGTTTTAATGAGCTACGATAGTAGAAGAATGTGTCATTTTTCTTCTACGAAAAAGGTTCACAAGTTAAATAATTTGATAAAACGAAAAAGTACAAAATATCAATTGAGTGATGATGAACGTAAATCTCATTTCCAGTAAAAGTTCTCACAACTCGATAGTTTGTGACGCCTACAACCCAAGTCCAAACTTCTCACAACAATATTCTCTGCTAGTTTGTCACGTACGTGCTGGCCTAACGTGTGTACATACACGTTGGTGGGCAGAACACGTAGCCTAACACGACCGACGCAGGGTGTTTAGATTCGTTTGCGTCGCTTTGTGATATCGTGTGAGAGTTGTCTTGTGACGGGGGACATAGACTACGTCGCACGACAATAGGAGGTTGGATGTGTGATAGTAATAGCTTGACGCTATAAAAGTATAAAAAAGTTTAACTTTATGAAGAAATATCTAGAATGGTTAAAGGGGCTATTAACTCAAAACAATTTTTTTTACCACATGATCTATAGGACAATACTAGGCCTACACTAAAATGATAGTTTAAAAAATTAAATCTTGTAACAGTGATTTAACACGAATTTTTCAATTATTTTGATCCAGAAATTTGCGAAAATTGGTGTTTTGGGAAATTTCTTAAGTCGGCTTTAACCTGCTTCTTTTTTGGTCCACATAGATACTAGAACATAGTACCAATCTAAAATGCCCATTTTTCACATAGTTTCTTGAAACTGTGCCCAAATATACCCTTTAAACACGCAAAAATATACATTTCAAAATCACTCCCCATCTTGGTATCAGCATATTTTGACCGAACTACTTGCCAGATTACGAAACAAAATATAGAGAATGTACAGAAAAGGCAGTAGAGTACGTCAATAATGGCCAATATTTTTTTGGATCAAAATCCTCCAAGGTCACGAGGCATATTTATTTATTTATTTTATTTATTTATTTAACGTCTATCCTATTCAGTTATAAAAACTGATTTACAAAGGAGGACAACTAAATAAATCTAATTACATAGATGCAGAAACAACAATAAACTACATTTTCGTAAATATTTGAAATAGTAGCATTACAACAACAATGCATTTAAACACAACAATTTTGGTAACAAATAAAAAAAATATTATATGCATTTAATGAATGAATCAAATATAAAAAAGGGTGTAGAATGAAAAGAAAAGAAAAGAAAGGGGAAAAAAACAAAAGGAAAAAAGAAAGAAAGAAAGAAAAAAAACATTAAAAAAGAAAAACGAAAAGAAAAAAATGATTTATTAGACGATCCCACTCAAACGAATATGAGGTTTGCCAAAAATCAGGAACAGCAAATCAGGGAGTATAATCAATAACTTTCCAGGAAGAAACCACCGAACGCGAAATCTTTATTCTTGTGATCAATCTTCATTTTTGTGTTCAAATCTTGATAACATTTTAGTCCAAAAAATCTTGACTCATATATATAATCATATCAGATATATAATTATTTAAAATTGTTCATGTCGAACTGATCACAGCAATGATACAGGACACCTAACTCAAGTTGCAAGCTCCATCAGTGGGGAAAGATCGTTCCCATGTTATTTCTTATGAGAGATTTTTGCCGATGGGACCTAGCTCGAAAAATGTCATGTTTGACAATTTTTTGGGAGGTCATGGGGGCCCCAATATTTTTTCTGTTAATTGCTAAATTCATTACTAGTTAGCCTGAATGAAATATATTTTTTTAGTTTAGCGGCTTTAACCTAGCACAAGGTTTTCTACCTATCTGTAAAGAAACTTTTATGAAATCAGGAAATGCCCAGAAAATGGAAGCTGCTAATTTACAAATATTGTGTCCCAATCCTGACGTAGGCTTCAGCGACCTGAACTCTGAGAAAACAAGGAGTTGCACTTGCATCTGAAATGAAACTTATTAGAAGTGTATTGGGGGTTATAAAAATGGATAAACAGAAAAGTAGTGCAATAAGGAAGGCAATGGGCGTTGAAAGTTTGAGGTGGCATATTGGAAGAGAGCGGCTGAAATGGTTTGGACACAGAAAAAGAATGGAAACAGAAAGAATACTGAGAGAAGATTTTGTAAGATTAGTAGGGAATACGTGAAAAGTTTGAAGACCAAGAGATAGGAGGAGTGAACAAATTAAACAAAGCATAGAAGAGAGAGAGAGAGACGTGTCTTGGGGGGGAGGGGGTAGGATTGGGAAGATAGGAAGATCGGAAAAAATGGAGAGACTTGGTAAAAAACCGACAGGATATGGAGGACTTGTCAGATAAAGAGGAAGCTGAAGAAGTTGTGTCAGGTCTGGCTAACTGGCAGCCAATCTAATTACAGCCTTCTATTCTCCAACACCTGTTTCTGACGTCACAACTAAGAGCCTACCCAACAAACATTTTTGGGCTTTCCCGCAGTCTTCCCGCAGTCTTCCCGCAGTCTTTTTCCCGCACTTGCCCGGGCGGGACCCTTGCGGGACGTCCCGTACGGGTCCCGCCTAGAAGTGTCCTACTGGCCGATACCGGGTCCCGTACGGGACGTCCCGCACGGGACGTCCCGCGATCTTCCCGCTAGTTTCCCGCACGGGACGTCCCGCGATCTTCCCGCTAGTTTCCCGTAGCATCTGTAGCGCGATCTAGGTGCTAAATATGTAGGCTAAACGTAAAAATAAAATAAAAAGTTTTATATAATATCGGTTACATATGGCTATATTGTCTTATTTTCGACACCAAGTTGATTGCCTGTAGGTGGAAACACAACATGTATTAATTGCAGGTAATTATAAAATTTCAAGTTTGGTGTCTCGAACTCGGTCCAGCAGGGCGACTCTCCATCTGTAAGCCACGCATCTAACCGTTACGCCACGGAAGATGCTTGAGCGGAGTGGGAATAACACCCTATAGATTCAACAGCAAATCTACTCGAGTATCATAGTTATTGTGTGCTTGCTTTGTGGCCTATCCGTATAGTCTTTTAATTATTTTGGATGTGTTGGAATAGTGTTCAGTATATTATACTAATGGTGTACGGTATATTTTAAATGTGGGTACAGTAAATAATGCTTTCTATGCGCAGCGCATGTTCGATATTTTGTTCTAGTTGTTGATAAATGCCGAGGCGGGTGTATCTGCATAAATAAAGTATAGGCTGTCCGATGCGATGCTGGTTGACCACAAAATAACGGTACTAATGCTATTGGAACATGCAAACCAAAATTAAATGACATCATGTGAGATCTTCATATCTTTTTGTCTCAGTTGGTGAAAAGTAAAACCATAGAGTATGGTGAAATTTTTTGATTACTAGGAAGCTTCGCAAACGCTTTTTCAGGGGAGGCGTGTTATTGGATGAGCGTAATTGGTGCATTGAGCTGCTATGTGTTATTCAGATGGTATTTAAATTGATTTCGTTTTCCCATTGCTATGGGCTGCGAGACACGCTTGGTAATATTGTTTTAAGTTTAAACGACGACGATATGAGGATAAGGGGCGCACATTATATTACACACTACCATTACAATCGAATAAAGCATGTAGGTAAGATTTATAAAAAATAATTTTTTTCTATTACGTACAAATTACACACGAATATATTTATTCTTAAAATACAATAGGATAAAGCATTTAGGTGGTATATAAGTCAAAGAATTTATTAAAGTCGTAAAAAAATCGTAAAATTGTGATTTTCATGAGAAATAATTTTTGATTGCGCTCAAATTTCACGCGAATATATTAACTCATAAAATTAAGGTTCTGCGAAAAAATCATTACAATCACTACAATATAGGCGAGAGGGTTTAAGTCGAAGAATTTTTTTAAAAATCGAAATATATCGTAAAATGCGACGTGGCTCGTGGCAAGTCTAAGTTCATAAAATTCAAAGGCCTTTAGAAAATTTCATCGCTATTGCCATTGGAGTATCGGTTTAGCCGGAATCGTGTTAACAAACACACAAAAATACAAACGGAAAGAAGAAAAAACATTCCGGATTTTTTTCACCAGTGTAGTGAAATGGAATCTTTGCTTCGCTCATACAAAAATGTATTACAGGAGAAAATGAAAGCAGGCCAAATGCTACAGAATTATCTGCATAAACCCAAATTTAATGTTATTTCGCGTGTGCAGATGAATGTTGGCGCCGTGGCGGTAAATAAAAATAAAAAAGAACGTTTCTACAAATTGCTTTTGAATTTTCATAATATACCACAAAATTTTCTTTTTATTGTTGATGCATACAGCTGTTGTTTAATTAATAAATAAAAAAACTAATATATTCATTACCAAGGTGATTGGTTATCGTGTTTTTTCAATAATGTACACACACAACTCTTTATAGTGGAGATTGATTGAAGTACAATATGCTCATTTTGTTTCACAGGCAAAATAGTAAATTATGTTGACTAACTGGATCGTTCATAATAAACGGGCATTGCAGTTTACCCGTACGTATCTTATCCGAATCCCTTCCTTCGCGGGAACTATGCGGGACGTCCCGTGACTTTCCCAGACACAGGGACGTCCCTTAACTTGCCCTCGCGGGTCCCGTGCGGGACGTCCCGTGACTTTCCCCGAGACGGGACGTCCCTTAACCTTCCCTCGCGGGTCCCGTGCGGGACGTCCCATGACTTTCCCAAACACGGGACGTCCCGTAACCTTCCCTCGCGCTTCCCGTGCAGGACGTCCCGCTTCCCGCAGTTAACCCCCACTTCCCTTAACTTTCCCGCACGGGACCCAGAGTATAATGTTTGTTGGGTAGGGTACGGTTGTGTTGCGACGAGGTATAGCCGGTCCTGTAGTGGCATAGCTCCACCAGCCGAGTCCGGAATACTAATCTAAGCGTGGGAATTACAGCCTTCTATATCTCCAACACCTGTTTCTGACGTGAGACGGACGATACCTGGACAACATGGTGCATGGCCACCGTTTTGGAAAATTTTGCAAAAATTAACTCGCGTGCAATTTATTCTTTTCCAGTTCCCACGGGAACTAGAAGATACCGTGGTTTACTGGAAGTCGTGAGTACTAATACGTGGCTTGCAAGTCTAATAAAGTTAACCCATAACTGACGAGATGGGAAGTGGTTTTGGAAACAAAATGCATTATTTAACCTCGTGACACAGTCATAAATAAGAAGATAGCTAGTAAGTTTGTACGAAATGAAGTGAGTAAAATAAATAAATTGACTAACAATAATTTGTAAGGAAAAACCCAAAATTAGGAGCGAAAGTACAGTTCCACACTTGTTCCAACCGTCATTATTGGTGGAGGTGCCGGGCACATGGATATTACCACTTTCCGGGGGCTTGTCCCGCTCCCCTAACCCCCAGGGTCACCAAAACATAATCATCCTTTTTGAATGAAAACGTCAAAGTCAAAATCGCAACTCTAGAAGCTTTTTTACCGTAAGACGGGGACACAGGCATAGACGAAAGACAGAAAAGTGATGTAAATTCATAGTTTCTAAAAAATTATGCAACATGAGTCTGTGTGGGCGTTTTATACTAACTTAAAAACATTTTAACCCTGACGGGACGTAATTTTAATACATATCCAAAATCCAAAATTTTCCCAAGATATCTAAAATACAAAAAAAGAAAAGAAAAATGTGTCAACGATTGTGTACAAAAATCCATTTTAAATTTTTTTAGGTTCAGGGATGATTTAAAAGACAATTATTAGAAAAACTAGGAACATTTTGAAAATAATGGCAAACACGTATTCATTCGACATACCAAAAAAAAATCTTCAGAGCTTAAAAAAATAAAAGATTAACTCCCAGCCCCCTTCCAAACCACATTCTGACTCTTACTACTTTCCATTTTTTTTTCATTTGTCACTGGTTCATTATTCTCATTTATCTTTAAAAAATGTTGAAATTGAAAACATACTTTTTCACTGAAAGTCTCCTAAAACCAGATGGCCACCGTATAATTGGCTCCTGAAGCTTGAACAGGTCTGTTTCAAATTAGGAATATCACTAATTGCTGGAGGGGAACCGTGGGAGAATCGTGAAGGAATATCCCACGGTCTGAAGGGGCAGGGGGGCAAGGGGGGGGGGGCAAGGTAAAAATAGCGCTTGCTAATTGATTGTCGGCGGTGCACCGGCGTCAGGTTGTTCGCGTTGACCTGTGACGTCATCCAAGGTCGTGGGAACCACCGTGAGAGATGCGAAGAGAAGAGGAGGCTGCGACTCCAGAGGTAGACGCTGTGTCAGGTGAGAGTTAACCGACAGTGTTGGCTCGAGCGGTCTGATTCGGGCGGTCCTGGGTTCGAATCCCGTCGAGAACGGCAATCCTGACCGAAGGTTTTTCCGGGGTTTTTCCTCAGTATAGGACATGCGTTTTAGTCAAATTGTTGTTCGCTCGGCCGACTGACACCACAGGTGTTTGAAATTTTGAACATATGTCACAAATGTGGAAATATAGGGCTATGCAGTAACACATTTGTTTTTTTTATTTAAAATAAATTAGTTTTCACGAATTTTGATTTTGCTAAAAACTCCAAAATTTAACTATATTCGTGATTTTTTTCTGGCAGAAATTTTGAAAATATATGACCGCAGGGCTGTCCATGTATGCTTTATTGACAACTTTGCAAAGTTTCATAAGCGTCGGATGCATCTTGACTGAGCGAATAGCTATTTGCTAACTGACAAATTTGTCCCATTCAATCTTAATGCGAATGTATGGAAGGTATCGAGTCCTCTTTGTCTTAGGCAGCAGGCAGCACTCAGATATTCCCTTTCCATGACTGCATATACTCATTTGGCTCATTGCCCATGTCGACCTCTGATGGTCACGATAGGCAGAATGATGGGGAAGCCTGTAGGGGACAAGCCGTGATCTGGGGCTAGAGATAGGGGTTTATTTTTAGTAAATGTAGACTTGTTGCCTTAAGTATTAATTGTATTTTCTCTAGGACTAGTGACCCAGCGCCAGGTACTCAGCTAGGACATTCCCATCCCAATACCTTAATCCCTAATAACCTAGTTAATCATCCTGAAGAGGGTCACACTGGGTAACTCTGATGAGTACCCTATAGCTGACATACTACAAAATGTTTTGTTTAGCACCGTCGACAAGCTGTGGCCGGTGATACGAGAAAAATAACACGCATATCTCTTAAACAATTAATGAATTCTTAATCAATTAATTCTATACTCATTTTAAATGCTGTGCAAATTTTCGAACCCGGCACCTCCACCAAAAAATGTCAACACTCTAGTTAAAAATATATATTACAAGAGGTTTTATTTGTATTCTTCTTCGACTATCTACCAATACCTAATACCAATAATACCAGTGCAATTTACACAAAGTATTCGTCCTGAAAATTAAAAAAGGAGATAGCAGAATCAAAAGATCCCAGACGATGGCACCGAAGATGGTAGAAATATAGTAAATTTGAAATGAACAACACAAGAGAAAAACAATTGTTTTTGAGAGCAATTAATTAATTAATTCATTTAACATCTATCCTATTCAGTTAAATAAAACCCATTTAATTATAACCCATTCAGTGTCATATTTTTTCTTCTTGACTGTAAATATTTATTTTATCACATCATATTAATATTGTTGGCATTAAATGGATGAAACAATTTTAGAGTGATTTGTAGGACTATTCACTACTCAAAATAAAACAGATATAAGGATATTTTAAAGGTTAATCGTCAGGTTTTAATGACAGTGTTGAAAAACAAACACTGTTATAAATAAATAAATCAGTTTTTTTCTTTTCGTTTTTCTTTTTAATGTTTTTTTTTCTTTTCTTTTCTTTTCTTTTCTTTTCTTTCTTTCTTTCTTTTTCTTCTTTTTTTTCTTTTCTTTTCTTTTTTCTTTTCTTTTATCTTTCTTTTCTTTTCTTTCATTCTCCACCCTTTTTTTATATTTGATTTATTCATTAAATGCATATAATATCATTCAATTTGTTACCAACAATTCTTGTGTTAATGCATTGTTGTTGTAATGCTACTATTTCAATATTTACGAAAATGTAATTATTGTTTTTCTGCATCTATGTAATTAGATTTATTTAGTTGTCGTCCTTTGTAAATCAGTTTTTATAACTGAATAGGATAGACGTTAAATAAATAAATAAAAATAAATAAATAAATAAACATAATTATGTTTCTTAGATGCATTTTGTTTTGATGAGATGGCAGTGTTTGTTTGTTTGTTTTGAAGCCAATGCATTCGGTTGTCATATTTTTTCAATTGTAATTTAAAAAAAACCTGGTGAAGAAGTAATATCTTAATCTGTTTAATTTTGAGTAGTGTTCTAGTCCGACAAATCATAATCTTTATTGTTGGTACGCTTCCAATCACACAGCGTATACAAATTGTTGACACTTTCTCGCGAGATATTTCAGATTGACGCGAATGTCCAGCCCCCCCCCCCTACCCTAACACTCTCCGACAATATATGAGATGCAACTTATTACCATACCAAACCTGCTAAATTTATTCAAACCTGTCACTCGTGATTAACAGGTAGTAAATTGCCAACTTTCATGTAGTGATCCAGGCAATACGATTATATTGATGCATATGCAAAGAAGGCCACATTGTGTATTGTGTGGATGCTGTATTCAAAAGTTTGCAAACGTAGAGAAAGCTTCAATTTGATTATTTTCCTTCTCTTACTGGACACTACACAAGGCTTCTATATTGATGTAATTTTTGTTGGAACTTTGAAAGCTCTAGCTTAGACCTGTCATTTTTTTTTTTGGGGGGGGGGGGGGTGACTTAGTCTGTAGACTCTAAATAAAATTTATTTATTTTATACATTTCTCATTCAAATCGCACTTTAACCATCATCGAGTATGGGAATGCAAAGAGATAAATAAATAAATAAATTAATTAAAAATAAAAAAATAAGGTTAAGCGTTCGCAAGAGGCCCGGTATAAAAAATAATAATTTGTCGTAGAAAAATATAATCAGAATTTAGAATTTTTGCTCTGTTTTTTTGTTATAATAGAAAAAAAAAAACACCAAAGCATGAAATAAACATTGGTATTTGTTATTTCAACAAAATATAGGAAAATTTGTAGGCGATGACGTTAACTGATGGTAACTCTGGAAGGAAGAATGCTGAATCAGTAGCCAAGAAAATTCGAGAGTCTCTTAGGTTAAAAGAATATAATAAGTGGTGTGATCTACCTCAAAAAGGTAAAGGAGTTGTGTTATACCAAGAATATACCCCAGTGAACAAATGGGTATCAAAGAAAACTGGACTTTCAAGTTCCGAATGGCGAGACGCACTAAAAATGACATGTAATGTGGCTCCAGTTCGAGTTCTCCATGGCAGAAGCATGAACGGTAACCGTTGTCGTCGTTGCGATAGCGAGATAGAAACCCTTCCTCACGTTCTTGGCTTCTGCAAACATGGAGAGTTACTAAGGAACAGTCGTCATAACCATGTCCGGTCTCTAATCGCCAATAAATTTCGGAAACTAGGCTGGGAAGTAGCTGAAGAAGTGAACGGCTTGTCTGCACTTGGAAGTATTCGGCGGATCGACATCATAGCAGTTAATTCCACTACAAGGGAAGGTTTCATACTTGACCCGACGATACGCTTTGAATCAAGCTGAACAAGTCAACACTGAAAAACAGGACATATACCGACCAACAATACCACAATTTGCAGACAAATACCATGCAAACCCAATACATGTCATCGGATTGTTTGTTGGTGCAAGGGGGACAATCCCAAAGTTTTTTGTTGATTTTTGCAACACTTTTAAGTTAGGCAAAACACTGATACAAGACGTATCGATGGTGGCATTGAAAGGTTCCATTTCCATTCTTAGGAATCACCTTTATGGCCTAAACATGTAATTTTTTATTGTATTATTATGACTAATTTCTTGAATTTGTATTTAAATTTTAAACCTTTTTTAATTGTTATTAATCAATGAATGTTATTTTTATTCTGTGTCCTTGTGGCAATTGACGACTTGAATTGTACCCGCCTCCTGACGTCACGAAACAACATGGCGAATTAGTTGGTATAAATCCTCATTTCGCAAGTTGACGCCTGCTTCACGGCGCAACACTTATCACGCTCTAACTTTTATTCTATTCATTATTTGGACAATAGTTAAATGAATAATATTTAGCAAATATATCATTCTTTGTAACAGCCATTATTTTGATTTTTTTGACACAGTCGTTAGCTTGTTATAACAATGTACGCATCATACATGTGAAAATTATCAATGACTAAAGTTTTCTCAATAATTTATTTGACAAAAAACTACTGATCGGATTTCGACAAGACAACTTAAAAAGATGCATCCGACTCTATAGACAAGAAATTAAATAACTTTCTAGACAGAAAGTGCACGGAACGAAAATGAACAGCATATAGAGTAATATGCAGGGTATGTGTTTTTATCTAAAATACGCACTCTTGACGTGCGGATGAGCCGTGAAAAAGTGCACGCTGCATATTACTCTATGCTGTAAATTTTCGTTCAGTGCACTTTCTATCTAGAAAGTTAGTATATTTCTTGTCTAAACAGTCTGATGCATTCTTTCAAAGAATCCTTGTCGAAATCCGATCAGTAGTTTTTTTGTCAAATTAATTAATGAGAAAACTTAAGTCATTGATAATTTTCACTTGTGTGATGCGTACATTGTCATAACAAGCTAACGACTTTGTCAAAACAATCGGAATAATCGCTATTACAAGGAATGATATGTTTGCTAAATATTATTCATTTAAGTGTTGTCCAAATAATGAATAGAATAAAAGTTAGAGCGTGATAAGTGATGCGCCGTTCAGCAGGCGCCAGCTTGTGAAATGAGGATTTATACCCAATACTAGTCACGTGACCTATCGATCGTTTTAAGCTCCGCCATTTCGAGTCGTCAATTGTATTTGTACAACAGAGTTTTGTTTTGTCAAAAAAATAAAAGTTCTCTCTCTAATTTATTAATTAAGTTAAAATCGATCTTTACCGTAGAAAGAAACACACATAACAAAAACTTGTAGAAATACAGCCAAACCTTACACACTCAAAAGGAATGAGATCTAAAAAAAGGGCCAAGCTCATCTACCCTTCCACATTTGCGCATTCTTAATTCATAAACGTACAGTGTCCCATAACAGCATCCTCGAAAAGCTTGGCAAAATAGAATTTGCGATTATTAATTTAACGTAGTAGTTTATCCAAGTTCTTTTTTTGTAATTAATTTAAACGTAAACATGCAAATTCTATTTTGCCAAGCTTTTCGAGGATGCTGTTATGGGACACTGTACGTTTATGAATTAAGAATGCGCAAATGTGGAAGGGTAGATGAGCTTGGCCCTTTTTTTAGATCTCATTCCTTTTGAGTGTGTAAGGTTTGGCTGTATTTCTACAAGTTTTTGTTATGTGTGTGATCTTATTACTTTTTCAAGTTCCATTACAAAATTATTTGTTAAAATATAATATTTTTATCAAAGTTGATTTAATTTTTATGGTATTAGCAATAACAATAGGATGTAAAATATCTAGGCCCGGATTCATGTACATCCTGGGTATAGGTGGTATAACCATGGTATAACGACGGTACTCACATCCTATTAAAACTTTCCCATGTAACAACAAACGCACAACTAATGTAATTTTACACCTATTTCACTGCACCCACACGAGGGAAGCGATATATCTAGACGGCCTTGACCCACAGCCATGTAAATCATCAGATAATCAGAAGAATATTGAAAATTTTCACCATCTTTTGTTTTACATTTTTATTAAAAGTGACAGGAGATTGCGTGAGTTTATTAAAAGTAAAGAAAAAGCTTATTATTGCCGTAAATTTTGGAATAGCCTAGGACTATCATACCATTGTTTATCTGCATTAGGCTTGTAGTAATCAAAACTAGTTATTTGTGCGGGAAGTGTCAAAACAAGGTTGTGCTGGCCTAGGGTTGGCTAAGAAAGGCCTAGGGCTTGTCAAACATGTAGTGTAAGTATTTATTTATCTAGTCCTATAGCCTAATGGAACTTTAGACCTACACTGTTGTATTATAAATAATTTTCTACATCTGGGCCTAGGCCAGGGACGGTTTCTGATTTGTTTTTATGAGAGTATAATGACACCTTTTCTCGTTCCACACAAGAAGAAAAATTTTAAATGTCCGCCATTTGTTTACGTATCGCACTTTCCCGCCTAACTCTGCTTATACCGTCAACAAGTGTCAAGTAACTATGGTTACTTGTTGATTATATGCCAAGTGTTTAAGGCTTATTTTAAAACCTTTATTTGGAAGCCTTCCAACAAACTTTTTCAACTTTTTTTTTTAAAAGAGACTATATTTCTATAACCTTAATGTCCATGTAAAATATGAACATTGTAGCCCACCCGTCTGGTCAGAATCGCGGGCCGACGTATTAGATGTTAGCAGTAGCAGTAGCAGTAGCTAGCAGTAGCTAACATCCTTAAAGTGATTTTGAGCATGTTTGAAGACATTTTTTCACCAAGAAGGAATGGTCGTACCCCAATAAAATTTGGCATGTGTTGTCAGGTACCTAAATCCCCTCGATTGTGAAAGTTTTCAAGTTCACATCACGTTACATGACGGCTGGGTAACACCTCGAAATCACCCCAACTCTGCTTGGTGTATAAGGTGCTTGAGTGTGTAGCGCACCGCGGCTTGGCTGCGGCGCCCTAACGGGCACCTAGATTATGTATACAATTTGAGAGTTGTAGCTTTTGTGTTGAAAAGAACCATTTATTAAATCGCAATGTATAAAGTATATAAAATCCCAATTAAAAATATATTAATAAGGCCCGGTTTTTTCAATCGAGGCATAAATCCTTGATTTACTAACCATTGATTAAAACAACCGGAGATTTTAAACAGTGATTAGCCATGTTGTGTTTTTTCAATCCACATTTCATCCATGGTTAATAAATCGGTGATTAGTGCATTGACTACCCATTGCTATAGAAAAAATGCAACTATAGAAGGCTACGCTATACTCTACAAGGCGGTGAATCAAATCATAATAGTGGAAACCTAACCTAGAAAGCAGGCCTACTGTCAAATACGTGTTGGAACTCTAGGCACCAGCAAAGTTTATTCAAATGAATACGTAAAATAAACGCCTAGGCCTACACTTTTAGATTGATTTTCTAGTTCAAGCCTGCTTAGATTTTATATAATATGGGGCCGTTGACCTAGGCTTGGCCCAAACATGTCATTGTCAAACCATTGAATTAGGATTGGATACACAAAGGTCAAACTACGCCAACTACGATTTTAAAATACGTAAACAGTGCATTAATGGAATATTCACGGGCATTCTTTCTTCACAATAGTTGAACGGAAATATTAGTGATAAAGACACAACGAAACCAATAAAGGATATTTGTTTTCGACGCCGTGTAGGCCTAGGTTAGGCCCATTCCCGGTTCCCGCATCCAAGTTTCCTTTGTTGTTTATTGTAAATTGGCTCTTGCTCACCGTACGTACGTAGCCTAGGTCTAGCCTAGATAAATTGTCATTTGAGTTATGATGATTGATGAGTAGGGCCTAGGGCTAGCCTAGGTTCCCCTAGGCTAGGCCTAACCAGCCAAGGCCTGAGCGTAAATTGGCCCTTGCTCAGCGTACATACGTAGTCCTAGCCTAGATAAGATAATTTATTCACGATTTGATCTGTACATGATATAAAATAGGCCTGTCCCTAGGGCTTTCAAGTTCCAAGTTCAAGTTTTTATTCATCCGCAGGGCCAAGAAAGCCCTAATAGCCTAGCCTTACATGACAACTAGGGTCTAGGCCAGCTATTTGATACTGCGCCATCACAAACATAAGTCTAGGGGCCTGCATCCATAGGCCCCAAAATGAAATAAAATGTGCCCTAGCCCTAGGGCCTATAAGCAACCCACCTCCTGTTGGGCATCTTCATGGAAGAGTGTACGAAAGTTAGGTTATGTATAGGTTTATGTTTATTTATAGGGCTAATTACAAACCCATGTTATATTGTTATAAATTATAATAATTTTCATTACCATATTACAACAAAATGATTACGTAATACGAGCCCATTTACTTGTTTCATCCATTGAAATAAATGTTGGTTCTCAGCTACCGCCATTTTGAAAATATAAATCACTGATTTAGAAGCTAACCGACCCACCAAGGACGGGTAATAAATCGGAGATTTTAATCACTGATTTAGCTAAATTGGTGATTGAAAAACACCTCTGCCTGCTTAAACACTGGTTAACACTAACCAGACCTTTAACCACTGTTTAAAAGTGATTGAAAACCGGCCCTAAATATATAATAAGACGCCCATCCGGCAAGCAATCGAGAAACCGGGATTCAATAGCCGGTCGAGAAAGACTTTGTAATTTCTGCATGGACTGTAAAAAATAAAAGTATATTTAGGATGAGTTGAGGTTAATTTGAAATGCAATTGAGGTTTTTATAACATAAATATGTGGATTTAAAAAAAATTATATTGGCGTAAATTGTAATTCCAAATTTCACCATACAAACTATATATAAAAAAATCGAGAATTTGCCACTCAATACTAAAAACAGAAGAGCATAATTACGTTGCCGTCAAAATATGTTATTTCCCATCTTATTCGGCATAATTATTAACCAATAACTCCGATAACCTTTGCCAGGGTCGCCGGATTGACCGACATATTGATTGCACTTCGGTTCATAGGTCACGTCAAGGATGGCGGAGTCCTTGAACTCAGAAGCCAAGATAGCCAGACGTCGTGTAAATAGAAATACTTGAGTGTTCTCAGATCTGCAGATTTCGTCTGGGAATCACAGCCTCTAATTGATGCTTAGGTATAGTTCAAGTATTGACAAATCTCTTAGAAAGATGACTTGAGTAAATACTAGGCCGCAAGCGGCCGCTTCTTATAGTAGCGTTGATGGATGAGAATGTATTTGGCCAATCTCTCTGCGTTTACGTATTTAAAACTAGGAAGCTTCGCAAACGCTTTATTTAGTCGCGTTGATGGATGAGCTTTTTAATTATAAAATGTTAATATTAATTTAAAATAATAAAAACATATTAACACGGCCCATACAAAGCAAACATTAGGTCTGTTCGATCTTTGATTGTTTGTAACAAGGCTGTGAGTAAGGTATAAAATCTCGTGTGAAGTTTTCATACAAGGCTGTGAGAAAGATCTAAAATCTATATTTTCGTGCTATTTGGGCGGATTCTGACCAAACGGGTGGGGCTACAACGTTCATATTTCACATGCACATTAAGGTAATGGTGATGTATTGACGTTTGAAAGAAAAAGTTGAAAAAGTTAGCCAGAATCTATAGCAATAAAGGTTTTAATATTTAACACCTCAAAAAACTCAAATTCAAACCTTTATTTCTATAGATTCTGGCTAACTTTTTCAACTTTTTCTTTCACACGTCAATACATCACCATTACCTTAATGTGCATGTGAAATATGAACGTTGTAGCCCCACCCGTTTGGTCAGAATCGGCCCAAACGTCACGAAAATATCGCAAAAAAATCGTAAAAGTACGATATTCATGAGAAATATTTCTTCGATTGTACCCAAAAACGTAGCAAGTCTAAGTTTAGAGATTTCGAAGGTCCTGTCAAATTTTCATCAAGATCGCATATGCCGTTTGCCCGGTAGAGAGCGAACAAACAGACAGAAAAAAAACAAACAAAAAAAACACCCGAGCTAAATTTTTTTGGGGGCGGTGAAATTGAAGTCTTCGCTTCGCTCATCCAAAAAGGAATACTACGATTTAATGAGAAATATTTTTTTATTGACCCAAAACAAGTAGATTTGATGTGTGTGTTGTGAGGCCAAACCAATGACATAATATAAACGCAAAGCTTATGTACGTCTTTGGACCAAACAGACAAATAATTGTAAAAAATAAAATCATTAAAAAATAGGGTGTTTGTTTTTCAGGGGAATAAAAATTAAGTTAATTTTCTTCGTTCATCACATTCGCTATGCTCACTTCACTACGCTCATCCAAAATGATCTATGTCAAAGAATTGGGTTTACACTAGGAAGCTTCGCAAACGCTTTTTTTAGTCGCGTTGATGGATGAGCTTTTTAATTATAAAATGTTAATTTTAATTTAAAATAATAATAAAAACATATTAACACGGCCCATACAAAGCAATCATTAGGTCTGTTGGATCTTTGATTGTTTGTAACAAGGCTGTGAGTAAGATATAAAATCTCCTGTGAAGTTTTCATACAAGGCTGTGAGAAAGATCTAAAATCTATATTTTCGTGCTATTTGGGCGGATTCTGACCAAACGGGTGGGGCTACAACGTTCATATTTCACATGCACATTAAGGTAATGGTGATGTATTGACGTTTGAAAGAAAAAGTTGAAAAAGTTAGCCAGAATCTACAGCAATAAAGGTTTTAATATTTAACACCTCAAAAAACTCAAATTAAAACCTTTATTTCTATAGATTCTGGCTAACTTTTTCAACTTTTTCTTTCACATGTCAATACATCACCATTACTTTAATGTGCATGTGAAATATGAACGTTGTAGCCCCACCCGTTTGGTCAGAATCGGCCCAAACGTCACGAAAATATCGCACTAAAAATCGAAAAAAAAATCGTCAAAGTACGATATTCATGAGAAATATTTCTTCGATTGTACCCAAAAACGTAGAAAGTCCTAAGTTCAGATGATTTCAGAAGGTCCTGTCAAATTTTCATCAAGATCGCATATGCCGTTTGCCCGGTAGAGAGCGAACAACCAGACAGAAAAAAAAAAACACCCGAGCTAAATTTTTTGGGCGGTCGGTGAAATTGAAGTCTTTGCTTCGCTCATCCAAAAAGGAATACTACGATTTCATGTGAAATATTTTTTTATTGACCCAAAACAAGTAGATTCGATGTGTGTGTTGTGAGACCAAACAGACAAATAATTGTAAAAAAAAAATCATTAAAAAATAGGGTGTTTGTTTTTCAGGGGAATAAAAATTAAGTTAATTTTCTTCGTTCATCACATTCGCTATGCTCACTTCACTACGCTCATCCAAAATGATCTATGTCAAAGAATTGGTTTACATAAAATTAGATATTTCGACGATAATATTGGTATTTACTAGGAAAACGCTAAAGTCCCGCCGCGTTGATGGATGAGCTTTTTAAAGTTTTTAGTTTGCGTGGGATATCTTTACTTTTGCAAGTGCTTTGTTTTGCTACCTACGCATTGTAAGTGATTGTTGTCAAATTTCTTTTGTTACCTGTCAATTGGTATTATTTACCGTAAAAAACTTATATTAAAAGCTTTATTTCTATGGATTCTGGCTAACTTTTTCAACTTTTTCTTTCAGAAAGCAATACATCACCATTACCTTATGTCCATGTGAAATATGAACGTTTTAGCCCCACCCGTTTGGTCAGAATCGGCCCAAATGTCACGAAAATATCGCACTAAAAATCGAAAAAAATCGTAAAAGTACGATATTCATGAGAAATATTTCTTCGATTGTACCCAAAAACGTAGCAAGTCTAAGTTCAGAGATTTCGAAGGTCCTGTCAAATTTTCATCAAGATCGCATATGCCGTTTTCCCGGTAGAGAGCGAACAGACAGAAAAACAAACAAACAAAAAACAAAAAAAACACCCGAGCTAAATTTTTTGGGGGGTCGGTGAAATTGAAGTCTTCGCTTCGCTCATCCAACAACTTTGTCCTACGGTTGGCCTACATATTATCCCACACATAACAAAAACTTGTAAAAATACAGCCAAACCTTACACACTCAAAAGAAATGAGATCTAAAAAAAGGGCCAAGCTCATCTACTTTTCCACATTTGCGCATTTTTAATTCATAAACGTACAGTGTCCCATAACAACATCCTAGAAAAGCTTGGCAAAATAAAATTTGCAACTATTAATTTAAACCTAATTCTTCATTCAACATTCTTTTTTCTAATTAATTTTAACGTAATGGTCATGCAAATACTATTTTGCCAACCTTTTCAAGGATGTTGTTACGGGACACTGTAAGTTTATGAATTAAGATTGCGTAAATGTGGAAAAGTAGATGAGCTTGGCACTTGTTTTAGATCTCATATTTTCTTTTGAGTGTGTAAGGTTTAGCTGTATTTTTACAAGTTTTTGTTATGTGTGGGATCTTATTACTTTTTCAAGTTCCATTGCAAAATTATTGGTTAAAGTATAATAATTTATCAAAGTCGATTTAATTGCTATGGTATTACCAATTAAGAAAAAATAGAGTGGTCCAAAGACTTGCTTTTTGTAAACAATGTGGGCGATTTTTGTCACGTAACTATAGTTACTTGTTGATTGTATGCTTGTATAGGGCTTATTTTTAAACCTTTATTTGGAAGCCTTCCAGCAATTTTTTTAAATTTTTTTTTTCAAAGGGAATTACATCACTATTACCTTAATGTCCATGTAAAATATGAACGTTGTAGCCCCACCCGTTTGGTCAGAATCGCTGGGCAATTGAAACTGACGAATTAGATAGTAGTAGTAGTAGCCAGTAGTAACTAACATCCTTAAAGTGATTTTGAGCATGTTTCAAGTCATATTTTCACCAAGAAGGAATGCTCGTACCCCAACCAAATTTGGCATGTGTTGTCGGGTACCTAAATCCCATCGATTTTGATAGTTTTTAAAATTCACATCACGTTTCATGATGGCTGGGTGACACCTCGAAATCACCCCAACTCTGCTTGCTGTATAAGGTGCCTGAGTGTGTAGCGCACCGCGGCTTGGCTGTGGCGCCCTAACGGGCACTTGAGCATTATTAATTCATAGACATACACTGCCCCGTAATTACATCCATGAAAAGCTTTGCAAAATAGAATTTGCATGAACTATTACGTTTCGATACTAACATTTGCAAATTTGCATGAATTTGCATGAACTATTACGTTTCAATTAACAGTTGCAAATTCTATTTTGCCAAGCTTTTCAAGGATGTAGTTACTAGTTACGGGGTAGGCCTATGTCTATGAACTAGGAAAACGCTCAGTTGGAGGCGTTGTTGAGCGAGCACCGGTACGTGCAACATGACCCGAGTACGACATTCCCATAAGGCCTAACCACACAGTGTAGGCCTAACTGGATATTGACATTGTACACTTTATACTATTCCAACATCTTTGCATTGTACCAGAGTCGATAAAGAAGTTTCCCCGTTGGGGAGGTCCTCCAACTCCCTATACCGCCCTGGGTTAAATAAAAAGTCGGTTTTTGGCGTTTGGAATCTAACGTTCCGCGCGACTCTGTGTGATAATGATAGAACTATTTCAATAAAACTACGTCACATTTCTACTAGAAGTTAATAGTCGTTGACGACAAATGGCGTCAAACGTCAAAATATTAAATACGATCGAATGTTGGCGAATGTTTTCGCATAAAGCAAACTCTCTTTATTGATGAGGATATTTCTGATGTAGTAGACCTAAGCCTAGGACCTAGGCCGACAATCAGGATTGCTTAAGGTTTCGATTTGAATGCCAAGGGCGTACTTACGTCTGAAAACTGTATTGTGGCCTTGGGCCTAGGCTACACTTACGTCCGTTAGGCTTAAACAAGGCATATCTCAATTTATTTCGCACGAAAATGTCAGTGACGCCTGCGCAACACATTATAGTACAATAATAAATCAAAAAGTAGATCGTTTTAAAAGACTAAAGCCCAGGGTTAATATGGTTGAAATAAAATTGAAGTTTGACGTTTCGTCTGTCGTTTGTTGATTTCAGCGTCACTGCACATCGATAATCTACTGACCGTATTTAGCGTGCAGTGCTTTTATTAGTTTCACATTGGAGCCGCCCTCAGCGCGCAGGACGTTAGATTCCGTTTTGACTTGGGAGTAAGGGGACCTCCCCAAAGGGGAAACTTCTTTATCGACTCTGATTGTACTAATTCACGTCATGCCTTCTAAAGTGTATCTTTGTATCTTCACTGCCTCCTTCATTTTTTAACATCATTAAAGCTACAATAAGTCTTTAAGGTCTTGATAAGGTCTTGACCGATTTAGCTGAAAATTTGTAAAATAGGAGAGAATGTTGTACTTATTGACCCTGCAAAATTTTATAACGATCAGAACATTTTAATTTTTTAATTTTTTAATTTAATTTTTAATTTTTTATCACCAACAATCGGATTTTGTTCAAAAACTATACAGCAATCCGCATAGGTGGTATGTACATGTGTGCAAAATTTCAGGTCAATCAGAGAAACGGTGCAACCTGTACCGAAGCAGTAACAGAAAAAAAAAAAACAGACATTCGAGCCAAGTGTCAAGTGGAGACGCTCGCTACGCTCGCTCAATTAATAATGCGCAAATGTCGAAAGGTAGATGAGCTTGGCGCTTTCTTTTAGATCTCATTACTTTTGAGTGCAAGGTTTGGCTGTATTTTTACAAGTTTTTTGTATGTGTGGGATCTCGTTACTTTTTCAAGTTCAATTGCAAAATAGTTTTTGTTAAAATACAATAAATGTAATAATGTAGAATTAATTGCTACGGAAATACCAATTAACAATAGGATGTTAAATACGACTATTACGACCTTACTCACAGATAATATATTACTCTTTTTATCTGTACCATATTGTTTTAGTATTGTGCATAATGATTTGTGAGACAAAACAAATTGGAAAACAAATCATAATAACAATACAAACTATACTGCCTGATAAAATATCACGATATAAATAATTTAAGTTATACTGGCTGTGATTCAAGGTTTATATAGTCATGTTTCGTTATATTCTTATAATAATTAAATGCGTTCGTAAAAAGCTTAGATTCAATCACTAATAGGCTGTAGTAATAGTTAATATTATTTTAAAAAATTAGTTTTGATTCAGAATTGTCAACATCGATGATGAGCAATCGGTCAGAAGCGATGGGCAAACAAAATTGACAAATGAGGCAGTTATCTAATAGAAATAGACGAATAATAATAGTTGTTGCAAATGTATTTTGTCAAGTTTTGCAACGATGCAGTCAAAGGGTAAAATGCATTTTCGAAAGATTAGGCCTATACAATATCCATCTCAACTCAATCTCAACTGATTGTCTCATTTGTTGGTCATAATGTGTTGCAGTTTATTTTTAAGTTTTCTCGTATTTGGCAGCTAATTATCTCGGGAATCCCTTTCCATATTATGTACTTCCACATTCTTTTAACCACTTGATTGGCCGAATTTCCTAAACTTGGTTGGCCAACGAGGTTTTACAACTAGTTGTATTTACCTCCCCAAATTCAATTTTAATAAAGAAGTAATAATTGCTATGATATTAGCAACTAGCAATGAAACGAGACACATCTACCGGCATAAAGACTTGCTTTTTGTACCGCATTGTAGGTGATTATTGCCAAGTTTCTATAGTTCCACTTGTTGATTAAATACCTGTAAAAGGCTTATATTAAAAAAACTTTATTTCTATGCCTTCAAGCTTACTTTTTCATGTTTTTCTTTCAAAACGCACTACATCACCATTACCTTAATATCCATGTAAAATACTAGGAAAACGCTTAAGTCCCGCCGCGTTGTTGGATGAGCGTAATTGGTGCATTGAGCTGCCATGTGTTATGCGGATTTTCTGTTGTTCTGTGAAAAAATCATATCTAAGTTGAATTTTTTTAAATTAAATTAAATTAAATAAAATAATAACTTAAATTTTTAAATTTTTAATCAATCATAATTTTAAAAAAAGGAAAAAATCGTAAAATTACAATTTTCATAAGAAAATAATTATTTGATAGCGCTCAGATTTCACACGAATATATAAATTCATGAAATTAAGGTTCTGTGAAAAAATCATTACGATCGGATAAAGCATGTAGGGGTTATACAACTGAGTGGGTAGACTCTAAATACAATTTATTATTTATTATTTTATAATCCAAAGAAATTTAAAAAATCGAAAAAAGTCGTAAAATTGCGATTTTTTAAAGACATTTATCTTTCGATAACGCTCAAATTTCACACGAATATATCAATTCATAAAAGAAAGGTTCTGTGAAAAAATTATTACAATCGGACAAGCATGTAGGTCTTATAAATCGAAAAATTTTGTTAAAAATCGAAAAAAATCGTAAAATTGCGATTTTGATGAGAAATAATTTTCCGATTGCGCTCAAAAACGTGGCAGTTCTAAGTTCAGAGATTTTGAAGGCCTCCATAAAATTTCATCGCAATCGGAGTATCGGTTTAGCCGAAATCGTGTGGACAAACAGACAAAAATACAAAAAAAGAAAGAAAACAAAAAAACATTCCGGAATTTTTCCTCCAGTGTAGTAGAATGGAATCTTCGCTACGCTCATCCAATGAACGTTGTTAGCTTCACCCGTTTGGTCAGAACCGCTGGCCAATTGAAACTGACGAATTAGTAAGTATCAAGTAGCCAGTAGCTAACATCCTTAAAGTGATTATTATTATTATTATTATTATTATTATTATTATTATTATTATTATTATTATTATTATTATTATTATTATTTATTATTATTTATTTTCAATTTGCAACGACGTACAGTCATTAAACCATATACAGAGCATATTGATGGCGACAAGAATAAAAGGGCATAGCCCCATAACACAAAAGTGTCTTGCCACCATTTACTACAATATTAATACATTTATAAACTAACACATAATGCATAACAAACAAATAAATCTACAAACTAAAATACAATCTAAAAGTTATTAACTAAAGCAGTTATAAAATAATATACATTGCAGAGCACATTACATTTAATTTACAATACAATACAAATTTTGAGCATGTTTCAAGACATTTTTTCACAAAGAAGGAATGCTCGTACCACAAACAAATTTGGCAGTTGTGTTAGTCAGGTACTACCTAAATCCCCTCGATTTTGATAGTCTTCAAGTTCACATCACGTTTCATGACGGCTGGGTAATACCTCGAAATCACCCTAACTCTGCTTGCATTGATATATATTTATTGAAAATCTCTCTTGCCACAGGCAATCCTGACTGAAAGTTTTTCCAAAGTTTTCTTCAGTCGTTAATGCAAACGAGGGATTGGTCCCTCTTAAAAAACCTTTGGCCATTTATTCCACAACTAACCAGCTACAAAAAACCAGGTAGGAGGCATGAATTGCACCTTGGAATAAATAGGTTTCCCGCGAGAATAAAAAAAAATGTAAACATCAAAATGTGCCATTCAGTGCATTTTGACATATTTTTCTTATGATATGATATATGTTGTTTATTGCCTTAGATAAATAAATACATGTAGATATTTAATTAGACTTTGACATTTGAGCCTGCGTATAGGCTGATATTACATAATATTACATAATACCTACTATAAATATGTACTATATTTTAACATACATACAGGTACACATCTATTTACAGTACATTTTAAAGATACATTTAACATAAGACTTACAAATATGAAGTTGATATAAAATTACTAAACGATCCATTTTCATATTCAAGTCCACAGAAAATTAATATTCGTAACATTAGTTTTTTTTGTAATTGGACCAGTATTAGTTACTTATTTCACATTCAAATTGAATTTTCGTTTGATTCCGGGAAAAAAAATACGGAATAAAATTGAGAGTAACGAATATGAATATAAAATATATATATATATATATATATCTATATACACAGAATATATACAATTAAGCAGTGCATGCTTTACGTGCTAGTAATTAAAAAGCACCACCTTCTTGAAGAAAAAAACAACAACATCACCGCTTCAAGAAGCCGTGATTATTGTTGGACGTACTCAGTCATTTGCGCACTCAGTTTTAAGAAACATGTCAAAATTACAACATGTGAAATATTTATTTATCAAGAAGTAAAATTTTCGCGAAAAGTGCTATCAGGTTTTTTACAATGCAATAATCGCTCTGAGAAAATGGATATTATCAATTCGTAATTATTCACTTCGGGGAAGTTCGTAGAAGCACGAAGTAAATACGAAGTTCCGTCAATAAGGATAAGTTGTGTGCATTGGTGACGCTGCTAGCAGAGGGGAAGTGAGAAAGAGAGAGAGAGAAGAGAGGAGAGAGGAGAGAATAGTAAGAGGATAAAATCTCGTGCCTGGGTCGCGTGAGCTTCAGTCTTCTGCCATCATCTCACATCTTCACATCACAAACACCAACCACAAAACACAAAAAAAAATCGTTTAAAAATATTTTTTCTTAAAGACTCGTAAAAACATTGGGGTTTGTTAGGTTGACGGTTGTGTTCGGGATAATCGCGAACGAAAGCCAAAATGAAGTGGCTAGGAACATTTCTTGTGGTGATGTTGGTAGGGTCGTCGGTTGTGTCATCTGATGACTTGACCCCAACACCTGTGGCGTCGCTCATCATGAAACGTCAGGGGAGCGTCGTCGTTCAGGATGACTCCTCGAGCGAAGCGACGGAGACGACGACAACGACGACGACAACAACGACAACACAGGTAAAATACTAGATTCAATATAACTAGGGGTTTAAGAAGGCATTCCCGCTCGCTGCTCTTTAGTCCTATCTTGGCCATGTTAATGATTTCTTAAACCATAATCTCTCAAAAAAGATCTGACAGATGAACGATAAAAGATAGTGCGTTATAATTAACATAGCCTGTTCTTTAGGTTCTTGTTTAAAATCTAGGCCTATGCTATTTAGAAAAATAATTTTTATCTTGGGAAATAGGATAGGATAGGATATTGCTTTACGTCTCATATTTATGCAACTTGGCTAATCGAGACGAAGGGAGGGACGTAAGGGATGACGCGGGGGTACAAGGGGTGGACAGGCCTGTGCTGGTCAGAACCAGCCACAAGCATATGGGGAGGGCAGGGGTTCCCCCACGTCGTGGTCGTCTCCGTCTGTGTCATCATCCGTCCTTGTTGTCTTTGTCGTCGCCGTCGGGGAGGTAGTCAAAGGGAAGGGGTTCCCCGACGACGACCCAGAGCTCGCACATTAGTTTCAGGGAGATAAACTCCCCTAATCACGGGCCATACCACGAGAAGGTTGCGAGTTGGAATTTGATGGCCCATCTTGGGAAATAAACCTGTTATAGGGTGCAATTATGCCCCTCTTCAGAAGAACTAGTTATGTAGCGGACAATCCCTTAAATTCGCATTAACGACTGAGAAAAACCTCGGAAAACACCTTCTGTCAGGATTGCCGGTCTCGACAGGATTTGAACCCGGGACCTTCCGAATTAGAGCTCAACGCTCAAGCCAACACTGTCGGTAAAGTATTTGTCTTCTAAACAATACACATAGGCCCTACTAGTGTAGCTTTCCTTTACAGTCCAGTGTTTACTTGAGACTTCTGGCTCAATAGTTTTGTCGTGGCTCAATGTTTTGTGCCCAATTTTTTCCGGGAAGTGCCTTCTTATGCAAATATACTAGAAATAATAAGAATTGATATGAAAATGTAAAAACATGCAAAGTCTAGTGAATCTCGATCCTAGCGGACTTTCGGGGAAACTTTAAAACCTACAGCGAGCGCGCGGAGATTTGGAGGACAGTATTGAGTGTAAACAGTGTGGACAGACTGGCCCATGCACATTTTGTTATCTCTGGTTAGGCTTGAGTGCTAATCAGACGAGAAGAAAATAAAAACTATTCATTTTGCTTTAGCTTTATAAGTAGGCCTGGGCCTATTTTATCCAAAATCAAGATTCCGCAAATTTTAGATTATCTAGCCTCTATCCTAACAATCGATTTAGATCAGATTCAAACAAGCAATGATTCGTGTAATTTTAATAGAAACCTTCACGCGATAGCTCATACCACAGATAATAGAGTACACAACGTTTGTTGTTCATACGATTGGGGCGCAGGTCCGAAGCGTATGGCTCTACGAGGACGTGGGTTCGAATCCCGTATAAGGCGTGGGATTTTGTAAGTGCCAATCACTCTCATACATAACCACTCATCATATCGACAAAAATCATTGAACTAGATTGTTTTGAGTGTTAGCCTAATAAGCTAACGCAAGTTACTTGTTGATGATTATGATATTTGTTGCTTTTCGTCTTTATTATTATAATATTGCTATTCGAGACGATGGGTGGAGATAGATGAAAGTGAAGGATAATGAAAAAATGCTCTATGCAGAATTCAAACCCTCGTCCTTCTCTAGTGTCACATGCTTCGGACCAGCGCCCCGATCGTATGAGCCACCGCGGATGGCAAGTTACTCATGATTTGTGATTAACGAATTAGGCCTAAAGTTGTTAATCATAGCTAATCATAGCATGTACAATGGGTAGACCTAAGCTTATAGCTCATATCAACATTCCTCAACATGAAATCCGAGTTTCATTGTTAGAACTTTTGAAGTTCCTTCGACTAATAAGGAATGGTGAATATCATTGGACGATTAATCACTTGCCCTCACCCACTCACTAATCATTCTCTTATCAACAAATCCCAACAAGGATCGAACCCAGAATCACTTGTTCAAAGTAGGGTACCGACGCCCCCCCCCCCCTCCACGTAATTAGGCTACTCAGTCATACTACAAGTTTAATTCATTCATTGGACACCGGATTCTGTACTGTAAACATTGCTATAAAAAAACACAAATTTAAAAAAAAAAAACAAGGCTGATGAAGACTTATGTGATCATCTCCCAGTTGTGTGGTACTGTTAAGAATTTGACAACGTTTAAATACGAATTTATTTGGTCCTACACAATAATACCTTGGTATTTCCCTCAATTGTATCTTTACACTTTCTACCTGTACCAAACTGTTAAATGCCACTGACATTGTGGGCATGTTTCCTACAAATAAAAAATAAATTTAGTATCTTCTTTTCCATCTAAATAGTCCCCAATATAGAATTCACCCCCCTTCCCTCTCCCCTCGTACTACACATATTGTAATGCACCTAACAAACAAGGATTTCCCCACCCACCCTTTCTATATACCTCGCATGGGCTGCTATAAAACTCGAAAACTCTCTCTACTATTAAACGATCTCTCTATATCTTTTGTGAAAAATAATTAAAAGTTTCTCTAAAGTACACCCAAGATATTTAACTCGTGTTTACTTTGACCTTTCACGAAGAAAAGCTGACGTGCAATATTTGTATAATTAATTTGCGTAATTGCAAGACATTATTGCAGGTTGCATTTAATGTGACTAACAATAGTTTGGTAAAGCACTTCGTATGTTGGATGTCAGTTAACATGAGTGCATGCTTTCTGCAAACTTTCACACACCACAATCTAAAATAAATTAAAGAAGTAAGACATTTTAATTTAACACCTGAGTGCGCGCATTTGAGTTGGGCCAAGTTCCAAGCCCCTTTACTCACCATACTCGCTATTCTATCCGATATTGATATTAAAATATGTGATCACCATAATATCAACCCATTCTCAGTATCACTGGGCCATCCAAGTTTTTTAGTAATCGTCATGTAAACATAATCAAATATACATAATACCTCTATATTTTGGTTCTAGTTGGAAAATGCAATGATTAGTCTCCTGGTTTTCCCTGGGTTTTCCCCTTGTGGCAGTCTCATGTTGTTATCACTCTTACTTATAGCCACATGCCATCATCAAATTAATTGATACAAACTAGACAGAACCACTTAAAAACTAATTAATTGCTATTTGGAAGTGATTATGCAAAATCATATCAAGTACATCAACAGTGCCTGATTGAACTATATATATATATATACATCCAAATTTGGTTTTAGGGTTTTTGTTCGTGTATTTTCTCTTCTCTCTAGCTGGCCTACACAAGGACCATTGTCAGCTGGTCGACGTTTCGGCTGAATCACATCAGCCATCATCAGGACGAGACCCTTACAGCTCCGAAAAAACTACTGCTGCTGCTTCTACTGCAGACGTGGGAATAGTAGAAGTAGAAGCAGCAGCAGTAGTTTTTTCGGAGCTGTAAGGGTCTCGTCCTGATGATGGCTGATGTGATTCAGCCGAAACGTCGACCAGCTGACAATGGTCCTTGTGTAGGCCAGCTAGAGAGAAGAGAAAATACACGAACAAAACCCTAAAACCAAATTTGGATGTACCTATGACTGTTCGTGAAAACCTACGTGCTAACATATATATATATATATATATATATATTAATGTAATCGGTTTTTCGGTTTCAATGCCACGTATATTTTCATTGGGCCGACGTTTCGATGAGATTTCACCCATCATCCTCAGGGCCAATACAACTTTAAATATAAAAAACGAAAACTACATTACATTGATAAATACAGAACAAAACTGGAGAGAAAAAAACATAAAAGCCAACAAAAGAAATCACCGCACACATGACAAATTAACACCATTCATGAATTTTCATTTGTATTTCATTGAATGGTATTAATTTGTCATGTGTGCAGTGATATCTTTTGTTAACTTTTATTGTTTTTTCTCTCCAGTTTTGTTCTGTATTTATCAATGTAATGTAGTTTTCGTTTTTTATATTTAAAGTTGTATTGGCCCTGAGGATGATGGGTGAAATCTCATCGAAACGTCGGCCCAATGAAAATATACGTGGCATTGAAACCGAAAAACCGATTACATTAATACATATCGGCCACGAAAACCTTCAAAAACAAATATATATATATATATGAATATATGGTTTTTAAGCATAAGCCCGCTTTAAGGACATAGTTATTGATTCATAGCAGTTGTCGAATATATATATATATATTTAAATCAGTGCAAAGAATTAAATATAATCTATTGTTGGGCTAGCACACGAGGGTCTATTCTGAGAGCCACAAGTTGAATATCGGTTAAAAAGTTGACATTACTGAAGCCGAGCTTCTATAATGCGTCTAGGCTAAAGAGGCCAATGGCCTCCTCGCCAAGTTGTCGAAATAACAATACAATAAATACAATAAATACTGCACTTACTATAATAATTGAAAACGTTTCCTATAGTTTTTTCAAAAGTTTTTATTAATTTAAATGCATTTCACGATGCAAACGAAATAACTCATTTCATGCTTCCTTCTACAACGAGGTTTATGTAGACGATACCGACCACGACCTCAGTTCGGGTCATGTGACCAATGAGCCACGACCAGAAAAACAACCACGGAAGGTCCTTGCACCTGATAGATAACAACATGAAGCGAGCTCTTTATAAACACCTCAAACCGGTGCTTCACGTGTTGCATTCTAAGAGGTCACGGGGGCAATGGTCGAACCCAGGACATCCTGGTGAAAGATCAGGTTGACTCTTCCTTACAGCATTTTGTTCGACTGGACCAATGATATTTAAATATCTATAGTACGCTAGATCCCCAGTCATTGGTCCACTTCCGTGACAATTTGAAGCTATCTTGAATAGGGCAGTTTTCTAAAGTAGATGGGGGCGATTTGTAGCCCAAATATTTTTCAAGATGGCTGTCAGGTTGACAGGTGAGCATATTAGCCATTAACACCAAATGATTACTAAATTTCCTTATGCAATAACTTCTTATTGTTTCTGTTTGTGCATTCCCATGCTGCACAAGCTAAAACCATATCAAACAATCCAGAAAAATACTTAATCGCATCTAAAACATAATGTAAAGCATAAATTAAAACGCCAAATCGCCATCTTGAATAGGTCAGATTGACGCTTCAATTTGCTACGCTCGCGCCTGTGCGGACGTATTGGAGACTGGGGATCTAGCCTACTATAGATGTTAAATATAATTCGACTGGATGAAGTTCAAAATCACAATGAAATTATCACGAGACACCGTGAACCTATTTGAAAATGTGCGTTCGTAGTTTTTAAAACTGAGTCTACATATTTTTCTCACAGTACAAAATAATTTTTTGGCCATACTCAGAAAGGTGATGACTAGTTTCGCGCATGATTATCTTTTTAAATTAATGGTCCCGTTTCGTCACACAAAATAACTAAACAAATATTTAACCAAAAATTTTAAATTTGTTATGGACTTAGAAGAACTCGCAGGCAAAAAAACTGACTTTAAAAGGGAAAAAGGGTAATTTCAGAAACCCCTCGAGTCCTCGATACTAAGTTCTGAGATAATCACAAAAAACATTCTATTACAAACAGTTTTATATTTTATGACTTTCAACAAGCAGTTATTTTAAGTATCCCTATTTTGCAATAACCATTTGATGTACACAATTTTCAACTTGCTTATTACTTAGCAATTAATTATTGTAACCACGGACTTATGGAGTTTCTGAATCTAAGCTGTTAAAAGTTAAATCAAAGTCACAATACTCACATGTATAACGATTTTTTTTTTTTAAGAGAAGTATATATTTATTGGATTATTTACATAAGTTTAATTACAGAGTACCAACTGAAATACTTGAGCCTTTAGCTCTCTACTTTCAACCTTGACATACATTTTTTGGAACTTAAAGATTAAAATTATAAATAATTACATATGAAACAAGGGAAAAATTAAAAAAAAACTCTTCATTGGGTGATTTTTAAAAACGATTAGGCCTACATTATTTAAATACCAATCCACAGTCTTCTTGACAGAAACCCTACACGTCCTGGACTTGTTGGGTTTCTGCAAAGAAGTCAATAACCCAACCCACATCCAATACCCATGGGCATATGGACATCTTGACAGAAACCCCACAAGTCCCGGACTTGTAGGGTTTCTACGTAAAAATGTAGAGGGAATCTAAAAGAACACATTTTTGGGCAAAAGTCGTTATGCAAAAAAAAGTGACTTGAGGTTTTTGATCTAGCGATTCAATTAAGGATTCATTTTTATTGAAGATGAAAATAGAATTATAAAATATATTGATTTTCTCGCATGTAACTAGAGTACTCAAGTAGGCTTCTGCACTTGAGATGCTTATAACACCTTAAACCGGTGCTTCTTGTTTAGCGTTCTCAGAGGTCACGGGGGCAATGATCGAACCCAGGACATCTTGATCAGGTTGTCGCGATCGTTGGAGGTCAGGTCTTCGCCAAAAACTAGGCTCATTTACATTGATCGGACGGAATACCGTTGCTTCAACCAGGGACAGGTTTACAAACCCCACTTTCAATCTTGGCGAGTCAAGCACATAAGTGTTTACCACCAACAAGTTCAAAAATAAAATAAATTTGAGCATTGACTTGATTTTGATTAGGCTGTAGTTAATTTCTGCAAAAGCAGCCTCAGCATTAAAAAATACACACGATTATGCCTTATTACATGAAGTGGCGGAGTAGTTTAAAAAGATGCAATTAAAATCGAAATCATTTCGGCTATGATAAAGACAAAGACAACATGAAATCGGCATTTGCGTTTGAAATTTTCACTGGGAAAAATTATAATTATATACGTATGTGATATTGTGGTATAGTGATTAATTATTATTCAATATTTTATTATTTTATCCTCTTAGGAAACCTGCACAAGGGCAGATTTTAACCAGAAGTAAATCAAAGTCTGGGTATAGATACACTAGACCCCTTGATTTATTTACGTAGTATAGTCGATGGTATACAAAAATTATGTCGATTTTTGGGAGCAAAATGCTTAAAACGATTTTTAAGAGGTATATTTCAAAGTTTTCCTGTGCCTGAAGAATGTATTGGGAAATCTTAAATCAGAATATTGCTGGTGAACAATATCGTATAGGTGACTTCAAGAAATACAGTATCGTGAATAACGCGTCAGTCAGTTCGGCCTACCTCTATCGGTTTATCACGCGGTTCGTCGCAGTCCCTTCGAAATAAACACCGTGTTTGGTCCGTGTAAAACTATGGTAATAGCGTATTCATAAAAGGTGTGAGTGTTCTCATTAGCACATTCTTCATAAATTACAATAAGGAAGAAGTCAATTAGTGTACAAAGTAGTAGGGGACTTGTGTATCAACCTGCATAATAGGCGGTCATTACAGCTATTACGATTGGATACAAGCCAACACTTGTATGATGTCGGGTCTTCAGATTCGCAACTGCTATAATGGACATATAATCTTGGAGACAGACTATATTATTCAACTCCCAAAAAACAAAAATAAGTTTTTTTTGTTTAAAGTGATTTCGTCGGGGCCTACAGGGTTGGCTTGGTCGCTTTGGTTTACTGTCCCCCACTGAAAATCAGTTCAGAGAGTTCAGTCAGAGTGGGTAGAATCAAAATACAAATTTATTTATTTATACGAAGAATACAGGAAGAAATCTTCCTCTAATCAACACTTCCCTACAATCTATTTCATTTCGAAAGGTATAAGTAAAACTAAATCAGAAACAAAATCGCGAACTTTTAAGGTAAATTGTAAAATATTATGCAAATACACCAAGAAAACAATTCTCAAAATTAAATGTAATATTTTAGGCAGCGATGCTCCCCTACGCATCACTTTTCTGTCCGTCCGTCTGTGCGTGTGTCACGTCTCACGATAAAAACCGACCACAACCTCGATTGACATGCGTTTTTGGTTGACACTTCCCTTCAACAAGGATGATACAATGTCTTGATGACCTTTTGCCTCACCAGGTTTTTTGTATACAAATCTATCAAGAGATTTCAATGCTGGATAAGATTTTGATTATGTTTTTCAACCTGTTGATTAAGTATCTTCGTTCATTTTTCTTGGTAATCCCGGCTTGTTCAATCTTGGGTTTAATTAAGACAGATTTATTTGTTGGGCACTTGAGTTATGAGTACATTGATATAGAATATAAACATCTTTTTTGTTTTAGGCGGGATAAAGGCCTGCTAAGCCTTTTCTTCCATCCACCCTCTTATATAGGTACTATATACATATTTACACAATTATTTCTGGATACAATATCAGACACGATTTACAAGAAAATTATTTAAAGATATTAATATTACATTATTGTAGTCCATACATATTTTACACATACTCTCATTCATACTATAATTATTAAGTGGGTCGTCTACAAAAGCTAGAATCAAGCAATAGCATATTGTGAGTTAAACATTGTTCATCATGTTATTCAGTATTCCCATGGCATTTTGTGAAATATAATTCATGGATTTTACTTAAAAAATATTATAACACTATTGATATAGGTGTCCCTGATGTTTGACGGTAGAGCGTTCCAAGTTTGTACTGATGTCAAAAATGTGAGTGACAAGAGTGGCTCGTTGGTCTTGTGGTTAGCGAATCTGCTTCCAATGCAGAAGGTCAGGGTTCGATTCCCGCTAAAGTCAGAAGTTTTTTAACTTCTGATTTGGACTTCAGTCCATCAGTTCTTGTCTTAGGAGTTTGTAAACGGTGACTTTGGAGCCGTCCTAGCAACGAAGCACATAATAAATTTCAGAGTTGTTCTGAATCGGCCTTGTTGATTCTGGCGTGATCCGCGAGTGTTCGCACTGTCCATACCACTGATTGCTAAATTTCCTATTAAAAATATCGATCTCTTGGTTGGTTATCGCTCACTCGTCGATTGCGTCGGGGCTGCAGGGTTGGCTTGGTAGCTTTGATTTAAGTCCCCACTGAAAATCAGTATATAACTGAGTGGGTAGACTCTAAATAAAATTTATTTATTTATTTTTATTTAAGCATAATGACTTCGAGGAAACTGATGGCTTGTTCTTAGAGGGAAAACACAAGCGCATGCCACAATTACAGGTTCTTACGTTAATACGTCATTACACCGTGCGAGTACAACTAATAAAAGTCTCATGCTCGGACGTGCGCAGTTTGAACCGCGCATGCACGAGGTAACCTTCGGCCTCACGAAGTCGTCTTCGTGGGAACCCGAAGTGATTTATTGCTACAGGTTGTGGTTGTTGTTGTTGTTGTTGTGACGGCGTCGAGAATAACTCTGATTTCATGGGAGATTTATTATTGTCGAGTTGTCTTAGTAATTTCTAAAAATAAATGTGTTTTGTGAGAAAAGTGTCTAGGGACAACTCTCTGAACGATTATTTGAAAGTCGAAGAAACATGGGTGAAAAGTTAAACGGGAATAGGATACATTTTGGCACTTGCACTGGCAGTTGCCTCATGGACAACCCTTTCCAAACAGGAGAGACGTTAAATAAATAAATAAATAAAATTAAATAAATAAATAGATTATCAAATGTCTGTTTGTCAGTCAGAATCAATTCACGAAAATGATCAATTTCGGACTTTTTAAGAAAATCCAAAATTGTAAAAATCATTTTTTTTGTAGCGTTCACCTAAAACCGATTTTCAAAAAGCACCACTGTAGAGCCCTATAGTTCCACTTCCTTGACATTTGTGCAAAATTTCAAACAGCTCTGATGCAAATTAGCCGAACGAACAGAAATTTGCTAAAAACGCATGTCCAATGACAGCGTTTATAAAAAAAAAATCCCTCACTTTTTCTTAAAAACTATCTGCCGTTAGATGAAAATAATTTTAGGCATCACTTTACACACTGAACCAACGAAAAATTTAATTTTGTAAATTCAACATTTTTTAGCATCGTTTTTTTACATGGCTCAGTGTGTCAGTGAGTCTACTATTGACCCAAAAATGTAATAAAATGGTCGATAGTGAAGTTATGTCCTCCCCCAAAAAGTTATACAAATTTTTGTAATTAAAGTAAAAGCCCTCTTTCATTCAGCCAACTTTCATGGACTGAGAACAACCCAGGAAATTCTTGGAAAATTAAAAGTACGACCCGGCACCTCCACCAAAACAACCCTTTCATTACCGAATTAAATTTGTCTAAATTGGGTTATTGTAATAAAACAACTAAAATTCTTTAAAAAATCCAAGAATTTTTGTTTAACAAAAAATGATCCCGATTTTTAAGCAATTTTTGGGAACTTTTGAATTTTGAATCAAATCTTCATTTTTGGTTAAAATTTAAATTTGAAGTGCATTCCTAAAACTGGATTTTTTTTAAAATTGCATGTTTTAGATTTTGTGTATCTCAAATAACAGCAGTACTGGAAATTTATTATTTTTCCGGGACGAACAAATTTTGTCCGTTTTTAGCCTTTTTAGCAGATGTGTATTTTCAATCTTCTCTAAAAAAGACACTCGGCCTATTCGTTCCATTGAATTGAAGGTGGGGTGGGGTTGAGGGTGGAAACATATTTATTTTTTATTATTAAACAATTTTTTCTTTTTAAATGGGATCAAACTGAAAAACCCAAAATTTATCCACAACATTTATTAGAACTTTCTCTTGTCACGACTATTATTTGATTTTTGTATTCTTCTCGACGATCTGCTGATTTAGAAGCTTCGCTCCCAATTTTGAGTGCTCTCGTAGCCGTGTTTAAAATCTCAATCAAGTACAGAATAGCATTGATCCTTGAAACACCCCACTAATTTACATATGTTTTGTTTCAGGCTCCTCCACAAGTACCAAAACCTAAGATGTACAGGATGCACGTCGAGTCTCACATCGAGTACAGGTTCGCCAACACTCTGATCTCCAGCAGAGTTGGTAACCCTGCGAACGTGTCACAAGAAGTTTACTTCAGCGTGACTCTACCTGAGACTGCATTCATTTCAAAGTTCTTGATGTGAGTATACTGGTGAATAATAATATGTTCGAAATATCTTATTATTTGTTTGTATTATGTATAATCAGAAGTTGAAAGTCCGAAAAAGCAGTATTTAAACGGAAAAGCCCAGGTATTTTTGTAAAAAAATCTATGAAGCAAATTTTCAACATTTATAGTCAATCATTTGGAAAATGCAGTCTTATTTTGGTGATTTGATTTTTTTTGACTGATTATAAATAATTTTAAATGTAATAATTTTTTTCTTTTTCTAGAATAAATAAATTATGGAAAAGTGCTATCATTAGCCTTATCCTAGGCCATCAGTGCCTTTCTATTTCGTTTATGTAGGCTAATTATGCAAAGTGGACTTCAAAATTTAAATATGGTGTCATAAACATGTCTCACCCCTCGAATATTTAACAGAGAAACTACCGATTTTGAATATGTGTTCATTGTTACTGTCATTGCCATTTGTTATCTGCACACTATACTGCTTAGTTGAATGAAAGGCACACGACATTCAAAATTATATTCATGTACAATAAAGTCCAGAACTTAACGTAGGCCTACGTTTTAAATATTTTATACAATTACAAAACTTGAGGCATCCAACCACGTAAACGCATCTCGGAAAACGGTTTGCTTTTCCTGGAAAGCCGGAATCCTTACGTCATCCAACTAAAACGTTGATTGACCAATAAGTGAAAGAGGTCCAATCAATACACGAATACGTCACACGTGCCTGCAGTTTAAAGCTGTTACTACTTTGTGGTGACCTTAGGTCATGCAGGTTAAATGGCATCAGTCACGTGTTATCAATTTCCGAATTATTGCTAACAAAGAGAGTCATCATTGATAAAATTTAATTTAGACGATGAAAAACGCACCAAAGGAGGTAGCTCAGCGATGGTAAACATATCTTTAATTCCGGAAGTTTTGGATCAATTCTGATGGATTCTCAGCCACAAAATTGGTAAATATCAACCAAAAGTGAACATTTTCCCTGCATGTTATCCGAAGAGTACGAAAGTACTGCACTCTATACTATGAGCGTCACAGCGCGAATAATCTTTGCCGTTGAAGCGCCCTAAAACTACTAATACTAATACTGCCTGAAGCGGGATTCGAATTAAGGACAGCCGTCCTCGGTGGTCCGAAGCATATGGATCTACGAGGACGTGGGATCGAATCCCGAAAAAGGCATTTTTTTTGTAATTGTCGTTCAACGTCATTCTATCACCACTTATCATCTCGAATAGCCTTAGTGCATTAATAGAGACGGAAAGCAACAAAAATCATCGTCATATCATCGAACTTGGAACATTTTGCACTTGAAGAGTGGTATACACAGCCACCGTCTGGGCCCGGGGTAGAATAGGCCCAGAGCATGGCTCTGCTAATCTTACAAGGCGATTCAAGAGAAAAAGTCCACCTCGCAAACATCAGCTAGTAAGAGGAGAGTATATTACTCCCCGAAACTAGAGGCGAGCTCTGGCAATCGTGGTCGGGGACACCTCTCCTTTCCCTTGACGACCTCCCCGACGACGATGACAATGACACAACGAACGATGAAAAAGACGATGACGACCGTGGGAGCCCTTTCCTCACCCCACCTTTGAATAGTTCTGACCAGCATGGTCCCTCCCCCTAGGCTAGAGTGGCGCATTATTGATACAACGGTTGACGCGCCCTTAATCCAAGTAAACAAAAAAATCTAACCATACCAATGAACCAAACTAGATTCCACATATAAAGTCCTGTTCTTCTTCAGGGAGGTCGACGGCAAGGTCTACGAGGCATCGGTCAAGGAGAAGGAGGAAGCCAAGAAGGTCTACGACCAGGCTGTGCCAGCGGACAGGGCGCAGCCCACGTAGCGGTATCTGCTCGGGACTCGAACCGGTTCACCGTCTCGGTCAACATCGAACCCACCAAGAAGGTCAACTTCAACCTGACCTACGAGGAACTTCTCATCAGGAGACTCGGGGCTTACAATCACGTGATCAATCTGGATCCGGGACAGGTTAGTGAGGTTCAAGAAACCCTTTCACAGTTTCATTCAGATTTGAAAATTATGATGCATTTTTACTTACAATCTTATTTGTAAAAAAGTGCTTTTAAAAATAAAATAACAATTTGAATAGAACTGGCGTGATTTGATGTTCGGCGCGTTCCTTGTCCTGCAGACATAAATCATTACATCTTAATACAACTTGGCTTACTTGATAATGAAGGAAATCTGTACGTGCCTATCATATCGGATTTTCAATGTTCAACATTAGACAATCAGAAAATGCGTAGTTATTTGAGTGTTTTTGACGGATTCTAAATTCTAGAAAATTGAATTTGTTTTTGTTTATATTCTATAATCAATTGTTGGAAATGTGATATGATATAGACGCCTTTATAATTAATTTTTGCAAAATTATAATATAAAATCACAAATAGATGCGACTAAAATTGGTTGAGACATTTAAAACGGCGTAAAATGAGTTTGCCGGCCTACTCTTAAGTGTTAAGTGAACAATGTATCAGTGTGCCTCAGTCTTAAAATGTTGACTGTAACTCACAGGATAAGTTAGCTCGATGGAACTCCAGGCTATAAGTTGAAGAACTATGCCAATAATGACGTCATCTAATAAAATGACGAAACTTTTAGAGAAGGTGAGGCTATATGTAATGAGTTTTTTGGACTCTGTATAATGCACCTTTTAAATAAAGTAAACATATTGTTTCATATATTGTTTGACAGTTGATCAACAGACCAGTGGAAGACGATTGAAAAATTGTCGAAATATTGATTAAAATAGTTTTCTTTATTTTAAATGTGCAGTGTACTGTCCAAATAACTCATCACAATATTAATAAAGTCATCGGTGTGTGAATCGCAGTCAATCAGCGAGACCGAATTTAAAATGTCAATCGCTTTTATAACCCGTCAATTTTTAATTTCTATCAATTTACTGCGAGTATAGGCCTACCTATACGGAAAAGTGCAAAAATGAACGTATAAAAGGTAATTAAGAGAAATAATTTTTTTGTTGTAGGGAAAATCGGCACCAGGTGCAATAATGCATGGTCCTCTTCAAGTGTCTATAAATATAGTAATTTGGCTAGTAACATTTGTGAAGGATTCGAGGCTTTCAAAAGGACTCAACTCGAAAAAACTTTATCAGGATTGCCGTCTCGACTGAATTTGAAACCGGGACCTCCCGAAACAGCCAACACTGTCGGTTTTCAAGTGGAATGTTATCGATGTCTTTAAATGATATTGATGTGGATTCCTCTGAGAGGCGTTGTAATCTGGAGCAATGACTGAACAACCTGTGTATTTCCAGGTGGTCGCCGACTTGAAGGTCGACGTCTACATCAAGGAGAGCAAGGACATCACCATCCTGAGGGTCCCGGAACTGCGATCTGGGAACGAGGTGGACGCCGACGACAAAACAGCCGGTGAGTGATGGCAGATAAAAGAATTATCCATCGCCGGTTCCTGCTTCTGGCAGGGTCAGCTTGGGTTTAGCAACCAAATTTTTCCACTTCTTTCTATCCTACCACAATCGAATCTCTTCCACATCTTCCCAGCTCTCTCCTCTTGCCTCCAAGTCTCCTGCTATGATGTCCTTCCATCTCTTCTTCATGGTCTACCCCGTTGTCTTCGTCCTTCTTCAATCCTTCTTTCATACATTTGGGGGGGGGGGGATCCTATTTTCCCCCATTCGTTTCATATGTTCATACCATCTCAACCGTGTCTTTCCTAGCATACGTCTATCCTATTAATTAACTAGCATTACGCTAGCATACGTCTATCCTATTAATTAACAAAACTGATTTACAAAGGAGGACATTTTAGTACCACTGGTCCAGTTAACCCATGATCTACTTATTTGTATCATCTATAGGAACTAGCGCACTCGCTTTAAGATTCACCACCACCTATTCCTTCATGTTTCAGCCAACCCCCTGGCAAAGATCGAGCGCAAGTCTCAGAAGGAGGCGCACATCAGTAGCCCTACACTCGCTTTAAGATTCACCACCACCTATTCCTTCATGTTTCAGCCAACCCCCTGGCAAAGATCGAGCGCAAGTCTCAGAAGGAGGCGCACATCAGCTTCTCGCCAACCGAGGCAGAGCAGAAGAACCTAGGCAGAGTCAAGGGGCTCGACGTCAACTCGTTCGGTCAGACCAAGAAGGTGGAGGGTCTGGGAGGACAGTTCGTTGTGCAGTACGACGTCGACAGGGACGACAAGGCAGGGGAAGTCCTGGTGAGTCACCGGCTTTTACTTCATATAACAATTCAAAATAATTATTGTGGGAAGCTGCCCAGGGTACAATTCATGCCCTCTTCGTCTAACAAGGTATGTTGCGGATAGCACAATTGTGGAAATGATGTCCGAGGGCTGTTTGAGTGAACACAATCCCTTGCATTCGTATTAACACTGAGTAAAACCTCGGGAAAAACCTTCAGTCAGGTTGACGACGTCCACAAAATTTCACGGACTTCCCGAATCAGAGTCGGTCCAACACTGCCGTAGTCCCTTTTACTACCCCTTTTGTGTTCTACCTAGTAGTTCATCTCTCATACAGTCTTATTTTTTATTTATTTTTATTTATTTTTAACGTCTACCTATTCAGTTATAAAAACTGATTTACAAAGGATGTAACTAAATAATCTAATTACATAGATGCAGTAAAAAAGTAAAACTAATAGTTGTTCCTACGGGAGTGTTTTCCCGACTAACCAAATCGAGAAAACATATTTTGAGTTTGAAAAGAATATCTTCTATTTCTGTAAACACCAAATAACTAATATGCTCTCTCGTTTCAGGTGAACAACGGCTACTTCGTTCACTTCTTCGCCCCCAAGGACCTGGCCCATCTCAGAAAACACGCCCTCTTTGTCCTCGACGTGAGTGGTTCGATGGAAGGCCGCAAGATAGAGCAGCTGAAGGAGGCGATGAACGCCATCTTGGATGACCTCAACGAGGGAGACTACTTCAACATCATCGAGTTCTCCTACTCAGTCACGGTAAGGAGAGTTTTGTAATTTAGTAATAAGCTCATGAAAACACATTGCTATAAGGTATAACTCATTTTTTTTAACTTTTTGCTGCAAAGCTCACAGGCTATCCCGCCAATAAGACGATCATCCAACAATCAATCAATCTCCCTCCTCTCCTCGTCTGCTCTCTCGATTCTCGAGCATGCTCTGCTCTCTCTTCTCTCTAAAATAAAGACTTTTCATCACTCTCCATTATGAATGTAAATGGAAGAGAGCTTACAGCCTTAATCCCGCATCAATAAAGACGACATCATCAATCAAACCTTCTCAAACTGATCGCGACCCTACAGACCTCCCCGACGACGACGACGACGATGACGACGAATACAAAGACGATGACAATGATTGAGAACCTTCCTTTTCCGACCCTATTCTTGTTGCTGGGTCATGGCCGGCATGGGTCTGGACTCCCACATTCACTGGTGAGACGCATTGTACCTAACGGTTGACGTGCGCTTAAAGTAAATAGGCCTACTTTTAACTACCTAAACTTTGTATACGTCAAGGAAATAGTCTTATATAATTGATTACTTGTTAAACGACGACGATGATCGACGACACAACGATGATGAATACAACGACGACCACGCTTATGAGAAGTACCTCCTTAAGTCCTTCCCTCCCCTTGGACTAGAGTGGCGCACAATGGCCTAACGGTTTATGCACCCTTCAACTAATATACTAAAAACTCCAATTTGTCGCCTATTTGTGACGTCACTTTCATTGTTGATTTTTACCCCAGGTTCAACCATAGAGACTTACAAAGTTTGAAACTTTGGTTCAAAGTCAACAAATAACAACCGTCACTGCTCACATTTATGTGTGTGTTCTCTCCCGAAGGTATGGAACCTGGACGCCACGGCCTCCAGCGCCGTCTTCTCCCCCTACAGCAGCTTCAGCTACGACGACGCCCCCAAGGCTAACGTCGCCCCCACCCCCGCCTTCCCCGCCACCCCCGAGTACATTGCCAAGGCCAAGGAGATAGTCACCAAGATGAGAGCAGGAGGAGGTAAGTGACGTCACGATTAGCCCAGCTGCGTTCGAGTCGAGTATATTGTGTCCAAAATCAGAAGTATCGCCAGCGACAATTGGGTTTCCGACAAATTTAGCTCAAGTGTATATTAAGTCCGCGACTCTGATTTGAACATTGACTGTAAAATGTTCCGAAGTTTTCTTAAGAGGGAATGGGACACATTTGGCAGTTAGGAAATAATAGCTTTTCCCTCGGCCAAGATGCATCTTACGTATATGAAATGAAACTGCAAAGTTGTCAATAAAGCATACATGGACAGCCCTGCGGTCATAGATTTTCATAATTTTGTCTTAATCATACAGAAAAAACACGAATAGTCAATTTTGGAGTTTTTAACAAAAACAAAATTCGTGAAAACTAATGTAGGCTACTTTTTTTTAAAATCATTTTAAAACAAAATTTGGAAATATGTTACTCCAGACTGTGCAGAGTCCGATATTTCCAAATTCGTGACATACGTTCGAAATTTCAAATATCTGTGGTGTCAGTCGGCCGAGCGAACTGCAATTTGCCTAAAACGCATGTCCCGTGGGTAAAGTCTGGGCAAGTTTCCCACGAGACATTTTTAACATTTTTTTAAAAAAGCAAATGCGCATTGTTCAATCGACGACAACTTTGAATTGAATTAACTCCCAACAACGAATTTTTTTAGAATAAAACCGAAGTAAAATAATTTACACAATCATAATCGATAAAAAATCTGTTGTGAAGTAATTAATTTGTGGAAACACGATTTTTCAATATTTTGTATCGTCTAATCGTGCTTCTTCTGCGCAAATCAAAGTGACAATTCGCGTCCAAGACTAATAATTGCTCGTGTGCAATTTATTGAGCGAGCGTAGCGAGCGTCTCCACTTGACTCTTATGGCTCGAATGTCTGTCTGTCTGTTTTTTTTTTCTGTTACTGCTTCGGTACAGGTCGCACCGTTTCTCTGATCGACCTGAAATTTTGCACACATGTACATACCACCTATGTGGGTTGCTGTATATTTTTTGGGCAAAATCGTTCAAAAAGTTAAAAAGTTACATTAAAGTTAATCGAAAGTTTTTTTTTCAAACTAAACGGCGACAATATCTGAGGTGGCCAAATCATTTAGAATGTCCGTCCGGTCACGAATATGTTAATTTTATTTTGATCCGATAAGTAGTGTAGATGGAAATTACATTATAACAAAGTACCGTTACCATGGCAACGGAAAGTCGCGCAGCTTTTTTGGCTCATGATAGCGGTCGAACGGAGGCTCGGATCGAGTTGAAATTTTGACCATCCGCAAGCTTCGTTCCCGATTGAATGCCATTAGTTTTGTGGCAAAATCGTTCAAAAAGTTATAAAGTTACATTAAAGTTAATCTTAAGTTTTTTTTAAACTAAACGGCGACAAAATCTGAGGTAGCCAAATCATTTAGAATGTCCATCCGGTCACGAATATGTTAATTTTATTTTGATCCGATAAGTAGTGTAGATGGAAATTACATTATAACAAAAGTAACGTTGCCAAGGCAACGAAAACTCGCACGAGGTCAATGCACGAGGTTCGCACTAAGCACTGCCACCTAGAAGTAATCAAAATACTATCGAGGAAGCAGTGTATTATTTGTAACGTTTTCCCAAAGAAAATGATGTCAAGATCCTCTAGATGGCGGTGAATTTTATCCATTCTCTCCTATTTTACAGATTTTCAGCTAAAGACTTATTGGTGTGTAACATTATGGGAATGTCGTACTCGGGTCGTGTTGCACGTACCGGTGCTCGCTCAACAACGTGACGGGACTTTAGCGTTTTCCTAGTCTATACATCGTATTATCAACTCACACTTCTCATTCTTGTCGCGTACCGATAGGTGTAACTCATGCCCAACGCGCGAAACTCTGATTCGATAGTTCGTAGGTTCGATTCCCGGTAATTATGTGGCTCGTTGGTCTTGTGGTAAGCGTCTCTACTTCCAATGTAATAGGTCCAGGGTTCAATTCCCGCTAAAGTCAGAAGTTATTTAACTTCAGATTTGGACTTAAGTCCATCATTTCTTGTCTTAGGAATTACTAAACGGTGACTTTGGAGCCGTCCTAGCAACGAAGCACATAATAAATTTAAAGTTGTTCTGAATCGGCCTTGTTGATTCTGGCATTGATCCGCGGGTGTTCGCACTGTCCATACCACTGATTGCTATATTTCCTATTAAAAAATATCGATCTTTGGTTGGTTATCGCTCACTCGTCAATTGCGTCGGGGCCTACAGGGTTGGCTTGGTCGCTTTGGTTTACTGTCCCCCACTGAAAATCAGTTGTGTGACTGAGTGGGTAGACTCAAATACGGATTTATTTTTTATTCTCTCTTTTCGTCTAACCACAGCATAACGCCACCAACACTTCACTTTTGTGCGTATAAATTACGTGCCTGACGGGTGATGAGTAATCAATCATGGTTAACGATCTAAATGGACGCGCGTGCAATGTTAACAAATTTCTATTGAGAGTCTTTAAGGCTACTTACTTGTTTCCTCTCGACTTTCTGAAGAGTTTCCATCACAGAATAACACGGCACTGACACTATCACTTCACCTGTACTTCTCACGGGGAAGGGTGACGAACTACTGCGGAGTGGATATTCTTGATAGCGACTTCACGACTAAGTAGGGTCCAAAGTCCCGGGTTCGGGGTGGAGGGGGGTAGGGGGCAGACCCGTCAACCCGTTCTTTATCAGGATGGACACCAACTCCACTTACAATGCGGTATTATAACAGACTGTACTTCTTGAAAGAATGCTAGACTTTGACGCAGAATGCAGAGGTATAGTCTGGATCACTTGGAAGCTCTATCGTTCATCCTATATAGGGTTGTGGTTTGCACCAAAAAGAATCTGTGTATGTTGCGATAATAGCACATTTTGTTGTCCTCCTTTATAAATCTGTTTTTAACTGAATTGGATAGACGTTAAATAAATAAATTAAATAAATAAATAAATAAAATAAATATATAAAACATTTAACATAAAATAGTGCTTCCTTTTTTCAGTAACGAACAGTAAACATGCCACCAAACAGGTAGTTTTTAGTAATTTTCAAGTTTGTGTAGGGGACAATTATTTGAAATGTTGAAATGCGCTCTGATCGCGATTGGCGCAAACACACCAAAAATTAAAATTTGCTTGGGTGAAAATTGGTGTTCGAAGTCTCAGAAAGTATTACCCCCTCACACATTGTCACAAGTTAATGGTCCCCATCGTCCCTCTTGAGATTGTGTGACTTTTATGGACTGCCCCAAAGTAAAAAAAAAAAAACTGATCACAACACATGGACTTGCATGTTTCGACGACACGACAAGACAATGACAACACGGATGATGACACAGACAAAAACGACCACGACGTGGGGAACCACCAACCCCCGCCCTCCCCATACCCTCCCTTTCCCTCTGACCTTTGCCCGACCCCGGCCACCTACTCCCATGCCCTCCCCTTGCTTGTGGCTGGTTCTGACCAGCACAGGCCTGTTCACCCCGCGTTTCCCCCACGTCACTCATTACGTTCCACCCATTTGAAAAAAATATGTGTATACTAATTATCTAACTAATAAACTACATTATAACAGGAGGCGCAATATGACCTAACGGTTGACGCGCCCTTAAACCTTATAAACTTCATAACTTTCTCCTCGTAGGCACCAACATCTACGACACCCTGAAGACAGTTATCCGCGTCGCGCACGACGGCCTCCAGAACATAACCACCAACACCACAGAGGAGAAACGCAGCCCCCTGATCGTCTTCCTCACCGACGGCGAGCCTACGGTCGGCGAGACAAGACTCAACAAGATCTTCAGCGTCGTCGAGGAGCTAAACAACGACCCCGAAGCGGCCATCTTTAGTTTGGCCTTCGGGGATGACGCTGACCTTGACTTCCTCAAGAAGTTGTCCTTGAAGAACTCGGGCTTCGCGAGGAAGATCTACGAGGCTAGCGACGCAGCGCTGCAGCTTCGAGACTTCTACCGGCAGATAGCGTCGCCGCTGCTCGCTAACGTCACCTTCAGCTACCAGCCTGACAAGGTAACGTTTAGCCAACATTTTTAATATTTCGTTCTTTACTAGTTAGTAATGTTAACTTAAAGTCCCAAATCCCAGTATAAAACCATGAACAATTTCAACCAAAAATAAAGGAGTTATTCATGAAAAATAACTATAGTATTGTCATCTGTTGCTTCCATTGGTGCAAATCGTAAAAATCGTCCTTCGTTGTTCAAAAACACCAAATTGAAATTAAAAAATGTTGAAAGCAGTATAACTAGGTTTGAAATATATGATACATTCAGAACGTCATGGGAACCATAAAAAGTCCTGAATGAGGTTTTCCCTAAAAAAATTCATCTGGAGATTGATCGCTAAGATTGAACCCATTAAAATGACCTTAAGAATTTACTTCCGACAAATCTCACACCCTAAAACCATAGCCAACATAGAAAGCCAGGGGAATCCCCCACTTCCGACATTGATTCAATCATGAGTTTCCAACCATATAAATTGAGACAGCCAGTAATGATATGCATAATAAGTTGCCTGTGTAAAACAGCAAGCGTGTATTATCACCTTCCAGATCGACGGGAACGCCACGACCAAGACTCACTTCCACACTCTGTTCTCCGGGAGGATCAAGCCCTCCATAGACGACAAGCCGACCGACGAGGTCATTGAAGGACAGATCTCAGGATTCTCTCACACTGGTAAGATCATCATCATCCATCGCCGTTTACTGCTTCAGCAGGATCAGCTTCGGTTTTGCAAGCAAATTTCTCCTCTTCTTTCTATCCTCCCACAACTATATCTCTTCCCCCACTTCCAACTCTCTCCTTTGCCCCTAATCACCTGCTAGGTATCCTTTCTTTTTTGTTTTTGGCCCCTCCCGTCTTCTTTTTTCCCTTTTTTCATACATTTTTCTTGGGGATCCCACTTCAGTCATCGTTATATCATCTCAACAGTTCTTCCCATCCTGTCACGTAACTTCTTCAAATGATTTTTCAAAGCATGTTTTGATTTTTTCTTTGCTTACATTATTACAATTAATTACTGCATGCTATTTTAAAAATACATTCTTTAAATTGCAATTTATCAATATTAAGAAATTTTGTTATTAAGACCCATCGATGATGAACTGCCTAACTTTTTTGTTGTATCACCAGGTGACTCTGCTACCCGATCCCCCCCGCCCAGAGCTGCGTCCCCCCCCTCTACTAGAGGGCGGTGCCCCGCCTGTCCGGAGTACACTCATTACACTCAGTGCAACTAAACTAAAACCTCTGCCACCCGGTGACTCGTTACCCATCCCCCCCGCCCGGCTCCCTCCACCCCTCCTACTGGAGGGCGGCGCGCCCGCCGCGTCCCCGGGGTACACTCATACACTCAGGGGAACTAAACTAAAAAAATCTCTGCCCCCAGGTGGGCTCTGTTACTCGATCTCCCCCCCCCCCCGAGCTGGTCCCCCGCCTACGGAGGGGGGTGCTCCCGCCCCGTCCCTGGAGTACACTATTCACTCAGTGCAAAATAAAAATAAACATCTCTGCCACCAGGGACTCTGTCTACTCGATTCCCCCCCCCCCGAGCTCCCTCCCCGGTCCTACTGGAGGGGGGGGCTCCCGCCTCGCCCGGGGTACACCCCTTTAAAAAAAGTGCAACTAAATAAAATCTCTGCCACCCGGTGATCTGTCTACTCGTCTCCCCCCCCCCCGAGCTGCGTCCCCCCCTTCATACTGGGGGGCGGTGCCCCGCTGTCCCTGGAGTACACTCATTACACCAGGCAACTAATAAAAATCCTGCCACCAGGTGACTCTGTCTACTCCATCTCCCCCCGCCCGAGCTGCGTCCCCCCCCTCCCACTAGAGGGCGGTGCTCCCCCTCGTCCCGGGTACACTCATACACTCAGGCAATAAACTAAACATCTTGCCACCAGGTGACCTGTCACTCGATCTCCCCCCGCCCCAGCTGGTCTCCCGTCCTCTGGAGGGCGGTCTCCCGCCGGGGGTACATCATTAATTGTGCAACTAAACTAAACACTTGCACCAGGGCTTGTTTACTCCATCTCCCCCCGCCCCGAGCGGCCCTCCCCCGTCCCACTGGAGGGCGGGGCCCCCGCCTCGTCCCTGGAGTACACTATTTCACTCAGGCAACTAAAATAAACATCTCCCAACCCGGTGATCGTCTACTCGATCTCCCCCCCCCGAGCTGCGTCCCCCCGTATGGAGGACGGGGGCCCCCCCTCGTCCCTGGGGTACAACATTACACCAGGCAACTAAACTAAAAAATCTTGCACCCGGTGACTCTGTTCCCCGTTCCCCCCCCCCCGAGCTCCCCCCCCCCTTATGGGGGTGGGGTCCCGCCTCGTCCCTGGAGCGACTCTGGGCCTACCTCACCATCCAGCAGCTGCTTGAGAAGCAGGACACGAAGAGCAATGAGGACGAGGATGTGAAAGGTCGCGGAGACGACAGGAGCCAACAACGAGACTAAGACGGAGACACCGACGAGGAGTCCCAAGAAGGAGGCTCTCAGGCTAGCCTTGCAAGTAGGTCTCGGGAGAAAGGCTATCACCCTTCATCATCATTATCCATCGCCGTTTCCTGCTACTGGCAGGGTCAGCATGGATTTTGCAACCAAATTTTTCCACTTCTTTTGATCCTTCCACAATCATATCCCACATCTTCCCAGCTCCTCTCCTCTTACCTAAGTCTCCTGCTATTATGTCCTTCCATCTCTTTCTTGGTCTACCCCGTCTTCTTCTTCCTTCTTCAATCCTTCTTTCAAACATTTTCTTGCGCATCCTATTTTCCCCACATTCGTTTCAAATGTCCATACCATCTCAACCGTGTCCTTCTCATCATGTCCTATAACTTCTCTATACCCAGCATTTCTCTAATGTCCGTGTTTCTTATTCTATCTCTTCTCGTCTTGCCCACTGTGCTCCTCAGGAATCTCATCTCTGCCGCCTGTATCTGACTCTCCTCTCGATCTCCCATTGTCCAGGTTTCTGCTGCATAGCATACGTAAGGATCGGAATGAAATTGGTTTTACATAGGGACCTAGTGTCATCTTACACTGAATAGTGAATAGGTATTTCCGTATCCCATACCAGGCCTTTCACACACTGGTAGAAGTAACTGGCCTTTTGTATTCTGATGTTAGTCTACTACTGTCAATATTAAAACCACACGAAATATCCTTATTTCAGTAATAATTCACTAACGCTACACAAAAACGAAAAAGTGGATAATAAGTCCCGTATGGTTTTAGTTAGAACTATACCTGGCATAAAACCTTTTACACATATTGTAACCAGTAATGACTTTAATCAAGGTTTATATTAAATTAATGTATACCCTAGTTAAAAACGCTACTGATTGCTATATTTGAATAATTTTTCATGCAGGGTGTAGTTCTAACGAAACTACGTGAGACTTATGAGCCATTTTCCGATTTTACGTACGATTTGAGAGATATTACTAAAATAAGGTTTTTTTCGCGTGGTTTCAATATTGGTGGTGATCCTTGCCCTAAATCTTGATATTCTTGATTAGATTAAATTTATTAAGTTCAGTTTTGAGTTCATCAACTCGGTTTACCAAACATTTACAACAATAACCACATATTCTGCACTAGTGCAGGGCACTGACTAGAGTCAACAACAACCTTGGTATTTTCTTATGCGCTCTTTGAATTCAGAGACATTTCTAGGCAATGGATTTACAACTCTTTCATCCAAACCATTCCAACTCTTGGTCACAGAACCAAAACCAAAAGTTATGTCCCCCACTGTAAAACAGTTCTGTGACTAAGTGGGTTGACTCTAAATACGAATGTATTTAATTTAATTAATTAATTAACGTGTTCCAGTATTCGTTCGTGACTCCGCTGACCTCCCTGGTTGTCGTGAAACCCAACGCCACCAAGGAAACCGGTACCATCGACCCAGGTAAGACACAACCCTGTCAAAACTCTCTTTGCTTGAAAGTAGCTAGTTTTCTCAGTTTCACTCTTACAACTAGATTAACTCATCTTCTTCTTCTTTTCAGCGGGAAGCGATGCAAATTCTGGTTATGGTGGCTTTGCTGGCAAGTTACAACACAAAATCATACAAAATCCTCACAGTTTAAGATAATTATGCATATTAACTAATTCAATTCCATCCATTCATATAATGCAACTAGCCAACTACAATTCAGAAGTTAAATAATTACCGTCTCGGTGGTCTAGTTTGCTAAAGCGCTTACCTGGAAGGTGGGAGACTCGGGTTCGAACCCCGATCGAAATGGATTTTTTAACTTCTGAATTGTATTAAATATTAACAATTCCACCTACGGGAGTGTTTCCCGACTAACCAAATCGAGAAATCCAAATAATTTTTTCAACAACAAACTTATCAATATTTTAAAATAACCAACACACTTTTCTCTGATGAACCAAAATGACTGCTATGTTTTCGGAATTGAAAACAATCGAAATACAAAAAGATTTACCTTTACATATTTTGCGCGTAGGAACGTAATAAAAACACAAGAAAATTATTATAAAGTTTGATTGAAACGTTACTTTTGTAGATACTGCTGTTTGACTTTGACACGCTGGCTGCATGTCCAATAGCAAATAATACGATTTCAATTCGCGCCAAAACGAACTACATTTTATCACATCAGTATAATGCAGATCATGTTTTAATTCTGCTATCTTCTTGCAGGACGTCGGAAGTTTGCATATTCCAGTCGAATGGCCGTTCATCTAAAGTCGAAACCCGCCTCGTTTGTCAAAAGTAAACATAATAATTTTACGTCAGCGACAAAATTAACGCTTGTATTACACTGGGTTTAGATTAGAAATATGCAATACCCAAATTGATTGTAATGCTATTCGCCACTTCTAACAGTGGGTAAATATGCGATAGAAGTAGATGTACGTTTAGTAGTAGAATGCCTAGTAGTAGTAGTAGTATAGTACCTACTTGTATAGTATTGCTTGGGTTTAAAATTACGAAAACTGATTACTTTACAGAACATTTAAAATAAAATAACGTTTGTGTGTGTGGCTCATTATGGTTAGCGTCTCTGCTTCCAATGCAGAAGGTCCCGGATTCGATTCCCGTTAAAGTCAGAAATTAATAACTTTTTATTTGGACCTAAGTCCATCATTTCTTGTCTTAGGAATTTGTAAACGGTGACTTTGGAGCCGACCTAGCAACGAGGCAATAATAAATTTAAAGTTGTTCTGAATCGGCCTTGTTGATTCTGGCGTTGATCCGCGGGTGTTCGTACTGTCCATACCACTTATTGCTATATTTCCCTTTTAAAAATAACTATTTTTGGTTGGTTATCGCTCACTAGTCGATTGTGTCGGGGCCTACAGACTTGGCTTATTCGCTTTGGTTTACTGTACCCACTGAAAATCAGTTATATGACTGAGTGGGTAGACTCTAAATACGAATTTATTAATTGATACCGCCATAAAGATTAGAAAACTGTTGAATTTACATGTTTCCTTCCCCGTTGCATTAAAAGTAGGTTGATTTCGTCATCTTAGTAGGGAGCGCATCTCCCTTACACCGCTACTCGCTTCACCTACGTCCGTCCGTCTGTGCTTGCGTCGTCTAACGTCTCATGATAAAAACCCTTCATCAAAGTTGATATAGAATGTTTTTCGTGGTTCTGGAGGTTAAGGGGCAAAGCTAGCATATTATACAACAATCGAATGTTCATGTACTACCTCCACCATAGGTGAAGGGTGGAACAAGCTTCGCTCCCTTGTACTCCCGTAACCACGTGCTTGTAGACCAATCATTTAGCCGTAGAACAGATGCTTTATCGCAATTTACTGTATCCATTATTAAGTTGAAAAATACTAACAATTGGACAATTAATTAACACTTATTATATATTTTCTTAAAAAAAAAGTAAAATTCAAAGAATATTTTATGGGCCCCCCTATTTAATATAGTAAATTAAAAATATTTTAAGAAGCGTAATATGTATTTAAAAACTGTTCAGTTCTCTAGATGAAACAATGACATTGACATTGGCATTGATAAAAGGGGAACTAAATGGTTCTTGTTCTTGAATTATTGTGCTTTTAAATAAAATATTTTAATTATTTTACAAAGCCAAAGAACTTAATTATACAAGTATACATATAACATGCAAAGGTATAATTACAATGACAAAATAATACACAAGTATTCGTAACAATAACAATTGGTAGTGGTAGAAGTCATCTGATGAAGTTGAAGGAAGAAAGAGGAAACATTTAAATAACAGTGTTAAAATGTACGACTATTTGTGTTGTTCAATAATTAATATTTTCTTGTTATTAAGTTTAATTTTACTCATAATTAATACCCCTAATTTCCTTCTTGCAGTGGACCGCATAGGATCATCTGGCTACCCCCTGCCCCTTAGCCCTGCCTACCTCAACCAACGGCCGTCACCATCCTTCGCGAGCTTTGGCCCTCCCGGCCCACATCCCGTCTCCGCCTCCGGGTTCAGTGGTGGATTCGCTGTAAGTATAATAATATGGCGTGTGTGTGCGTAATAATGCTACAGAATTATTATTATTATAGTTATTTCTAATTAGTGACAATTAGTACAATCAATAATGATTCAAGTTGTATCGCTTCTATAACTGTAACTGATCATCAATGTATTAATTTATAAGTTCGAATCAGGTTTTTGCTTAAGACATTAATTTTAATTTTAAACATTAAAATAAAAAATATACTTGACGAGGCGAAATGTCCCAAGCAATTAGTGTTAATTTAGATGGTATTATTATTAATTTTCAAAAAGCAAAACAGACATAATAGAATAGGGCAAATTGGTGGTGGAAGGAAGAGGGCAAGCATGGCACATGTGTTCTACTACACTACCATGTAAAACTAGTAACTTTCAGGCGTGCATGGCACACCCATTTCTAACAGCTATAACAAGAGAAAGTTTATTTTTTATACTTATCTCACAGATTATTATTTTCCACTTATATAAATACTTGTTTTTTATTGTATATTATACCAACTTGACAAATCCTATAACTTGCAAAAAGAGTTTTTGGATGCTTATTACAGTTTATAGTTTATTTATTAGTTTATTAATATTTGCATTTATTTGTACACAACATTTGACATGAAGGATTAAAAATAAATGCGAGAATGGCAGAAAGAGCATCTGCCCCATAGTACGTGAGTACCTGTCACCCTCTAATACAAACAAATAAAACAAATAAACAAACAAACAAACAATATTAATGCAATGTTTTTCTTCTCCAGGGTTCTTCCCCGCACAAACACCAGGTCACGGGAGGTCAGACCCTGAGTATAAACGTGGACGACGAAGAATCTTTTGAAAGTGATTTACAACCGGCGCGCCCTGTAGCCCCCCCAGTCCAAGATGCATACAACCCCCAGGCTGCACCTAGACCCATATCCACGACACCCAGACCACCACCACCCCAACCACCCGCAGACCACCTACCACCACGTTCATTCCAACGTCTGTAACGACACAAGGTAAGCTGGTTGCTCAGATTCTCATTGGAGTCAGTCCCAGGTTATTGATCTTGTTCAGGATAAAAACTGATTCACAAATGTGGACAAGCGTAATGAAGCATTACCATTACTAAAGTATTGTTTAGTATGATTGGAGAAGGGTTGACAGGTTGGGAAAGCATAGAGAACATAAAGAACATAAAACATAAGACCCAGCCTGAAGGCTGAATGCTATGAATGAATGAAGAATGCTTTCCCAACCTGTCAACCCTTCTCCAATCATACTAAACTAGCCGATTGGCCTTTTCCTAATTGTAATAAAGTATTGTTTAAAAAGCTATGGTTAAAGTATTTAATATCCCTACTAATAATGACAATTTGTATAATGAATTACAATGATTGTCAAATGATTTTGTCATGCCTATAACCAGATGGTGTCATCGCAATTAACAAAATTGAACAATTAAAAAGTTTTACAATATAAATGGGAACAATATATTTTTGAATGAGACTAAATTAAAATGAATGAAAAGCACTGTTTATCGTGAAATGTATTGTGAAATGTATTGTACAAAAAGCAATTTGCTAAATAAAGTGATAGTACTACTACAAGCATTGTTCATAATTAAACATTAATTCCAAAACTAGGTGAAGTCACACTACTGTATTGTATGTTCTCAGTGCCAGTTCTCATCAGTCTGGAGGAGTTGGAGTGGCTGGAAGACGCAACCAACAGTTCCGACCTCATCACGCTACCGTTCGATAACCTAGAGGGTAATAAGACGTACCAACTTGAACGGAACAACCAAGTAAGAATTTAAAAATGAAGCTACAAATTGAATCATCTAAATAAAATGTTTATTCCAGGGTTCACCAAACTATCGAAATATAAATTATTATAGGCGTGGAATGTATGGTTTAATTGATTTATCTTTTAATCAACAATAACTGAAGTATGTATTTTTATGGTAGGGCTTAATGCCAAATTTTCAAATTTAACTAAATGAAGACCTTAGTACAAAACATACCGTAAACACAACGTTATTGTTAAATGAAAATGTTCAACAAATAAGAATATATTAAAAAGAACAAAGCATTAAATTCTACAAGAAAACTTAAAAATTATTGGATAAGCGTAGCGAGCGAAGCGAAGATTCCATTCTACTACACTGGAGAAAAAAATCCAGAATGTTTTTTTTTTTCTTTTTGTATTTTTGTCTGTTTGTCCACACGATTCCGGCTAAACCGATACTCCGATTGCGATGAAATTTTATGAAGGCCTTTGAAATCTCTGAACTTAGAACTGCCACGTTTTTGAGCGCAATCGGAAATTTTTTTTCATGAAAATCGCAATTTTACGATTTTTTTTCGATTTTTAAAAAATTTCTTCGACTTATAACACCTACATGCTTTATCCGATTTTAATGATTTTTGCACAGAACCTTTATTTTATGAATTAAGATATTCTTGTGAAATTTGAGCGCAATTAAAAAAATATTTATCATGAAAATCGAAATTTTACAGGTTTTTTCTTTTTTTAAACAATTCTTTGACTTATAACACCTACATGCTTCCGATTGAAATGATTTTTTCGCAGAACCTTAATTTTATGAATTAATATATTATTGTTAAATTTGAGCGCAATCGAGAAATTATTTCTTATAAAAATTTCAATTTTACGATTTTTTAAAAACAATTACGATGAATTAAAAAAATAAAAAAAGTTATTTTTTTATTTTATTTAATTTAATTTAAAAAAAATTCAATTTAATAATGATTTTTCCACAGAACAACAGAAAATTCGCATAACACATGGCAGCTCAATGCACCAATTACGCTCATCCAACAACGCGGCGGGACTTAAGCGTTTTCCTAGTTAAAAATTAAATATCAAGTTATGAGTGTAAAACTTAGTCATTTCAAATTAGTATTTCAAACAATAATTTTTAAAAATTATTTCAAATGTAGCCCCAAATTAAAAATAATCCAATGCTCTTGTATTGTTACAGACTCTGGTTGAGTTGCACGACTGCTGGACTCTGGGCGGTGTTGAGGGTCAGTGCCGTCACTTGAGCCAATGTTCACTAAGTACCTTCAAGCACGACATTCAGTCCTACAAGGAGTACTTCTGCACAATCAACAAGTAAGTACACTACCGATTAGAGCTTAGGGTCGAACAAACTCGAACTTTGAATATAAATGTTCGAACTTAAAATAGATCTTCTGTAATATGAATTAATGTAAACGTAAGAATTACAATTCAAACGTCAGACAATTCAAAATGCAAGTCTAAACATCGCTGTATCGATTAAGGGCAAAAGTCTACAAGTCCACTCACAGAAACTCACACTTTAGATTTTAGAACAAAACTATGAAAATATTCTGAAAGTGATGTAAAACTAATTTATTTTGCTCACAGTATGATGCAAAACTTATCTCGATATTATGTGTGTGCTACAGTTTAAAGGACTTCCTGAAGAAATGTCGTGATATAGAAAATAGTGTAGTATTCTTATGTAGCAGGTCATTGGTCCTTTGAATACCCCTGCTTCCAATACAAAATGTCCTGGGCTCAAAGCTCAGTTTCTAACTTCTGAAATCATTCATCAATATTGGGTATTCTATGTAAGCGGTGACTTCGGAGCCGTCCTATCAACAAAGCACATAATAAATCCATTGTATGTCCCTCCCAAAAATCAGTTCATGTAACTTATGGGTGGACTCTAAACACAAATTTATGTTTCTCGATTTGGATAGTCGGGAAACACTCCCGTAGGTGGAATTGTTAATATTTAATACATGTGGATTTCTGGATTGTATTAAATATTAACAAATTTATGTATTTCTCAAATGCTCCCATTTTTTACTTACTATTATGCTTACTTGTTTGAGCAATTACCAGGTTTTTCAATAATAATTTGGGACTCAAGTCTCTGTAGATAACAATTCCAGAACCATGTCTGTCTTTCTGTCACTCTTGCATTTCAATATGTACCATCCGTTTAGCAGTGCACTTAATCATAATTGGCTTTGATACACTTTAACGGTTTGTAAGATGTGAATGGAAGTTGCCACCTGGAAAGAAGTTACAAATATTAGTGTTTATAGCATGGTATCAATGAGCAGGTGTTCAAAACTTTACAAAAAGCATGTGCACATCTTACAGTGTTGACAAAATGATAAGAATTAAAGTTAATTTGAAATATCCAATATCTCAAACATTTACTGGTAATTGTAACTGAGTAATAAAGCCCTAAATTGCTGCACATATGCCGAGATGGTACAGTAACTTTTTGTAAACATTGTCAATCTCTCTTGTTTCAGTTTTGCTGGTTCTTGTTGTCCAAATAGTTTATTTCCCCCAAGAAAGCACACCTCACGTCCATATTGAATCCACTACTACGGTCAGCACGGCAACGAGCGAATAAAAGTTCCTATAAAAATAAATGTAACTATTCCCGTGACCTAATAAAATAACTTATTGAAAGTATTTGAACAGTTGAGATTCCATTAGTTTTAACTTTTGATTTGCCTCGAGTGATAAAGACAAGTGAACAAGGTAGTATCTTCAAAGTTATATACAACAGTGTTAACGGAGGTAGAATGTAGTTTAACTATTCATCAAAAGCATGGGTAACAGAAAGTAATATTTTCTACATGATTGGCAAGTGAATTAGTACCGACAACAAATTATGAGATTACGTACCAATGTATTATGTTGTTCTAAAAACATTTTTGAATTAGAAACTAATAAAACCTGATTTTAGGTACTACTTTGCTTGTTATTACTGTTGCCATGATTTTTCTTTGGTTTTTGAAAATCCTACAGCAAACATTTGCCATCCACTATAATACGGTGTGGTTATCCTCCCCAATTTACATTATTATGTCATCAATCATCATGCATCTAGCCGCCCAGAGGAGATATGCCTATCTTTCGATATGGTAAGTTGATCAAGTACAGAAAACAGTTATAGAACAATGCACATTATTTGTTCAAAGCTATATTAAGAACAATGGAATGTGGTACTGTGCACATTTTGGACAACATTTATGATAATAGTTAGCAGTAAAATGATCTGATAATCGACAGCAAAGTTTTGAAATGTCTAGTGCTCACATAGCTTGGGACCAGAGTGGCAAGACATACATTGATTTTTGAATACATTGTCACACAAAATGCCATTTATCGATAATGATTAATAACTAATTATCTCAGAGGCACAACAAACTGTGGGTTGTTCCTATATGTGAATAGGGCCTACTACAAACTGACTAGTTGGTGTGATTAAGAGCGCATCGTGGATAGAATTCCATCAAGCTAACATCCCGGTAAGTTTTTATTATATATTATATTATAATAATGAACCTTATTGGTCTCTGCAGAGTGCAGCCAGCACTGTTGCCTTAAGTGGAAAATCATGTCTTCACCACACAAGTTAGCTAGGCAGCCCTTGAAAATACCCAATATTAAACAAGCAATTAATTTGTAGTTGCTGTTGTAGTTGACAACAACCATGAAATCAAATGGTTATTCTTATTATTACTCATCAAGGTATTGGGAACAGGAACTTTGGACGACCTTCTTAGCTCCGAAAATCATGAGAGGAAATTTTAATCTTTTAACAAAGATGTACAAAAATGGGAGTAAGCCAACCCTTAAGTGCGTTTCCCCCAACCATCTAAAATGCCAATATTTTCTAGCGAAGTTAATTTGCAAATAAAACAATGAAAACATAATTGAATTAAAAAAATCAAAACAAATTGTCACAATAAATAACAACAATGGATGCCAAAAACATTAAAAGTAGGTAGGTAAGGTAGGTATCGAAAACACACTAAAATTAGATAGCCTAAACTTGCTCCGACGAAAGAATGCAGATGCTTGGTAGTGATAGGGGTAGAATGAATGCGCAGTGAATGGATTGTCGCATTTGTTGGATGAGCGTAGCGAGCGAAGCGAAGATTCCATTTCACTACACTGGAGAAAAAAATCCGGAATGTTTTTTTTTTTCTTTTTTTGTGTGTCTGTGAACACGATTCCGGCTAAACCAATACTCCAATTGCGATGAAATTTTATGGAGGTCTATGAAATCTCTGAACGAAGAACTGCACGGGGGGAAAAATCGATTGAAAAATTATTTCTCATGAAAATCGCAATTTTACGATTTTTTTCGATTTAAAAAAAAATTCTTCGACTTATAACATCTACATGCTTTATCCGATTGTAATGATTTTTTCACAGAACCTTAATTTTATGAATTAATATATTCGAATGAAATTAGAGCGCAATCGAAAAATCATTTCTCATGATAATCGCAATTTTACGATTTTTTTCAATTTTAACATTTCTTCGACAAATAAAACCTACATGCTTTATCCGATTGTAATGATTTTTTCACAGACCTTAATTTTATGAATTAATATATGTGTGAAATTTGAGCGTAATCGAAAAATTATCCATTAAAAAAATCGCAATTTTTCCTTTTTTCGTTCAAAAAAAATTACGCTCATCCATCAACGCGGCGGGACTTAAGCGTTTTCCTAGTGTATGAAAGAGAAATATCTTTTACCAACGCAAGCCAAAATTATCTGTGCTAGATCACAGAGTTCCTCCGTGTGCAAGATCCACGCTGAGCTAGCGTGAATAGAATTGACAAAGTTGTTATGTTGGGAAAACAATTTCAAGCCACCTGCATTCTTTTGTTGGGACCACTATAACATCTATTCCTTAAGATCGACAAAATAATTAATGATGTTCTCAATAATTGTAACACTACTGCATAATGGGTCTGTAGCTAGATGCATGTCTATCTTGAGTTACTACTTACTAGACAACTCAAAAACATCAAACCGTTTATAAACTAGGATACTTTTTTAAAGGTTAAGAAGAGTCGCTGAGGCTGGCTCAGAGACGAGTTTAAACGCTCAGCTTTTTTCCTTTTGTTTTTTCAGGTAAACGATTTATAACATCGGTATAATATTTCACACAGACGTCAATAAAGAATCAATCTATGAGATCCAGTACGCGTATTCCTAAATTAGTTCATTGATTTTGAATTTAAAAAATAGTGAAATCTCCGCAATTTACTTAATTTTGGTGAACTTAGGGAATTTAATCCAAGTGTACAAATTTTGTTACCGCAAATTTGCATACTGGATATAAACGTTTAACTTTATATCAATGTGAACGCATAGGTTAATTTGGTAAATCGTAAGATAAACAGTTTGATGAGAATTTCCAAAATTGAAATCCATTATTTTGGATTTTCTTTTTTTCATGTTTTGACTTATGTCTTGCAATGAATCTTTATGGCTCATTTTTTGCAACCAAATGTGTATATCATATAAAAGTACTTATACAAAGTAACATTCATGCAAAATTTGGTAATGATATTACCAACCGTTCAGCAGAAATCATCAACATCCGAGTGCACGCACTTGAGTTGGGCCAAGCGCAGCGCCACCTTTTAAATGGATCAAATCAATACAATTTATTAAGAATAATAAACGTGTAAAATTAAAGCTACAGTAAAAATAAAAACGTACATGGATTTGATAAATACACATTGTATTTATTTTTATTTAATTCATCAAATGTTGGGTTGTTGTGATAAAGTTCACTACATACATTTTGTTTAGTAATGTAGGCTTACCTACATATCAATCTCATTTAAAAATGTTCAGTTTTATAATGAACTTGTTGATTAATAAATAAATAATAATACAAATTGTTCTTTCAGAAAGACAAAAAAGTACCATACAATTGGCATGTAGTACGAAAAAGAACTTAAAAAATAGCAGGATACATGAATAGCCAGCATATCAGCATTACAACTAAAAACAATTTAAAGGTTTTAAAATAAATTATCAAGACATGAGTGTGTTCTGTGTAATCAACGATTGCTGCATGGCGTAAAAGTAATTGTAATTAATAGACGTTTTATATTTGAAAAGCAAAACGTAGGGATGCACACAATTGACATTCAAAACATTTCGATAATCAATAATTATTGAGAATATATTGTTGAATTGCAATGTAGACTGAAAAAAACTTGTGAAAAACAAGTCATATGATAAATTTCCAGCATTTATGTGAAACACCATTTGCCATTAACTCAACATCATTTGTGTGATTTGTGAATGGTAATAAAATTAGCAGTAATATCAAATTTGTCATTTCACAATCCCAGATGATCAAAGAAGGCCTTTCACATTATTTCTTAACCTATTTTTTAAAGATCAAATCTTGATCTTGACTGTCTGTTGGAAAAAGTGCCATTCCAATTATTTTACCGACATTATCGTTTTATTGTATTATTAAAAGAAAATGCAGTCACCGTTTCGATTATCAATAATTATTCATTATTTTATTGTTGTGCATCCTCAGAAAAAAGTGCTTGGTAGTAAGTGTACACTGTACAGTATTAAAAATGTGGTAGGAGTGCCCACAAAATTGATTTGATGAAAATAAATTAAATAAATACCTTTTAATGAGGGCTTATTCAATTTATGCCTAGTCAACATTTTAAACTTCCTACCTAATAAACATTTGGATTTGGGCAATGTACGGTAGGTTTAATTCATGTATGCACATTGCACATCAATGAAATACCTAACTAAAATAAGTATTTGCAATACTAATTTCAATTAGGGATGTGATTATAAGTCTCCTAAAATTTACTCGAGTACCGAGTCCAATTTGAGTTCAGGTACATTTATCTTTATTCTTTACCTCACTAGGTATTACCGGTAATTTTAGACTAAACTATAAACTTCGATGAAAGATCAAACGTAATATTGTAATCTAATTCTATTTAGTATTTATTGATACTATTTGCATGATTGTACTCCACTCGTAATGTTGGGTATTCGCAAACCCATAAATGTGATGCTATTTGAATATTTAATGTGTTCTACGTTCTTCTAAGTTCGTTGTTATACAATGTATCACTGAATCAGACATTCCTGAATGTAAATCGTAACAACCCTGATGTTTGCCATTGATATGCATATCTTTTACCTTACGATTCACATGCCTCCATTTATTTTGAGCTCTTGCATTTAAGTAGCATGTCAACAAACTGGTGCTTGAAAATGTGTAAAATATTACTGTAGAGGTTTTTCAAAATACAATGCCCTATGTATACAAACATATCAGGCAACATCTGATCTCTACATTTATGTTATCTTCTGAAAAAGATTCCATTTAAACTTTTTAAGCATGGTTTATGTTAATATTTAATACAATCAAAAAATTAAAAAATCCATCCCGATTGGGATGGTTTTTTTTTTTTTTTTTTCATTTTTGGATTGTATTAAATTTAAATATTAACAATTACACCTTCCACCCGACTATCCAAATCGAGAAATATGGTTTATGTCCTTTATTTAGGTACTACTATGTAGATGTACTACTAGTATAGTTACGAAATGATAGAAAAATATTTGACTTCCAAGTTACAACATTTTACACTTTCAACATCACATTGATATGGAAAATGAACTGAATCGTAGTAAATACCGGTATTGATATAACAAAATAAATAAGGACTATGGTCGATGCAAAGTTGACATTTAGCACAAAAATTGAAATACGCCCCTACGAACAGCACGCAGTATCTATACTCTCACTATTCTAGTAGGTTAACACTTCATGAAGCGCTAGACGTACATTATTGAGCCAATTCACTTAAGATTCATGAGTGTCTGCATCTATATTAGCGCAACTCGTGCATTTACACATTTATTTATTTTTATTTTTTAACTTTTTATTGGACTCATGAATCTCAACTTCCTACATATCCCACAAAGGGACATAACATATTTTGTAGATTGGTTCCTCCTATAACCCCCTTTTATTTACTACTGTAAAACAGTATGCATTCTAGTCATCGTAAATCACGTACTATGCAGTTAAAACTTAAAATACAAACATCACAAGAAAACAATGTTCTCTAGTCAATAAAAGTGCATCTTTATGCCTACTGCCTAATCCTGCAGCAAGACTATAATCCCAAATGATAAAAGCATTAACTTTTTTTATTTATTTTTAAATTTTGATTGTCTCATCAATAAGGTTAAGATTTAAGACAATTTTTTTAAATTACCAGTTCCTGAAAATATGACTATGAATTTATTTTTAAAATTCCTATTGCCCCAGGTATATTTACTTAAATACTCATCAGATTACTAAATTTGCCTTAGGAACAAAAGTAATAGTACTACTACTAAATAGGCTCTAATCAAAACTTTTAATGAGTGATAAAGTGAATGTCGTGTCAGCTACCATTGGCAATGGAGTACTATAATAAGCAAGTTGAACTAGTCTTGTAGGCCTATTACTCCAAAGACAAAGATCCCTTCTGTAGAAAGATGAAGCAATTGAAATTGCAAATCATCCGTTACATTTGTCACTTATACCCTTCTTACACACACATACCAAGTCAACATACAACGAGAAATGAGTTGACATGTTTGTTTTCAATGTAACGAGGAACATGGTAAACATAAATATTACAAATTTAACACGCATGCATACATCGAGGTAAGACAATCACACTAGCGGAAAAAATTAATGTAGCCTACAGTACTTGTACTGCCGGAGAGATGATAAACTACTAGCTTTTTTTAAACATTTTTAATATCAAATTTGTACTGTGATGTAAGGCATTTTAGATTAAAAACTTTGAATGCCATAATGTAGTGAATCAGATATATACTACTAACAAGTTACAAAATTTTGTTTATTAATTTTGTGTTATATAGAGGGCACGCTTTTCAATGTAGCCTACCCTTTCTTGGTGGCACATACAAAATTAAAAGATTTAATTAAAAATTAAATACATGACCGTATTATAATGAGTGACTTATCGATGTGCTATCCGTTTAGCATATCTAATTCACTTGCAAGCGATCATATCGTGCATATGGTATGGTGATGGCAAATGGTATTCAGGAAAGGTAGGCTACTTATTATTTGTGTAGTTAGTAACTTTATGCCTACTTTATGAACACACATAATCAGGTACAAAATTTGTTCTTAGTAGATGCAAACAAAGTATTTTGCAATCTGCAGAATTCTGGAGTAAGTTTAAACTTCAATATTGTGCGTAAGTGTCCTTAATAATCATAATATCAAACTACGTAAAGTAATTCTAGGTGTGGTACTAGTAGGTCTAACCTTTGGGAAAATACGGAAACTAAAAACTTATTAACTTAGTAGTAAACGCATATAAATGTATATGGTATAAGAGCACACAAATTGACAAATTGAAAGATGATGAGAAATTGTCTTTAAAATAAATTAGCAAAAATGCAAGCTTGTAAACTGGTCAATTGCAAATAAACTTTGTATCAAGGGTGTCACAACAAATATAATTCAATTCAAGTTAACACATTTGAAAAAAATCAAGAAATACATTTGAAAATACTTTTGAGGAAATGGTGAAGAAGATGGCCCACAAAAATTACATATCATAACTGCTAAAATTGGCTCATAATATCTAGATATAAATATGATTTTGTTCTTCGAGGTTTGTAGAAAAACTTGTTTGTGGTAATATATTATGGTAAGATGACTTCATTACCGGTATTTATATTACAAGCTGAATGAGGAACATGGCAATACTATGCTGCTTTATCGACTGAGCACCAGAGTGGTTTGTTTGAAATACATAAATCACTACTTTACCATTAAAAAAGATGACAATTGAGCTTGAAACTCCAAATCGAGAATATCTAGAAAGCTTGAAATTTCTTATGGAAGGTTGGGAAGTAAATGTTCAGTTTTCTTACCTAGGCCTACATGAAAAAAGTCTGTTCTTAACAAAAAGACTTCATGTCTTGACAAAATTGTTCAGGAAAAGTTATTTTTACCTATTGTCTGGATCTGTTTTGTAGAAATTATCTTTCATGATTCTGGACAAACCAGTCATTCTCGTCACACATCATTCATACACATGGAATGGTCTAGAATTACGCCTTTAGTTTCTTGCTAAGATCTTCAGCGATTGCGTCTAGGAACGGTTCCGTATTCAGGTACATTCCTTCCTTAACATTAGCTAGACCGTGAATGCAGATGGCGAGATCCTTGGTGACGAGTCCCTTCTCAACGCAGTCGATGCAAGACTTCTCGAGAGTCTCAGCGAAACGGGTGAGGTCTGGGGTACCGTCGAGCGCCGCTCGGTGTGAGAGACCTCGCGTCCACGCGAAGATTGAAGCAATGGGGTTTGTTGAGGTTGCAAGACCTTTCTGGTGTTGTCTGTGAGAGAGAGAAAGAGAGATTAGAAAAAAAATCAGATTTATCAGTACCCTCAATCAATACCTGTGGACTGGTTTGTTTTGTGTAGCAACGGTCAATGCAGAAAATATAGTTTTCACCAAATAAATATTTTAAAAATATACAAAAATAAAATAAAATAAAACAAAAAATCAAATCAGATTCTTAAATTTTAATCAGGCTTAAGCTAACATGTCAGCTAGGTTAGCTGATAATGATAAGATAAGAGTAATCTAGATAGATAGTAACCTTATTGATTAGACATGATTGATTGATGATTGATAATACACAGCACATGGTAGCTACAATATTAAAATTAATATGGATTTTGTATGCATTACTGTATAGTCTAGATCAAACCAAATGTGCAGTTACAAATGTACTAATGCTGTTTTTTTTTCTGTGCAGAGAGGAGTTTATTCAGTCATTCTTCTTTCTTGCTATCCAGTATAAAATGGCTTCTTTCTCAGGCAGGGAGTCAACGTCATTCTGAAGTGCAGCGTACTTGAAAAGGTGTGCTCTTTCTTGGAATTCAAAATTACATAATTTACAAGTGGCCGGTTACGTGGTGATGTTGAATCTGTTCAGATGGTGTTGCACAACGTCATGGCCAGTTGCAAGTCAGAACTGGGCTGTGGCAGTTTTGCGAGACCAGTTTTTGACTGGCCCTTTTTTGATCTCATCCCACCAAGATTTCAATATTGCAGCTTCTTCTGTACTGTTTTTAAAGACCTTTTCCATGATCAAGATTCAAGCCAATCTCCCTTTTTACATGGTGAAATGTCAAAGAGAGAGCTGGTAGATCTTTTTTGGTGCCGCTTTTGCCTAAAAAGTCAGCTTTTTAGTTCCCTAGAATTTGAAGAATCTGTAAGCTCTCCAATACCAGTATTTCAAATTTCTGTCTACCTAATTCAAACTAGTGATGAAGTCCACCCCAACATAAAAAAATAGTATCCAAATCCTTACTATATCAACAGGGAAGCAAGTACTAGTACTAGTACCCTGTGGCAAAGCGTGAATATTTTACAGGGTAGACACATATACAAATCAAACCATGTGTCTTTTGGGTACATGTATTTTAGTGGGAAAGGAACCAAGCACGGGGGGTTTGGGAGACGGAGCCCCCTAAAATTAGAAATCAAGGTAAGGTAAGGTTTTAGAATGTGTTTGGTGCATTATAGAAAAAAGTATTAGTATGAAAGCAATACCAAAATGTTGTTTTGTTTTTGTACAGTGGAAACTTCATTTTAGTCAATCCTCGTATCATATTTTTGCAATTTTGCAGCCATGTCAGAATCAAAATAATATATTAAATATAATAAAACAACTCACGCTGTAAGGCTGTATCACTTATTCAAGCACAACCAAACAAGTGTATAATAGTATCCATGCGCGCAACAATTGAAAATGCAACCGAAACACGAGCTGAAGTGCGATGACTATGAGACATCTCAATAGTCAATAGCCTATGCTACTTGCAAAGAAGGAGGGGGTTCGACAAGCACTGCACCATAGAGTTGTAGGTGTGATAGGGGAAGGCTCGGAGACAGAATCCTAGTTGTCTCAAGAGCTAGTGCAAAGGCACGGAAAGAGGATGTGGTGTCCCCGCAGAATGGTAACGCCTTCATTCAATCATTTCTCACTAATATAAAACCGTGTTTAGAATATTATTTTCCTTATTAATTTTTTTAGTAGGGTAGACACTGTCTCAATGCCTACCCCGACGCTTCGCCACTGCTAGTAACTATTCTTTACATACCAATGTCTAATGGAATAAGCCTACACATGCTCCTTGGATTCAATGCACTCCAATTAATGTGTAGATTTTTGTAAGCTCTAGGAGATACTAGTTGCATCACAATTCTAAATATGCTAACTGTTAAAGAAAATGTGCTAATTTGTTACACAAACAATTCCCTAAAATGTAAAAATATGCTAAGTGTTAGTTTAAACAAAGATTATGAAGTAAAAATAAGGAAGTCCTATACCGGTACTAAACGAGGCAAAGTTTCAGTACTGTATTGCATGGATCATTTTCTCTCATTTTGTTATTTTATCTGACACTCCTAATGTTATTCCTATTTACTGCCCCTTCTTGTACTAGTAGGCCTAGTGAAACAAAACAGTACAAATTATTAGCAAATGCCAAAAAAATAGGTATAGCCTTAGGACTAGGGCAGTGCGAATATTCGACTTTCGAATAATATTCGTGAATAATTTTTTGCCTATATTCAATTCGAAATTCGAATAGCCCACTAAAGTGCAAGTAGTTTGAATTTTTGCCACAAGAGAGCAAGAAGGTCACATTTTCATAGACAGAGCAGGCTAGTAACAGATTGAAAAATTCCTTTGACTTTCGTCGTGACTACAACTACAACGTACACAACAGCTGCCGCGTGACCATTTCCGGCGATTTAAGATTTTCAGTGTTTTGATGGTCACACTTGTTGCTATTTTGAATAAAATTATTCAACATTCAAACTTTTCTAGTTTGATTATTCAAAATTTGATTCTAAGTGAAAAATCACTGTTTTGTTCTACTTAGGACCCTTTTTAGTGATTTTACCATTTCTCAAAATGCACAAGTGACAACAGGTTCGTTTGTTTGCGCACACTTTTGGGAAATAAGCCACTTAAGTATGTTTGTTTGCTTCAATGTTAAAACTCGCTCTCATAACACTAGCGCAAAAGTCAGTGTAAAGGTAGACACTGGCTTTTTAAATGTGCCGCAAACAAATCAGACCTAGTATTATGTGCACAGACATAGATAGCACTATCCCCCAAATGTAATTTGCAATGATTTGTAATTGTATAATTTTGAGAACTAATATTTGCTCATGTAGTTCTAGAATCAAAATTACATTGGGAAGAAGAAACATTACATTGCTTAAGAACAGGGATGGACATCAATATTAACCTTTTCTGTGCGGCCATCGAGTATACTTGATGCCGCCATCTTGTTTCCCCAGTGCGGCCGTCGAGTATACTCGAGCTAAGGTTATTTCGAAACGCGCACGCTTGTTGCTGCTGATAGGTATAATCGATTGTAAAAAGTTGATTTTTTCAACTGTGCTGCACTTTATGTGCAAGCTGTTCAACCATCTTCTAGTTTGGTAGTTTGACCACAGATGGCTCTGTCAGTTATTTCAGTAGTGCAAATTGACAGAACAAGTGAAGATCATAATGGCATCTGGATATGGTTAGGATGATGAAATGACACAGTTATTAGGCAAAATAAGTTGTAATGAAGAGGTTTATGATCCATATTCGGACTTGTTTAGCGATCATAGTCTTTGAAGTAAAGGTTGAAATAATAGAGAATAAGAAGACATTGCCAGTAGGCCTAGGTGACAAAAATCAGCTCACACTTATGTAGGCCTATGCTAGGGCAATTTGTCACATGTAAATAATAGTCTTGACATTATAAAAGCCGGACAATCTAAACAAGGTGTATAATGTAATGAAATCTACTTCATTTCAAGGATGAGGAAAAATTTTGATTAGTTAAATATTACTATCAAATACAAGTGAGAGAAATTGACTTTTTGCTCAAAATAACCCAACACTGGGGTGTTGGGTGCTCCGTTCAAAACGCAGCATTGAAAAGGTTAAATACGGGTAACGATTTACAAAGGGCAATAATTGTAATCAATTGATAACATAATGAATCGTCAATTGATATTAATGATGTCCTATCCCTACCATACTTAATAATTAGTGGTAGGCCTAATTACAATTGGCTTAAAGAATGATTGCATCTATCTACTCAATTTTAGACTGCCATTGATTAACAGGGGCACCCCTTATTTTGACCACTTAACTTTGAAAGAGTATGTTTAATAGGCTTCACGAGACAGGCATGTACATGGACGGCATGCTCGTGAGCACTCAAATTAAGATGTAAAGCGCACTGGAGAAAAATTGAAACTACATTCGAGAATTCTAAAAAGCACATGACACAGATGTTTTTATGCAGAACAACATACAACAAACAGAATTGATGTATATAAACCCTACTATACAGTATACACTAGGGATGACATCGATTCCAATTTTTTGGAATCAATCATTGTGACCTAAGATTCGATTCGGAATCGATTCCCAAGAAAAAAACTTTTTAGGCTAGTTGAATACAGTTATTTTGGTGGTCATTTTCAGCGGAACTCGTGGTACGCGGTGATATTTCCGCGGTCGTTTGCCGCAGAGCCCGTAAAGGTGTGCCTCGCCCACCGTACGCCACAGAACAATGTATTTTGCAACGTTGCGTCGTCCTCTGATGACCATACTGCTTGCCTTTGTGTACGATCGGCATCTGGCTGGAGAGGGAGGGACACTACACACGTGGATCACAAAGCTCTGCCATGCCCCAAAACACGATGCGCAAACGTTTAAATTGTCTAATGAGGAATCAATTTCTCCAATTTGGAGTCGATGCATACAGGAATCGATCCGGAATCTATTTTGCCATGTCATCCCTACTTTACACCATGGTTACGCATGAAGTCGACGCAACGGGAACAAGAAGAGGTTGCTCCCATCGCGTTGACTTTACGCTGCAATGGTGAATAGAAGGGTTTATTGCATAAAGCAATTCTGTTTGTTGTATGTTGTTCTGCATAAAAATATCCGTGTCGTGTGCTTTTTAGAATTCTCGTACGTAGTTTCTATTTATCTCCAGAGCGTTGTACATCTTAATTTGAGTGCTAACGAGCGTGCCCACTTTTTGAACTTGATATTATAAAATATTCCCGAGACCTATGCTCGCTTAAATACAGTGCCTACTTACCGGTAATGCCGCGTTACAGTTCCGTGCGCCGCCTCAGACTCGATGGTCTTGCCGTCGGGACACATCAGCACTGAAGTCATCAATCCAAGGGAACCTAAGACAAATAGCATTTATAGCAATGGACAGTGGTTTGTAAAAAATATTTAAAAAGTAACCATTATGTACCATGGGAAGAGCATGAATATGCTTGTTTTAATTTTAAAGAAAAACAAAATTAAAATTGCACATAACTAGGGATGTGCGGGTACCCGAAAAACAGGTAATTTTTGAGTAGGTAAAATTACTAGGGCTGTGCGAACGGGAGATTTCAATTCGAGTCGAGTACGAGTTCGAGTTCAGTCAAATGTTCGGTTTTTGAGTTCAATTCGAGTTCAATTCGAGTTCATTTAAAAATTAATTTATAATGATGTTAGGGCCTATTTTTTTTTTTTTTTATATATATTTTTTTTAAATCGAGTTTATTTCCAAATTGAGAAAATGTGTTCTCCATTTCAGACTTTCTACTAGGCCTAGGTATCAAACAAATTCTTCAGTTTTAAAGCCTAGGCCTATCTTCTGGGTTAAATATTTTTGGTTATGGAGACCTAGGGCCTAGCTAGGCCTACAACTAACCTTGGTTTTGAAGGGTGCCATAGGCTAGGTCTAGGCCTAATCTTAGCCAGAAGAAATCCTGGCCAGGCTACTAGGCCTAGCCTACCTGTTGTCACTGGTACTGTCACGCCGTGTGTTGTTTGAATGTTTACCTGCATTGTGACAAGTGTTCCATCTCATGAATATTTCAAAATTGTATTTTATGCTAGGCCTATGCTTTAGAGAAGAAATTACGCCTAAGCCTAGCCTAGTCCGCCACATATTCTTACGAATCATTTGTCTGCTCTGCTCTCTCCTCGTGAATCGTGGCCATTTTTGTTGTCAACAACGTACATCTCGGACACAAAAGTGGTGATACACGAGCCGCTTTCGTTTACCTCGCCAGAGTAACCCGTCCGGTCAGTTATGTCACGTGATTTTACGTCACCAGGTTAGCATTTTCAACCCAGTAAACGAAAGCGACTCGGAGGTGGGTTTGTTTGCAAATGGATGCCGTGACAGCAAGAGTTAAACGTAAATATATAAACAACGTTATAAACGTTTGCCATGTTAATGTTGATTGTTAAAATGGCAGCACAAGGCCTAGGCCTACTCACTAACAATGTTTTGCCCCAAAATATCCACGTATCACCCATAGCAACTTATAAACACCACCTATCGAATTCACATCGTTTCGTATTTTCCGCCATAACCTGAACTAACCCTGCTCCCGAGGCAGGTCACTTTTTTGGTGATCGGGTTGTAAAACCGGGTTACTCTGGCATAGTTGCCGAACGAACCTGAGTAACCTGCTACTGACCGGGTTTACTTTCCGGACTAACAGGTTGCTCTGGCGAGGTAAACGAAAGCGGCTAAGGTAGACGTGAATGATTTCAAAACTGACAGCCAATCAACGCTCGCATGTGACGTATGACCAGCTCCAATTGGATCTCGCAAAGTTCAGCCGGACAATCATAACGAGGTTCACCTCAGAAGGAGTTCGACTATCGTGTATCACGATCTTTGCCGCGTATGCTGCTATCTAACGGACGAAACACGTAACTTTTGACGGGTCGGTAAATGAAAATGCTGTTTTTACCGACGCTCGAATATTCGAGTTCAAAATAAATGAAACTCGAATTTGTTCGAACTCGCCGTGAACTCGACTCGTACTCGAATATTCGAGGACTCGCACAGCCCTAAAAATTACCCAACCTCGGGTCGGGCCGTCAATTCCTACCCGAAAAAGTCGGGCACTCGTATTATAACCGCAGACTAGACATTTCCAATGCTATTTCAGCACGTTTAAATATCACGCGCCCTTCAACGAGTTCCAACGATGGCCGACGGAGCGCGCCACGCATACGCTCTCTAGCGCCCTCTATGGCAAACTCGTTTCCTCCAATCGCAACGATCGGTGACAGTGAGTTGACCTTCAGTCAGTGAAATGCAAGCAAAGATGGAAGAAAAATAAAAAATGTCAAACCACGCCAACTACGAGTTTAAAAGACGTAAAAGTGTTCAAATGGAATATTCTTCACATTCTTTCTTCAGGACAGTTGATTATAAATATTAGTGATTAAATGCAAGAAAACTAATAAAGGATGTTTATTTTCGACGCCGTGTAGCTATTCACGTCTCCCTGTCCTCGCATCCAAGTCCTGTTATTGTTCATTTATCGTAATGAATTACATAGGCCTAGTAAGCTTTATCATCACAAAAGAAGAATCAGTTAAAAAACTATGAAGTTTCGGAATTGGATAATAAAATTCACCGTTTTATATTCGGGCCAATACGACGGTATGTTTTCATTCATTTTTAAAAGTATTTTTAGATGGGTGACGAGGTTTGCCAAAGTCCCTAATAGAAAATGATCCTTGTGTTTTGATGTCACCCTGTCCGCAGAATAAAGTTTAAAACAAGTACTGGCAATATTGAAGAAAATATATAGGTAACATTTATTAATCGATGATCAAAAGTAGCATCGAACGACAACCCTAGAACATTACTTACCATATCCCTGGGCCACGATATCGGACTGTACGTCTCCGTCATAGTTCTTGCACGACCACACGAATCCTCCCTCCGACTTGAGAGCTTGCGCAACCATGTCGTCTATGAGTCTGTGCTCGTACCAGATCTTAGCCTTCAGGAAGTCTGCCTTGTAATCCCTGGGGAGGAACACAACAAGTACGCCGGTCAGTCGGGTGGTGAAGAAGAAGGAATATCAATCAAACTGGTTCAACATTGGCTAAGTACTGGAGTTGTGTAATTCAAGAGTTGGCTCGTTGGTCTTGTGGTTAGCGTCTGTGCTTCCAATACAGAAGGTCCAGGGTTCGATTCCTGCGTCAGCCAGAAGTTTTTTAACTTCTGATTTGGACTTAAGTTCATTAATTCTTGTTTTAGGAATTTGTAAACTGTGATTTTGGAGCCGTCCTAGCAACGAGGCACATTCAAAGTTGTTCTGAATCGGCCTTGTTGATTCTGGCGTTGATCCGCGGGTGATCGCACTGTCCATACCACTGATTGCTATATTTCTTATTAAAAATATTGATCTTTGGTTGGTTATCGCTCACTCGTCGATTGAGTCGAGGCCTTAAGGGTTGGCTTGGTCACTTTGGTGTACTGTCCCCCACTGAAAATGACTGAGTGGGTAGATAAATACAAATTTATTTATTTGTTTTATTTATTTTAGTCAAGAAAATAAATAAAGTAAAGAAAACACAATAGAATTGTATTCAAAGTCTACACTAGTCACAGAACTGATATTTAATTGTCTTTTATGTATTTAAAGCGGACTGAGCAAAACCTATTGGCACTTACATTAAAGACGAATTAATGAAGACCAAACAGAGATGGACGAGTATTGAAATAGGAAATAGTAACCAAATGTCTGGAAAATCTCAAATAGAGTGGCAACACTTCTATCAATAAGGCTATTCAGAACAACTTTATAAAATTTATTATTTGCCTCGCTGCTAGGACAGCTCCAATATCACTGTATTCAGATCCGACCCAAGCATTGATGAGCTTAAGTCCATATCAGAAGTAATAAATCTTCTACTTGAAGTGGGACTCAAACCAGATCCTTTTGCAATGGGGGCAGAGACTTCAATCACTAACCCAACCAACCACACAAACACGATTGTTTTACAGATTAGTTCTTGAGAACAGACTGAACATAAAAATAGGTATATAGAAGTAATTAAGTACGACGTGTCAGTACCATCAAATGTTCATTAATATAAAAGTAACTAAAAATTGATTGATTTGTCTAGCTTAACGTCCCATATAAATGCACTAAGGCTATTTGAGACAATGAGTGGTGATAGATGAGGATGAAGGGTGAATAGAAGGGAGGAGGGGAAACCCGGTACCATAATCATTTAAAAAAGTACCAAGGGGACCAACGACTTTAAGTCCCATCCGAAAGGACGGTGTAACTTTTGACAGTCATATAAGTTCCTCCACGAACCTGGACTGCCGAGCAGACATCAAGGAGAACAAAGCTGTAACAAAACACTAACTCTCGTACCCTCCATCTGCTCTTACCAGTGGTATACGTGTTTCAGGGAGTCACCCACGCTACCCTTGAGTACGTCCGAGGTTGCATAATTTTGGTGTTCGAGTGGGAACCGGCTAATTAAGCGACCGCTGGCTAAAAATTATTCAGATTCAGATTCAGATTTTATTCACCAACTAGACAGGTACATGGCACACTGTATGGGCATCGTCAATGTGTGTATGTTACATTAATACAAAATTACACAACAATATATTTAAACAATGTAGGTACAATATAAAGCTTAGTATTTAAAACAGTAATATTTAAAACAATAAAATACTTCTAATACCAGGTGTGAGGCTAGGTTCAGCCTCCATTCACACTTATCCCACATCCAACCATTTCCCTGTACTTCCTCCGCTTGGTATCATAATAATGAGTCACCAGGTCAACGACACATCCTCCTTTGGCCTTAAGATTGAAAAAATTCTTGAAGAGAATAGTAACCTTTGCTACACAAATGTGATTTTAGTTCTTGTTTGAATATTGTGGCTTGTTTGATGCTCTTAATTTGTGTAGGAAGTTTATTGTATATTGCGATACACAGATAGTGTGGCCCTTTGGCATACATTGTTGTCTTATGATGGGGTACATGGAGACTATTCTGGGAGCGAGTAGGATAGCTATGTACAGAAGAGTTTGTTAAAAAAAGTTTCTGATTGGTATGCACAAAGAGTGCTGCAGTTAGTATGAGTGAGCATGTGACTGTTAAAATGTTGAGCTTGGGAAACAGTTTGCGGCATGATTGCCAAATTGATGCTCCCGATAGTATACGAATGGCTCGTTTTTGTAGAATGAAAACACGATGTGCACTAGAGGACCCCCCCCAAAATAAGATTGCATATGCTATATGTGAATGTAAATGAGCATGGTATACTAGTTTTAATACAGACAGGTCAACGAGTGGTTTCAGCCTACGAAGCAGATAACAGCTACTTCTGATTTTGGCGCATAGTTGATCCACATGTGGCGACCAATTAAGAGTGTCTGTTAGGACTAACCCAAGGAACTTCGCCATTGTGTTTCGGCTAATAGACTTCCCATTGCTTCGAATGAGTGGACTCGAGATTTGGGATGTGTATGAAGAATGAAAGGAAAGGTATACACTTTTTGCTGGTTGTAGGGCAAGGAGGTTTGTCTGGCAATAAGATTCCATTGCATTGGCTTGTGAATTTGCCACCGCTATAAGCGATTCCGTGAATTTCTTGTCTGCTGTTAAGAGATGACTGAAGTCATCTACATATTGCGTTACTTTCCCCTCTTTTAAGTAATTCGATGCATCATTCACATATAATAGGAATGCAAGAGGTCCAAGGATTGTTCCTTGTGGAACACCGCTTTTTACCATGAGGGGAGAAGAGAAGTGATGGCTTGTAGTGCCGTTGATGGTATTGTTAATTACTGCAATCTGTGAACGTTCTGATAAAAAAGATGATATCCAATCCTTAGCTTTCCCTCTAATTCCCAGAATATCAAGTTTATTAAGAAGACGAGCGTGGTCAATAGTGTCAAACGCTTTACTTAAATCATAAAATATCCCTAAAGCTACCTCACTGTGATCTAGGGCTACATACAGAGAGTTTAAGAACATGAAAATTGCAGTGATGGTCGATTTGTTTTTTTGGAAACCGTGTTGGTTAGGTGTTATTATCTCATATTTGCTTAAAAATTCTGATATACGATTATACATGGCTTTTTCAAAAATCTTTGAAAATAATGAGATTAATGATATTGGCCGGTAATTGCTAGGGTCCTGTTTATTCCCTTTAAGTTTGTATAGTGGTATAACTTTCGACAATTTTAGTTTGGATGGGAATATGCCCGATACAAACGATTCATTTATGAGAAATGATAGTGGTTCTGCAATAAGGTTGTGACATTTTGCTAGAATTGAGCCGGGTATGCCATCTAGTCCCGAAGAATGTTTCTTACCAAAGCTCTTAATAATATTAGAAACTTCCTTAGGGGAAGTGGGGTAGAGGAAGATTGAATGGGGTTGGTGATATTCATCGAGAGCTGGTGTTGATAACCCCGCTTTTTGTGTTGGTCGTGAATTAACTCCTAGCTCTATGAAAAACTCATTAAATTGTTCCGCAACGATTTTAGGATCCGATATAACATTGCCGTTTATATTCAAGGTTAGGTTACTTTTCTGCTGGGGTGCTATTGATTGTGATTTGACTACTTGCCAAATAGCCTTACTCTTATTGTCAGACCTTAATATTTCCTGTTTGTAATAAAAACGTTTGGCTTCTTTAATGCTGTGCACATGAGCTTTTTTTAGTTGTAAATAAATTTGTTTTTGTAAAGTATCTGTTGGTGCTTGTTTGCACCGATAATGTAAGTTGCGGAGCTGACACGCGTCTGATCGGTGTATAGCTGTTATCCATGGGCTCGACTTTAAGGTTTTGTTTGCTTTGTTTGTCCTCCAAGGGAATGCTACATTAAATAAATATGTAAATTTTGATACAAAAAGCTCAAACATATGATTTGAATCAGAAGCAGCTAGCAAGAGGTTCCAGTCAATTGGGATTAACAAATCATAAAAGTGGCCTATGTTTTCGTCACTGAACTTTCTTGTTCGAGTTGTTTTACTCTGATCCATGTCCAGACTTAAGGTGGATAGTTGTAATATGATAGCACAGTGGTCAGAGAATTGTGGGTCAATTGAGTGTGCTGTGATGACCTGGTTATCAAAAGATGTAAGTATGTTATCTATCAGAGCACAACACACAAAACAAACGTTTGAATATTTATATAAACATACTTCTCGTAAATCTCTTCAAAGATGTCCTTGAAACGTCCATCGTATTGCTTGAGAATGGTGTTCTTTGTTGAGAGATAGAGCGGCCATTTCTTGAGGAGGGCAACCTGAAGACAAACCAAACATTAAAACAGAGATTGGAAAAGGGTTGAGAGGCTGGGAAAGTAAAGAGAACATAAATCACAGCCTGAAGGGCTGGGGGCGACAAAATTTTTCACCTGCTGATGACAACTGCAGCTAATTTAAAGTTGTAACATTAATCCATGACGCTTTTCGTCCTTCTGGGCAGAAGGACGAAACGCGTCGTGGATTAAGGTAACAACTTTAAATTAGCTGCAGTTGTCATCAGCAGGTGAAAAGTTTTGTCGCCCCCAGCCCTTCAGGCTGGGATTTATGTTCTCTTTGCTTTCCCAACCTGTCAACCCTTCTCCAATCTAAGTAGCCGATAGGCATTTTTCACACTAGAAACATTAAAACCTTGTTAAGTTGTTACGGTACTTTAGGAAACATGAACCACGCAGTACAATCAATCTTAAAAATAATCTTCATCTTAAAATATTAATTTCATACTTGTAGGGCCTAGATTGTAAGTTGATCGTAAGGTGCAAGTCTTACGGCGTAATTTTTTGTTTTGCCATGTACTGTGTTTCAATTGGTATGTTCACAACTCTTCCCAAGTTTTAAGGTATAAACTTGTCAATGAATTGCCCAAAATCCAATTCTTACGACTAGACCTTACGCCGCCTTAGAACAAGTTGTGAATATCGTGTTGTAAAAATGTAAAAATGATAATGTATGACAATATTAGTGAAATATAGTCTTAATTGAATCAAATTAGTGTAGGTATTTTTCAAAATTGCAAGAGTACCTTCTTTTGTTATCACTATTTTAACACCATTGTTACACATCTCAACCCTAAGACGGATGAATTAACGACAACTTTACCTGGAAGCTGGAGTGAGCGAATGAGACGATGGATTCGTCGGTGTTGTACATTCCGAGCGCGATGCCGCGGGACTTGTAATCGAAAAGAAGCACGTGATGAACCTTGCCGCCGGACTTGGGGGTGAACACCATCTCCAGCTGCAAAACACAACATTCTGCATAAACATGACCAGCATTTTAGGAATACAAGTCTTTTCGTTTCCAGGTACATCTAATAAAAAGAACTAAGTCATTTAATAGAATTTTCCTGTAAAATTCTTTATAGGTGCCGGTATTTTATTTTACGTAGTACTATTAGGTAAAATACCACTAATTAAAGGTTTATATATTACAAGTTGGTACTTGATTTGAAGAGAGAACGAAAGTATACTGTTTTGTAAACTGTACGATCTGTGCTTCTTCTTTCGTAATCATAATTAACTAATTATTATTAAATTTGGTCTGTTTTTCCAATTTCCAGCACCGATCTCTAGTTGGCAATGTCGTTTGCACATCGATTATGCCGGCACCTACAGGGTTGGCTCGGTAAGCTTTAAAAATTACAGTCCCCCAGCAAAAATCATTGAGTAAACTATAAACAGTAAACACATTCAATTTCATTATCTGTTGCCAGTCCAACTTCGTGTTGGTTCGGCATTGAAGACAGGTCCTCTCCAACTATAAACACAAAATTATTATTTATTTATTTAGCAGATGGCTGGACAGAAGAAGATGGAGAGGCCTGTCTTCACTGCCGACCCAATGTAGAGTTGGACGCGTGGCAACAGATAATGATGATTTAGCAAAGTGAAAGCTCCTCGTTCATCTCACCCTGCCCGGCTCTTCAACGATGAAGTCCTGAGCCTTATACTGGTCTCCGTGCGCGTGACGTCCGATGATGATGGCCTTGGTCCAGCCGGTCACGAGACGAGGGATATTGTTGCAGATGATCGGCTCACGGAAGACCGTCCCGCCGAGGATGTTACGGATCGTGCCGTTCGGACTCAGCCACATCTTCTTCAGCTTGAACTCTGCGGGGAGGAGAGGAAGAAATAATAATATATTAACTTTGCTGTTGGTTAACTAAAAAAAGTTTCACAAATAGACTAAAGAATTAGTGCATTGTATACTATCTTATCTAGTATTATGTAATGTAATGCAATAAGCTTATATGGTAGAGATGGGACAGTGTAGGCCTACACGTTATTTTATGGGTGATATTATACATTAACTGCATCTCTAAAAACAATAAACGTGTGTAGTAATGTTGTGTGCGACTGACAACCGGCTGTTGAAGTGTTTGCGGCTAAGGTCTATCTACACTTTGTTTTTACTGTGATTGCTGTTGCGCACTAGGCAATCTTCCTAGGTTGGACACTAAGCCTACTGAACATAATATACAAACATTTTTAAGGTCTCCAAGAACAGGACTACATTGTGTAGAGTGTATTCGCGTTAACAGCCAAGAGTGTACTAGTTTAGGAAAGTACACACATTTGTCTATCCCTACTATATAAACAAATTGTCTGGAATAAGATATATTATTACATTGTGACAAGTAGGGTTAATGCATGTTAATTTTTTATCAATTGATTAATTTGTTGATTATTCCTCTACACAACTGGTAGACTTATATAGGTATAACAATAACATGAACAAGAATTTGAATATTACAGCTAGTTATTCCATAAACGAGGTGACAATTCCCAACTTTTTTTACAAAATTATCAACAAAAAATTGCAAGGTCCCTTGGATACCTTATGTAATGTGATGTTTTTCACAATACATAATTAATTTGTTAATTGAATATGCATCATTAATCAATGTTTAAAATATAGATATTTATTAGGGTTGCCGTTCGATGTGAAAATCGTGATCGATAATCGGAGGCATCGAATCGATTATCATATCGAAATATATCGATATCATAGACCCAAATCGATTATCATATCAAATTCCAAATTGAGCTAGGAAGCAGAAAAAACGCAAAATTGTAACACTAATACAAGAGATCATTAAGGATTAGAATGTTTAAATAAATTGAGGGCTGAATTTCAATTACACAGCCGATATTTAAAACGTCTTGACTTGCATCGGGTGTCACTGTTTACGTGTTCCAACAGTACGCGCATCTAGCGAGCGAGAGATAGTGGCGAGATCTCATCGACATTCGAGCTCACAGCCTTATCTCCTCCCAACCTCCTCGTCGTCGTTCTTTGAATAATAAAAAACTGCCACACTTGACTCATCTGTTAGGCAGCGTCAGAAGTAATGGCAAATATCTTCTTTGGGTTTGGGACGGAAGAAACATCACGAATTCAATATAATTGGGCAGACTGACGCTAGAGAAGTTCACGCCACAACACGTCGAGCCGTACTGAATACATCGCAAATCGCAATCGGGCCGGGCGATGTTTTCGTATCGCCTTGTATCGCGCTGCGAGCGCATGCGCACTGGCGGCGGTGGGCGTGGCATTATACTTGAGCAGCGATTGGCTACTCCGACAACCAATCGGCGCGTTGATACGACAGCGCGGCATTTTTAAGCATGGTAAACCGCGAAAACATCGATGTCACTATTTAAATCGATAATCATATCATATCATATCAAAATACTTGAATCGATTATCATATCATATTACTGATATCGATAATCGATCGATATTTCGATTATCGACGGCAACCCTAATATTTATCGATCAATAATTGTTTTGATTATGATATGAATGTTGGATTACGAATATTGTGTACACATCATTGAATGTAGCACCGATCTTTAAACATAGTCTAAGGAGGCACATTTATTAAAAAGAAACAAAAATAATGTCACTACTCATTATGCGCTTGGTAAGTAACTTAACGTACCTTCCACTCTCTGTTCGTCTGGTGTGATGGTCGCACACTTGATGCCGACATTGTGTTTCAAGATGGCGTACGCAGAGTCAATCGTCACCTGGTCATTGGTGGCGTCGCGGTACGGCAGGCCGAGATCGTAGTACAGGCATTCCATCTGAAGGCAGGAGGATTGAGTGAATAATATTAGGTAGGTAAGTAGGGCCCAAGTGTTCTTCATACTGTGGTCCACAGAACTTTCTGGCACAGTTGTATTTTATTTAGGCCTAAATCCATTATTTTACAATTTGATTCTCTTGGTTTAAACTAGAGGGTTGCTTCAAGGATAAGAAAAGTGATTTTCTTTTGTTCGAAAAATATTCGTTTCTGAAACAATCTTACTTGAGATAGTCGTCATTTTAAAACACTGATAAATGGTTGATTTAGATAAATTTATAAGATTTTATTTCTAGCCAAAAAGTGAAAAAAATAACAAGAAGAAATAAAATTAGACCATATTGGCAATTTAACAAACTTATTGAAAGTATTTCGATTGTTCATTATATAATGTAAATGAACTGATTTCGATAAAAATTTAAGGCATTATACTACATGATCTAAAAAGACGTTTCAATGGATTGAGAGAAGGGTGGGCAAGAGCCCACTCCAAGTAACTAGTGAATAACTAACGAAACTGTCGAACTGACCTTGAGATAGGGGAAGATGAGTTTCTCCTTGATCATTGCCCAGATGATTCTCGTCATCTCATCTCCGTCCATCTCAACCACCGGGTTCTTGACCTGGATATCAACCACTGGGTTCTTGACCTGGATCCGCGCGCCACCCGCATCTGTAACAACAAGACGGTAGTCGGTAAGTTGTGGCAGTCAGCCGTGAAATATTTCGGGAGACCGAGCCAGCCTTCGTCAGACGTGAAATATTTCGGGAGACCGGGCCAGCCTTCGTCAGACGTGAAATATTTCGGGAGACCGAGCCAGCCTTCGTCAGACGAGATCTCAACCACTGGGTACGTGACCAGGATGCACGAACCACCCGCATCTGTAACACGACGCTTAGAGAGGTTGATACCCTCGAACCAGTCAACCGTGAAATACTTTAGAAAACTGAGCCAGCCTTTGTTACGCTATTTGCCGAAAGAAAATTCAATATCTTTTCACTATCAAATAACTAAAATTGTTTACAGGTGTCAGGTAGTGACAAAAAACAAATTAGTTGAATGGATATTTTGACAAAGTGAACCAGCGTTCGTCAAACGTAATATACCTAATTGGAAGTTTTTAGTAAAAGAAGGCAAAATAAATCATTACACCACCACAGCTGTACAGTATTTTTCAAATTCGTTTGGGGAATTTAGAATAGTTTGACAAAACAAATAACCGGCCTTCATCAGACGTTATACAATATAATATGGAGCTTAGTAACTTTGTACGAGAAGGTAACAAAATAATAATATCACTTAACTAAATGGTAATTAAAAGTTAGTAAAGGCAAATTTTTACAATTTCGGCGAACTTTCCAGCATTTTTCTAACGATTTTTGAAAGTACGTAATGGTATATTGTTATATCATTATTATAAATATACATATTAAAATAAATAAATAAAAAAATAAACCAATAAATAAACCAATAAATAAATTAAATTAAATAAATAAATAAATATGTATATAAATCTAAATCTAAATAATTATGTTAGCCCTATATGTTATTAGGAAAATTATGAAATTCGTCATTATCTGATTCTATAACTTGTGTGTTTTGCAACGAAATGCCCATCCATGGTCGACCTATACCATGTCCCACATTATTTGGGTTCAATAGTTATCAATATCATCTGTGCTGTGATGCCTGAAATTAGGACTGACAAATACGCCTCCCATGAACTTTAGAAGATTGCCGAGCGTGGCATTCAAGCACGTATTCATCAAGAAACTTGAGAGTCTAAACTCTAAATGATAACCACTTACATAAGTTCAGATTGTTTATTGTTCCAGAAAGATTTAATATGTAATAATTTTATCTTGAGTGCTACTCATGAAATTCTCGAGTTTAAAAATTAAATCGCTTACTCGGTATTTTGTAGAACAATCATATCGTCTGTCTACTTGGTGCATGTTCTCAAAGATGAGGGGAGTGATTAGATTTTTAGGATCGATAATGATTGATCTTGATCTAATTAATCCAAATCGACATTGTTTTCCTTGTTTCTGATTATGTATCGTTTTGGATAAGATAAATCTGTGTTGCTTCAATTATTATAAACATTTGTGAAAAGCGCACTTGCGCTGTAAGTACTCGAAGTCGTATTTATAACGACTCTCCTATTCACTTATAATGTCAAACAAATGCATTAGGCACACAAAATAAATAATTGTTAAGTTTCACAGTAATAAAAATAAACAATGAATGAATAAAATAAATAAATACTTGTTTTGTTTCCTTATTTTCATGATGTGTGTAAACAGAAGTTTAGAACGTAAACAAAGTCAAACTAACTAACATATGAGGTCAATAAATATAGCTTAGGGAGACATAAGGCACACACAATAATGAACAGTGATTATTAAACATAGATAGATAGATAGATAACTTTATTCATCTTGACAGGCACATTGTACATGTTTGACTCCCGGAGGAGAAGGTGTAAACAAATTTCGAAGTAATAATAATGAACAAATACACGTGAAAAAATGTAATGTGTCTGTAAAGCTTAATTCTAATGCAACCCCACAACATTATTTTATTTATCTAACTATTTGCTTCAAGTATCTTCGATTCAACAGTCAATTATCTGATTTACAAAGGACAATCAAACTATTGTGAATTTGTGAGTTGGTTTTGGTCTATGCCAACTAACTGCTTACGGTATACGATAATAATAATATCTTTAAAATATCACCTATGTCCGGTCCTATGGCCAACTCCTTTGACAAATGATTTTTTTCTTTCGTTTGGGCTAGGATGTGGACCTCAAGCTATAATTAATATCGCCGTTAATTTTCATTCACGAAGAATATAGAAAAACCTTGAAAAGACCGCTCTATTTTAGATAGCTCTAAAGATGACGAGAATAGGTTCGTTAAGTCGTCACAATTTCGCATTTAAATTCCTCTGTTCCCAAATTAAGTGGCGATTGGCATAAAAAATCATCTAACCTTGTAGAAATACTCCAGGGGAAAATTATTTCTGGACCGGATATAATCAAATAATCCAGAAATACGAACTCGAATGCGTATTCGCGAATCCTCTTGACATCCATCAACCCTTGTATGACGTCATGAGATGCCACATTTTATAAACGAGAAAAGAAATCGTCGAAAAGCGAGTCTGGAATGGCTATTTTTAGATCCGAGTCCTAGTTTATATCTTGTTAGGTGAATGCGACCTTCGAGTTTGGCCTTGGCGCTTTACCTGAAACGCGTGTTAATGTTGGAGACATACAAGTTCAAGTGCGATTTCTTGTAGGTTGTGTTAAGTGTGTGTATGTAAGAACTAAGGAGGAATTGTAGTTAGATGCTTCTTTATTTTAATCAATGGTAGTGGATATAGATAGAGAGAGACTGGATTTCACGCGCGAGACTGGCAATGCCGCTTGCGGTTCGATGATGCCACTGTCGACAATCGAGATTATATTCGATATTAATCGACGTTTGTATGATCGATCGATGATCGATTAATGGAATAAAAATATACTTACTATCGCTAAACATTTATTCCTAGGGTGTCACAAAATAACTAACGAAAAGAAGCTGAGAAAATTACAATTTCTAAGTGTGAAATTAAGTCTTTTTGAAAGGGAAAACCAGGTTTAAACAATCGATTACTGATTAAAATTTTATCGATTACTGATCTAATATCGATAATCAGTAGCAGCCCTAACGAGATTGTTTAATGTGATGTCCCCTCACACGGATTTTAACTCACTAAGTGATTGCTACAGACCAAATCATCAAACAAAACAATTTTTGTGATTTCGAGACCGATTTCAGGGATCGTAAGCATGATTTAATTATGGTGTGACGAAAATAAAATAATCACTGGGTTCAGGAGAGTATAGTTTATTTTGGTCGTTTGGTTAAGGTGATAAACAAGACAAAGATTAGTCAATATTTAAATAAGATACCAATACCATTCGATTCTCCTTTATTAGGCTCGTGATAAGGAGGTGTACACAAGAAAAAACAAACGAGCTATGGAAAATAACTAGCAAGATAGTATAATGCTCTTCTAACAACTACAAATATACGCCTAAACATGTTAGTCAAGAAGCCAAACACAATTAAAATTCGGTTTTCACGGAATGACCCAGGTAAATTCCAGAGGAAGAAGGATTTTCGGTTGGAACTGGATTTACCCATGATTGATTCTAGGAATGAGTACTCAAACCACGAGTAAGAGACATATATTATACTCAAGAAAGCGTGAAATTATTACAGTTATCTGGCATATCAAATTTTATATTTTTGGATGGCGTAGCGACGAACAGAGATTCCATTAAACACTACACTGAGTAAAAAAATCCGAATTGTTTGTTCTATTCGTATTTTTGTGCTTAGCGCACGCTTCCGGCTAAGTCCCCGATACCGGATTACGATAAATTAGTGGAGGCCTTCGAAATCTTGAACTTAGAACTGCCAATTTTTGAGCGCAATCGGGAAATTTTTTGGTCTAAAACAAGCAATTTAATGGTACAAAATATTACGATTTTTAAAACTGTTTCGGATTATACACCTATCATGCTTTGAACGTATTTAAGGATTTTTTCAACAGAACCTTAATTCATGATTAAGATATTCGTGCAAATATGAGCGTAATCGAAAAAATTCATTCCTTTATAATCGAAATAAGGACGGTTTCCGTTATTAAAACAAATTCTTGAATATTACACCTACATGCTTATCCTACTTGTAATTATTTTTTCACTAGAACCTTAATCATGATTATGTAATGACGTGTTAAATGACGCAATCGAATATTTTTTCTTATAAAATTGCAATAACGATTTTTTTCCTTTGTTAAAATTCGATTAAAAAATTAGGTTATTTTTTTATTGGATTTAATTTATTAAAAAAAAATTACTTCGACTAAGTAATGATTTTTCACAGAACAACAGATAATATCCGCGTAACACATGGCAGCTCAATGCACCTATTACGCTCATCCAAAACGCGGCGACTTTAACGTTTTCTGTAATGATATATTATGCGTTACTGAGAGCATCATGGGCACTGATAACTTTGCGGTCGTGTGCCCTAAAACCCCATCTAACTAACTAACTATACTAGGCCTACTAATAAGAGGTCTGTTAGATCTGGTAATGAATGAAAAAAAATAACAAAGAACACTATGTACGGGGTTTTCGGTTAAAAAATCTATAACTTTTTTCTGGGACAAAACTTTTCAACCATAAAATACGACCCCATAAATCGCATAAGCAATTGGACCAACCATGAAACATTTTACTGCTACACGTATGTACACATAATGAAAGCAATAACTTCGATGCTACTTGAGATAAGCACGCACTCTGCGTAGCTACTAACTAAACCGCCAGCAGGTGTTCCATAGTAAAAAACTAACTCATAATATGTGAATCGATTGCGTGATGAAGCTTGGGAAGGACAGCGATCCTAAGGTAGCAACAATATTTAACGAGCACGTATTACATTACAAGCCAAACAATGGTGTTTTTTTAAAATGATCGTGGGAGCAGTACAAGCAATAGATGGGTCTATTTTGCAATAAGTGAAGTGCAGGGATTGAGTCTTTAGTTTATAGTTATATAGTTGTGTATCTGTAGTGTAAAAACAATAATTTTAGCACGAATATTGAGTTTTTATACTGTAATTGGCTGTTTTTAACGAGTTTTGAGAGCGCACGCGTAAAATGTTAAAATCATTACGAAATCCGGTTAAAATCGTAAAAATCGTATCGTATAAAAACCAATCGATGAGTAGGCCCTACTTACTACTTAATAGTGATAAACTCAATCTGAAGAGTACAATTGTTAGAATATTCGAAATCGTTTTAAATGTAAATATAATCGTATCATATAAAAACAAATTCATTTTAAAGGATTCCTATTAGTAGAAAAACTTTGAAGATTGGACATATGTGATGGATGTAATTGATGTTTTAAATATGATGTTAATGATGGATGTGATAAAGCATAATAATGTTCTATTTTAAAGGATTCATCTTTATTATGTTTGCCAAACGTTTGTTGAAGGATGGATGGATGGATGGATGGATGGATGGATGGATGGATGGATGGATGGAGATGGATGGATGGATGGATGGGATGGATGGATGGATGGATGGATGGATGGATGATCAATATTGATAAATATTTGCAGAAGACCTTTTACCGTCAATCATCCTTCAAATCATTTCCACCTTGTTGTTAGCTATCAAGATTTCTCGTTATTTTAATTGGTCTATTAAAATGGTAATATTGCTGTAACTGACGACTTTGATTTGTAAATGCAAAGCTGTACTTGTTATTGTAAGAAACACTAGTTTCAACCACACTTGAAGTGAAAATAGACTGTGCTTCTTACGTTGTCTTTAACTAGTTCCGTTCGTTATTATGAAGAACGAAAGCACTAGTTCCAAGAAATTTAGTCCCTAAGAGAAATAACGTACGAGGGGTTTCTCGCAAACTCCCGTTATTACAGAATTAAAAGAAAAAAAGAATTAATGCACCTTCCTGTAAATGTATACAGTATGTATGTACCTTGAACTAAGATATTTTTATAAAAGCATGAACGCATTTTACTTTTGTAAAAAGGCGCGCGTAGTAAACAAAGCGAACGTGTAAAAATGTTTGATTATGGATAAATTTTGCGAGTGTTTTGGGAAAATTTTATAATAAATTCCCAGAATTTTTCGATTTCTTTAACTCACCGACTTTTCCAGGTTTTCTACACTGTTGCCATTGAATACGCGCACCTCGTGAAAAAAATTGTCTCCAAAAATAAGACAATATTACGCGCCATTTTTAATGAGAACACCTCGCCTTTTGTTGAGCCACTTCTCATCTGTCCCCTACATCTCTTTTTTCCCCGTATAGGAAGCTTACGCTTATGTTACGGATAGGACAGTTGTGAAGGAATGACCGAACTGAAAGCTCAATCCTTTGCCTAAACCTCGGAAAAAACCAAATCAGGATTGCTGGTCTCGACGGGATTTGAACTCGGAACCGGGCAACATTGTCTACATCTATACAGCAGCAGTGGCGTATCCAGGAATTCATAAAGGGGGGGGGGGTTAACCAATTAATTCATAGATAAGGGCTAACTGGGAGGTCTTAGGGGAGCCCCCCCGGAAAAAATCTCCTTCAAGGTCATTTTGGTGAAAATCTGTGCGTTTTAAAGCATCACAATGACCAACTTTTTATCTACTAAAATCCTGTTTTTAATACTTAAGTTTTCACTTTTAAGGTCATTTTGGAAAATCTTGTTGGTGTTTAAAGATCACCAAATTTGTATGTGCTAAAATCCAGTTTTATTAAATTTAATTAAAGTTTCTCTTTCGAGGTCATTTTGGTGACCAACTTTGTATAGCCTATCTACTAAAATCCTCTTTTGGTCAGATGGTAATTTGCCTTTAGTATTGTGATAAAACAGTTATTCTATTCTCCATTGAAATGAAACGTTAAAGTGCACTTTCACACTTTTTGGCAAGAAGGGGGGGGGGGGGGGGGGTAGTCCCCTCACCTCCTTGGATCCGCCACTGTACATCAGCATCAAGCGAGCGTAGTAAGGCGACTATTATGCACTCTTGCCACTTGCCAGCCTACGACGCATCGCTATCTATCGCACGTGCTAATTGTAGCAAGGTCACTGATGTATATCACACTCACACATGTGTGTACCCAAGTGCGTAGTGCTGCTAAGTGTTTAGTTTAGGATATAGATTACAATTGTTCGACATTGAATACGCTGCTTGGCAAATAGGAAAACTCTAACAAGGCTGGAAAACTCGACCCAGTGACACACAGTAATTACTTGCTTTCATTCATGTCAACAATCCACAACAAGCGAATGAAAACGACAAAAATGCAAGCAGGAACCAAAATCATCATAAAAATACATTTTTTCTTAAGTGATTGAATACAGCATTACCCCGGTCGGAATACATTTTTTTTAAATTTCTGGATTATTAAAAATTAGAATTACTGCAATTTTATTTCAATATGTTTTCAAATTTAATAACATATATGAATATATAACAACAGTGCAACATACTGTATTTATTAAAATACGAATTAACCAATTGGAAATGAATGGACTAAACACGGAAGTTCAAGTAGGCTATATAATAGGTTACGCAAAACTAAAAACAAAATTAAGAGACTTCCAATTAACAACACAACGTACCTATACATAATACATCGTCTGCAGAAGGCACTACATACTGCCTGGTACAGAAATTTATAAAATTGCAGATTGTTAGGCCTATCTAACATTTCTTCAAATTAGAGATATTCCTGAAATTTCTTGATTACAAATAAATTAGGCAAGGGCCTACGACACTTAGCATTCAGTTATGTTACTTCAGTAGATAGCCCGCTTCAAAATAGCGAACTATTTAGGACTAAGCTGAGTAATTAATAGGTTTTGGCAAGTGGCCATGAAATAGTTCATAAAACAAGTAGGCCTACCTTTCAACTGCCTAATTGTATGTTTACCAAGTTTAAAATGCCACCATGATTTATGCATATGGAGCGGTTCATTACATAACCACCATGCTAAATATTAGAGGTTTATTAATTTGCATAGGTACATCGCACACCGTAAACTATAACACTATTATAGCAGAGGCTAGCATAGAAAGTGACGTGCTCAGCGGATTGTAGCCGAGCGTTTAGTCGTTTACCGATATCATTATCGAATTTCGCAAAGATAATCGTTTAATTTACATCCACAATCGGCACTGGATAGCTTTCCATCGCAAATAGCCGCTATTCTGTACGTGCTCGTGCACACTTAGAAGTTACGGCTTACTTGACTGTGATGATTCGTATAACTGCTTCTAAAAACTTAAGTAACAATGAGAACATATATAGTTTTAGTCAATAAAACCGAAATATAGGTCTACGCTAGGTACCCTTTAAACTTTTTTTGTATTTTTTGTAAGGAAATTATAAATTAACATTACAAATATTGGGTCCACCATGACCCTTCCAGAAAATGTCAAACATTCAAGCTAGGTCCCAAGACAAAAATCTCTCATAAGAAATAACATAGCCCATATCCCCCGCCATATCCAAAAAATATTGGCCATTAATTGACGTACTCGACAGCCTTTTCTTATAATCCTCTAGCCTATATTTTATTTTGTAATTTGGGCAAGTGGTTCGGTCAAAATATGCTGATTACCAAGGAGTGTGATTTTGGAATATTTTTGTGTGTTGGAGTGTATATTTGTGCACAGTTTTAAGACACGATGTTTTAGCGATGTTTTAGGCCACTTTAGATTGGTACGATGCTCTAGTATCTATATGTGGAAAACAAAAAAGAACCAGAATAAATCCGATTTAAAAAAATTTCCCAAAACGCCAATTTTCGCAAATTTCTGGATAAAAAATTGAAAAATTCGTGTAAAATCACAGTTACAAGATATAAATTTTTAAACTGTCATTTGAGTGTGGTATTATGCTATAGATAATGTGATAAAAAATCATTTTTGGGGATAATGGCACCTTTAAATATTAGCGGTCTTAGCCACGAGGTTTGGGTGCGTACTTCATCGTCTAGCTAAGGGTGCACTACTGTCGTACTTTTCGTATTAGTACATGAAGGAAAATCAACATTTTCCTCGTCTCCCTCCGACAGAGAACTCATTTACTGTCACTTTATTTATATTTATTACAAGAAAACAATATTTCTAGAAAACAAAGTAGAACTAATACCGTACGTATTTTTCACATTTTTCGTACGAGTCCTTTAAGTACATAAAAAAATCGCCAATTTTGGTTGAAATTACAAAATTGATTCGACGAAACGGGTAAAAAGAAAAAAAACATAAATGTACGTGGATTGGTATCACCTTTCTGTGTATGCACACAACAAATGATGATCGATGAAAAAATGTGGGCGTATTTCGAAAAGTTGTAACGCACATTTTGGGCTCGAATCGTAGCGGTCCTAATTATTTGAAAGATATTTAAAACTTTGTCCGGTCTTACAAAAAGCTGGAGATAACGTAAGTTTTTGTGGAGGCAAATGAAACGTAGCAGTAGCACCTCATGACTTCTTTCAAAGAACCGACTATAAGTATGTCACGAAGATTAGCGCCACCTTATCAAAGATGTTGATGTTGGTGCAATACGTAAAGCGTGACTTGTGACGTCAGGACAAATAATGACATAAGAACGAGACTGTAAGACTAAGAAATAGCCACAATAAAAAGCTTTAAGACACTTGACCAAGTTTTTCTAAGAGCTGGTTTAACTTTAAAAACATGTGTGCGTCGCTATTACAAGATGTAAGTGAACAATATTGTATTTAATTGAGATCAAGACTAGTAGAAGTTAGATAAGTTGCAGAGGTCACAATGTTACTGGGTTGAAAAATTACTCTAGTTCAGAGAAACCCAACTATTGTATATTGATAAGTTCTTGTTGTAGACTACGTGTAGAGCCTATACAGCCGCTGCTGATTCATTAACTCAGGTATACCATTGATTAGAGCAGATGGAGGGTTCGAGAGCTAGTGTAACGGCTTCGTTCTTCTCGACGTCTGCTCGGCAGTCCGGGTAGTGGAGGAAAGGAACCTATATGACTGTCAAGGTTACACCTACTTTTCGAAAGGAGTAGGCTACGTGCCGGTACCGGGTTTCCCCTCTTCCCTTTTTGTTCATACTTCATCCTTATCTCATTCACCACTCATCGTCTCGAATAGCCAAAGTGCATTAATTTTTGACGTTAAGCAATATCCAGTCAATCAATCAACCAATCAATCAATCAAGAGGGCTCAAAGCCTAACATATATAGTGGCAGTGGCGAATCCAGGGGGTGATCGGGGGCTGCCCCTCGAAATTCCAGCTTTATAATATTCATAAATATAAAAAAAATCATCGAATATAATTTTTTTTTTAAGTTCACAAAGCCCCTTTACCTAAACAAATTAAAAAACACTTAAAATAAGTATTTAAAAATTGCTGCGGCGCTATAGAGCCATTGAGTCGTTCTTCCAAGCCCCTCGAAATATCCTGCGCAACGGAATCGAATACAGGAGAGCATGACGTTTAGGCATAACAATTTTCCACAAACCCAAAAATAACTAAAATTTGGCAATCTTATTTTTATATTTTAGGATTGAAACACGATCTTTCATAAGTTACAAAAATTTTTTAGTTCAGGTCACGTTAAAAACGATATAAAAACGATTGGTAAGTTGATTTTTTCCGAGTTGCAAAGTTCATTTCCATTTACCGCTTTTCTGCCGCCAATAATTGTATGTAATTGCGAATCATGGCAATTACATTAATCGTAGGTCCTAGCTCTCGCAACGATTTTAAAAAGGACATAAGTTGTGTTTATTTGGGCTCATACTATTGGGTTGCAGGTCGAAGCGCGTGGCATCTACAGCGGGTTTCGAACCCGCATTAGCAAAAGATTCTAGACCTTCCTCTACATCAACACTCATCGATCAATCATAAATCGGAGAAGTTTGAATGCTGTTAAGACCACTGTCTTAATTAATCGATCATTTTAGACAGCAGCCGTCTGTTATTTTTCCGAACCAGTGGCCATTGTGCGAAAGCTACGGTGCTGCGATCCCTATACCTATAGGCTATAACCGTGACATTCTTATCTGAAATCAACCGTAGCAACTTTTTTAGAGCTATTCCCGAGTCCCGACCCTACTCGCGGTGCAAACCACGACGAAATGGTACTTTTACCGTTTTCGCGTAGTTTTATAACAGGTGACCAAGTAATTTCTAAAAAAAACTGTTGTTGGTATTCACTAATTAAAAAATTCGGTTCCAGCGAACGATGTCGAACAAAAACTTAAATTTATATACTATTACATAAAGACGAATATATCGATATTTCAACTCGAATATATAAATAACATATTTCAGGAAGCCCTAAGTATTAAATAAAACAACATTTTCATTCACGGTACACTGTGCCTCAAACGGTTCAAGTTCAAGTGCAGGCTGACTCTTAATATCTTCTGAAACAATGAAAATGCTTACGAGAGCAGTTTAATCAGCAATAGCGGCCTCAACTGACACTTTTGTTTAATTACTATGCACACTTTGCACCGTTATGTAATGAAAGCTTCAAACATCATCAAGATCGCGCGCTATTTGTCGAGTAATCTCGCTTGCCATGCAGAGGATTGTGTACAGTGAGTTTAAAAATGATAGCCGAGAGTATCTAAACACATTTTTATTTTTGACAAGTAACTGAAGTAAGCACTCACAAAGTAGGATAGGAAAATAATTTTTTTTCAAGTTGGGAGGAGAGGGAGGGAAGGAGGGATGAAAAATCAGTGATATTGAGATATTGAAGATAGTCTATAAAATTTGTTGAGCGATGCACAGATTTGCTCAATTCTCAATTTGATCAATCGAACATGAAAACAAGAATAACCGGGTTCGAACCCTGGTCGGGATGGTTTTTGTAATTTCTGAATTGTATTAAATTATTGCTTTATATTCTGTGTTTTACGGTTTCGATCTCTACTGGCCTTCTACGATATGGAAACTTTTTTTAGTGAATCGTCGAAATCTTTTCCTTAGATCTTCAAATGGTTGGGACAAGCAAATCAAAGCTAGAATCTAAACCTGCAAAGTTTTGTTATCAATTTGAAGAAAATTTCACTTTTACAAGTTTTCCGATTTTACACTTCTTTCACCAAGGGTTGAAGCTGTTTGGTTTTGGGTATTGGGACAGAGAAAGCAAACAAACTTGATAAGTCTATTGTTTTGCTTGAATACAATTAAAAGAAGGGTGGACAGATCTAGAATGTCGAGTTTAACCTACTAGTCTATCGGTCCTTCAAATCCAATGCAATCATTCTTCATTACTAGATAATTTCTAGATATTTTAACAATTTAAATGTACAAACACAGAAAATTTAGAATGCTTAAAATCCTCCAAAACCACTTTGTACCGTTGTTTTCTGGCTTAGCAAAACCAGTCTTGGGCAAGTTTTCCAGTTCCCGTTCCTTTTTAAAAATAGAAACTGTGATGTTCCTCAAAAGGAACTTCCTTTCACGTTCCTTTTAAAATAAATTATTACTAGTAGGCCTTCTTGGAATTCGACGGGATTATGATGGCAAAATGACCTTAAATTCGTTCCAAGTTCGCACGAAATAGTAACAAGTTCCTGATGAAAGAAAAAGAACGCTTTCCCATCAAAGTTCCTGAAAAAGGAACTCGTTCCTCCCCAATACAGAGCAAAACTTCCTGTTGAGACAAATACAGCCGCGGGTACCGCCTACGTAATGGTAAACTTGATCTCGAGCGACCTCGACGCTACCACTCGAGTCTAGACTACAGGAAGGCAAAACCTGGACGGGTTTTCGACCACTCTTACCACTCACTACGTCACATTTCGCCGTCTCCACTTTCACGCAGCGCGTTTTACGCTTTAGTTACATCAGCGCCGCGTCGACACTTCCCGCTAAGCGGTATTGTTATTGGATATTGCTTTGCGTCTCATATTTATGCACTTTGGCTAATCGAGACGAAGGGAGGGCGCGAAGGACAAGGGGCTGACAGGCCTGTGCTGGTCAGAACCAGCCACAAGCGTATGGGGAGGGCAGAGGTTCCCCCACGTCGTGGTCGTCTCCGTCTGTGTCATCATCCATCCGTGTTGTCATTGTCGTCGCCGTCGGGGAGGTAGTCAAAGGGAAGGGGAAAGTTCCCCGACGACGACCCATAGCTCGCCATTAGTTTCAGGGAGTAAAACCACGAGAAGGTTGCGAGTTGGAATTTGTGGCGTAGAATCATCGAGAAGTGTCCAAATTATCGTTTTCTATTCTAGTTTTAACTGAATATCACGTTCTGGCGGCAAACATGACATTCGGGGGGGGGGGGGACCTTTAAAAGTATCATGGGCACCCGCAGGAATTTTGGCAGGGAGGGGACAAAAATTACAATTTGTGCTTTCTTTGGACAAGCATAGGGGGCTTGGGGGGCAGAGTCAGCCCCCCAACAATATCAGCGCCGTAGGCGGAAATGTTGAAAATCAGGTTTTAAGAATGCGATTGTGGGTTTTAGGAAAAAGTAGTGGGCTAAGAATACAATACCAAAATTATGTAATTTTTGTGCAGTCGATACTCGAAACTAGAAAAGGAAACCTTCAAAATATTTTACCTACTATTTTTTATTTTTGTTTCTACTGATTGATATAAATATTGAATTTTTTATTTCATGTGCTTTGTCCAGGGGGGGGGATAGGGCAACTGCCCCTCTTGCCCCCTCCTGCGGACGCCCCTGAAAAGTATCAGGTCTTAGTTTTATGTAATGATAAAGCCCTACTATTGAAGGTCCCCTGAAAATTTAATAAATGTTAGATTGGAATAATGTCATTTGATGAAGTAGGCCTACTTTAAATAGTCATAGATCGTGGAAGCACGATTTAACTGCGAAATATTTATCTGATTGCATTCAAAACCGTGTCAGGTTTAATTAATAGTTTTCGAAGGTTCCCTGTAAATTTCTTAATTATTATTGTTAGGTACGATTAGACTTTAAGTCTGAATCGTGCGTAGCCTGGCCTTTTTATATTGTTAGGTAAAGTCTAAACTAGGTCGTACCCTACCATTTACTCGCTATCAATCTCAATTATTTTAAAAATTAATTAAAATTTTCCAATTTTATTGTAATAAATCAGAACCGGTACGTACGGTACACAGTAAAACAGAGCCTGAAATAAATTTACATAAATATTAGACATAGAAATTAATATTATACATTATACACCCCACATACATCTTATGGAATTCGTTTCTCACATGAACTCACTAGGAAATTGTTTCTTTGCAGTCCAGTCCAGCAACAAGGGAGGATCACAGACATTTGAAAATTCTCTCCACCTTTTATCCCGATGATTGGGGTGTGATTGGGGCTGTCTACCTGGCAGCAGCTGCCCTAGGCCTTAGAAGTTAGAACACCCTTCAAACTCTCCGAAAAACAGCATTGTAATTTGTAAAACACACTTCCAATGAATGTAGGTAGGCCTAGGTTGTAACAAGAGTAAATATATACAAATTAATATATAAATACATTGTATCATATTGGCTTATGACGATCTTCATTTTTCAACAATTATTGGTGGCATTAGTAATGGAGGAACGAGAATATCGACGAGTACCGGTAGACGAACGGTGTCCATATGTTTAAATTCTCGCGCGTTTAAGGTAAAAGTAGGGTTATGAATCCTTCACATTGACAGATTTGGAGACAATAGACCGTAACTACATACTCTAAACACTTTGCGTAGCTCTAAACACAACCTAACTAGCAGCACAGTAGCTAAATTGCAACAGGTAAACGTACAATTATCTAAGGCTACAATTACTCTGAACGTATCATTACTTTGTAACCACGTGGTGAATACAAATTGGCGCGAGCGTTTTGGTCGATTACGGAGAAGGAAAATAGAAATACCTAGGAGTAACACAATAAATTGAGCATAAGTATTTAATAAAATACTGAAATGAAATTATTTAGTAGGGCCGGCCTTACCCTGGCCTAGATGCCAGGCAAAAATCAATAGCCTTCATCTGGAACATTCAATAATTAATGCAGGTCTGTGACTCCCGCTAGGCCTACCGAATTTCCATTTGGTCTTATAAAAAATAAACCGTATTGTACAATGAAACAGGTCAATACATCTTAAAAATAGATCAAAGCAGATTTTCGCTGTGGCTGGACCCAGTTTGTCCACGCACAAGTGCGTAACGCTATGTCCGGTAGGGCCTACGCGTGCACGCGAGCATTGACAATGGGGGTGGTTGGCCTCACTTACAGTTTCGCTGTTGTGTCACGCAGATTGGTGCTGTGATGCTGGTTCTCGACGTGAGCTGTCCCAATGACTTTGAGAGTTTCGTCAAAGTACCGGCCATTCTTATCGCAAACGAAGAGATCGGAATAAACAAGAGTGTGAAGTGATAGCAACGGCGTGTCAAGCCAAACAACTGCACGATCCGCGATGTATTCGCTGGCAGAGTTCAATAGATTCCCATCAGCTGACGAAAGAAATTACTCGGCCGTCCTACGCCATCTGTGGAGCTTGTTGAGAACTACTGCGTGGCGATATGAGTGATGCTCTGCGCTCTAGCAGCGGACGCCGGAACTGTAAAAGTCGACAAAACAGTATACTTTTAAACATCTGGCATCTTATTTGATTTTCCTAACAATGTCAGTAGCTATAATAAAATCCTTTGTTCAATACACATTGTGCAGGCAAAGATGTATTAATTTTCCTCATTTGTAATCTAAAATACAATTTAAATTATGTATCTTACTGTATAATAAAATAAAGAAATGGTAAAATGGTATGGTACGCCAATGGTAAAATATTTAATAATATGATTGCAACAATAATTAAATAGCCTACAATTTGAATATTTCTCGTAGAACACCCTGTCAAGGGGAAATTCATGCACCTTTCCTGAGGCCGGATGGTTTTGAAAAAATAAATAATTAAATTTGTAAATTTGTTGTTGATTGTTATTTTTTTTTCTTTGTGAGCAATAGTGTAAACTCTTAGGAATGACAACATTGAATGTTTCATTGAATAGTATGTGTAAATAAACAAATATCAAGTACTTAACTGAACAGTGCATTCAAAATAATTGGGTAACTGTTTCATTGGAATGCATAATAATTATGGCAATGTATATAAAACAACATAATATTTGGTATGTTTGGGCAGTTGAGAACTGATTGAAGGTAAAAAAAAACAAATGATAGCTTATTCTCGATTTTCGAAGGAAAACGAAAGTTCTTGTAAGTGGTAACATTTCTGAGCCTGCCGGGGATAGAACATGGACTAATCTCGACTTTAGGATGTTCTGGGCTTCTTACCAGTGTGAAATCACATAGTAGTTTGTTCGATGACAGATGAAATCACATAGTTTTCGATTTCAAAATTCCAATTTCCAATGGAATGTGCGCATGTTGCTATCAGAGCACATTTTAACATTTCAAATATTTTTCCCCTTCTCAAGGTTGCGAAATTACTACAATTTACCTTTTTGAGGCATATTTATGGTAGGCCTAAGTTAAAAACAAAAGTGAGCAATTTGTGTAAAGTGTGCTTGAAAGCGACAATCACACATTCTTACTAAACATTTTGGTGAAACCACAACCCGATAGGACAAACGATGGAGCTTCCAAGTGATCCAGACTAAACCATTGCGTTCAGAGTAGGCCCACGTTTACAGTCACCTCTGAAAACGAGTGACTTTGAGGGTCACGTGACTACCAGAACGTAGGCCTACGTTTTTAGCCGAATGCAACGTACGTTTCATACAAATGATCAAACCACGAGCTTTTCGGCCGTGGGTGGAAACGTAAGTTGTGATTTAAAAACTTAAATTCGGCACAAAACGTACGTTTTGGTAGTCACACGTGACCTTTGGGTTTATGACCCAAAGACGTGACCCTCCAAGTCACTCTAGGCGTAAGAATACGTTATTCTGATTGGTTGGGGTCTGTTTTAAATTCACAATGCTTCGACTCAACATATTTATCCCAACAACGTACGTTTTGATTTAAAAATTTGCTTTTTTTTAAATCACCTAAATGAGGTGAGATAGGTTTACGTTTTGACGGTGCTGGATCACATCTGTGCTATAGATCACAGAGTTCCTCCATGTGCAAGATCCACGCTGACTGGTGAATAGATTGACAAGTTATTTGGAACTTTCAAGCACCTATTCTTGTTGGGATATCTATTGGTGGCTGTTTTAAAATTCACAAATTTCGCTTCAATTATCCCCCGCGTTTGATTTTCAAAAACTTACTGTTTTAATTCTAATATGTGTGGGATAAGTTACGTTTTGACGTGTGTCTTTGTGGTCTGCAAACACATTTTTTTTTAAACTTGGACCCCATGGTTTTCTCAGTCGAGCCAACAGTCAGCAGCAATTAACTCACAGGCTGAATTTGAACATGAGTCTTTATTCGGACGAGTCGCTCGTTCGGCAGCAGGTAGGTAAAAAAATGTCATTTAGTTTTGAATGCAAAAACGACTTAGATAATAATATGGTGGACACTGTAAAATGTATATAAATTCCATCAGTCTATAAAAAAATGTTTGCTTCGGAGATTCGCCCTCCGTCCTCTCCCCTACTACGACTTTCAAAACAGAATTACCGATTAATTTCAATTCTAACACGATGTGCTGTTGTAAGCATTTTTTTTACGCATTATAGTTATAATTGAAGAAAAGTTATTATCTTATTCTTATCTAACGCCATCCTTCTTGTCAATATGATGTGTATTCTCTTAACATTGTTTATGTCTTTTATCATGGCGATTGAAGATGTTATTGCAGTAGGCTTGCTTACGGCTTAATTAGCCATTTCGTACATGAGGTTATAAATCACTGTCAATTTTTCCCTAAGAATGTATAATATGCAATATGATGAATGTATATTGCACTCTGCAGAAACTGATAGTGTTATTGACGATATTGTGCTGTTTTCTTTCGATTATAGTCATAAATAAATAAATATCTAAAGAGAAATCGTTTAATAACATCGTTATCATATTGCAAGTAAACATTGACAAAGAATCAATCTATGCAAATATGTTTATAAGGGTATATTTTATTTACTTATTATTGTTCGTTATTTAGTGGTAATATGCATTAAAAAGGACATTATTAGTATTTCAATAGGTTTGTTTATAATGTGTTTTTTTATGTGATAGACAATATGCATATCAATTTGTAAATATTCGATTAAAGTATCAAAGTTTTGGTTGAAAATGAGAAATTATTGAGAAATCAAGAATGCATATTGTGAATTCGCTTCATTTGGCGATCGAACGATTTAAAATTAACTGAAATAGTTGGCCGAAGCTCACCCAACCAACAGTTTTTATTTTAGATTGTAAAATAATTTGACATCAAGAAACTAGTCAAAAACCAACTTATTTAAAAAATGATAACTTAAATACAGAAAAAAACGCCGAACAAATCCATTTGTGGAGATGATATTGATTTAATTTGATATGAACCCATCCATTTCGGTTTTCATCCCGTGCGTTAAAACGACCAGAGTCGAGGAGCAAAGGTGTATACAATCCTTATCTCTACGCTATTTACCTATGGCATCGTCATAGTTACATAGGCGCTTTGATAACGTTTCATCATGGTGTCAACCAATAAAGACCAACTCACAACTACACGCGCATAGAAAATCGACCTTTACGAACCACACAGCAATTTTTTTATTATTTATTTTATGAACTTTGTCATTCTGAAACTCGTGTGGTTTTTCATCTAGATCAAAGAGTCGTTTAGTGGTTTATTCTAGTTGTGCTTATTTTTATTTGATATTTCATGTAATTTTTTCCTTGAATACACCTAAGAAGAAGGTAAAGTAGATTAACAAGCGAGCGGCGGTTGTAGCGATTCAAAATGGCGGCGATAAGGTGTGTGGTTTGATGCGTGTGTGTGTGCACACCCATGTTTGGACAATAAGCCTGCGCCGCATGGGACGTGATGAGATGAGTGACAGTTGAAAACGAAATTCTCAACTGCTCGTCTGGGCTAGATTCATAGTCAAAGATGTCCGCAAAGTAAGTGATATTCTCTAGATTCTAATTTGAACTATTTTGGCTGGTTTATTTTTTATTATCTGAGAAGTTGGGTTATATTTTTCAACAACAAAAAGTAAGTGCAATTAATTGTTTTATATTTTATTTTCACCTTGTATGTTAGTATTTTCATAATACTTTGGATGTTCATAAGACGTCCGTTAGGATTTTTAAAAGCATTTGTCCACCTTCCTCTTTTTCACTTGTAAACAAACATCATCTCAATGGATAATTTCTAAAAAGAATATAATTAATGAACAATAGTGTGTGGAACTGAAAGCATTATCGTAATTAACTTATTAAATTCACAGCCATCACTCAATTAATCCTTTAAAAATCTTGTAACCTTTTGGTCTGCAATCATCTATAATATAATTAAGAGGGAATAGGACACATTTGGCAGTTGGCACATAGCTATTATTCGCTTGGCCAGGAAGCATCCGACAAACATGCAACTTACATAGTTGTAAATAAAGTAAAGATGGACAGCTCCACTCTCGTAGATTTTTAATATGTTATGTTTATCAGCCTGGATCAATCCACGATTGTGCTCAATTTTAGACTTTTTAAGGAAATCCAAAAACCTGGAATCAATTTAATTATTGAAAAGTGTTACTGAAGACCCTATGTTTCCGCTTCCTACACAGCTTCCCGAAATTGTAAACATACTGTGGTGCCAGTTGGCCTATCGAACAGAAATCCTCATAAATTTATGTTTGTATGTCTGCCTTCTTACGCGTTGATTTTGTTGATTGTAATAACATTTAATTTTTAAGAATTTAAGAATTTTATTTTGAGGGCTTAGTATGTCATAGTTTTGACATTTTCCCATACAAATATCTAAAAAATGATTTCAAAATTATTTCTATACCGGTACGCTATTTTTTTTATGTTAAGTTATGTTTGGCAAAATGTATAATGGGATTGTTTGTTTTATAATGTCTGTAAATAATTAGAGACGGATAGCAAGCAAACAATAATAAAGAGAACATTCAAAATAAATGTTGCCAAGTCTCCTGTTCTCGGGTAGCTTCACCTTCGGCTCTTTTATCATTCACCCTGATACTATGACATTTGCTTAGAATAAATTGCAGAAGTACAGCGTAATGTTGCTTCGTTGAATGTAACATTTTCGTGTCATGAATCTAGATTTGATTTATACAGTGATCTACTGCAGTGATTTACCCATATTGTACATTTATCGTATTATTTATTTCAAGATTTGAATAATTAGAAATATACACTCCCGTAGGTAAAATTAAATACATCCATAATTGGCAAATAGCGCCCACAACCGCAATTCAACGTGGGTTCGTTTTCCGTTCAGTAAAGTATTTTTGTGAATTATAGATAGAACAGAGTAAAGAGCATTTAAAACATATTTTGAACATTAAATTTAAAATTTTGTGTTCTGGAGTGTTTTAAAATCTCAAAATCAGCTCTTTGTTGTTAGTTGGTAAATTTTTTATTCACTTCTTGAAAACTGTTTGATAGGATGTTTGTGTGAATACAAATTGATTTACAACCAATAAAGAATAAATACTAATACAAAAACTTTGATACAACCTTAATAATGGAACAATATTGCATATCATGGCGATTTTACACGATGCGCTTATTTCACTTATCCCCAATTATTTGTCCTATCAATTTATTAATCAAAATTGCCAAACTGTTCAAATTTTTAGTCTAGTGAAATGGAATGAATTGTGTCGAAATATATGACTTAAATATGACTTTATAAAACAAACGGTCTAGATCCACAACCGAAAGATATCATAGCTTTTTGATTGCTAGTTAAATATCAATATAACATTCTATGTATAAAACGATGCAAGTTATTTACATTAAGATAACATTTTAAAGCGCACTAAACCAGATCCTATTGTAATTGTTATTATTTAATAAGGTCATTGATACCGGAGTCAATACATACACAATTCTAGATGATTGAAGCATCGCTACTCCTTACTACACCAAACATTTAGGTTATTCAGTAATTATTTTTATGTACTAATGTTCGAATAAAATTACGTATCATATCTATGCCCAAGTTGAAAATAAATCGAAATAATGGCTAAACAAAACGATGAGCTAGGGCCAACACTTTTAACAATGTTGAACGGCCCATTTGAAAACCGTTTGGTCGCCAAATCCAGCGAATTTCACAAACATTGTAGAATGTAGCCCTCTAATTTTCTAGCAAACTATTTTAAACCTTACGATATTGTTCAAACGTATGTTCCTCACATTTCATTTACATGTCTCCTATACGTAAGCTTGGCAAAGTACTGTACCAATTGATTTATTTATGGCACATTTATTGCCAGTTATTTAAAAATAAGTTATATTATGAAAATGAATTCTGATAGAAACCCATCAATTCTTCCTAAAACTTTGGGGTGACAATTTTGTGGTGAAAGCGTTCTGGATTGAACCCATGTATTTCACATTAGAGCCTGGTTAACTCGACATAAAAAAAAAACAATTGAATTCAATAACTTACTCAACGATATTGCATTGCCAAGGAAGTTGTAACCTAGTATCTTTCAAAATGTACCAAAAAGCAGAAAATATGGTCACATTTTATTACTCATGCTGGGTTTCATCGCCTACGTCGGAGTAAGAAGTAAAGGCACAGTGCGGGCCGCTAGCGGTCGCGTTCGTCATGGTCTTTGCCTGAAACCTACATTATTTACTACGTAGACATTTTCAAGGCTTCACAAGGGAAAAAAAACAATCACTCATTTACTAGTGTTATGGCAGATTGTTTGTTTTTACTTGTACTATAGCTATTCACATCATTTTAACCTTTTTACGCCGATAACGACTCTCCGGCGAGAAAATTATATGAAATAGATTGCGTGTGAGCTGCCTACATTGCGCGCCCTTGTCCCGATGAGGCGGTGGCTGAAAAAAGGTCACTTACACAGGAACCATGTTTTGAGACAATCGCATTTAAAAATTGTATTTCATCTTGCAGTTTACATGAAGGCAACTGCAATGCTATTACGAACAATAACAGGTAATTTCATCGTTTCTTTAAAACGAATAGTAAACTATTAATTTGAATTTGTGATATAGTTCTTTTAGATGATGTAATTAATGTTACAAAAATACGTGTTATGTGCCCTTTTTATGTCAATCGGGTACTTATGTATATTAACCTGTATATCTTACAAAATATCAAGTAAATTTTATTGAATTTAAAAAAAAAATGTTTACCACCTTTAAAACTAACACATTATTATCATACATATTATTGACATCATATCTGTAAACAATGGAATCAGCGACCGCTTTGTGACTCCTGTACTCTTCACTCATCTAGTCTTTTTTTTTATCTTTAGACGTGATTTGCATATTATTTTGTAAGTATTAACTTCAATTGTAACTATATCCATATTATTATTAATGTTTCACTAAACAATTGTTAAGTATAAACAACAAAAAATAGCTAAAATACAACACAAAACAACAGAGCTAAATTTTGCAAACAGCTGACACGAGATTGTTCAATGTGCTGCCCTGACCTTTAGTTTCATAGTACGGAACTAAAATTTGGAGGACTTATATAGAAAGATATGGCGGTTCATTTAAACCGATTTCCACAATTAACCATAATCTATGCTCTCTTATATATACTACAAACGATCATTAGCAAGACTAGGCCTATATATAAGAATATATTAATCAAAATACAAGTCGTCACCCTATTACTTATTTGTGCCATATCCACTTTACGTGTTTTTTTTTTTTTTTTTTTTAACGTGTTCAAGAGTTATTGTAAGTGCTCATTGTTGCTAATAAAAAATAATATGGTTAAATATTTTTAAGCTTAAACAGTGTTTTAACAATGTCAGTTTGTGCCATCTCCATCAGACGATACCATATCTTAGTGCTCATTTGTATCATATCCAATTTTCATGTACTATCAAGTGGATATGGCACAAATAAGTACTGAAGCAATGAATAAAATTTTTGTTCTATATCAATCAAGAGGAAGTGCTAATATTATGCATGCCCTACAACTTCAAGTAAAAACTATGAAATACCTTTCATCTAACAGATAATTGCAGCAAACATTGCTTAAATTTAAGCATAAACAATCAAATATGTTGTTTTGTTTATTTGAGTCTTCATTGAAATAATTATTTATTTAAACCCCACAATAATTCAATCATAATAGTTGAGAACATTAATGATTGGTGTTATTCTCCATTCCACAAACTTATCTCTACTTAAAATAATAAATCAGTGGATATGGCGCACAAATTGTAATCAAGTTATCAATTAAGTTGAAAATCTTTGTGCCATATCCTACAGGAAGTGCTCTTATTACGTATACCCTGCTAGTAAAAACAACGTTAAACATTTTAAATCAATAATGTTAATTATTGTATGAATATTGCAACACAAATTTCTCAAATTCAACCATAAATCACGGTTTGGCGGTGAATCAAACACTCAAACCTCATTTTCTCCATCCTTTGGTAAAAGCGGATATGGCACAAATAAGTTCTAAGGTGACGAAGTGCATTTTTTCGTGTACATAGTGGTATGCTTGTAATTGTTACACTTAAGCCACCAGCAAATACTAACTTTAAAGAACAAGGACAAAGGATTGTAATACGTTGATGAATCAGTTGAGATAAAAGTGAGGTTTTCTGTTGATAAGGGACTCTTTGCTCAATGTCACAGTCTTGAAATGTTTAGCCCGAGACATTTTAGCTCTACTGGCCGAATATACCTATCATATCATTTGTGAAATGTGTTTGCAATGTAGAATTTGTATCAACATAAGAGCGAACTAACGCAATCGAGATTTACATATCTCAATCTGTTGTTGAAACTTAAAAAAAGATACCACATCTCATCGTGACGCCATTTTGGAAGAAAAAGCAAAAACTGATACACAGCTATTTATAATGGAATCCTGAACTTAACTGGCGATTGCTCTGTCTATATATTTTCCAGGCATGTTAATTTTGTATTAACTATATGCAGTCATTATAGACAGAAAAAAATAAGCAAATAATTATGCCCAATCAATCCAGCTTCTTTGTCGAATATATGTAAGCCATTATCAATTTTTATTGCAGTGCACATTTGTATATTTTCGTTTTCTTATATATTGTCATTCAGTTTCTTAATTTCATTTCCATGTTTTATGTTAATAATGTGTGTTTTTTTTTAAAGAATATATCGCAAGTGTATCTTTCTTTTCTATGCCCACAATAGTAATTTTTTACTGTTGTGTGTGTGTTGAGTTATGAAAAATATCTATTATTCTAGTTTTTAGGCTATAGTATTGAAAAATAATGTATTGATAGTTTAACGATAATAAAGCATATAAGTAATTTAAATGTCATAAATGCATCACATCTACGTTACACCGATGAATTCTCATTTTAAAGTAGTCCCAAGATCAATTTTGAGTCAATTTAACATTGACAGAAGTCATAAAGAATGAGATGCGTATAAAACTTTGCGAAATTGTCTGTATTGGATAAGTATATATTACTTACTTTCTACTTTCTAATTTTAGTTCAACCATAAAATGTGAAACTAGTGTGTTTTGGAACTTTTTGACAGAGATCATAAAACATGAAAATGGATCATTTTAAATGTATGTATTGACAATTGGTGTATAAATGCAAATGAAGAAGCCTTCATATATATAATTTTCATCAGAAAGTTATTTTTGAGACATGTGGCCCAATGTGGCAGAGAAAAAGAATTGACGCATATTACCGTACACATGAGTCCCGAGTATAATAGAGCAATGTTTGGAACGCAATAGATCTCAAAGCGGATGACAGATAAGGTAAAGTTGACAAAAGAGGTTTGTCCATGTCAAACAGTCGTCAGAGAAGTTTCAATTGTTTTTAAGAAAGCCTTACGTTTTTGTCTAAGATCGTACATTTGCGACTGCACGAGATTTACTAACTGTATATTTTTATGTACTGTAACATTTTTACTGCTACATTTTTATTGATACAATGTTTTTCAAATCAATTGAAGTAAAAAACACAATAACGGGAAATTTACATTAAATTAGTAACATTATAAATATAAATCAACTTGTGAGAACTCAATTATTAATTTTGTGCATTCAAAACCGTTTCTGCTAATGCTATGAATGAAAGCACACAATAATATGTGCCTGATTTAAAAACGAGAAAATAATCTTATATCTAAATTGTGCAAAGCTATTGGCAGTATTTTTAAACTGTCTTTTAATTTGTTTAATTTTTTACTTGTAGCCTTGCAGGTGTCCAATATAATAGGAAATATATTTTGTACATAATACGAATTAAGGCAACCTATTCAATGAATCGAGAGAATCTTTTAATTGCAATTAAATTAAAATTAAATAATACGTTTTTCCTTATTAGACTAATTTTGCAAAAAAATGTTGAGCATAATTATATTTTTTATTTATTTCCAACAAATCAAGGTACACAAAGTGAACTTAAAATGTTGAAGCGAATCATGCAGAGAGGACTTGGCCCCATAGCAAGATATGCCCGATTCCCTTCATTACAATTAACAATTATTTTATGAAGTCTATACTATGAAGTAGTTCTTTTGACATAATACAAATGAATGGAAGGTATAAGATAGATTGAATGCGTTTGATTCGAGGAGTTACATACCTCAGGAATTGTCATTGCGGACGGGCCCGGCATCAACCATCATGCCACCCAGAACCTCCGATTGGTGATCATAACACCTTTACACCTTAATCATTACGTCACAAACACTAAACTGTGCTCAACCATTTCACCACTTCTTTCTCTCCAAGATAATCACTCTTACACACTACACCAATCACTAAATCACAATATCCGATTGATCCACAAAAATCGACACACCACACGCACAAAACCACCGATTTTCACCACGATTTCCCCACAAAGAAACCTAAATTTCCATCTCCGTCGACCAAAAGTGAATGTTACCTTGCCAAGAATCGTTTCTAACTGATATAGCTGCTGCTGTAAAGTGTCGAGATATTGTCGTTATCTTATGGGCCATATGTACAATGCGCTATAGCTCGGTTGTGCTCTAGGCTATGCGTATATCATCGGAGGTGCCCTAATCGCTGAGGCTGCTGATTGTCTCCTTGTCTGTGTATTGTAGTTGTAGGTTGTAGGCACCGAGATACCAAATCTACCGTTAACAAGCTAGCCTTAATCAGGTTCAACACACATGATAATAGAGGAGATATCAGGGACAGGAAGGAAGGAAGAAAGGTGTAGGGTAACTTTTAAGGAGGAAGAAAGGAGCACTGTTACTTTAAGTTTTGTATAATTCTTGGGAATAGGACATATTTGGCAGTTAGCAAATAGCTATTCGCTCGGCCAAGATGCATCCGACGTATATAAAACTTTGCAAAGTTGTCAATAAAGCATACATGGACAGCCCTGCGGTCATAGATTTCCTAAATTTTTATCTTAAACAGACAGAAAAAAGTCACGTATATAGTCAATTTTGTAGTTTTTAACAAAATCAAAATTCGTTAAAACTTATTTATTTTTTATAAATTATTTTAATACAAAATGTGGAAATGTGTAACTGCAGAGCCCTTTAATTCCACATTCGTGACATATGTTTAACATTTCAAACACCTGTGGTGTCAGTCGGCCGAGCGAACAGCAATTTGCCTAAAACGCATGTCCTACAATCTCATAAGAGCACTACAGACACATTTCTTGATACCCTCACTGTGTTTAGAGTGTAGTTAGGGTCACATCATCATTTGCCTACAGTCCTGTACCGCAAAAAATACACCAGTCCTGTTGTAGAATTAAGGCAATTTGGGGAACGCACAGATGAGAGCGTTGAGATTGTGTGTTTGCCGTTATTCTACCAGGGCTAGCGTATTATCGACGGTACTTCGCGCTATCGACAATCGTCCGCTAGTGATAAATAACACTCATTTTAGTCAATGGTACTTTTCTAGCTTCTTCAACATTCTCTGATTTTTGTATATACTGCATTGTGCACAAATACAAAATTAAACATTTATAACCCGTGTGCCAGGTATAACTGTGCAATGAAGGTACATGAATACTAATTCAATAACCAAATATTCGAAATCTCTTAAGAAAGAACATAAAAAGTGGTGATATGTTTTTCAAAAACGAAAAAGTTAGGTGATAATGTGATATTTACACCAGTCATGAAATGGGTTGCGAAGAAAGAAGGCTTGAAGAAATGTAATTGGTAGAGTCCGAGTTCTCATTGACAGAAGCATGAACGGTAACCGCTGTCGTCGTTGGGATAGCGAGAAAGAAACGTCCCTTCCTCAATTGGCTTCTGCAAACTTAAAGAGTTACTCAGGAAATAACATTGTATGTTATATCGCCAAACACTTTTACTGGTATGGGAAGTAGCTGAACAAGTGAAGACCAAAAGTAAAAAAAAAAAAAAATGATATTTGACGGATCAACATCTAAGCAGTCAATACAATTCTTCAGGAACCCACACAATGACTACAGGCAATAAATAAATTTAAGGCGCTGTTCTGTATCATGTGACAGTTTAATCAAGCTTTCTCTGTCTAGCTAGTAAAAAATAAATTCTACCGTTAATACGTGAGATAAAACAAAATAGGAAAGGTTCTATAAAAATTCTGTCACAAACTATCACATCTGGTAGTGTGTACTGTAGATTTTGTTTTTTGTTTTTTTTTAAAAAGGAAAGGAAAATGTAAAGTATGGATGAACGAAAATATATGAACCGAATCAGACACATGAATGTTGAGGAAGGGAAATATTTTCTCCTTGATTTATGTCGAGGAATGAATATAATTTCGTGTAATGATTTTTAACGAGAATTCCACACTCAGTTTGATTTAAAATAGACTTAGTACACATCAATTATAAATAATACTACTTGGCGAGCCGTAGCTTTGTAGAATGCCTTGTTTTATTCAATATTTTCTGCAACGAAAGAGGAAGCGTCGGACAAAATCGTGGGACAGTAAAACATCTGTAATGTGGGCCATAATTTTACCATCCCCATTTTGAAGTGCATAAAACGATTTACTAACTATACTGAAATCGATTATCTAATTATTTTCTTCACTTTTAACTTGTAAATAAATACCAATGATGATGCTTTTATACATTTCTCATGAAAACCGATAAGTCGCATCTAGCCTGGAATGATAGCGGGAGGAAAGTCTACAGAAACTTACAAAACACAAACATAGCACACGTCAAGAAATTTGCGCATGCAGTTGCACAATAGCAATAAAAGTTCATTGCCTTCTAGAATAGGTGGCATAGATTTAGAATAAAGCTGAGATTCTGTATATTAACTTTTAAGTAAGAATAAACCTTATTATAACATGAAACCAGACCTACTATTCAAACTAACTACTATGAATGACTCAAGAAACTTATTTCTTCAAATTTAGTGTTAATGCACGTCGTATGGTACATTAAATAATGATGTTAGTAAAATGAAATAAGCTCTTCTAGTTTAGTTACATTTATTCAAAAAATACCATGGGATAAGTAATAGTATATTTTGTAATATAATGTATTTTTGGACTAGTACGGTTTTCAGAAAACAATAAATTTAAGTCGTTCGGCAATGAAATATTATTAAAAATAAATCACAGTATTTCGACTGCACCTCTCCAGACTTTAACAAGTGCACGCAATTTGAAAATTCGTCTTCTGTTGACTATTACATTACAACTATCGGTTTAACTTTGGCTTGTTTGTGAAGAGCATATTATACAGCGGTATTAAGTATCAAGTAATTTTTCTGAAATTACATTTTAATCGTTTTAAGAACAGAAGTTTTGCTTTTAGTTTTTCTTAGAAGGAAATGTGAATTTCTATCAAGTTTGATATAACATATTTACAAACACTACTGACAAATTTGAACATTTTAAAATTAACTTAACAACAATTATTATAATTATCTTTCTCAAAACATAAAGGAACGCTCAAATAATGATGTGCCCAGTAAGCAAATAAATACATTTATCATAGTATGTTCAAATATAATATTCTCATTATATATATTTTATAACGAACAGAATAAAATTTTAAGAACACACTTTCCAAAGGTGAAATTACAAACTACTACATAATATAAGTACGTTATAGTTTATATCAATTTATTATTATTTATGTATTCAACACACAATTTGACGAAAAGTTCTAAGTACTAACTTAACTTGTCCAACGGTATAATTTGAAAGTGCTAAACTACAAGCGATATGCCTTCCTTTTAGTTTCCATCCATTACATCCAACGTGTAAATTTGTAACGCTTTATAGACGCGTTTACTTAGCAGTTCTCACCCCATGTGTGCATAGCCAGCTCTCATCGCATTATCCAGTATGGATGGATCTAGCCCAGCCTGGATACTGATAACGAAATTCAATCATCCACAAAAGCAAAGCACAGGAACTGAAAGAGAGGCGAACTAATTACTTTACCATGTCACAAGCCAGCTGGGGGCTCTGTGTATCAAGAGCTTTGGAAGCAAATGCGTTCATTATCTCGTTGAATCTAGACGCAATAAATTTCATTTATGTATTTATAAACGGATTATATTGTCATTCAATATAAAAATGGAAGGTTAATTTAGCTACAAAATTGCCCAACGGACTTATTAGCGGTTATAGGGGATCTTTGTATACCAAGCTATGTTATTATCTGATCAAACAACGTTCGATTCAATTCGACAGCTTATAAGAACTCCCCAAAACAAGGATAAATATTATGTAATTTTGTCCAAAATGTTTTGATCAACGAAAACGTTCGTTGATCCATCACTTTACACAATGGTTCAAACCGTGTGCCAAAATAGTGACTTTGTAGTAGTTATTCCATTGATAAGTTTTGAGAACTAATATCCTCACGGCATTAAGTTTGTAATTAATGAGTTTTTCCACTTCTCCTGGGTATTTGTCATTTTGGATGTGCATCCTTTTTCATGGGTGCTCTTAAATTAATTACAATTATTTTGTTATTGATTTTGTTTGTTTCTTTTCACACACGTAACATTATTTCGTATCATCAACTAATGTTATCTATTATACACATACTTATTTTTTGTTGTGGGCTTTTTATTGTTAATTTGTATTGTTTGTTCAGTAGAATGGTGTATGTGGTTATACGTTTATCGCATGTTTTTAAACTGTTATATGACTATGAAAAATGGTAGCAATGTTGTTCAAGTATATATAAATATAATTTATTACCATAGTTTTTAGGGCGCAACAGTCGCCCTTATTTTGTACCTTTCTCAATATAATATCTTAAACATTTTAAAGAATAAAATCGCTCAGACAATTCAGATTTGTTTAACTTTAAACATCATTTGATGATAGTTTAAAAAAACTTTATAACTTTCAATTAATCAGAAAATTAAACTGGGACGTAATGGTTTGTCTCACCGACAGTGCTGGCTCATGCTGTATATTATACAAGTCAAGTTATCAAAATAGGAATACAGACGAAGTAACAAGCTGCTCATGTCCAAAAACACCTTAAACCGCATGTAGAAAAAAGAACAAGTTTTAAAAATGTTTAAAATATAGCAGTGGATTGTGGGTGACAACCTCCACGCTCTTCATAGCATGAATAGTACGTATCCAACTTTACAAGTATATATTGTATCTCTTGATGATCTTGACACCTCCCAGAAAAGTATTTTGAACTAAGAAATTTCTCAAATTCTTCTATTGTTAGGAGGAGTCTACTCTTAAAAAGACGGTGTTTGTTTAATGTTGGGATTCACACGTCAATACTTAAGAAGTGTACAATCAGCTGATGACGTAGGCCGATGTATGTCTCAATATCCTTCGAGCCTGAGCAGTAACCAGCGTCACGTGCTAGAGTGATAAGAGGATGATAACACAAGGTAGTTCGTAATCACTTAAATATTTCGCACGTATCATCGACTTAGGTCTTCGGAAGGGGTTTGGTTACCTAGTCTAGACATGCAATGTGAATGATGCTGTTATTAATAAGATACAACTTTAAATTTCTTTATTATCATGTGAAATGCCTATTTTCTTCTTCATACTGTTGGATTCGTCCGGGCACACTTGGGTTTAATTCGAAAAGTATGGGTTGATAGTCTGGGTCACTTCGAGTTCTAGCGAGTGCAGTGATGATGATGATATGATTTGCTCTCGCGTCAATTTAGAATTGTATTTCTCAATTAATTTAGAGAACCATTTCATAATATTGTTTATCTTTTCTAGTAACTGACCATAAATCAGCCATAAAAGAGATAAAGTAATTACGCTTGAACCTTTATTTTATTTGAAATGAGAAAACTTATCCAAATATATAATATATCAAACTATGAGAACTATTGTTTGTTTCATTTTCTGATTATAACAAAATGAAAAACAGAATGTGAACAATCAGTTGCATTATTTGCACGCTGTCAACAAATCCAACTAGGGAAACGCCAAAGTCGTTGTTAGACGAGTGAGTGAGCCATGTGATCACTAGTTAAAACAACCAACGTTCATTAATAGTTGTTGAACTCAATACAAATAATTACAATTCAGCAGCGAGTTTTGTAAACAAAAACATCCAAGTAAGAAAATAAAACATTCAACAGGCTTAACTTTTTCAATGAATTTGTAATTCGAAAACAAATTTGAGATTGTGACTAAAGATTGACACAACAAATGAAAAAATAACATAATAGTTGTATTTATCTGCAAAAAAATGATTGTTGTAATTAAATTGCTTGACTATAACATAATAATTTACACTACGCCTAAAAAATAATTGTACCTGCATGTTAATTTCTTGAAATATAATAATCAAAAAGATCTTAAATTTGGAACAATTACAGGATGGTGGAGGTGCCGGGTAGGTGAGGTGTTTTATCTTGTGATAGTCGAGATTATGTCCCTTAGCAATATCAACAAGGAGATTATAAGTGATAATGGTTGATGTTATATTTATTTATTATGTTATTATTAACTTGTAAAGAACCGAATAATCCAACAAGCTGCTAGATTTTATTGTTACTATGAGTGAAGTGATCAGTTACATTAATGGTGGAGGCGCCGGGTCTAATCGCTACGAGCTTTGCATTGATATTACGTTTGTATCGTTTAGAAATTCGGTAAAATCAGGTGATTTTGAAAAAAACTTTACTATATTATATAATGTAGAATCTCGGTGTCTTACTTAGTAGCTAGGAATTCGAAATGTATTTTAAGGTAGTAAATGTAGTTTATGTGGTAGCATACACGTGTTATATCTGGGCAAGTGATTACTACCATAATAAATGTAATTTAATAATTTTCATTTAACTAATCAATAACCAACCAAAAGTAGATAATATCGTTTTGCTATAACAATTAAAATAATGGTCCTTTAAATGAACTTACGATGCGTTTAAAATTCATGTTACTAATTTTTACTTGGAAAAGCTTTGACGGAAATGGGTAAATGTCCTGTTTGGTAAGTTTTTTTGGTAGCATGAATGGCTTCAATTAAATAAAATACTCAAATCAACGTAATGTTCAAGGTTATATCACGCTAAAATACATTCTATATTCAGTGCTTTTATTTTATTTTTTAAATTATTAATACAATTTATAATTTACAACGTCTATGTTCGTCTATTCAGTAAACCAGCGATGACTCACAAAATCTTTCAAACAAACTCCCAATATCTCTCTACCTTCCATGACAACACCATCAATAAAAATGGCCGCCCTTATCATCCAAACTCCCAACACCAAGAGTTGTCCATAACTCTTCCCCTCGCCTCCTTATCACAATAATGGGCGTGTCCTCGCCTATCTCTCGTCGCTCAATCTTTACTCACCTGTCACTCAAACCATCCACTTCTTAGACACCTCGTCTTACTGGGCTGGGTTAAGAACTACACATATGACGTCTGAGGTGTCGAAACAAACAGAACCAATGACGAGTATCCTTACAAATCAATAGATTTACACCAATGAGCAGACTTGTTTGAAATTCTTTGAGATAACAATGCAAATACGAGTCTGGATGTGTTTTTTCTGCCACCTCGTCTCGTTCTAGTCTATTGGGTCGGTCGAACGCGGTGTGATCTCCCCTTACCTTCTCTCTAAGCTATCAACACATAGATTAGACTGTTACCACCAGCATCTTTCAGGTATGCTTTATCCTATTTTATCAACCGGCGATTAGAAAATCAAAGATTCTTAGGCTAGCAAGATATTGAAATTATCTTGGTGTTATTATATTAATCTTGTTTCCTTACAGGGAAAAAAGGTTGTGATAATTTTGATAATGGAATGTTTTATTATAGGAATCTGGTTTGTGTGATAGGGAGGGAAATCAGTTCGATTATTGATAATTTGAGTGAGGTTGTGATTATTTTGAAAGAAATATTATCTTGAATGCATAATGGAAAAACTTGTATTTTGATTTTAATAACAACAAGTTATTTATGTATGCGATACGGTTGGTTTCTATTTACAATCCGTGAAGTAACGTTCTTCGTTGCCAGTGTCAACGATTCGATATGTGTTACTTTTATTTTAATAAGCATTGCTTCAATAAACGCAAAATCATATTTTAATTATCGATTGATTTTGATACTAACAGAATAATTAGTTGCAAAAATCAATGACAATCATTTAAATTTAAAAAAAATTGAGGAAGCCATTTTGTTGTAAGGGGCACTTCTACCGAATTATAGGGGTCCGTTTCATTGGTACCAGAGTGCTTTGACTGTTTACACATTTACACACCATTTGTAAATTATAATATACTGGATCTTTCTATATTATAAATTACATTTCAACAAATTACAAAGGGTACTTAAGTAATTAATTTCTTTGGTGATTTACATTGGAAATATATACCGGAGCTATTGTATATACTAATAAATTATTATTTTAAATTACATTAAATTACACATTCCCTCGAACAAGAAAATAGATCTATGATTTGACGCCGGACCCGACCCGAAGACCCGTTTATTTTCTACCAAACTATGTACAATGATATAGGCATAAAATGAGTTTTATAACATGAGAATAGCAACCATTCGAATAACGTTGTATTGTTCGTATTAAACGTGAGCTATTTATTAAATTTAATACACTCTAGAATTAATTTATATAATATGTTTTGATGCGCGTAGCGGTGACGCTAATACCTAATATTCAACTATCCCCACATAAAAAGTTCGTCTGCCATTTTGTTTTATATGTTAGTTCACTCTGTACCTGACAAATCTCAACCTCGAATTTAATGTAATTTGCAAGCAACGTTTGGAATCTTCAATCATTTAACGCAACTATAAACATCGACTGCAAAGCCTTAGTGAATGATAAAAATATAAAAATATTAGAGTGACTAAAATTTCAAATGAAATAAGTTTGTATAAACAAGACAACGAAGCATGTTGTATCCTAGGCCTAATTTCACATTCGCATGGCATGGATAAACCATGGATTTACAAGGCGCTACTCTGTGTAAACGACGAACATCTTTGGTTTTCAATAACTTCAAAAACCATTGGCATTTTAGGACCTTAAATTAGCATGTTTAATATTATGTTTTACGTTATCTTCGCATATATTGTACAAAATTGAGTCTTCAAATCATGAGATGTGTGGGCATGATTAACGGGTAGAGCAGTCATTATACCGAACGAACTTTAGGCGTCTCGGGCCCCTATACCCGTCTCTTCTTAGCCGATTTGTGGGTCCTGGCGATGATGCGTTTCTCTGCTTTTAAAATGAATTATGTTTAAGTAATATTATTCAAATAAAAGGATACACTTAATGTTTCATATTTCGATTTTAGAAACAGTTAGATTAAATTGTTTAAGGAAATATTTAGCTGTATACAAGTAGTCAATACAAATATAACAATACTATACAAACATATGCTAGAACCAACAATTTCTACAAGGCAAAATGCTAAATAGCTTTCTTTACTTCAGAGTCAATCATTCAGAATATGGTTTTCTTATTTATTACGAAGAATACATGAATAATAAATAAGACCAACAACAAATCCAAGTAAAATTGGGATTTACTATTTTATTTCATATCTACTGTAAGTTAGCAAAATGGCTTCCCATTTTGTTTGGACAATATTTAAAAAATCATAATAATAATTTACATTGAAAAACAATACCATTTTTAGAGAGTACCGCAATTGCGCGTGCGAGCCAAACTTTATTTTAAGCGTTACGCTTAATTTGTTTTTGATTAATTAATTATTATAATCTTTACAAATAACATGTTTGTGAATATAATAATTGCACTAGAATCCAGGAAGGTTAAATATTGATCAGAATCGAATGCCTATAAGAATGTTCTTATAGTTAGCCCATATAAGGCTGACAGAAACCTTTGGGTCCAAGTCCAATTTTGGGATAAATAGTTTTAGTCCAAAATCGGTTGAAATATAGAAGTAATCTTTCAGTACAACCATTTCTCAAGTCCACAATTGACATTTGAATGAATGAACTATGGAACTATCGACTGGGAAAAGATTACACTGAAAGATAACTTATATCACAAACCAATTTCTGGACTTAACTAATTTTTCACAAACATGGACTTAGGCCCATAGAGTTCTGTATGCTCATATATAATGTATTACTTTTCAGTCCATTTCAGTCCCATTTAACTCTAGTTTACAAAATTGTAGTTATTTGCTAAACCACCCAGGATCGTACACATGCCAACAATAACTAGTGAATGAGAGTTTGTATCTGTTACCATACACATCAGTATTATATAATAATATAGCTAGGTCTACTTAGGCCGGGAGATCCCGGATTCAAATCCCGTCGAGACCGGCAATCCTTACTGAAAGTTATTTACGAGGTTATCTTCAGTCGTTTAGGCGAATGCAAGGGATTGAGTCCTCTTATACAGCCCTCGGACATTCCAAATCAAAAATATTTTATTTATTTATCCTATTCAGTTATAGAACTGATTTACAAAGGAGGATAACTAAACAAATCTCATTACATAGATGCAGACACAACAATGAACTACAGTTAAGTAAATATTTAAAATATGAATATTACAATAACATTGTATTAGAACACAATAATTTTAGTAACACAAATTAAAAAAAGGATATGCAATTAATTAATGAATCAAATATAAAAAAGGGGCGGGAGAAGAGAAAAAAAGAAAGGAAAAAAAGGAAGAAAGAAAGAAAAAAATCATCAAAAAAGAAAAACAAAAAGAAAAAAACTATTTATTAGACGATCCCACTCAAACGAATATGAGGTTTGTCAAAAATCAGAAACAACAAATCAGGGAGTAATCAAACTTTCGCGGAAGAAACCACCGAACGCGAATCTTCATTCTTGTGTTCAAATCTTTATCTAGGTGCCCGTTAGGGCGCCGCAGCCAAGCCGCGGTGCGCTACACACTCAAGCACCTTATACACCAAGCAGAGTTGGGGTGATTTCGAGGTGTTACCCAGCCGTCATGTAACGTGATGTGAACTTGAAAACTATCACAATCGAGGGGATTTAGGTACCTGACAACACATGCCAAATTTTATTGGGGTACGATTATTCCTTCTTGGTGAAAAAATGGCTTGAAACATGCTCAAAATCACTTTAAGGATGTTAGCTACTGCCTACTACTGCCTACTACTGCCTACTACTGCTAACATCTAATACGTCGGCCCGCGATTCTGACCAGACGGGTGGGACTACAATGTTCATATTTTACATGGACATTAAGGTTATAGAAATATAGTCTCTTTTGAAAAAAAAAGTTGAAAAAGTTTGTTGGAAGGCTTCCAAATAAAGGTTTTAAAATAAGCCTTAAACACTTGGCATACAATCAACAAGTAACCATAGTTACTTGACACTTGTTGACGGTATAAGCAGAGTTAGGCGGGAAAGTGCGATACGTAAACAAATAGCGGACATTTAAAATTTTTCTTCTTTGTGTGGAACGAGAAAAGGTGTCATTATACTCTCATAAAACAAATCAGAAACCGTCCCTGGCCTAGGCCCAGATGTGGAAAATTATTTATAATGCAAAAGTGTAGGTCTAAAGTTCCATTTGGCTATAGGACTAGTAAAATTCATACTTACATTACATGTTTGACAAGCCTAGCCAACCCTATGCCAGCACAACATTATGAACTTGCTCATCTGTTTGTTTACATAATTGCAACAATCAAATCATTTCATACAACTTGTCTTTCGATTGGCCGGCGTTTATGAAGGCACTGCCATCTAGAATAAATATAGAACTTTTTCGAGCTCTTTGCTATACGCAAATCTTTTTAAAGTGTTTGGATTTCGTGATACTCTTTCAACCATGCTTTCAACTCACAACCCATGACGTTTTCCACGATACCGTTCAAGAATACCAATTCCTTCGAAAACGAAAACGACTTCGTTTTCAAATTGCGTTTTCAACTCATCTCCCACGAACTCAAGAATTGGGGTCCAGTCCTTATACCGTCGTTATACCATGGTTATACCACCTATACCCAGGATGTACATGAATCCGGGTCTAGATATTTTACATCCTATATTGTTACTGCTAATACCATAGAATTTAAATCAACTTTGATAAAAATATTATATTTTAGCAAATAATTTTGTAATGGAACTTGAAAAAGAAATGAGATCACACACATAACAAAAACTTGTAGAAATACAGCCAAACCTTACACACTCAAAAGGAATGAGATCTAAAAAAGGGCCAAGCTCATCTACCCTTCCACATAAACGTACAGTGTCCCATAACAGCATCCTCGAAAAGCTTGGCAAAATAGAATTTGCATGTTATTACGTTTAAATTAATTAGAAAAAAAGAACTTGGATAAACTATTACGTTAAATTAATAATCGCAAATTCTATTTTGCCAAGCTTTTCGAGGATGCTGTTATGGGACACTGTACGTTTATGTGGAAGGGTAGATGAGCTTGGCCCTTTTTTTAGATCTCATTTCTTTTGAGTGTGTAAGGTTTGGCTGTATTTCTACAAGTTTTTGTTATAACAATTAAGTACAAAAGATCTTGACTAGTTAGATAATTATGTTGAATCTAGTTAGATAAATGAAGAAGGGCACGCATTGCACCCTGGGCAGGTTTCCCCCGACAAATAAAAAAAACCTCTAATTTTCCTAACACTCCGAAGAAAATAATTGCAAAACCATCAAGCATCTGCACATGCCAGAATGAACTTGTGAATGAGAATTCGTCTTCGTATCCACACACAACAGCAAGGTCTGCTAGTAATAGTTTGCTACGCCCGTCGGACCGGAAGTGAACTGTTTGCTCGACGTCGCGTGCCTGGCTGAGCAAACACCGGCCCACTCGTAGCACGGGCCACGGAGGATGCAGCAGTGTGGGTATCGAGACGATAGAATCTGTTTCCAACAATCAAGCCAGTTAGTTTCTTTTATCTTCCATACAAATAATTTATCATAAGAAGCATGAGTATGGGAGTATCCAAATTAGCGAGCAAATCTTATTAATAATACTAATAAAATGCTCTAATCTACTCAAATATGTTTTGGTGTAGGTGACGGGTATCGAATTGACCATTTGTGATATCACTCCTCCGATTACCCCAATGGTCACCAAATTATTCTGTTCTATTTTTTAATTATTATTTATTTATCATTAAATAAATAAATCCGTATTTAGAGTCTACCCACTCAGTCACAACTGATTTTCAGTTGGGGACTGTAAATCAAAGCGACCAAGCCAATCCTGTAGGTCGCATAAGAGCATAAGGGCAGCTTTCGCACCCTACAAAGACGCATCTCAATCTGAGGTCATGTTCGTTTTTAACGTGAAACGTGACACACGGATAGAAGGACAGAAAAGTGATGATTATAGAGTTATAGATGAGATGCACTTCTTGAAAATGTGTGTTCCTAATCTTGATTTATTTTGGTTCCGTAGTGTACAGGCGCATAGGAACATTTTCAAAGTTGGGGGGGGGGGGGGGGGGGGCAAATATATTAGCAGATTATGTGGATGGCAGCGTGGAACATTTTAGTAAATTTAAACCTAATTTTTTATGTAATGACGAAGCAAACAGGCAAACATATTCGTTTTACCAAGGTGACTGTCGAATTGTATAACTAAAGTGTATGGGCATATTTACTACGGAAATTCTGGGATGAATATTTAACTCACGTTAGTTTTGCCACCCCTCTCCTCCCTTGGCCAAACTTGGGGGGGGGGGAGGGGTATTGCCCCTCTTCCCCCGGTTCCTACGCCACTGGTAGTGTACATTTAGTTTGACACCCCGTCTTATATCCTTTATTAATTCACCCTATTCATTCACCCTATTCACGTCTATCCTATTCATTCATGAAAGCTGATTTACAAAAGAAGACAAATAAATAAAATTAGGAAATTCACACAATACGACAAAAATTTCACAAAAAGTTTCAGAATCGGGTTTTAAGAAGAACATTTATTAGTGTATCAAACTATTTGTTGCAATATTTTTTATTTACTCACTGTTGGCTAATGTAAATGTCAAGTGTAAATACAAGACTATCTAGAGAAGGCTGATTCTCGAAATACCTGCTGAAAGGAACAACGTACGTTCAACCCATGCAGCACTTAACCTAGCCCGGCCGGACATCGGTTTCCGGGACAACAAGTAAAACATCCGTTGCTCCTCTTGATTCTAGCGAAGCCTATGACGAGCACCTCGGGGTATTTGTAACACTCTGTGCAGAGCAAACAACTTGACGCGTGATGCGAGTGTGAACACGGTTCAGTTGGGCGACTGAAGGGCCCGCTTGTTTTATCATATATATCACATAAAAACAATGAAATATGCGCATAGTTCCGGGAAAATGACTGAATTATTCCACAACTTTTCCCTTTACTTTAAATTTGAATTGTCGTTCTGGATCTGGATGAGAATTTCAATCCAAAGATTTAATATAAAATTTGAAGAACGGAAATATAAAATTTCGCCACTTATAGGAAAAAAGTGGAGATTAGTGATTTTTGCAATTTTTTTCTCCTAAATGTTTCTTTTAAACATTTCAAAACATTTTCGAAAACCACCATATTCTCCAATACTAAATATAGCTAAATATTCCATCACAAGTGTTCGTGTTCGGTATAAGATGGTTATGAAACGTATACATATTATAAAGTTTCACACTGTTGACATAATTCAAAGCATACAAATGCATAAAATCATATCCTTACAGGTGATAATTTTGGGTAATGAGGCTAATGGAGAACACGAGAGTGTCTTATTCAAAGAAGATTTATCACTATTAATATTCAAAAAGGTGGCAACAATGTTATACCATAACTATGTAATTACGGAACGCAAAAGTTGGAAATTAATAATCGGTCGAGAAAATACCATTTGTTTAGTTTTACGCCTCGGAAGAAACCCTTCTTTTTAACACGTATTTTCCTTTCAGAATGGAACCCTCTCGTGACGGCGAAATGGGTCTGTCTTCTCCAGCTTCTGTGATCCGAGAGCGTCGCCAGATCCGCACGATCACGACGACCGGTCACATCCGGACCCACGATCCTGACGATCATGATCGTCAGAGTCCCTCGGACGAAGACACAACATCCAAGAGTCCGCAACAAGCGACCTACCTCACCGAAACTAGTCAACATCCAGCTGAAAGTGATCAGGTTCATCACCACCAGACAGCTGAAATGATGAGAGAAGACCAAAGAAGTCAAGAAGGAATAATACCAATGCAAGGAGATCAAAATGAGGATGACTCTCAATCGATGGGAGAACAAATCGGTCGAGTTCAACCGATTAGAGAAGAGATTGTTCAAGAAGAGACTATCGAAGATCAAGTTGAAAGGATGGAAAATGGAGACGTCAACAATGAAACCGTTGCCGTGAATCTATCATCAGAAACTGTGAATTACGTTCGTGAATCTGGTCAAATTTTAGAAGGAGAAACGGTGTCAATACAATACGAGAAAGAAGAAGCACCACGGGTGACAATTAGGGAATCGGCAGAGGTCGTGCATTTCCGTGAGTCTCCCCGAACGACAACTTATCAAGAAACATCATCTGGATATGGTCGACCTCAAGAAATGTCAATGCATAGACAGCAACAGTTGAGATATGAAGAGATTCAAAATCGTGAAGTGTTGAAGCCTCAAGGTTATGTCTCGACTGTGATCACTGCCGAGCAATATGCCAGTGCAGAGCATGATAGTCCACCGCCTTTGTTGGCGATTAATAGTATAAATCACCATGGCGGTGGACAGGTAATGGCGGGAAATATGACACGTTTCACCGTTCGAGAACAACGTGGCCAAAGATATTCACCAGACGAACGAAGATTTTCCGATGACATTGGACATAACTACCAAGGAATGACTCCGCCACCTCTTGAGCACATGACAAATACAAACGTGCGCTCTTATGAAAACATTCAAGTGAAATACGAAGACGCAAATCATTTACATTCTTTAAAGACCGAAGTTGAAACCCCAATGCAGATCAGCATTGCTCACCAAAATCAAGATCCAACGACGTACACCACATTGGAAACCGTCAGCAATCCAACGTCAGCACACAATAACAACAACAACAACAACTTCCAACCTCAACAACAGCAACAACAACACCCTCAGGCCTTCGTCGATAGTCATCCAGGTGGACAATACCAAACCCCATCCCCTCATAGTTACTACCTGAACAAGGGTCCCATCAACAACGACGTGTACCTGTATCCGACGGCGAGTAGTAACAAGATGGGGGGGTTGTCAGAGAGCCCGATGTTGTACACGAAGAGCGATCCGACCCTGACGTCGGCGACCAACCCCAAGAATGGAAGTGCTCAACTGCTCTACGGTCAGAGTCAGGGGTTGTCGTATGATCAGCAAGGGTCGCCAGGTCAACAGGTCACCTTGTATGGAGGTCCGGGAGGGTCTAGCTACCAGTACATTACGAAGGTAAGTCCAACCGAAACTTATGTGCTATTTTTATGGAGGCAATCTCCCTTATATGCACCACTTTTTTGTTCCTCTGTGTGTAACGATTATGTCCTAACGCGACCTTCTATTGACATGAACATTTTGTTGAGGGGAATCCCTAGACCGAAATATGATTTCTAAAGAATGCAGTAAAGACGTCTGAAATGTTAGTAGAATGAAAGAGGGATTAAATTAAAAAAGTTCATTTAGAAAAAATTGATGGGACATAACCTCAGAATTAACAATTATTTTCAAATTGAATGAATCAATCCAGATAATTCAAAATTTAGTCTTGAGCAGCGGATTTTTGTATATTTTTTTACATTCCTTTATCTACATCCTAAATTTAAGGATTAATGGTTTTCTATAGTTTCTTGCGTTACCACGATTTTTTTAAACCATTATCCCTTATTATTATGTATAGGTGGTTGGTAAAGGAGTGTAGAAACAATATACAAAAAACTGTTGCTCAAAAATAAAATTTCGAACTAGCTGGATTTATTCGTGCAATTTGAATAAAATTTTTGATTCTGAGGTTATGTCGCGTCAAAATAATCTAAAAAAATAATCTGCTCTTTAATAAGTCCCTCTTTCATTCTACTAAATTTTCCGTCTTTACTGCATTCTTTAGAAATCATTATTTAGGTGGATGATTTGATTTGATTTATTCGAACAGTTAATAGTCTTTAGTTTTTACAGGTGGTATAAGATAGATAGAAGATAACAATCAATCTAGTCACTAGACTAGTCAAATTTATCAATATAAAATAAAGTTAGATAAACTTTGGTCACATATACAACATATGTTGGTAATCTTGCCGAGTATAAAGAGGAAAACACATTGAATAAGTTCAGACCTCCACTAATGGCGGAGGTGCCAATATTACAACGTATAAGAGGTTACCCCCGCCCCCTATTAAACCCCCTTGGTCACCAAACACATTCTGTATTTTGTATAGAAGGGTGATGATAAAAGATCCAAATGTTAATCGGAGTCAATCTTTCTTCTTTTTTTTCTTTACTTTTTTTCCCTTTCCTTTCTTTTCTTTTCTTTCTTTCTTTTCTTTTCTTTTCTTTTCTTTTCTTTTCTTTTCTATTCTTTCTTTTTCTTTTCTTTTCCTTTTTTCCACCCCTTTTTATATTTTTATATATTTTTATATTCATTAATTCATTGAATTTAATATCCTTTTTTGTTACCAAAATTGTTGTGTTTTAATGCATTGTTGTTGTAATGTTACTATTTTAAATATTTACTTAACTGTAGTTCATTGTAGTGTCTGCATCTATGTAAAACGATTAATTAAGTTATCCTCCTTTGTAAATCAGTTTTATAACTGAATAAAACAGATGTTAAATAAAAATAAAAAAAATAAAAAATAAAATAAATAAATAAATAAATAAATAAATAAATAAATAAATAAATAAATAAATAAATAAATAAATAAATAAATAAATAAATAAATAAATAAATAAATAAATAAATAAAAATAAATAAAAATAAAAAGGTCGTGTTTGGTTTTCATCGTGAGACGTGACACACACAGAAGGACGGAATAAGTGGTGTTGTATTTAGGGTAACTTCTCTCCTTAATCAAGATAATAATACGAGTCGAGTTATAATTATTACTATCGTGCCCTTCTCCTGTCCTAGGTCCCCGAGCAGTCGGCGTACTGGGGAGGCAACGGCTCCCCGATAGGAGTGGACTACGTGGGCTCGGGCTACGGGGGCGGGGCCGTCGTGGCGGACGGCGGGGCGTCGTCGGGCGTCGGTCTGGCGTCCAACTACTCGGGGTACACGGCCAATGGAGGGGCGAGCACCTCATACGGCAGCATGGGGTTGGACGATTCGTACGATCCAAGTGAGTTCAGGTTAAACTTCTATTATGGTAGTTTGTACACCACTTTTTACAACCATCGTAAACATTTAATACAATTCAGAAGTTGAAAATCAATCCGATCTATAATTCAACTACAATTCAGAAGTTCTATAGTTACCGTCTCGGTGGTCTAGTTGGCTTAGGCGCCTACCGGGAATGTAAGAACCCCGATCGGGATAGTTTTTTTTTAAACTTCTGAAATAATTGTATTAAATATTAACAAATCCACCTACGGGAGTGTTTCCCGACTACTTTGTAAATAGAATAAGTCACACTTAGGGCAGTAGTCTTGACATTTCTGAGTGGCAGTGACAAATGTTAGCCTTGTGGTTCAATTTAATGTCATCACAAGCGTTCTTGTATTTACAAAGTTGTCGCTGTCGATCAACAATATTTGTCGCGCGAGTTAGTAAATAGACACCATAATAAAATTATTAATTCTACTTTCCTTCTCATAAAAATAAAATATTCGACGTTCTTATTAAATAAATGTACTATAATACTCTTTAGATTAGTATTACTCCTTTTACCCCCATTTCCTTTAGGCATTTTGTAACTGATTGTATTAAATGTGTTGTTTGAAAAACAACCATACCTATTTCACACAAACCGTCAAACAAAATTAATTTTAGGCCTAAACAATTTGTTATTGGATGAGCGTAGCGAGCGAAGCGAAGATTCCATTTCACTACACTGGAGAAAAAAATCCGGAATGTTTTTTTTTTTTTTTCTTTCTTTTTTTTTTTTGTATTTTTGTCTGTTTGTCCACACGATTCCGGCTAAACCGATAATCCGATTGCGATGAAATTTTATGGAGGCCTTCGAAATCTCTAAACTTAGAACTGCCACGTTTTTGAGCGCAATCGGAAAATTTTTTCTCATGAAAATCGCAATTTTACGATTTTTTTCAATTTTTAAACAATTTCTTCGACTTATAACACCTACATGCTTTATCCGATTTTAATGATTTTTGTACAGAACCTTTATTTTATGAATTTAGATATTTTTGTGAAATTTGAGCGCAATTGAAAAAATATTTATTATAAAAATCGAAATTTTACAGGTTTTTTCTTTTTTTAAACAACTCTTTGACTTATAACACCTACATGCTTTATCCGATCGTAATCATTTTTTCGCAGAACCTTTATTTTATGAATTAATATATTAGTGTAAAATTTGAGCGCAATCGAGAAATTATTTCTTATGAAAATCGCAATTTTACGATTTTTTTTAACAATTACGATTAATTAAAAAAAATTAAAAAAATTAAGTTAATTTTTAATTTAATTTAATTTAATTTAAAAAAAATTTCAACTAAGTAATGATTTTGCCACAGAACAGAAAATTCGCATAACACATGGCAGCTCAATGCACCAATTACGCTCATCCAACAACGCGGCGGGACTTAAGCGTTTTCCTAGTTTATAACTAATATTGATGATTCCGATAGTGTCATTAATCCGCTTATAGCTGGAACTCAGTGACAATGGGAAAATTTTAAGTGTACGTTTTCTTTATATCAGATTCTCTTCCACACATTTTCAATTATTACTTTCTCAACAAAAATAAAAATAATGCTGGTATTGAGGTCGGGGCCATCATTTAATGGATATTTTCCATACCCGGCACCTCCACCAAACATGTCAATGCTTAAGATTTAATTTGTGTTCTTCGACAGTCTGTTGATTAAGTAGCTTCGCTGCTTATTCTAGATCCTCCCGTACCCGTCCTAGTATTTATTGACATATTTTATTTTATTGGGTTCATCGGGTCAACATTCATATAATTTAGTGGAATTGAAACTTGGATATTTGTTACCGGCTAAATTTATTAGTGGATTTTTCATTATTTTATAACTATCATAATCAAAAGTATCATCATTTCTTCAGTCAACATTTATCATTCATCTAATTAATTTATTCCAGATTTAATTTCACATTATTTTATAAGTAACAAGGATGGTACACGATCACTGCGGTGGATGGGTCACATTCCCATCTGATGTTGTCATTTTCGCATTATGTGTATAATTTATAGAAAACAATAATAAATAAAATAGTTGAATAGTTGAATAAACAGTTTGCCTTTGCCTTGTTCCATGCAGACAACATGATTGACATGAACATCAAGGAGTGCGTCAACTGCGCGGCCAGCTTCACACCTCTCTGGCGTCGCGACGGCACGGGACACTACTTGTGCAACGCCTGCGGCCTCTACAACAGAGTGAACGGCGTCAACCGGCCTCCGGTAAGGACTCACCAGAAGAAAATCAGCTCGGTGAGAACTTGTTCTTGTTCTTGTTCTTGTTCTTGTTCTTGTTCTTGTTCTTGTCTTGTCCGTAGGACTCACCAGAAGAAATCAGCTCGGTGAGAACTTGTTCTTGTTCTTGTTCTTGTTCTTGTTCTTGTTCTTGTTCTTGTTCTTGTTCTTGTTCTTGTTCTTGTTCTTGTTCTTGTCCGGTAAGGACTCACCAGAAGAAAATCAGCTCGGTGAGTGCATGGCTGAGGCTGGCGCGGAGACGAGTCTAGGCGCTCGGATTTCTGGTTATTCCGGGTATACGGTTTATAACACTTTTATCAAATTTCACGCTAACTTTAATAAAGAATCAATCTATGCTATCCAGTACGCGAATTTCTAAATTAATACCTTGATTTTAAATTAAAAAATCGTAAAATCTCCGTAATTTTCTAGATTTTGACCATATTCGGGAATTCATTCCAAGTGTGTAAATACTTTAACTAAACTTTGCATACTGGATATCAACGTTTAAATCAATATGAACGAGCAGATGAAATTGATTTTATCGGAAGATAAACGGTTTAATGGGAATTTCCATAATTTAAATCCATGTTTTGGATTTTCCATTTTTTTCACGTTTTGGACTCATGTCTCGCATTCGCAATGGATCTTTAAGGTTTATTTTTTGCAACTTAGTGCAGATATCAATATAAAAGTACTTTATTAACATTCATGCAAAATTTGGCAATGATATTACCAACCGTTCAGCAGAAATCATAAACAACCGAGTGCGCGCATTTGAGTTGTGCCAAGCTCAGCGTCCTCTCTTAATTCAAAATACGTTTGGATATAATATAAACGATTTTAATTTCTACCACCGCGGTCTTGAATGAAAGTCTTCTTCGTCAAAAAATACATTTTCCAGAATGCTTTGGAAAAAGAACATCATTAACAGTCGTTTGAGAAGACAAACACAGTTCATTTAATTTTTCGTCCTCGCATCCATAATAGTATAAAATTATGTAAAGTATTTTTGTGGATCAGCATTCTAAAAATTATAGGATTTGTTCAAAGATTTCTTTATAGCTTTTATCAGTAGCCAGGACATTTTTATAGTTTGAAATGTGATATTCTACGATTTTTTTTCACTTGCCGATACGGGAAGAGTATGTAGTCCCCAAGATACAAACTATGAAATGTCCTGGCCACAAATAAGTGTAAGCGATAAAAAATTGTTTGATGAAATGATCGAATGATTCAATTAAGTAGGCCTATGGGAGTATGCGGCAACAAAAATATAGGTTGATGCTGATGATTGTAACCTATGTTCTTTCGATGGCATATTATTCCGAAAAACGTGTTTTTGTGTCCGCACAGTCTTTCGAGTAAATTATAGTAGTCTTCTTAAAATACGTCCGTATAGTTTCGTTGGACTCAAATTAAATGATCTACAACGAATAAACGCATAACATTCCTACTTGTCACTGTTCCTAACTATTTCTTATTTATTTCTTATTTAACTATTTCTTAAACTTATATCTTAGCCTACTTATAACTCTTGAAATCATCAATTTTGATCCCATATGTGCAAACAACATACATTACATCCTAAACTGTCACAAAGTAACGAAGTATCCGCTGCCGAATCCGCCGCAGATAACGCGTTGTTTGTATTAAACGCTCTCAATACTTCGTGTCAATATTGGTTATTCTTACACTCTTAAATCGAGTTAGATGAACTCAGCCTTACAAAACGCGTGATATTCCTACAGGAAATGATCTATTTATTTTAAAACAAAAAGTTTATAGTTGTTTAGGCCACAAAGATGGTTCCATTATTAGGCGGCGCGTGTGAAAATTGTTTATGTAACTTAATAAATTCGTTTTCAGTGTCAACTCAATCAGTTAAGTGGGTCTTTAAACTAGGAAAACGCTTAAGTCCCGCCGCGTTGTTGGATGAGCGTAATTGGTGCATTGAGCTGCCATGTGTTATGCGGATTTTCAGTTGTTCTGTGAAAAAATCATAACTTAGTTGAAGATTTTTTAAAATTATATTAAATTAAATAAAAAATTAACTTTTTTTTTTTTTTAATTAATCGTAATTTAAAAAAAGGAAAAAGTCGTAATTTTGAAATTTTCATGAGAAATAATTATTCGATTGCGCACAAATTTTACAAGAATGTATATATTCATAAAATTAAGGTTCTGTGAAAAAATCATTCCAATAGGATAAAGCATGTAGGTAAAGTCAAAGAATTGTTTTAAAAAAGAAAAAAAAAGGTAAAATTTCGATTGTCATAAGAAATAGTTTTTCGATTGCGCTCAAATTTTACACGAATACCTAGATTCATAAAATTAAGGTTATGTGAAAAAAATCATTAAAATCGAATAAAGCATGTAGGTGTTATAAGCTGAAGAATTTTTTTAAAATTCGAAAAAAATCGTAAAGTTGCAATTTTAATGAGAAATAATTTTCCGATTGCGCTCAAAAACGTGGCAGTTCTAAGTTCAGAGATTTCAAAGGCCTCCATAAAATTCCATTGTTATTGGAGTATCGGTTTAGCCGGAATCGTGTTAACAAACACACAAAAATACATACAGAAAAAAAAGAAAAAAAAGATAAACATTCCGGATTTTTTTCTCCAGTGTAGTGAAATGGAATCTTCGCTTCGCTCGCTTCGCTCGCTTCGCTCGCTACGCTCATCCAATAAAAACGGACCAAGCCGACCCTGTCGTTTTCGTATGAGCGCAGTGAACTTAGAGAACGTAGGCTTTTAGAGAAAATCTCGTTTCTTTTTTGTGTTTGAATATTTGTTTGTCTGTTTGTTTGATCTTTACCGGACAAACGGCTTCTCCGATCTCAGACATTTTCAGGGAACCTTCGAAATCTCTGAACTTAGACCTGACACGTGTTTATTTATTTTATAAATAATTATTTTTCAATTAAACCTAATTTAAACTATTTGTTAAATGAAGGAATGCAGAGAGATACAGCAAATCGTCTAATCTAGACTACTATAAAAAGCGTTCGCGAATCGGTTTACTTTATATTGAGGTGTTTTCACGTCTTTATCCACCTACCTTCTGTAATAAATACATTACAAAGAAAAGGGAATACAATATTGGTGTAAAATATACAAATAGTACAAAAATGCACCGAATAATCATCGAAGATTCTACCGTTACCCTCGAGTCACCACTTGGTCACCATTTTCTTTTGAAAACACTTATCTCCAATTCGCGATTATTGGTTCGTTGATGGTGACTGCCTACAGGGTTGATTTAATTCACTTTAAATGAAATCCCCCCACCGAATGTAATTTTTGCGACTGAGATAGGCATAGCTTTAAAATAGGAAATCGTTTATTTAAATAAAATATTTTATGGAACGTCCTAACAGTATTGTTTGTATGGTTCGTGTTAGCAGTCGGGCAACCGTCGCTCCGGAGTTTCCTGTGCTAACTGTACCACGTCCACGACTACCCTCTGGAGGCGAAACAACAACGGAGAGCCGGTATGCAACGCGTGTGGACTGTACTTCAAGCTACACAATGTAAGTACATCTAGTAACATCATCTATATGTAGTCGGCAACCGTCGCTCCGAGTTTGTTTGTAACTGTAACGTCCACGACTACCTCCTGGACGCAGAAACAATCACGGAGAGCCGGTATGCAACGCGTGGACTGACTTCAAGCTACACAATGTAAGTAAATACTGTACTCATCTATATTAGTTCGGCAACTCGCTCCGGAGTTCTGGCTAACGTATCAGTTCACGAACTACCCTCTGGAGGCGAAACACAGGAGAGCGTATGCAATCGTGTGCGTACTCAGCTACAAAATGTTAAGTAACGATACTGTTACATCATCTATATGTAGTTTCGGCACCGTCGCTCGGGTTTACCTGTGCTAACTGTACACGTCAGACCACCCTTGAGCGAAGACAAGGAAGCGGTATCAATGCGTGTGGAACTGTACTTCAAAGCTACAAATGAAGTAAATACTGTACTCATGATATCGTATCGTCAACGTCCTCGGAGTTTCCCCTTGGCTAACTGTTACCAGTCCACTGACTTACCCTCTGGAGGCGAACAACAACGGCGCGTTATTGGCAACGCGTGTGGACTGTGACTCAGCTACAAGGTTAGTACATATGTACATCATCTATATTAATCGGGCCAACCGTCGCTCCGGAGTTTCTGTGCGAACTGTAGCCACTCCACGACTATCTTCTGAGGCGAAACAACAACGTAGAGCCGTGTGCAACGCGTGTGAATGTACTTCAAGACTCCACACCATGTTAGTAAATACTGTACTACCTATATGTAGTCGGGCAACCGTCGCTCCGGAGTTTCCTGTGCTAACTGTACCACGTCCACGACCACCCTCTGGAGGCGAAACAACAACGGAGAGCCGGTATGCAACGCGTGTGGACTGTACTTCAAGCTACACAATGTAAGTAACATGGTGTACTATCTTTATATGCAACAACATTTTTTAAAATTAATATCTGGCCACCAGTAAATCCTCGCATGAATACCATAATTTGATTGATGTTTAGTATGTATTTTTATTCGAAACCAAAGATAACATTTGGCCTGGGTCTGGCCGTTCATTACATTATAAGAGTCCGAATTTATCATAGAAGTATCAATTTTCTGTCCGTCCGTCCGTCCGTCCGTCCGTCCGTCCGTGCGTCCGTCCGTCCGTCTGTGCGTCCGTCCGTCCGTCCGTCTGTGCGTCCGTCCGTCCGTCTGTGCGTCCGTCCGTCCACCCGCCCGTCTGTGCGTGTGTCATGTCTCACGATATAAACTGAACATGACGTCCTATTGGCATGCGTTTTCTTCGTCAGCATTGCCCTTCAACACGCATATTTCAGAATGTTTTTGGTGAGTTTGTGGGTAAGGGAAGAGTTGTTCTTCTAGCCCTCCGAAAAGTTTGAAAATTCACGACCCGGCACCTCCACCAAAGTAATCATAGTTTGTTGAATTATTTTATTTTCTATCCTTCTTCTACGATCTGTTGATTAAGTATCTTCGTTCCCTCTTCTGACTACCACCGTACAAGTGCGATGTTCACAATATTTATGTCATGACTTTTGTAACACATTTAAGCGTTTCAGTATTGTAATAGTAGAAACATATGTTATCATGGGTGATAAATAGTCCAAAATCTGAAATTAAAAACTCCTCTTACCGCGGGGATCGATCGAACATGGCCTCCCGTTTACCGCGAGGACACTTAAACCTATATTTTCAGATAAATAAAAAAATTACAAACAGATTACATTATTTCATTAGATGCAGAAAACATTTTATAGATGTGTGCCTTATGATAATAGTTCCCATTATAACAAGAATCATAAAATGTGTTTTGTTGTTGTTAAGATATCGTCCTGGTTATCACGGTTATGTATGGAATATCCCAGACCCAGCCACATCCCTGATAAGTTAACAGTTAAGGTGAACGTACAACCACCACAGACAACGTGTTTCACGTTACAATAATAAAAGTGAAAGATATTGGTACAAATCTCTAGATATCACCTATCTGGCAGGAAAGTGATAGTGGTGATGATACTGAACTTGTTGTGATACGCAAACGAGGGACGCGCCCAGATTATGTAAAGGTGCTAATCAACTAACAACTAACAAATCAAATGAATAAGTAATAGTATTAACTAAGTCAATACATACAAATTAAATGGTAAGGTATAATAAAATTATTGTAAAAAATTGGTTCATATATTTTTTCTTCGTTGGAGTGGATACTACAAAAAGTATAATTATTATTCCTCTAATTTCATCAATATAAAAAATACTTTTAAGGATCGATGCTTCCCTATACATGCACTACTTTTCCGTCCGTTTATCCGTCCGTCAGTCTGTCAGACCGTTTGTGTGTGTCCCGTTTCACGCTAAAATCAAAACACAACCTCCAAATTAGCATGCGATTTGTTTGTTGGCATTTACTCTCTAGATCCTTATATACGTATGTCCCCACTGAATCAGTGTTGTTACTGAGAGAGGAGTATTTAGAGCTCAGTCATGTAACTGATTTTCAGTGGGTTAAACCGTCAAGCCAACCCTGTAGGCCCCGACACAATCGACGAGTGAGCGATAACCAACCAAAGATTGATATTTTTAATAGGAAATATAGCAATCAGTGGTATGGACAGTGCGAACACCCGCGGATCAACGCCAGAATCAACAAGGCCGATTCAGAACAACTTTGAATTTTTTGTGCATCGTTGCTAGGACGGCTCCAAAGTCACCGTTTACAAATTCCTAACCCAAGAACTGATAGATTTAAATCAAAGCAGAAGTTTAAAAACTTCAGCCAATAGAGGGAATCTAACCCTGGAACTTCTGCATTTGAAGCAGAGACGAGACCAACCAGCAGTTTACTACCTTACTACTAGCAGTTAACATGCAACTGGTAGTAGCAATTGTTTGTGTTTTTATTATTTCTTGTTTCCTTTCAAAAAAGTAATATTTCTATTCTATTCACATACTTGCCAATGCTATTTTTTATATTTGTGTTAGTTAAATAATTGTTATAATTTGTGTTGCTGCTTATTAAATTCTTAGAATCTTAGAATGCTAACAAGTAAAGTACTTGTAGCTCACACGCACATTGTTATCAATAATTGAAATAGAGCAAAATATATACCTTGAAACATTTTTTACCAGATAAGGAAATCCGCGGAGAAACCAAGAAAAGTTAGGACAGGCAAGAAATAGATTTTAAGCTCAAGGTTCTTCGGTTAGTTCCGTCTACACCGGAAGAGCTGGGCGAGGCAACCTCCGACTAGAGGGAAGTCCCGGGATCTGGTCTAGTTTTACGTCACAGCCTCGTCATCGCTCGTGCGTTTCTATGAAGGCGTTCAGGAATGCGCCCCTTTTGAGAAACACGTGCCGACAAAAGTTTATTGTGTTTGTATATTAATTGTGTGTGTAATTAACCGTTAAAGTTTTTGGAGCGCTATTTTTCCTGTGTATATGAAGAATGTTTAATGTGTTTGTCATCGTCACGTCAGTTACGACTTCCCAACAGGTGTACGACTCATTTTGTGTTGTTAAATATTGTGTAACATTGTTATAACTAATGACAAAATTGCGCTTTTATAGACATTCCACCTTGCACGAAGTTGATTTAATTGATTTCTTGACTATGAAATTTATGTATTTGCTTATTTAACGTCTATCTTATTCAGTTAAAAAACTGATTTACAAAGGATAATATAAGCACATTTAATGTAGTATGTTTGTGGTAATGACATTAAAAGAGAAGATAGTGGCCATATTAAAAAAGAAACAAATCATAAATAAACCTTTTATTTATTTAAGAAGGCTCGTTCGCATGCACTATCGTACTATCTGGGTTCAGAACGATGCTAGTCTTGTAATAACATACTATAAATACTCCAAACATGAACAAAATATAAAACATTTCTTTGTACATATCCACATCAATCCGTATTCAATGGTGATAATAGTTGAATGTTTTGTGCTTTATTGTGACCCGGAATTTTCCCGAGAAGATAAAAAATTTTGATAAAATAAACAGAATAAATACAACAAATCAATAATTTGTGAGAACTACCGAGAACAGTATTTAATTAATTTATAAATAAAACAAAAACTAGATTATGTACATAAGTACAAATGAAATATTGCTGGTGAATTATTCGGTATGTATGCAAATAAAATCACTACGATATGAAATAAAAACCTATAAAAAATCAGTGAATCATAATCAAACGCTCACACTATAAACACATTTAGGAAATACGTGTGTTTCTAACTATTTTCCCCCGAAACGTGATTCAAATTGATTTAATTCACAAAATTTGATAAAATAACAATCCTTGCGTCCACCCTATATTTCTTTATACGAATGTTTTATCTTTCTTTCACAGGTAAACCGACCATTGAGCATGAAAAAAGAAGGCATTCAGACTCGGAAACGAAAACCCAAGAACTCTATTGGGGGCCAGGGGTCTGGGGGCGGCCAGGGGTCCCTCATGAGCATAAAGACTGAGCCCAAATCAAATGTACACGGTAAAACTAACAAACTCACCTACTAACATTGGGGGTGGTGGTTGTTGTGAGACCCCATAATCTGGGGTCTGGGGTCTGTGGTCTGTGATGGGGACTAATGTGGGTTTAGGCATGAATGTTTTTTTCTCTACAGCTAGCAGACAGCCTGGATAAGTGGTATTAAAAAATATACTAACACAAAATCATTGTACATTTTACTGTTACATACTGCTTTACATAAATAAACTTAAAATTTGTTTTTTTGGTTGTGTAGTTGCATAGTTTTTTTCTTTTCTTTTTTTCGTGAAAACGTATTTTGTAAATAATTTGGTATTGATACACGGACATATTAACCATCTAGGAAATGTTTTATTTTGTCTGTGTTTTTTTAAAATTTGGTTTACTAGTTTGATCAAGAGTGCTGTACATTAGATTTTTCAATTGTTAAAACAGTGAAATGTGAAATGATGTGTATTTAGATATTATAACTTATTATAGTTCATTCTAGTTACTTACGACAATTGTATGACAGTCAATTATTTTCTCTTTTCAATCATCTTTCATTGTGATTGTGAATTCCGAAAATGCCGAAAATGTCAGTTTCGCTCTTTTCTTACTAGCTTTATATTTTACTATCGATCATGATACATTCTGTATGTATTCTCTGAGATAAGAATATGTCTCTGGGTTGTAGTTTATATTTTAATCCCGTTTGCTCCAAGAAGATTATCAAAATTTAACACGTTTTATGGACTTCGAGGAGTAACAGGAAAACTTCTTTAACTGAAATCTAAAACGAGCTATGCATGCGTATCTAGTTAAGGGGCTATAACCCCCAACAAATATTTTTTCTACATTACCTATTCCATAATATTTCACTTAAATGACAATTTAAAAATTATATCACGTAACTATGATTTTACACGAATTTTTCAATATTTTGATCCAGAAATTTGCGAAAATTTGCGTTTTGGAAAATTTCTTAAATTGGCTTTGACCTGTTTCTTTTTTGTTCCACATAGATACTAGAGCATCGTAGCAATCTAAAATAACCCTTTATAATATCGTGTTTTGAAACTGCACATATATATATACACTCAAACATGCAAAAATATGCATTTCATAATCACACCCCATCTTGGTTATCAGCAAATTTTAACCGAACCACTTGCCCAAATTACAAAATAAAATACAGTGAATTTACAGAAAAGGCAGTCAAGTTTGTCAATGATGGTCAATATTTTTTTGAATCAGAAAAAAGGGGCACGGGGCATAAAGATCGTCCCCATGTTATTTCTTATTGCCCAATGGACCTAGCTCGAAAAATACCAAGTTTTAATAACATTTTTCGGGTCATGGAGGACTCTATTGATTTTTCTGTTAATTTCTAAATTCATAAAAAGTTAGCCTGAATGTAATATATTTTTTCAGTTTAGCGGGTTATTACTACTTTAATTATCAAAGGTTGAAAACAACATATCTAACAAAAAAACAAGATATAACAGAAAATGTTTTTTCCTTCATTGAATTAGAAAAGGTCTCTAGAAGCTATGCGTCCTCCTAAGCCACTAAAGTAAAATATTCCCCTTCAACCAGTTTCCAGCGCAGTCTCCATCCGATGTTTACTGAAAGCTCGGTACCCTCCCCGCCCCGAGGTTTTCCCTCCGACCTGTACACACACCTTACGTGATAACGAAGCGTTATCACCCATCACCAAGGTGACAGGCAAACATTATGATCGAGGAGAAACTCAACCGCTACAAAATTACGACAAACCAATATTTTTTACCCTTTTTTTTCTCTCTCGCGTTAAGATGAATTTTATGTCGTTATCAATCACCTTTCAGATAACGTGCCACAAGTTGTCAAGCCTATAAGTACCGTTTACTCAGTGGACCTATATTTAGCTGGCTATCAGATGAACGAATCTTGTTAACACCATTATGAAGTAAATACTATTTGATTAAATACCATTATAAATTATAAGATAATTTGTTAAGTTTTTGATGTGCACCTTAATATTGATTACAAATATATAGCACACAAGAAGAGTTTAAAAAATTACATTTGACAAAAAATGCTCTACAATGTAAGAGGCATTCATTGGATTTGACAGACAGTGTTGGCTCGAGCGTTAAGCGCGCGACTCTGATTCGGGAGGTCCCGAATTCAAATTCCCGTCGAAACCGGCAATCCTGACTGAAGGTTTTTCCGAGGTTTTCCTCAGGCGAGTGCAAGGGATTGAGTCCTCTTAAACAGCCCTCGGACATCCTTTCACAATATCCTATCCGCAACATACCTATAGTTAGACGCCTGTAGAGGGGTTTGAATTGCACCCTGGACTGGCTACCAACAAAAAATATTTAAAAAATGTATTGTTCATTGGATTTGGCGATGAAATGATTTTTTAAATAACATATAATACATTTGAGTTGAAAATCATCACACATTTACAAGAATTCTAGCAAATGTTTGCCCACGCGTATACCAAAGTCTTGAATACAAATGAAATAAATTATCACGTGGTCTAGACACATTGAACCCGATATCAGTAATCTTGCAAAACGTATTTAAATCATCTTGATGGACTTGGCTCTTATCGAAGTGTCGTCCATGAGAACTTATTGAATTGAACCCACCTATTGTCTGTTATCTTTCTATATCCTTTCAAAGATCTCATTAATCATTTTGCAAAGTTAAAACAAACATTTGTTTAGGTTTCAGTTTTGTGTCGTCAATAATTTTACAGTCATGGAAACAGATCACGGCCATTGCAGAATTTTAAAGTGGAATTACGAAATAATGTCGCACATTTTCAAGGATTTGAATATTCAGAGATGCAACCACTTACTTACAGCAGAGTCGATAAAGAAGTTTCCCCTTTGGGGAGGTCCCCTTACTCCCAAGTCAAAACGGAATCTAACGCTCTGCGCGCTGAGAGCGGCTCCAATGTGAAACTAATAAAAGCACTGCACGCTAAATACGGTCAGTAGATTATCGATGTGCAGTGACGCTGAAATCAACAAACAACAGACGAAACGTCAAACTTCAATTTTATTTCGATCATATTAGCCCTGGGCCCTAGTCTTTTAAAACGATTTACTTTTGATTTATTATTGTACTATAAAGTGTTGCGCAGGCGTCACTGACATTTTCGTGCGAAATAATTTGATATATGCCTTGTTCAAGCCTAACGGACGTAAGTGTAGCCTAGGCCCAAGGCCACAATACAGTTTTCAGACGTAAGTACGCCTTTGGCACTCAAATCGAAATCTTGAACAACACATATTGTCGGCCTAGCTCCTAAGCTTAGGTCTACTCCATCAGAAATATCCTCATTAATAAAGAGAGTTTGCTTTATGCCAAAACATTCGCCAACATTCGATCGTATTTAATATTTTGACGTTTCCGCCATTTGTCGTCATCGACTGTTAACTACTAGTAGAAAAGTGACGTAGTTTTATTGAAGTAGTTCCATCAATCGTCACACAGAGTCGCGCGGAACGTTAGATTCCCAACGCCAAAAACCGACTTTTTATTTAACCCAGGGCGGTATAGGGAGTTGGAGGACCTCCCCAACGGGGAAACTTCTTTATCGACTCTGCTTACAGTATGAAAGATTGTCTAAATAATCTAGAGTTATTGGTTGAAATTGTATAAAATATGTTTAACAGGCGCCTCGTGCGAAACAGATGAGACTCTGATTCTGGATGGTCACGTTTAAAAAATCCTTTCGTCGCGAATCCTTACTAAAGGTTTCCCGAGGTTTTCTTTAGCCGTTAAAAGGGGCCTATTACACGGAAAAAATATTTTTACCACATAATCTATAGCATAGCATAAAACTACACTAAAATGACCGTTTAAACAATTATATCTTGTAACTGTGATTTTACACGAATTTTTCAATATTTTTTAACTAGAAATTTGCGGAAATGCATCCTGGGTAGGTTTCCCACGAGAAATGTTTATCTTATTCTAAGAAATGCATGCCTATTCATGCCTTTTTTTATTGATAAATGGTCTTCAAGACTTGATACTTGTTTTTGGAGACTTGACAGTTTGTCTTTCTACTGGTGACATAATTTACAGGAATTTATCTGAAGGGTTGTAATAGCGCTTTATAATAATAATAAATGTCAGAATATTTTACTTTGAGGGGACGAAGAACGGTTTTTAACGCGTTTTTTTTTCTGCCACCTTGGGTCTCATGTCTCAGGTTTCACAATGTAATTCAATCGATATATTATGAAGACTTCTTCGTTGGCATTTATATTGCAGATAAATAATACAAAATATTGGTTCTATGTTTTGGGCTATGACAAAAAAAATACAGTATGAAAGATAGAAATAATGTAGAAGTAAATCGCATGGAATGCTTGACATCAGTTTAAAATGAATCCAATGTCCATGTTCTTGGCACCAGTATTAATGACAAGAGAATGCACTGACTAATGATTTATTAAGTAAATTAGCTGATCATTGTAACATATAGATGAGGATAATCACACAAATCATGTTGTTTTAATATAAATTTTATTACATAATCATCACAAGTAAACAAAATATAATCGAGATTGCGAAATTATCAACACACTGCTTGAAAAATCCGCGGAAACTATTTTGATATTGGCAAGTTTTGTAATTTCTATTGTGTTGTACTATTATTATGGAATAGTAAAGTGGTCATATTGGTAAAAATTTGATAATATCATCAACATATTAACGATATATGATTTTTTGTTTGTTTCTTCTTTCGTGGGAAACCTACCCAGGGTGTATTGCATGCCCCTCTTCAGGTGTAAAACTAGGTATTTTGGAGTAAGGACAAATTATGAAGGGATGTCCGAGGGCTGTTTAAGAGGAAATAATCCGCTGTATTCGCATTAACGACTGAGGAAAACCTCGGAAGAAACCTTCTCAGTCAGTATTGCCGGTATTGACGGGATTTGAACCCGGGACCTCCCGAATCAGAGTCGCGCGCTTATCACTCGAGCCAACACTGTCGGTTATATCATTATTTTTTTGTCATAAAAATTCCTGTTTTGGTGAGATCTCCACACAGAAAAATTTGACTTATATCTCGGATTAGTAAGATATCTTTAAACAAAAGTGTCATTATTAAGATTACTGATAATATTAACAAGATTTTCCTGATAGTTCAAGTAGGGTTATCACAAGCAAAGATATTTCCAAGAACATACTCAACTCAATATTTGACTTGATTTTAGTAAACCAATTTGATGCAAAGTAATAACTTATATGTAGGCCACGTTTTACTTCTCTTAGAAGTAGAGCGAAAGATAAAGAAATCCTATTTGCAGAAACGTCACAAGTTGTTTGCTTATCAATCGAGACACTAAATTGAATTTAGCTCTTTCGACATGTTGAACCACAGACTGGTGTTAGTGAATTGTGCACAATACAACATTATAAAAGTGTGTTTTACCTAGAACGCAAAGTCATAAACGTAAATAACGCATATAAATATCGATCGGACGTTTTAAAGGTTGTGTTCTTAAGGCGTGGCGGTTTTTAAAGTTGCTTGACGTTTACAAAAGGCGGCAAAAGTCTAGGATACAATAAACGCAGTCTGGATTAAGGTTGACGTTTTAGGATATAGTCATTGAGTAGTTTTTATTGCGAAATATTACACTCGTTCTATGGAGGATTGTCGAATCATTTTTATTTTCACTTTCTGAGAAATAACTTAAATTATGACAAAAAATATCGATGCTATAAAATAAAAAAAATAGTAATATTCTTACCCTTTCTGATATGCGTCTATCAAAAGATTTTGTTCGTCGTTATCATCCCAGATTCAAAATTATATGATTACCTTACGTCAAAAGATGTTTCTGAATTTGAAAATAATTCAGGCGAAAAGTCTATAGTGAGCAGCGTACATGCTTGAATCATTTGCCTTCATTAGGACACGAAATTTGATTTTCTATCAACAAATTAGTTGCGATCATGATTAGACAAATATTACATTAAATGAACAGTGTAGTTGTTATAGTGACAGTTGAATTTTATACCATTTGATTAGTAATATGGTCGGGGGAAAGTGGATGAACGCTTCGCCTGAGACACACGCATACCGCTGGTTAGAACAGACGGAGGGTTCGAGAGCTAGTGTAACGGCTTCGTTCTCCTCGACGTCTGCTCGGCAGTCCGGGTTAGTGGAGGAACCTATATAACTGTCAAGTTTACACCATCCTTTCGGATGGGACGTAAAGGCGTTAGTACCCTTGGTACTTTTCGAAAGGAGTAGGCTACGTGCCGGTACCGGGTTTCCCCTCCTCCCTTCTATTCATACTTCTTCCTCATATATCACCACTCATCGTCTCGAATAGCCTTAGTTCATTAATATGAGACGTAAAGCAACACAAATCAATCAATTCAATCATTTGACAGAACTTATTAAATATTTTTAGTTGAATGTTCTGAGAATGAAGTAGTTGTAAAATGCATCTTACAGCAACCATAAACAAGACGCCGTGCATCACGTCTACCGCAGGAAGTATGGCTGTCAAAATATCCATCATAATATAATTGACAAGATAAATCCTTATCAGACAAGTTGTTTCGCGTCTTAGTAGGTTGTATAGATACCACGGATCACTTCAATGTAATGTGTGTTGAACATATCGAGTGGCAAAGATATGATGTAATTGTTACTTATTAGGTAAAGAAAATTGAAAGATTGATTGTGAATCAATAAGGAGAAAATAAAGTTCGAAAATAATAGTTATATTATACAAACAGACAAGTTCAACCACTTAGGTAGAACAGCACAATTTTAGTTAGCGGAAAGTGTGTCAAATTATAAAGGCTACAGGAAAAATGGTCCATAAAATTTGGGCCCATCTAAAATGTTCAGGTTGGAAGGTACAATATTCTAGAGTCCACGATATTTTGTCCATAATATTTTGTCCATTTCATCAGAATGATTTAAGTACCGAACCCGATTTATTTTTAGCCTTTCAACATTTTCTATTCTCTTGCGTCCTCTATCTATCTCTATCTACCTAATGTCAGGTTTTCCACAAATATAAAATTCAAAATCAGGATTGTTCAAATTAAATTTCGTGGGCGTACAGCAAAAACTCACTTAGTAACATTTTGGTTGTTTTGAGATAAATTTATTTTAAGTTCTAATATTTTAGAATGAAAAATACAGTTTTATTAAAACTAGGTGATTTTTTTATAAGATTAAGAAACAATGTAATTTTTAAGATTTTAAAAAATTACACTTGAGAATGATGTAGTTATGCATTTTTGTCATTAAATCAAATTTACCATTTTTATTGTCATAGTGCAGAGTTTTTAACGTAATATTCTTCATCACTTTAAAGGGGCTAAAAACCCCAAACAAATATTTTTTACCACGTGATCTGTAGCACAATACCACACTTAAATGACCGTTTAAAAAATTATATCTTGTAACTGTGATTTAACACGAATTTTTTAATTTTTTTGATCCAGAAATTGGCGAAAATTGGTGTTTTGGAAAATTTCCTAAATCGGCTTTAACCTGCTTCTTTTTGGTCCACATAGACACTAGAGCATAGTACCAGTCTAAAATGCCCCTTTATAACATCGTGTCTTGAAACTGTGCTCAAATATGCCCTCAAACACGCAAAAATATGCATTCCAAAATCACACCCCATCTTGGTAATCAGCATATTTTGACCGAACTACTTGCCCAAATTACAAACAAAATATAGAGAATTTACAGAAAAGGCTGTCGAGTACGTCAATAATGGCCAATATTTTTTTGGATCAAAATCCTCCAAGGTCACGGGGCATAAAGATCGTCCCCATGTTATTTCTTATGGGAGATTTTTGCCGATGGGACCTAGCTCGAAAAATGTCATGTTTGACAATTTTTTGGGAGGTCATGGTGGCCCCAATAATTTTTCTGTTGATTGCTAAATTCATTACTAGTTAGCCTGAATGAAATATATTTTTTGAGTTTAGCGGTTAAATACCCCTTTAAGCTTCGATATCAGCTTCTGGCAAGTTGATTGTGCCAGCTGCCGCTGTATGTAGGCCTTCAGCATTCACAACATTCAACATTCAACTTCCATGTTCCATCATATAACATCTTCTTGGTTAGGTTCGCAGAAATATGAAACGTTTGAGCACAAATTTATTAATTCAGAAATTGCAATCATATCCTCGATACAGCACTCACGTTCGTTTGCAATATAATTGGCTGCTCGGCTTTTTCATGATCGACGTTTACAGCTCAAGACAAATAGATCGGAAAATTGGTATTATGCTTATGTGCTGAGTGCATTGAGCCATTATTTTGATTATGCTTTATGTCTTGTATCGACTTTGATAACTCTAGAAAAGGGGGAAAAAGGGGGGTGGAAGGAAAAAGGAGAACGATGAGAACATGAGGGGAAAACTCTTTTGCCAGTTGGACTGGTGATAAAGATAGAACAATGGCATGTATCCATGAAAATTTATTTCAAATTATGTCAGTTGACTTCCGAGGACACATTCGATTAGGGCGCTGGTCCGACGCGTATGACTCTACGAGGACGTAGGTTCGAATTCTGTATACGACATAGTTTTTTTTGTAATCGTACTTCTGCCCAGGGTGCAATTCTTGCCACTCGTCAGGTAGTGTCTTACTAGGTATGTTGCAGATAGGACAATTGTGAAGGGATATCCGAGGGCTGTTTAAGAGGACTCAATCCCTTGCATTCGCATTAACGACTGAGGAAAACCTCGGAACAAACCTTCAGTCAGTATTGCCGGTCTCTACGAGATCCGAACCCGGGACCTCCCGAATCAGAGTCGCGCGCTTAAGACTGTTGGTTAAGCTCGAAAAAATAGGCTTTGACGCAGAACGCAGAAGTAAAGTCAGGACCACTTGGAAACTCTTATCATTTGTTTGCACCAAAATGTAAAGTGAGAATGTGTAATTTTTGGTATCAAGGCACATTTTCCAAATACTGCTCACTTTTCTTATTAACTGAGCGTAAATATGACACCAAACAGTTAATTTGTAGAAATTTCCCAATTTTGTGTAAGAGACAACTAAAAAAAATAAAATAAAATGGGCTTTGATAGAGACACGCGCTCATCCTTTGTGAACAGCCTCCCAAAAATGCAGATTTTTGGATGAAAATTAAAGGTCAAAAAGCGGTACGTTATGTGTGTGAAATTAGCTGGATTTGTCGATCGAGCGGTCTTTTACATAGGCATTTAACATTGTGTAAAAATGTTGGCCCGAGCTTAACAAATAGTCACTGTCGGTTCCTCGAATAGCATTAGTGCATTAATAGAGACTTATCTGTCGAACTTGCTGCAGGGCGTTACTTACTTGATCTGGTACCATCAATGATATTTTACATCTATGGTAGGCTAGATCCCCTCATTGGTCCATTGGCGAGTCAATTAGAAGCCATCTTGAATAGGTCAGTTTGTATGTTAAAGTATAGGCTGGAGTGATTTGTAGCCCAAATATTTTTCCAGATGGCTGTCAGGTCGAAAGGTGAGAATATAAGTCATTAACACCAAATGATTACTAAATTCCCTTACTTCTTATTGTTTCTGTTTGTGCATTCCCATGCTGCAAAAGCTAAAACCATATTAAAACAATCCAGAAAAATACTTAATCGCATCTAAAACATAATGTCGAGCATAATGTGAAACGCGAAACCGCCATCTTGAATAGGTCAGATTGACGCTTCAATTTGGTACGCTTGCGCTTATACGGACGTATTTGAGACTGGGGATCTATAGCCTAGATGTTAAATATCATTGTGTATCATAGTTTGTAACGGTGCTTCGTGACGTCTGCTTATAGTGGGGATGTACGGTAGTCCAGGCGAGGTAAACACTCTGCAGCTACACCACCAACACCTGTTGCAACAACAACAACAACAACTAGCCGATGACGTCATGCACTCCGAGCATTACGTCATCCAGGAACCCTCTCCGTCACACTCGCCTCTGCCGCTACCGTCGACTAGTCTGCTCAATAGACACATTGCCAAGTGAGCTGCTTCATGTGTAGCTTCCAGTGGCCATTTCAACCCTTCATCTTATTTTGACACAATGCATTGCTTTCCTTGTGCTTAACCATTTTCGGTCAAATTAAAAAAAAAAAATATTTAGAGGGCAGTGGAACTGAAAAAAAAAACTTTTGTAGGAAACCTGCCCAGGGTGCAATTCATGCCCCTCTCCAGGTGTCTAACTAGGTATGTTGCGGATAGGATATTGTGAAGGGATGTCCGAGGGCTGTTTAAGAGGACTCAATCCCTTGCATTTGCATTAACGACTGAGGAAAACCTCGGAAAAAACCTTCAGTCAGGATTGCCGGTCTCGACGGGATTTGAACCCGGGACCTTCCGAATCAGAGTCGCGCGCTTAACGCTCGAGCCTACACTGTCGGTCAGTGGAATTGTTAACTATAGTAAGTGCATTAAAAGACCTGTATGGGAGGGCATCACATACAAAGTTAAAAAAAATCAAGTACAGTAAAGTGTGCAGAAACACCCATGTCGGGGCTGCCCCGCCACATGGCGAAAATGGTTTTAACTTTCTAATTGTCGAAATTTTTAAATATACTTTATAATACATATTTGTGATTGATTAGCTACTGATTGCGAGGCACTCCAATGTTTGAACTAAATCCGTTGTTTATACTAATTATTGAGCTATTTCAAATCTGCTCAATAGTCAATAGACACATTGCCAACTGCCAAGTAAGATGCTTCGTTTGTATCTTCCAATACCCCTTTTCTTCTCTTATTTAACACAATGTATTGCTTTCTTTTTGCTTCTTGTTAGAATGTATCTTTGCTTTTTAAATGTTAAAATTTTTAAATATACTCTTAAATACCTATGACCGTCTGCGGTAGACATACGATTAGGGTACAGGTCCGAAGTGTATGGCTCTACAAGGACGTGGGTTCGAATCCCACACAAGGCATGGGCTTTTAGCATCGACTTTCATCGTCATCTATCACCACTCATCGTCTCGAATAGCCTTACTGTATAAATATGAGACGTTAAGCAAACAAAAATCATCAAAATCATCTTAAAATGTCTATCAATAACTTTTTATTATTGGGGCTGTAGTTGATCATCTACGGGTCGCGAGACACTCCAATGATTTAACTTAATCTTTTGTATACTAATTGTGGAATTTAAATTTTAAATTATACCTAGGAAAAGCTCTTAGTTTTTATATTTGTTTGTGTAAGTCCTATTTAATGAAATGATAAAGGTACTTAAATAAAAAAAACACATACAATAGAAGAGCTATTCAAATGAGGCATAGTCAATTTGAAGTATTCGCTTAATTTATCCAAACGTTTCAAAGCTCTCTATCGAACTAACGGCTATACCAATTTGTATCAAGTTTTCAGTAAACTTTCGGAATCTTTAATATCAGATTAAAATTAGTACTTGCGAGTATTTTTTACTCTTTTACAACTTCTGTCCGGTAGAAAATAAGGGCATGACATGAAATGGACATGAAATTCAATTATTGTTTTTTTTTTTAAATATCAATGTGATTGTCCAATACTAATACAATAACAAAACATAATGTCTATAAATTTTATTCGTACAGCTATAGCACACAAATGACAGAACTACGCTATTCTTACACATTGGCTATCAAAGTTGAAAATTAATAGTAAAAGTATTGTTAATACCAGTTATGAATATTATATCCATTATTTGATTAAGACGATATATTATATTCGTATCTATTGCTGGGTATTAAAAACTCTAGTTGGTCGTATTTTTGAATTAATTTTGATTTTAAGTTTAGATAAAAATCTCTAAAATCTATTATCATTTAGAATGCACTGCGACACCTGCTCACCCTCTATTGCTTGCATGCTTTCAATACTCTACTTGCCTGGTGTGTTGTATCTGGGTGCAATGTTCTTCAAATAATACTATACTTAACAAGGGTGTTGGGTATGTATGTATCTCCTCTAGCTTGTTCTTAATATAATACTATTTGTATTTTAAAATTAGTATGTTTAAACTAATAATGCAATCAAAAATTTTTAAGCATGCATATTTTGGTTTGTTGAGAATTTTTAGGAGAAAACGTTAATGACCTTGTTCATAAGTATCTTTAATAATCTTATAACAGATACTTGCCGGAAAATTGAAATTATTGATCAACCGATTAATCCTAATATTGATGTTAATTTATGTATTTGCAATTTAGAATGAATTATTTAATTTGTCATGAATACAAAATGTAAAGATTTTACTAAGGCAATTTGATTATGAAAAACCAAAATCGTAATGAAAAAATTAAAATTATTACTATTATTGTCAATGGTTTGTTTATTACAATATTTTTTTAAAGTTTGCATTATTTTGTTACAGCGTTCCACCGCTAGAGCCGATAGTAACACGATCTCAGGACGTCCTCAGCGTAATCACTTCTTTAGATAATCAACGCAGTCGCGACGCGGATAACCACGATCAATACAAGTAGTGTCATCTGTTGGGAGTTTCACGAACTACAAGTGCAAAACCATTGTGTTTGATACATGGTTTGATACGAACAATCACGACAGCAGCCACGGTCATCTGTTGGGAGTTTCACGAACTACAAGTGCAAAACCATTGTGTGTGATACAACGTCATAGATAACCAAAGCATTTGCTTGTCGAGAACTACGATTATGAAAGCAAGTAGGCCTACAAGAGTAATACCATCCATTGGCATTGTGTGATTTTTGAACTTCTAGTTTCAAAACATTCTATTTTACACAACTTGCAACGTCCAGGCTTATACTTGTTGTTCTAATCGTCATCAGACTTGAAGATAAAAATCATCAATAACGTCACTTTTTATATCACGTTCATTTTAACAAATGACAAATTTCGTGTGTGTTTCACCAAGAATAAATGAAAACTATCGTCTTGATACATTTCATGAAATGTTCAACGAATTCTGTTGTTCTTCGCGCGAATAACCGAAGCGATATTTTTACACGTTGTTTCACTACTCCCTCCCTCCTATACGTAAAATAGGTCAAGATGTGAGTAGTGTTGAAATTATTCTGGGTCAGACGCTACAGTCTACAATAGAACCTTCAACATATGTACCTCTTTGGACTGAAATATTGTAATCTATACGTAATCGCGGAAATGAACTACTATCTATAAGAAACGATGTAGATTATTTTAAACACCAGTGCTTTTTGTAATATTTACACTAAAAAAATACAAATTGGGTAGTTTCATCAACCTGAAAAACTATTTGAATGGATTGGCAAGGATGATATGTTTCTCCTACTACTGTTGAAGTTGTGTGCCTTAATGTACTGGTAATGCATCTATATAATTACGTCATATTGGAAACAAGTACTCAGAAAGACTGTCAAGTACCAAACATTTATACATTTTTCGAAAAAGTATAAGTAGTATAAATATCACAAGTGCTAAACTTTGATAATTCAATTTCTTTTGCAATTCCAATTATATTGAAGATGCAATATTTGCATGATTGTGCCCGATCAGAAAAATTTGGAAAAAATGTTTTGATGTTCTAACAGAACCAGGTAAGGTTTCAACTCTATCCATATACATTTACAGAGTTTCAATACAAGAAAATTGATAATTTTAATTTATTATTCACCTTATTTTGTTGTACATATGATTATGCTTTATGGAAGTATTAATAGAAAACTTACGATTTTAGTGCAGTCTATATTGCTTTAATATAATATATATGTATCGGAAATTCTATCAAGTCATGACATTTTTTATGTATGCATAGGCCTACAGTAGTTGAGTAAGGAATTGAAAATGTGTGTAATATTTTATATTTTGTGTGAATTTGAGCTTTATATATTATGTATATAGATAGTCATGCTTTTTACAGTGTCTAAAATCCCAAAGTTATATAATATGTTCTAGTCACTGTTGCCAAATTGATAAAAATATGCCAAATACACCCATATTGAGTTGGTATTGCACCAAATTATTCTTACAATGAAATAAACATTTCTCCCACCTATCACAGTATTTATTATGATTAAGTATAATATATACACAAAGCTATACTTTAAGAAACATAGTTTTAATTTAAATTGATTTGGCACTAAATGTTTATATTTTTGTGTATTTTACATTGAAATATATCAATATCAGAAACTTTGTAAACAGACCATAATTTTATTGAATTAAACAAAATTTCTGATATATTTACACCATAGTAACTTGATGCATTATTGTACACTTTTGTTAGCCCATGCAACAATAAACAAAAAACTTTGATTTGAAGCTTCTGTGCAAGAAAAAGTTCTAGGATTCGTTAGCACATTTTCTGTAAATTTGTTTTAATTTTATAAAAGTTGGGTCAGAATTTAAAATCTAGTATTTGGTTCTTGTCTCGGAATAAAATATTTACCACTTCAATTTCGAGTGGGCCCCCACAAAATATATTTATTTAGACTTCGCGGATAACGTTTTGGGCCATACCCTTATCCTTAAAATTCTCTGGAGAGGAAGTTTAGTTTGAGTGCAATAAGTAACATTTACTTTTGCTTATTATACAGTACCGGGTATATTTGCCTTTAAAAGTAGAAAGAGAGATTTAATCCAACCGTAGTCGGTGTCAACAGTACACGTTTAAATACCAATCAATCAACTGTTGAATAACAGTTCTTTGTGATTGAATGTTATTTCGTCATTATTTAAGTTTGCATCAATTTGGGCTAGTAAAGATCGGAGTGTACTAGATCTCGATTCGAAATTCAAGTAATTTTCAGAAGACCTACTTGGAGTTGGAATCTTAAGAATTGCACACGTCTATTTTCAGAGTCAGAGGAATTGCTTTGAAACAAGTCTGGCCGGTTTGCATTACCACTGGATATATTTGTTTATAGTGAATGCATCACTTTCTGGTGCATGCAGAGTTGCTACAGCGGAGCAGGTTAAATTTCGCTCGTTTTATTACAGTATTAGACTTGTTGGTAAAATAAATAATTTTAATTTTTCGTGGAAAATCCTGCACAAGGTGCAATGCTTGCCCCTTATTAGGTCTCTAGCAACGTAAATTGGAGTAAGTGCATTTGTCAAGGAATGTCCGAGGGCTGTTGAAGAGGACTCAATCCCTTGCAGGAAAAAATTCAGACGTGATTGCCGGTCTCGACGGGATTTGAACCCGGGACCTCCCGAATCAGAGTCGCGCGCTTAACACTCGAGCCAACACTGTTGGTGGTAAAATAAATATGGTAGGAGACGACGACCAAACTTGTAATCAAGTGGTAAATAAATGGATGAACGTAGCGAATACTTCAATTTTACTTCCAAAAGAAAAATAGCTTGGGTTTTTATTTGTTTGTATACAGGACAAGCATGCAACTCCGATTTTGGTGACATTTTCAGGGAAGCGTCGAAATTTCGGAACTAAGATGTCTCTTTGCAGTATACTCCATCGAGAAATTTAAAATATATTTGTTATCATAAGGACTCCGATGCCTTTTCATTAATTCTTAAATTTAAATTCAAAATCCTCCCTATATTATTAATTTCGACTACCCAAAAATTAAACACACTCTCCCAATAAATCGCTCACTTGCTCGGAGCCCCTAAGTGTCTACATTGGTGGCACTTGCGTCCTCTCTAAAACGTGCTTGGCTGGCACTTCTGGCATTCCCATAACATCACCAAGGCCACGTCAGCTGACCTCTCCCTTTGACCGAGGTGGGACGAGGTTTTGGAAATTGATGTGAAAATAAGAAACACAGCTTTAGAAAAGTTAAATGAGGACACATGTTTGGAAGAAAAAATGTGAAAATACTCTTGAAGATCCCTAAGGAAGAAGAGAATAATAGGGAAGAAAAGAAAGATATATTGTATAGAGGAATACGCCAGGAAAATGTCATAAACCCTTGGGATACTCAAACAAACTACACGGTTTAGGACACATGCTGTTTTAACCTACAACCTATGTGTTAACATGTTGAAAGTGATATAACATGTATCATCTACACAGCATTGTTAATTAAAACCAAAATATAATTTGTAAAGAAAAAACTCTGAAATTATTCCTCTAGTCTAATTTATCTACAAAAACAGAAACATCGTCATTATGAACGTTCAGGTCAATAAGTGACTCATTTAGCGTCAATTATCACAGACACAACACACTCAGTAAAAAACCTTGAATAACTGGTTTGTATGAAGGAAGGCTCTGTGGCTTTGTGGCTTTGAGTTGACTAACGCAGTTCTCGGCTGGAGTCAGTGGTTCTTGTGCAGTGAGAGGTGACAGAAGCGCCACGGAATTAGGCTAGGCTGTGTGGGAGAGCTGACATCAGCTGCCAACATGGGTAAGATAACGGTGTAATTTATTGTATTTATAGTGTATATTATTTGCTTGTGTTAGGATTTGGTTGATGTATGTAAGAAGATTTGCTTTTATAGAGAAGGTACAAATGACAAGGCAAACACTTAATATGTTTCAAGGCTATAGAAAACTAAATGGATGTAGCTACATGGCCATGTGCTCTGAATACATAGATTGATTTTAGTTACAAAAAATGCAAGTTTAGAGATACAACAATGATATTTATGTCGTCCGCGGTGGCACATACAATAAGTGTTCTAATCCCGCGTAACACATGTTTTTTGTAATCGTCCTTCGTCGTCATCTATCACCATTCGACGTCACGAAACAACGTTGCCACCATTGATCTACGATAAGAAATAACATTTTAAAATGATCACCAAGAAACTCTCTGAAAGAGGCTATACCTTCAAAGTAAATATTTACCACATAATCAATAGCATAATTCTACACTTAATTGACCGCTTATAAAATTAAATCTTGTAATTGTGATATTGCACATATTTACACATTTGAAAAAAAAATTGATCCTGAAATTTGAGAAAATGGGCGTTTTGTGGAATTTCTTAAATCAGCTTAACCTGTTTTTTTTTGTTCCACACAGGCACTAGAGCATCGTACCAATCTAAAATGGCCCTTTACAACATCGTGTCTTGAAACTGTGCACAAGTATACACTCTAAGACGCAAAAATATGCCTTCCAAAATCACACTTCTTTTCGTAATCAGCATATTATTTTGACCGAACCACTTGCATAAATTACAAAACAAAATATTTACAGAAAAGGCTGTCGAATACGTCAATAATGGCCTATATTTTCTTGGATGAAAATCCTACAAGGTAACGGGACAAAAGTTCGTCCCCATGTTATTTCTTATGGGAGATCTTTGCCGATGGGACCTAACTCGAAAATTACCAAGTTTGACAATTATTTTCGGGTCACTGTAGACTCATTAATGTTTCTGTTAGTTTCTTAATTAATAACTAGTAAGTCTGAATGAAATATGTTTTTTGAGTTTAGTGGGCTTAAAGAGTTCAAGTGAATTAGTATATTTAATTGATTCTGGTAATTTATTAAGTACTGTACTACATACGTGAGTCAGGCTTTTGTCGTAAATTGAGTGGTAAAATTTTGAGATAAAAATGTTATTAAATCTAGTAAAATGAATAAATGAAAACTTATTTTACAATATTTCTTCTTCTCTAATCATTTTCCGAAAGTATTTTCTAGAAAACGTTCTGATTATTGCAATCTTGTTCGAATCGGCTACTTTTCTGTTGAACAATTAATAGAAACCTGTTTTTAAGATCGATTTTGTTTATTTTCAAGGTTGACATAAGAGAAGCCTTTGCCATCAGAGTTTTCTCTAATACTAGTATTCTCGGTAATAAAAGGAATAGCATAGCAATTTGTTTAAATAAAAAAAAATACATCAAAAGCTTCCAAGAAATAATCATATCAAAAGTGATGAACAAGGAAATACATGAGCACGTAGACTAAGATATTTTTCTTGTGAATATACCCTTAGTGTTGGCTTGTTTATTTCTTACTATTACGCCATGCCTATGACTAAAGGAATGAGTAAGATGAGTGTGTAATCATCTCTGTCATCACACTAGAATATAAAGATGACACATTAATCAGTTTTAAGAATGAGTGAGAATGATTTGATGCTAAAGCGTTCTTATTTCTGTAGCAGTAAATCATTAAATGTAAAATCAAATTCATATATTTGAATGAGCGAAACGAAGACTTCAATTTCACTGACCCCTCAAAAATTTAGCTCCAATGTTTTTTTTTTTTTTTGTCTATTTGTTCGCGCTCTACCGGGCAAACGGCATATGCGATCTTGATGAAAATTGAAGAAGACCTTCGAAATCTCTGAATTTAGACCTGCCACGTTTTTGGGTACAATCGAAGAAATATTTCTCATGGATATCGTACTTTTACGATTTTTTTCGATTTTGAATGCGATATTTTCGTGATATTTGGGGCGATTCTGACCAAACGGGTGGGGCTACAACGTTCATATTACACATGCACATTAAGGTAATGGTGATGTATTGCCTTTTGATAGAAAAAGTTGAAAAAGTTAGCCAGAATCCACAGAAATAAAGGTTTTAATATGAGATTTTTGAGGTGTATAATAACAATTTACAATAGAAACTTGACAACAATCACCTACAATGCGTTTAAAAAGCACTTGCAAAATTAAAGAGATCCCACTCTAACTAAAAACTTACAAAAAAGCTCATCCATCAACGCAACTAAAAAAAGCGTTTGCGAAGCGGCCTAGTTGTTATTAATTGATGAATAAAGAAATATAATATCCACCAATGAAGTTGGGTAGGACGTGGTAGTATCCTACAAAACTCTTGGGTCCCCGGACTATTATTTATCGCAGTCGGCTATTTTACCCATGCCTGACGCTTCACCCATATTCTCACGTTCCTCCCCTTTCTTATCATCTTCCCCTTCTTCTTCCTCTGATGTTTCACCAGTTTTTGCCATATTTTCCTTTCTTCCCACCACTTATCCTGTCCTCTTCTTCCCACCTCAGTCTGGGCCTTCTTCTTTTCAGCCGCTCGGGCTTGTCGCCGATGTTACATTTCGCTCTTTAATTGGAAGGAACTTCTTTAAAATTTGCTTTTAATTTTGGCATCCGTTGGTTTGAAATGGTAGGTGCCATGTTCTGGAACAAATAAATATTTTAAAATCTAGTCAAGCTAAATACATGATTGCACACAAAAAGCATATCATGATTCATTAAGTGGAGTCGTTGAGGCTGGTTCGGATACGAGTTAAGCACTCAGCTTTCAGATTTTCATGGGTAAACGGTTCATAACATCAGGATCATATTTCACACGAACAAAGAATCAATCTATGAGATCCAGTAAGTATATTTCTAAAATGACTCGTTGATTTTAAATTAAAAATTTGTAAATTACTTCTGTAATTTACTCAAATTTAGTAAACTTCGGGAATTTATACCAAGTACACAGTTTTTTTAACGCAAATTTTCATACTGGATATCAACGTGTAATTCAATATGAACGCGCAGGTTAATTTAATAAATCGTTAGATAAACTGTTTGACGGGAATTTCCCGAAATGAAATCCATGTTTTAAATTTCCCATTTTTCCACGTTTATGGACATTGAAGGCTTATTTTTTTAAACCAATTGTGGATATTAATAGAAATTTATTTTTAAAAGAGAAATGCAAAATTTGGTAGTTTAGCAGAAATCGTCTACACCAAAGTGCGCGCATTTGAGTTAGGCAAGCTTAGCGCCAATTAGTCCTTGCTTATATTTAAATAAATCTTCCATTTGGAGTATTAAACTAGGATAAATTTCGGCATGTGCCAATTGAATTGCCTTTGGGATTCTTCAGGGTGTACTACTTCGGTTTGTAAAAGTTGTAAACTTCGGACTAGACCCGAACTTTTACAATGCAATATTCCCAGTCCTAAGTGTTCATTGGTATGGGCTAAGGCCTACACCTTTCATTACAAAAGTTCTAATGATTGATACTTATTTTAAGTATGTGATCACAATGTGATGATTAGTTACAATCTTTCTACAACATAAATGTAACATCCGTTAACATCTGTGAGACTTATTTCTCAGAAATGTCTAATTCAATAAAAGCTTCTAAATAGTTTAACGTTAGCTTGGAAATTAATTGTACACATCACCAACTTTATTCCAAAATAAAAAAAATACTATAAATTTAAAAAAACATTTAATTATTGTGTCGGGGATGTAACATCACAAACATTGTTTAATTATTTATTTATATTTGGACTTCAAATTTAAAGTTTAGATTTTCTAAACATAACCTAAACTAATGAACTTCATAAAATTGAATCACTGGTTTATGCCAGCCTCATGGTGTTCTAGGAAACAACCGTTACTCAATTTTAAAAAGTTACTACCTCTACCTACTTTTAAGAAAGACAATCTTCCACTTACCTTCTTACAAAAAATATAATTGTCATGATAAATCCAAACTGTTCGTTATTTAAAAAAAAAAACTATTGTTAATTACACACATTTTCAAGTTATATTTCTCTAAAAAAAAACATTTTAATTTCTCTTAAATTAGAGTGTTTTTTCGCAGGTTATTTCCAGCATTATGCAAATTTGTAAATCAATCATTATTAAAATATCAGATGCTCAACCTTTTTCTGATCAGTCAGGAAATGTCAGTCATTAAAAAGGGGTGTCGACATTGATTTTTTTTTAGAGAATTTAAACAATTGAAAATTAAATGTATGTTTTCTTTCTTTATAATGAGCGTCAATTTTGCCGATTGAGTACTATAGGTGCTTTCGTTTCATTATGTAGTTTTATGTGTAAAGAACGTACAAAAACTCTGGGGAGACAGAAAGAAATGGAGAGAACTAGTGGAAATGCCGGTCGTAACAGACAGCGAAGAAGAGGAGGTGCTGAGCCTGGCTAGCAAGCACTGATAATAAGCCGTAGCCCGAGAAAATGGTGACTCGTCACCCCCCGACCCGACGCATGTTGGAATAGTGGTCTGATATTATTGTTATAATGGGAATTAAATAGGGTGAAACCTTGTGTTAAGTATCATGCCTGAATTTTATTTATTTATTTATTTATCTATTTGTTTTAGCAGGCTCTGTTTATCTGTGGTGCTGGTCCTTGCTAGTGCTGTTTATGGCTCGCAGCCCCCTCCCCGCGGACGCCGGCCACGCTACCCTGATCCTATCGTCCTACAACCGGTCCACGGAGCTACCGCCGTCGTCGTCGATGTCGTCGTCGACGTCGTCGTCATCGTCCCCGTCGTCCCCGTCGTCTTCGTCGTCGTCCACCCCCCAAGAAGACGACGACGACGACTCTTACGACTACGAGTATGAACCCTCCAATATCCAGCTTCTGTATGCCGCAGACTCACCGCTTAGGATGGTGCGAAAAGCGTGCAAACCGGGTTACGTAGCAAAGCTGAAGAGGTGCAGGAGAGTAGTAAGAGGTGATAGACTAATAGATCCAAGGTGATGGGGAAGAACTCGGGCTTCGAGGACGTTACTCTTCTCAAGATTACTCTCTTTGAGGTGCTAGCCAGTTCACTGTATGTTCGTAATAGTGAACAAGTGGTGGGCAATCGGGTTCCTCATTGGATTTAAGCATTCAAAGGTATTATTTATATTGAATAAATCCATCTTCATGATAAAATGGTATATACAAATGGTGACATGCAACACTCTTCAATAACAACAAAACAATATAATTTAAAAAGGTAAAAATAACTTAGCAAATGTGTGGCTCGTTGGTCTTGTGGATAGCGTCTCTACTTCCAATGCAGAAGGTCCAGGGCTCGATTCCCGCTCTATGTAGAAAATTTTAAACTTCTGATTTGGACTTAAGACCATTAGTTCTTAATTTAGGAATTTGTAAACGGTGACTTCGGAGCCGTCCTAGCAACGAGGCACTTAATAAATTCAAAGTTGTTCTGTATTGGCCTTGTTGATTCTGGCGTTGATCCGCGGGTGTTCGCACTGTCCATACCACTGATGCTATGTTTTCTATTAAAAATATCGATCTTTGGTTGGTTATCGCTCACTCGTCGATTGCGTCGGGGCCAACAGGGTAGGCTTAGTCGCTTTGATTTACTTTCTCCCACTGAAAATCAGTTATATGAAAATGTATGGAAATTAAAAACCCACGAATTATTTCCAACAGTTGAAATTTGAGACTAGCAAATTGATTTTTGGGTAATTCGATGGCCAGACTTTTAATTTCTATACATTCCTAACTGTTCAAATTTGATAAAAGCAAATTTAATTTGTTGTGTAGAATTTATTTCCACGACTTTAAAATTTAAACTTCTTTAAATTTGAATTGTTTTAGTTATTTTTAGTCCTGAATAACCTGTGGTTTGTCCTTTATTTATATTAGTTTGTTTTGTTGTTTTTGTTGTTGAAGTGTGTTGCTATTAGCCAGTATCTTCTATATTGTGTGCATATGAGTGGAAGATAATTTAGACGCTAAAATTGTCATAACTCTCGGATGTGTGACCAATGATATTTAACATCTATAGAAGGCTAGATCCCCAGTCTCAAATACGTCCGTACAGGCGCTAGCGTAGCAAATTGAAGCGTCAATTTGACCTATTCAAGATGGTTGGCTTTTAAATTTATGCTTTACATTATGTTTTCAATACGATTTAGTATTATTCTGGATTATTTTGATATGGTTTTAGCTTGTGCAGCATGGGAATGCACAAACAGAAACAATAAGAAGTTATTGCATAAGGGAATTTAGTAATCATTTGGTGTAAATGGCTAATATGCTCACCTGTCAACATGACAGCCATCTTAAAAAATATTTGGGCTACAATTCGCTACAATCTACTTTAACATACTATAACTGACCTATTCAATACGGCTTTTAATTGTCACGCCAGTGGACCAATGACTGGGGATCTAGCCAACTAGATGTTAAATATCATTGTGAGTAATATACTGCACTACCCGAGTATAGGGCACTTAGCGTGTTAAACTCCCTTCCTCCCATAATGCTTTGCGCTTGATATAGATTGCGCTGGTGTGCGTTATATATTCAGAACCAACGTTGTCAATTACGTATTCGCCGGTGAAATGTCGCCAATAAGCGCGGGCTTTGATATCATTGCCAATCGCTGGTTGAGCAATATTCATGAGTACAGACGTCGGCAACGATTAAGAGGGCAAATCAGGCATCAATAATGTAAAGTTCACAACTGAAATCAGTTCTGTGACCAAGTGGTAAAACACGTTCGATAGCATGTTTTATTTATTTTTGTATTTATTTATATGAAGATGTACATGAATTGGTTTGAGTGCCTAAAATAATAAAAATAAATCATTTCCTACAACTGCTCTTACACAACAGGAAATTAATATCATCCTACATCCCTGTCACTCGAAGATGAGACCGTGAAAATGGTGGCACCGTGAATATGTATTAATGTAATTCATAATTGTTTCTACTTTATCCCAGGTAAAAAAAAAAACAAATTCAAATAGTTTATTAAACTGGTATTTAATAACATGACACATTCGGAACAAATTTAATCCCGATTATGGTTCCTACAATTTTGTTGATTTTAAAACTTTGGAAACATATTTGTATTGATTAATGTCAGCCCGGTGTCCTAATAATTCTCACACTCATAAACATAATTGAAGGATTAAATTTTGTATTGTTTGTGTGTATGTGTGTGTATTTCTTCTTCCAATGACCTTGCCTATTAAATTGTTCAAGTTATTAATTATAGTAATATATTTAAGTTAATTGTTTAAATTAATTTAATCAACTAGGAAAACGCTTAAGTCCCGTCACGTTGATGGATGAGCTTTTTTGTAAGTTTTAAGTTTGCGTCGGATCTATTAACTTATCAAGTGCCTTTTGAACGCATTGTTGGTGGTTGTTGTCAAGTTTCTATTGTTACTAGTAAATTGTTATTATAAACATAAACAATTCATATTAAAACCTTTATTCTATAGATTCTGACTAACTTTTTAACTTTTTCTTTCAAAAAGCAATATATAACCATTACCTTAATGTCCATGTGTAATATGCACGTTGTAGCACCACCCGTTTGGGCAGAATCGGCCCAAATGTCACGAAAATATCGCACTAAAAATCGTAAAAAATCGTAAAAGTACGATATTCATGAGAATATTTCTTTGATTGTTCCCAAAAATAATACACCTCTAAGTTCAGAGATTTCGAAGGTCCCCTCTAATTTTCATCAAGATCGCATATGCCGTTTGCCCGGTAAAGAGCGAACAACTTCTGAGACAGAAAAACAAAAAAAAACAAAAAAAACAAAAAAACACCCGAGCAAAATTTATTGGGGGGGTCGGTGAAATAGAAGTCTTCGCTTCGCTCATCCAATTAAATTAAATTTTGTATTGTTAATTATTTAGTTTATAAGCATGATTATTTAAATTTGTATAAATTATGTGATAAGCAAGGTTAAATTACATAATTAATTAATTGTATCGATTAATAACTGATATCCATTTAGTTTTAATTATATTTAAACAGAACATTATTACAAATTTAAATTGGAATGTTGTTTTCCCTTGCAACAACAAATGATCATACCTCTTTAGTCACTTCAGCATTTATATGTATGATAATGTTGGAAATATGTTAATTATATGGATTTTTGTAGTATGTTTACTTGAAAAAAGTAGTTATTTTTTCTTAACTGGACTACAGTTATGCTAATAACAATAGAAACTTGGCAACAATCACCTACAATGCGTTCAAAAAGTACTTATTTACAAAAAAGCTCATCCATCAACGCGACTAAAAAAATCGTTCGCGAAGCGGCCTAGTGTAGGGAAATGTCATAAACCCTTGGGATACTCAAACTACATAGTTTAGGACACATGCTGTTTTTAGCCTACTTAACCTATGTGTTAACATGTTGGAAGTGGTATAACAATTGTATCCTCTACACAGCATTAAGTTAATTAAAACAAAATGCCCAACAAAAAACTATGAAATTATAATTTATCTACAAAAACAAAAACACCATCATTATGAACCGTGAGGTCAATAAGTGACTCATTTAGCGTCAATTATCACAGACACAACACACTCAGTAAAAAACCTTGAATAACTGGTTTGTATGAAGGAAGGCTCTGTGGCTTTGTGGCTTTGAGTTGACTAACGCAGTTCTCGGCTGGAGTCAGTGGTTCTTGTGCAGTGAGAGGTGACAGAAGCGCCACGGAATTAGGCTAGGCTGTGTGGGAGAGCTGACATCAGCTGCCAACATGGGTAAGATAACGGTGTTATTGTATTTATAGTGTATATTATTTGCTTGTGTTAGGATTTGGTTGATGTAATGTAAGAAGATTTGCTTTTATAGAGAAGGTACAAATGACAAGGCAAACACTTAATATGTTTCAAGGCTATAGAAAACTACATGGCCATGTGCTCTGAATACATAGATTGATTTTAGTTACAAAAAATGCAAGTTTAGAGATACAACAATGATATTTATGTCGTCCGCGGTGGCACATACAATTACGGTTCAAATTTCGCTTAACACATGTTTTTTGTACTCGTCCTTCGTCGTCATCCATCACCATTCGACGTCATGAAAAGCCATAGTGCATTAATATAAGACGTTAAGCAACACAAACCATCATCAAACATTTATGTACAAAACTACAGGGCTACCTAAATGACCATTTGATTTCCAATAAGCTGGGCACTGTTGATAATGGGAGGTAATTTACTGATACAGTTTTGCCAAGGATAATACAGTTCTACAAAATTGTTATTCACCTGCTTGACGCTTCTATAACTAAATCGGTGAAATACCATGTACCACCGAGGAATGTACGTATTTTCTAATTTTTCATCAGTCTATCAGCATCGATGTACACCATTGACCACAAGTAAATCAAGAGCCCTTGATTTACTTCTTGACGATGGTAGCCTTAGACCATACGGAAGTACTATACTGTTGTTGTCATGTTGCAATCGTCTGTCATTGAATATGCCATATTTAGATTTGCAATACTGGTATTTATTGCTATTTGCTTCCGATCTCAATAATGATTTGTTGATAACATTTTCTGACTTCAGTCACTCACACATGTTGGACCTACACAATGCATATACATATATTCCACAGTCACACCTACATTACTTACGTTTAATCATTCGTGTTTAAAAGGCTACAGTGAGTTAATAAATGTAATATAAAGATTCACTAATAATTTTAAACTAACATTGGTAGCTCCATAGATATCTTAACACCTATAGTAGGCTAGATTAGCAGTCTCCAATACCTCCGCACAGGCGCGAGCGTAGCAAATTGAAGCGTCGAAAATCCAATTCAAGATGGTGACTGATTTGGCGTTTTAATTTATGCGTTTTTAATGCAATACAGTATTTTATTGGATTGTTTGATATGGTTATAGCTTGTGCATCATGGGATTGAACAAACAGAAACAATAAGAAGTTATTGCATAAGGGATTTTAGTAATCATTTGTTGTCAAAGGCTAATATGCTCAGCTGTCAAACTGACGGCCATCTTTTCAAATATTTGTGCTACAAATTGCTCCCATTTAATTAACATGCAAACAGAATTTCAAGATGGCTTCTAATTGTCACGGATGTGCACCAATGACTGCTAATCTAGCCTACTATAGGTGTTAAGATATCTATGGGTAGGTCTGAGAGGCGAGGCTGCAAGACTACCTACACTGAATTTAAATAAGAAAAAGTATACACTTTTTACAATGTTGTCTGATTTCACAATGTAAATGTTGATATTTATCACTGAAGAATAAAGTTGCGATAGCTTGCATTCTTAGCAAATAGAAGATTTAACAATCTAGAGAATTGATGAATTCAGCCACTTTTTATATAATACCTACTTAAAGTAGCGTACCGAATAAACGTGGTGTAATGTTCCTGAAACTCTGCAATGTAGTTCTCACTTTCAGTCGGTAAGACATAGTACCGTAAGAAGGTTAAAGACATATTTTAAATTCTATTAACAACTAAACAACAACGATAGATCGACGTCGTTGAAGTTGAAGTCTCAACGTGTTCAGAACATCAATTTTTGTTAAGTTCAGTATTATATATTATGCTCCAAGAATTGTATGAAGAAACAGATGTCAGAGTGCTTACAGTAATTAAAATTAATGTGCTTCAAAGATGTATTTTTTACAAAGTTCAAGGAGATAACCTTTTCATATATGGCATAATATAAAGATTAAAATAACAATATTATAAAACAAAATGTACAAAATACAATTTCTCAATGTAAATAATAATTATTTTTATACAGTTGTGAATTGAGTGAAGAAAAAATGAGGATAGTTTCAAAGAAGTGAGACGATAAGAAATTAAATTGTAAAATGATGATCAGGGGCACATACATTCAAAGTTAATTTTTCATCACATTATCTATAGCATAATAATACACATGATTGACCGCTTATAAAATATTCTTGTAGTTGTGATTTTACACACATTTATTAAAAAAATTTGATCCTGGAAATTGAGAAAATTAGCGTTTTGTGGAATTTCTTAAATCAGCTTAACCTGTTTTTTTTGTTCCACACTGGCCCTAGAGCATCGTAGAAATCTAAAATTGCCCTTTACAACATCATGTCTTGAAACTGTGAACAAATATACACTCTGCAAAAATATGCTTTACAAAATCTCACCTCTTTTGGTAATCAGCATAATTATTATTTTGACCGAACTACTTGCCCAAATTACAAAAAATTAAATGTTAACAGAAAATACTGTCGAATACGTCAATAATGGCCAATATTTTCTTGGATGAAAATCCTGCAAGGTCACGAGACAAAAGTTTGTCCCACGTAATTTCTTATGGGAGATCTTTGACAATGGTACCTAACTCGAAAATTACCAAGTTTCACAATTACTTTCGGGTCATTGTGGACTCATTAATGTTTCTGTTAGTTTCTAAATTCATAACTAGTTAGTCTGAATGAAATATGTTTTTTGAGTTTAGTGGGTTTAAAGAGTTCAAGTGATTTAATATATTTAATTGATTCTGGTAATTTATTAATTACTGTACTTCATACGTGAGTCAGGCTTTTGTAGTAAATTGTGTGGTTAAATTTTGAGATGAAAATGTTAGTATTAAATCTAGTAAAATGTATCAATGAAAACTTATTTTATGATATTTCTTGTTCTCTAATCATCTTCCTAAAGTCTCTGCTAGAAAACGTTCTGATTTTTGCAATCTTGTTGGAATCGGCTATTTTTCTGTTGAACAATGAATAGAAACCTGTTTTTAAGATCGATTAGGTTTGTTTTTAAGGCTGACATAAGAGTAGCCTTTGCCATCAGATGTAGTCTCTAATACTAGTATTCTCGGTAATAACAGGAATTGCATAGCAATTTGTTTTTTAAAAAAACATCAAAAGCATCCAAGAAATAATCATATCAAAAGCGATGAACAAGGAAATTCATGAGCACGTAGACTAAGATAGTGTGTGATTGTTTATTTCTCACTATTACGCCATGCTTATGACTAAAGGAATGTGTAAGACGAGTGTGTTATCATCTCTGTCATCACACCAGAATATAAAGATGACACATTCATCAGTTTTAAGAATGAGTGCGAAGTTAAGCAGAATCGGGCGTGGTCATTGGTAGAGTGGGTGACCGCTTGCCTTGAAACTCACGTAAACCGCTGGTTAGAGCAGATGGAATGTTCGAAAGCTTGTGAAACGGCTTCGTTCTTCTCGACGTCTGCTCGGCAGTCCGGGTTAGTGGAGGAACCTATATGACTGTCAAAGTTACACCGTCCTTTCGGATGGGACGTTAAGCCGTTGGTCCCCTTGGTACTTTTCGAAAGGAGTAGGCTACGTGCCGGTACCGGGTTTCCCCTCCTTCCTTCTGTTCATACTTCATCCTCATCTTTCACCACTCATCGTCTCGATTAGCCAAAGTACATAAATATGAGACGTTAAGCAATATCCAATTTTTAAGAATGAGTGGGAATGATTTGATGTTATTGGGTACATTGATTGGATATTGCTTAACGTCTCATATCAATGCACTTTATGAAGAATGAACAGTTGGGAGGAGGGGAAACCCGGGACCGGCACGTAGCCTACTCTTTTCGAAAAGTACCAAGGGGACCAACGGCTTTTCGTCCCATCCGAAAGGACGGTGTAACTTTGACAGTCATATAGGTTCCTCCACTAACCCGGACTGCCGAGCAGACGTCGAGGAGAAACGAAGCCGTCACACTAGCTCTAGAACCCTCCATCTGCTCTAACCAGCGGAATACGTGAGTTTTAAGGCTAAGCGGTCACCCACTCTACCCCTGACCACGCCCGATTTTGCTTAACTTCGTTGTTCGAGTGGGAACCGGTTAAACGACCTCGGCTAAGCCGCTGGCTTGATTTGATGTTAAGGTGTTCTTATTTCTACAGCAGTAAATCATTATGTAAATGCAACTTCATGCATTTGTTATTAATGTATGAAATATGAAATTTAATATCCACCAATGAAGTTGGGTAGGATGTAAGAGTATCCTACAAAATTCTTGGGCCACGGGGTTTATCGAAGTCGAATACTGCCATGCCTGACGCTTCACCCATATTTTCACGTTCCTCCCCTTTTTTTTTATCTTCTTTCCCTTTTCTTCCTCAGATGTTTAACCAGTTTTTGCCATAGTTTCCTTTCTTCTCACCATTTTCCTGTCTTCTTACCTCAGTCTGGGCCTTCTTCTTTTCAGCCGCTCTGGCTTGTCGCCGATGTTACATTTCGCTCTTTAATTGGAAGGAACCTCTTTAAAATTTGCTTTTAATTTTGGCATCCGTTGGTTTGAAATGGTAGGTGCCATGTTCTGGAACAAATAAATATTTTAAAATCTAGTCAAGCTAAATACATGATTGCACACAAAAAGCATATCATGATTCATTAAGTGGAGTCGTTGAGGCTGGTGCGGATACGTCAGCTTTCAGATTTTCATGGGTAAACGGTTCATAACATCAGGATCTTATTTCACACGAACATTAATGAAGAATCAATCTATAAGATCCAGAAAGCGTATTTCTTAAATAACTCATTGATTTAAAATTAAAAATTCGTGAATTTCTTCTGTAATTTACTCAATTTTGGTAAATTTCGGGAATTTATACCAAGTGCACAGTTTTTTAACGCAAATTTTCATGCTGGATATCAATGTGTAATTCTATATGAACGCGCAGGTTAACTTAATAAATCGTTTGATAAACTGTTTGATGGGAATTTCCCATTTTTCCACGTTTTGGACTTAAGTCCCGCAATGGAACTTGAAGGCTTCTTATTTTGTAACCAATTGTGGATAATAATAGACATTTATTTTTAAAACGGAAATGCAAAATTTGGTAGTTTAGCAGAACTCATCAACATCGGAGTGCGCGCATTTGAGTTGGGCAAGCTTGGCACACCTAGCTCCCATTTGGAGTATAAAACTAGGATAAATTTCGGCATGTGCCAATTGCTTGCTTTTGGGATACATCGGGGGGTTCTACTTCGGTTTGTAAAAGTTCTAAACTTCGGACTAGAACAGAACTTTTACAATGCGGGTGCACGATTCCCTTTCAGCACAAGTTTGAATATTAAGGTAAATTTTAAATAATATTCCTAGTCCTGTTAGTGTTCGTTGGTCTAGCTAGGCTAAGACATGCACCTTTCATTACAAAAGTTCTAATGATTGATACTATTTTTAGTATGTGATCAGTGATCACAATGTGATGATTAGTTGCAATCTTTCTACAACATAAATGTTACATACGTTAACATCTGTGAGACATTTCTCAGAAATGTCTTATTCAATAAAAGCATCTTAATAGTTTAACGTTAGCCTGGAAATTATTTGTACACATCACCAATTTTAGTCCAAAATAAAAAAAAATACTATAAATTTTAAAAAACACATTTATTTTTAGTGTCTGGGATGTAACATCACAAACATTGTTTTTTATTTATTTATATTAGGACTTCAAATTTAAAGTTTAGATTTTCAAAACATAACCTAAACTAATGAACTTCTTAAAATTGAGTCACTGGTTAATGCCAGCCTAATGTTCTAAAGAAACAACCGTTACTTAATTTTAAAAAGTTTCTACCTCTACCTACATTTAAGAAAGACAATCTTCCACTTACCTTCTACCAAAAAATATAATTGTCATGATAAATTCAAACTGATCGTTATTTAAAAAAAATAAAGCTATTGTTGATAGCACACATTTTCAAGTTATATGTCTCTATAAAAAAACATTTTAATTTCTCTTAATTCGAGTGTTTTTTCGCAGGTAATTAACAGCATTATACAAATTTGTAAATCAATCATTATTAAAATATCAGATGCTCAACCTTTTTCTGAATCAGTCAGGAAATGTCATTCATTCAAACGAAGCGGCGATCTTGATATTTTTTAGAGATTTTAAACAATTGAAAATTAAATGTATGTTTTCTTTCTTTATAATGAGCTTCAATTATGTCGATTAAGTACTATAGGTGCTTTCGTTACATTATGTAGTTTTATGTGTAAAAAACGAAGAAAAACTCAGGGGAGACAGAAAGAAATGAAGAGAAATAGTGGAAATGCCGGTCTTAACAGACAGCGAAGAAGATGAGGTGCTGAGCCTGGCTAGCAAGCGCTGATAAGCCGTAGCCCGAGAAAATGGTGACTCGTCACCCCCCGACCCGACGCATGTTGGAATAGTGATCTGATATTATTGTTATAATGGGAATTAAATAGGGTGGAACCTTGTGTTAAGTATCATGCCTGAATTTATTTATTTAATTATTTATCTATTTGTTTTTGCAGGCACTGTTTATCTGTGGAGCTGGTCCTTGCTCGTGCTGTTTATGGCTCGCAGCCCCCTCACCGCGGACGCCGGCCACGCTACCCTGATCCTATCGTCCTATAACTGGTCCACGGAGCAACCGCCGTCGTCCCCGTCGTCGTCTTCGTCACCGTCGTCGTCTTCGTCCCCGTCTCGTCATCACCGTGTCGTCGTCGTCACCGTTGTCGTCGTCTTTCCGTCGTCGTCTTCGTCCCCGTCGTCGTCTTCGTCCGCCACCTTCTTCGTCGCCACCTTCTTCATCGTCACCGTCGTCGTCGTCCACCCCCCAAGAAGACGACGACGCCGACTCTTACGACTACGAGTATGTACCCTCCACTGTCCAGCTTCTGTTTGCCGTAGACTCCATTAGGATGGTGCGAAAACCGTGCAAACCGGGCTACATTAACGTAGCAAAGAAAAAAAAGTGCGCGAGAGTAGTAAGAGCTGATAGACAGAGCCAAGGTGATAGAGAAGAACTCAGGCTTCGAGGACGTTACTCTTCTCAAGATTACTCTCTTTGAGGTGCTAGCCAGTTCACTGAATGTTCGTGTAGTGAACAAGTGGTGGGCAATCGGGTTCCTCATTGGATTTCAGCATTCAAAGCTAATTTATTTTGAATTAATCCATCTTTATGATAAAATGGTTCCTATATACAAATAATGACAATGCAACACTCTTCTATAACAATGAAACAAATTAATTTAAGAAGGCAAATTGACTTAGCAAATGTGTGGCTCGTTGGTATTGTGGTTAGCGTCTCTACTTCCCAATGCAGAAGATCCATGGCTCAATTCCCGCTATATGTAGAAAATTTTAAACTTCTGACTTGGACTTAAGACCATTAGTTCTTAATTTAGGAGTTTGTAAACGGTGACTTCGGAGCCGTCCTAGCAACGAGGCACTTAATACATTCAAAGTTGTTCTGAATCGGCCTTGTTGATTCTAGCGTTGATCCGCGGGTGTTTGAACTGTCCATACCACTGATGCTATATTTTCTATTAAAAATATCGATCTTTGGTTGGTTATCGCTCACTCGTCGATTGCGTCGGGGCCTACAGGGTTGGCTTGGCCACTTTGGATTATTGTCTTCCACTGATAATCAGTTATATGAAAATGTATGGAAATTAAAAACCCATGAATTATTTTCAACAGTTGAAATTTGAGACTAGCAAATTGGATTTGTTGGGTATATTCGATGGCCACGACTTTTTATTTCTAGAAATTTTCCACAGGTCAAATTTGATATAAGCAAATTTGATTTGTTGTGTAGAATTTATTTCCACGACTTAAAATTTTAAATTACTTTAAAATTTGAATTGTTTATGTTATTTTTAGTCCTGAATTACATGTGGTTTGTCCTTTATTTATATTAATTTGTTTTGTTGTTGATGAAGCGTGTGGCTATTAGCCAGTTTCTTCTATATTGCGTGCATATGAATGGAAGAGAAATTTAGACGCTTAAATTGTCATTACTCTCGGATGTGTGACTAATGATATTTAACATCTATAATAGGCTAGATCCCCAGTCTCAAATCCGTCTGTACAGGCGCTAGCGTAGCAAATTGAAGCGTCAATCTAACCTATTCAATATGGTTGGCGTTTCAATTTATGCTTTACATTATGTTTTCAATGCGATTAAGTATTTTTCTGGATTATTTTGATATGGTTTTAGCTTGTGCAGCATGGGAATGCACAAACAGAAACAATAATAAGTTATTATTGCATAAGGGAATTTAGTAATCATTTGGTGTTAATGACTAATATGCTCACCTGTCAACCTGACGGCCATCTTGAAAAAGATTTGGGCTTCAAATCACTACAACCTACTTTAACATACAAACTGACCTATTCAAGATGGCTTCTAATTGTCACGCCAGTGGACCAATGACTGGGGATCTAGCCTACAATAGATTGGATATTGCTTTAACGTCTCATATTTATGCAACTTGGCTAATCGAGACGAAGGTGGGACGTAAGGGATGACGCGGGGGGACGTTAAAATCATTGTGTGTGACGTACTGCACTACCCGAGCATAGGGCACTTAGCGTGTTAAACTCCCTTCCTCCCATAATGCTTTGCGCGCGATATAGATGGCGCTGTTGTGCGTTATTCAGAACTAGCGTTGTCAATGACGTCATTCGCCGGGGAAATATCTCCAACAAGCGAGCTTTGATATCATTAACAATCGCTGGTTGAGCAATATTCGCGAGTACAGACGTCGGCAACAATTTAGAGGGTAAATCAGTCATCAATAATGTAAAGTTCTCAACTGAAATCAGTTCAGTGACCAAGTGGGTAAACACTCGATATCATATTTTATTTATTTTTGTATTTATTTATATGAAGATGTACATTAATTGTTTTTGGGTGCCTAAAAGAATAAAAAAAATCATTCTCTTTAACTGCTCTTACACAACAGGAAATTAATGTCATCCTACATACCCGTCACTTGAAGATCACACCGTGAAGATGGTGGCACCGTGAATTATATGTATTAATGTAATTCATTATTGTTTCTACTTTATCCCAGGTAAAATAAAAACGAATTCAAATAGTTGATTAAACTGGTATTGTTTATATTTAACAACAAGACGCATTCGAGACAAATTTAATCACCCTATTATGGTTCGTGCGATTTTGTTGATTTTAAAACTTTTTCCGAAAACAAATTTGTAGAAAATAATGTCAGAAACATAATTGAAGGATTAAAGTTTGTTTTGCATGTGTGTATGTGTGTGTGTATTTCTTCTCCCAATGACTTTTCCTATTAAATTGATCAAGTAATTAAGAATAATAACATATTTTGATTAAATTAATTGTTTCAATTCAATTTTGTATAATTAATTAATAAGTTTGTTACAATTAGGAAAAGGTTAAACGGCTAGTTTAGTATGATTGGAGAAGGGTTGATAGGTTGGAAAAGCATAGAGAACAAAAATAACATAAAACCCAGCCTGAAGGGCTGGGGGTGACTAAACTTTTCACCTGCTGATGAAAACTGTAGCTAATTTAAAGTTGTTTGTTACCTTAATCCACGACGCGTTTCGTCCTTCTGGTACTCATCAGGAGGATGGTGGCCACTAAAAATCAGCTAACTACATGCAAACAAAACTCACAACACATAACCAAACCTGTGGTAGGGCCACGCAAGAAGTAAATTCTGCAAGCATGTTGTCATCATCAGCAAGGTTACTTCAAACACCATTCATACTGATGACATGCATGCAGAATTTACTTCTTGCGTGGCCCTACCACAGGTTTGGTTATGTGTTGTGAGTTTTGTTTGCATGTAGTTAGCTGATTTTTAGTGGCCACCATCCGCCTGATGAGTCCCAGAAGGACGAAACGCGTCGTGGATTAAGGTAACAAACAACTTTAAATTAGCTACAGTTGTCATCAGCAGGTGAAAAGATTTGTCACCCCCAGCCCTTCAGGCTGGGTTTTATGTTCTTTATGTTCTCTATGCTTTTCCAACCTGTCAACCCTTCTCCAATCATACTAATTAATAAGTTTATAAGCATGATTAAATTAATTTGTATTAATTATCTGATAAGCAAGGTAAATTACATATTTGATTAATTGTATCAATTAATAACTGATATCCATTTAGTTTTGATTATATTTAAACAGAACATATAACATATTAAATTTGAATGTTGTTTTCCGGTGGAGTGCCAGTACTAACATATTGTTTACAATCAATAATACCTCTTTCGTCACTCCCGCATTTATATGTATGAAAATGTTGGAAATATGTTAATTGTATGGATGTTTGTAGTATGTTTACTTGAAAAGAAGTTATTTTTTCTTTATTAAATATTTATTCAGTGGCGTAATTTCCTCCCGGGACCACCACGCAAAGCCCCTGGACAATTGAGCTTGGTAGGGGGTAGGGGGTAGGGGGGATCTTACAGTGCCATTCGAATTACCGTCGATATTGCATTTAGTGACTTACCAATAATTTTGTAAAAATTTAAGGATTTAAGTGATAATGCGATATTTTGTGTTTGGGATCCCCTGAATTGAACATACGCCACTGTGCAACATATGGCAAGAGCCCCACATCAAGTGTTATTTGCAATCTACATGATCTTGATCACCTTGGTCTAAGCAGGATCTGAATTTATTTTATAAGTAAAACCTTCATTATCTGCTTCTTTGCCGTCAGTGTTGTGGTACACGTTGCTGAGACCTGAGCGCTTCTCTTACAACCATGGGTAAGATCTCTTGTTTGATATTAGTTATTAGTTTATATTATATATTTAATTTCTTTGTGAAACCCAGTTGTCAAATTTGGTATATTGGATCTATAGAACAATATTGTGAAGGGATGTCCGAGGGCTGTTTCATTTCAGTTGCCCTTATGACTGAAGAAAATATAGGAAAAAACCCTTTAGTCAGGATTGCACCGACAGTGTTGGCTCGAGCGTTAAAAGCGAGCGACTGATTCGGCAGGTCCCGGGTTCAAATCCCGTCGAGACCGGCAATCATGAATGAAGGTTTTACCGAGGTTTTCCTCAGTCGTTAATGCGAATTCAAGGGATTGAGTCCTCTTAAACAGCCCTCGGACATCCCTTCACAATTGTCATTTCCGCAACACACCTAGTTAGACACCTGAAGAGGGGCATGAATTGCACCCTGGGCAGGCTTCCCACAAAAATTATTAGTTGGGATTTCCGGTCTCGACGGGATTTGTAACCCAGAACCTCCCGAATCGGAGAGTCATTAAACGATTTAAAGCTCGAGCCAATTTATTCATTACCGGATGTAAGTTTATAAATAAGTTTCAGTTTCAAAAGAAAGTTTGCTGCTAACTTCTCACCTAGAACCATAAGAATACAAAAAAAACATTATTAATCCTTGATTCAAATATCCACTTTGGCATATGTGTGTTTTGTGTGGAATCCACATCACGTAACCAAAATTAAAAAGTTGAACGCATCCAAAATTATTTTTTAATAATTCTTCGTTGTCAAAATAATATAAACTTTCACTGATCACAAAAAAAGTTATTATGATATTATGCTTCGACAACAACATTCGATTACAACGCTATAACGTCGTCGTAATACTTCGGAAGAAATTTTCATCGACAAACTTATCCTTAACTTTATCTACTAGGACCTATTAAAAGCGTTCACCACCCCTTTTTTAGGCAATTTTCTGTTTGCTCGGCTGAATGACATCACAGTTGTTAGAAATTTTGAACATATCTCAAGAAAGTGGAAATAGGTTTCTATAGTAACACATTCCTAAAATTTGTTTTGAAATAATTTATAAAAAATAAATTAGATTTCACGAATTTCAATTTTGTTAAAAAGTCCAAAATTGACTATATTCGTGATTTTTTTCTGGCTGATCAAGTCAAAATTTTGAAAATCTATGACTGTTGGAACGTCCATGTATGCTTTATTGACAAGTTTGCAAAATTGTATATACGTAGGATGCTTTTTGGCCGAGCAAACCGCTATCTACTAACTATCAAAAGCAAGATTGTCAAGAAATTACATTCCCTTCGATAGTTCAGGTTTTGCAATTTCCTCTCACTATCCAAAGTCGAGTCATTAATTTCAATTTTTCAATTTCAATTTATTCAGGCTCGTCAAGTACAGTTACGCTAAAAGATACAATTTCCTGATTGAATGACTGAAGCCACATAAATACAGGGTACTTGTGCATGGCTTCTGTCATTCATCTTTGAGCACAATAAAACTAATAACAATTACTATGAATTACAATCCTAAATTATTACTTAATCTAAAACTAAACTACTTCTACTAGTTATACTGTTCAACTATTTATATAATCTGAAATTTTATTTTCTTTCTTAATTAAGCTACAGTATGTGTATAATTTAAGTTCAGAAACCTAACCATATCATAACTTTTGATTTGGTAAGATGGTAGATAATAAATGGAGAATAAACATGTTTTATAAATTATAAATTTAAATTTAAATTAAAATTAAATGAAGACAAGCAAACAAAAGAGTCTAACTCATAATTTGTATTTTTTGTTTGTAATTTTGATTTCTATTATGTCCTCAATCACATTTTCGAATGTATTTAATTGCCATCTACGAAGTGCTTTTTTGAATGCGTGAATATTAGCACACTGTTTTATTGTTACCGGGATTGTGTTGTAGATTTTGGGTCCAAGATATATTATGTACTTTTGCAGTATCCGTTGTCGTACATGTGGAACAACAAACTATCTGCCATTAACACAGAAAGAGTCTTAATCATATATTAACATGAAACTTCACTAACTTAAATCAGCGTTTTATGCCAGTTTTCTAACATGGTGCAAAATACTAATTAAACCATCACATTTTCACTAGGGTTTGAATTAATTTTAAACAGTATTTTGTGTTGTATTTCTTTTGTTGATTTACAAACAATTTATACTTTTAAAAAATACATCGAACATGAGTGAAATAAATACAAGGACACTTGATCTAAATTTGTTGGTCTTAATTCATTTCGTATAGTTTTAGACATTTCGTCTACAGATATTTCGTCTAACCACCTTTGGTCTAATCCGACATTTCGACTAAAACGTCAATTCGTCTAAGTGATTTTTGTTTGGACCGTCATTTAAAGTAATTATTGTCTAGACATTGTATTGGATCTTATATTTTACCACTTCCCTATTTCAAACGTTAGCTGTTTTCTTGATTCTTATTATTACATGAAATTATCAAACGACATATTACAAAAAAATTTAAAAGCTGTAATTTACAAAGTAACCTTATTTAGTGAGGAAGTGGTGCCTGACGAGGAGGAAAATTAAATGATTGTACTACATTGGTTTTAGATTGATTGATTAATATGATGTTAATGATTTTATCAATTGTCCAGTTATACGATTTGTCGCATTAGACGAAAAAGGTGAGTTGACTAACGGACTGATTATACCGAATGTCCGTGCACGGTAAAATATGGTCATAAACGATCTTTTGTAAATATTCGCCTGCAAACAGATTTCAAGGTACTTAAAATTGAAGGTCATAGATCTACCTTTAATTTACAATTCAGATCCTACTAGAGTCATCTTTTCGATATTCGTTTGGCATTCAAATCATTTTCTGTAAGCAATGTTTTGTTCAATTATGGCCCTCTTAACTATTTAAATCAGTTGTTCAATAAGAAGCATCAGTCTACTTTTTGACAACAATGATTTAGGTATGAAATCCAACTTATAAATCCATTTTAAAATACACCAGACCCTATAGTAGACCTACTCGTGCTTCAAAGTAGTTTGCGAAAGTTTTTCGATCGAGAATTCAGACGTTTTTTTTTAAGTTTACTAAAGAATTTTCTAATGGTCTTTCAAGTATTGAAACTGTACTATTATTATTGAAATTGCATGTAAGATCTTTAAGCTAAAATATATAACGAATTGAAATAAGCAACTGATTCATTTAATGTAAAGGCATGTGCATATAACTTCCTAAGGTTTAAGGTTGATGGTTTAACGAAGTTGAAACATGCGCAAAGCGTTATCGCGTTCACATGATTTCTTAAGGATTAAGGTTTAGGGTCTAAGGTTTAACAAGATAAAAATATTTCATCTCGCTAGCTTTTAGACACTAAACACTAAACCCAGCCAATGGGAAGCGAGCTCTCATAAATCCGGCCAATGTTAGCGCGCGTACTAGAAACGTTATAGAAAAAAACATTTCTTATACCATAAACCATAAACCTTAAACCTAAAACCTTCGGACAGTATGTGCAACGAGCTTAAATAAATAAAACCACACTTCAAGGTGTCAATCATGATTCTAGCTAAACCAAACATCCGCGCTGTTCTGATGGTGTTCGCTGTCGTCTCCATCCTAGTGTCCGTCAGCTCCACACCAGGGACCGGCGTCGTTACATATAGTCATAATCCTCCCCCTCCAGCAGCTCACGCTGCTATAGCCTCACCCAGGCAACACTGTCCAAGAGGACGCGTGTTTAAGAATGGAAGATGCAGAAAAATTGTCCGGATCCACCCAGCAATCCAAGAATTGAACGATGTTAAACATTATTAGGTCGCTTCGCGAACGTTTCTTTCAGTTGCATTTTTCCATTAGAAGCGCAAAAAAAGATATCAGGGTTTTGGTGGAAAAAAAATGAATGTTGCAAAATGCTAAATTTGAAAAAAATTAAATGCAAAATATTCAAAATTAAAATTATATTTTTTGGTGTGTACATATAAGTTAAAAAATGTCATTTAAAGTAAATAATTACCAATCACTTTGCAAAGTGTCTAATTGCTTTGCTTATTATTAGTATTTTATTTTTTTACGTAGGAAACGCGCACTGGTAATTGTGTCCCATATTAACCGGACAGCGTCCCGGACATTTTTTATAATTATTTTAAAGGTGTTTAAACTGTTTGCTATTGTTAGGATATAAAAGACTTGCATGATTGAATATCATAATATTATGAGGTAAGAAATTTACAAAACAATTTTGTTTGCCTTTATTTATTTTGTAATTAATGAAGTTGAAGTGAAATTTGCAGAAAAATAAATGTCGTCTGACAACCGACATTCGACCGAAATGGATCAACTATTATTCGTTATAATTTCAACAAAAACTCTCATTCGAGCTTGGTAGTGTGCACTGTCGCCAGTCAGTGGCGGCGCCAGCCAAAAACCAAGGGGCAAAGTTATAAATTGAGGGGGCAAGTAGCAGCGGATAGTTGTGGTCTGGGGCAAAGGCCTAGCCGCCTGAGGCCCTTGCGCCGAAGGCGAAACAAAATTCTACCATTCCACAGTTATTTTGTCATGTTTTAACTAAAAATGGCCAACTCAAGGGATTACGTTTTACCTATGGACGTAATCCTAAAAAAAGTTTAAAAAAATTTATTTGTGAATGGGTGAATTATCATTTTTGGATGAGCGTAGCGAAGATTCCATTTCACTACACTGGAGAAAAAAAAACGGAATGTTTTTTTTTCTTTCATTCTTTTTTTCTTTCTCTTTTTTTTTTGTATTTTTGTGTGTTTGTTAACACAGTTCCGGCTAAACCAATACTAAAATCGCCATGAAATTTTATGGAGGCCTTCGGAATCTCTGATCTTAGAACTGCCACGTTTTTGAGCGCAATCGGAAAATTATTTCTCATGAAAATCGCAATTTTACGATTTTTTTCGATTTTTAAAAAATTTCTTCGACTTATAACACCTACATGCTTTATCGGTATCCGATTTCAATTATTTTTCACAGAATCTTAATTTTATGAATTTATATATTCGTGTGAAATTTGAGCGCAATCGAAAAATTATTTTTCACGAAAATATAAATTTTGCGGGTTTTTTCTTTTTAAAACAATTTTTTGACTTAAAACACCTTCATGCTTTATCCTATTTTAATGATTTTTTCACAGGACCGTTATGAATTTATATATTCGTGTGAAATTTGAGCGCAATTGAATAATTATATCTTATAAAAATCACAATTTTTCGATTTTTTTTCGTTAAAAAAAATTATGATTAATTAAAAAAAAAATTAAGTTTATTTTTAATTTAGTTTAATTTAATTTAAAAAAATCTTGAACTTAGTAATAATTTTTTTACAAAACAACAGAAAATCCGCAGAACACATGGCAGCTCAATGCACCAATTTCGCTCATCCAACAACGCGGCGGGACTTAAGCGTTTTTCTAGTTAGTAATATTACGCGTGCGGCAGGCATTTGAAACAGGGAGGGGTAAACAGGGTGACAAGCCATTTGGGGGGGGGGGGGGATAAGTGCTCCCTAGACCCCCCCGTAGCGCTACACCAGTCACTCCTTGTGACTCTATCGAGCACCCTCGTGGCACTCATCCGTCCTCGGGCTTCACCGAGAGTACCCCCTCCTACGACTCCTGTTCTTTCATCAACAATATTCCAATCTGAAAAATATAAAAACAATCGTTTAGGCAGTATACATAATTATGTAATCTATCATTCTGTCGCTCACGCATTGATATTTATGTATAATGTAAATATGTTAATTGTATAAATGCAATTATTAACATTAGGAAATTTCATAAACGCTTTTTCAGGCACGTTGTTGGATGAGCGTAATTTTTTTTAAACGTAAAAAAGCGTAAAATTGCGATTTTCATGAGAAATAATTTTTCGATTACGCTCAAATTCCCACGAATATATTAATTCATAAAATTAAGGTTCTGTGAAAAAATCATTACAATCGGATAAAGCATGTCGGTGTTAAGTCGAAGAAATTTAAAAAATCGGGTGGGGGGGGGAGGGGGGGAAATGAAAAATTGCGATTATCATAAGGAATAATTTTTCGATTCCGATCAAATTTCACACGAATATATCAATTCATAAAATTAAGGTTCTGTATAAAAATAATTACAATCGGGTAAAGCATGTAGGCGTTATAAGTCGAAGATATTTTTTATCGAAAAAAATCGTAAAATTGCGATTTTTATGAGAAATTATTTTTCGATTGCGCTCAAAAACGTGGCATGTGTGGTATGGATGTGTTTAGCGGTGAGCTACAATTAATTTGTGCACAGGGCTTCCTCATTTGAACGTACGCCGCTGTGCAACATGGCATGAGTCTCACAACAAGTGCCATTGTGCGTAGTAGGCCTACATGTTCTTGATAACCTTGCTCAAATCAGGAAATGTGGAAGAATGTAATGAGGAAAACCTTTATGATCTGCTACTTGCCGTCAGTGTATTGTGGTGCTTGTTGCTGACTGCGAGCTGATCGTACAACCATGGGTAAGATCTCTTGTCTTTATTGTAGCTTTCAGTTTAAAATGCAGGAAAAATAAGTAAAACTTTTTACTAGCAACGCGTTTCTAATCAGTTGTGGAAAGATTTTTTTTTTTTTTTATTAATTTTTATTTTAGCTTAAAAATTTTGTTGTTCGAAAAGAGTTGCCCCAACAAAATTGTCATTGGTGAATCTAACACTTATAAAGACAATAACATTACAGTAAATTCATTAAAAAACACATACATTTATACAATACAAATTGTACATGCAAGTCTGTGTGAATGTTCGTCGTGTGTGTGTGTCTGTTATATACATTCAAATATCTAAATTAATTCATTGTTATATTTAGAAACTTGCGCTGTCAGTTCCCACCCGTCGTCGGGAATTGAAACAGTCATAAGGCAATAGGATTGCGTAATAAATTGTTTTGAAAAAGTAATAATACATTTTTATAAGAGCTTATATCAAAGTAATATCCTTACGACAGAATTCGAAACTTCACTATGACATCAAGGCCATGAGATATTACCACAGATGATAGACTACTATACTTAACAAACAAGGATCTCGGATTAAAAATAAAAATAACGATTTACGGAAGAAGCTGAATTTTTGCATCCCCTTGATGTATTTTTAAACCTCTCCAATTGAGTTACGTAATGTATACGTTTATATCCGAATAGTTTGTTTGTATTTGTATTGGTATTGATATTTTTTTGTTCTTATTACCATTTGTGTAGTTGTATTTGTAGATTGTATATTTCATAATTATTTTTCAGTATTTTAAACATAATATTGAATTGAACTGAATAATGAACAATAATGTCTGCTTTAGCTATACATCAAATCAAACAACGTCAAATACAAAAAAGATTATCTTATTAACATAATACAATAATATCATGTAAACCTTAACCTTAAAATTAATTTATGTATATTTTTAAATTTGATAAGTGTTATAAAGCGTAATAAAATTGAACAGATTATTTGATGGAATTGAAGATTAACTATGAAGTTGAAGAAAACTTACTTAAATTGAAAATTAGTTCCTTTGTGTACTTTGAACCATCCTTACTTCCCTTTTGCCATTTTCGTCGACTAACTCTATACATTTCCCATTCTCTTAATGTCTTTTGTTGTATGTGTATCTAAATTTGTGATGCTGTAATCACTTTGTCAGGCTACAGAGGGCCAAGCGTGCCCTCCATTAGCCTTCCTGCCCTATGGGCAGGTAAAATTCATTTAATATAATTATAATGTACGTAAACATCGATTGTTGTAAAAAACAAACAAATAATAATAAAAAAAATCACCATAAAAAATAATATTATATTTCTTACACCTGTTTCCAACATAAGTCGGGTCAGGGGGTGGCTTACCACCAGATTTTCTAGGGCACACAGAGTTTATTAACACCGGCTTGCCGGGCCTGTCATGTATAATGTTATAATAAATGTGTTATAATAAAAAAATAATACTAATTTTTTTTTAAATTAAAAAATATACAAAAAATTAATAAAATAAAATAACTGACGCCATTAAGACATGTCCACCCTGATTCCAGTGGAAACACCCCTTCTTCTTGTCTTGGTCGTAGCGTCTGTCAGCCTCACACTGCTGGCACAGAACGTCACAGACACTGACACCCCAGTGACACCAGTGGTCACTCCGTGTGACCCCCAGGAGCACCCTTGTGGCACCCACAACTCCTTGGACAACACCGAGAGTACTCCTTCCTCCACTGGGAGTGACGAAGGCTTTAGCAGTCCGGTCCAGATATTTGGGTCAATAGACTCTCCTCGGCATTGCCCCGAAAATCACGTGTATAAAAACGGAAGGTGCAGGAGAATTGTCAATATTAGTACAAGCCCATAATCCATGGAATATACTTTCAAATCTAATAATTTTTCGTGAGAAGCCTGCCCGGGTGCTCTGTATGCCCTAACTAGGTACATTAAAATTAGGACAATTGTGAAGGGATGTTCGTAGGAAGAAACCTTCTGTCAGGATCGCATTTTGATGGGATTTGAACCCGGGACGTTTCAACTTTAATTTATTTTATTCTTCTTTTCTTTTATAAACATAAAGATATAAAGATTTACCCAACGATGAATCAGGAAATACAGAAAGGGCTGAAGTCCGTAAGATAAAGTTTGGAGATGAACGCAGCACAAGTCCGGGACAAACGCCCTTACTGCGCTTCACAAATTTTCAGTGGGGTACCATACACATAGAAACACGCGGACTAACCCTTTCAGAGAACCAATCTTCGTCTACCCCACCACATACTAAAAACATGGTAAACTCAATTTCGAAAAATATAGACTTTCGCCCTTTCTGCAATTCGTGACTCCTTTGCAATTACCTTGTTTATTCCATCTCATTTATTCTTGTGAGTATATTACAGTTTAATAAATTACAAATAAAATTTGAAACTTATCTTCGTGCTTGTTTAAGAATGTATGGTTTATGGTAAAGCTCAAATCAGCTTGCGAATAATCTTTGCCGTTAAAGCGCCCTAAAACTACTACTACTCAAATCAGCTGTGCCAAATGAAATTAGAGAGAGGAGCTGTGCTCTCATTTCACGTCACGTTTCATTATAAGAACCGAACATGATTGGATGAGCGTAGCGAGCGAAGCGAGTGAAGCGAAGACTTCAATTTCACTGACCCCCAAAAAATTTAGCTCGGGTGTTTTATTGTTTTTTTTTTGTTTGTTTGTTTTTCCGTCTGTTTGTTCGCTCTCTACCGGGCAAACGGCATGTGCGATCTTGATGAAAATTTGACAGGACCTTCGAAATCTCTGAACTTAGACTTGCCACGTTTTTGGGTACAATCGAAGAAATATTTCTCATGAATATCGTACTTTTACGATTTTTTATTATTTTTTGTGCGATATTTTTGTGCCATTTGGGCCAATTCTGACCAAACGGGTTAGGGCTACAACGTTCATATTATACATGTACATTAAGGTTATGGTGATGTAGTACATTTTGAAAGAAAAAGTTAAAAAAAAATTAGCCAGAATCTATAGAAATAAAGCTTTTAATATTAGTTTTTTGATTTTTTGTGCGATATTTTCATGCCGTTTGGGCCAATTCTGACCAAACGGGTGGGGCTACAACGTTCATATTATACATGGACATTAAGGTTATGGTGATGTAGTACCTTTTGAAAGAAAAAGTTGAAAAAGTTTTCCAGAATCCATAGAAATAAAGCTTTAAATATAGTTTTTTTTACGGTAAATAATACCAATTGACAAGAAACAAAAGAAAGTTGACAACATTCACCTACAATGCGAAGGCAGCAAAACAAAGCACTTGCAAAAGTAAAGATATCCCACGCAAACTAAAAACTTTAAAAAGCTCATCCATCAACGCGGCGGGACTTGAGCGTTTTCCTAGTATTTAATTCAAATGCGTGTTTTGTTGGCATTGTCCTCCAACAAGGATGATACAATAGAGAATGTTTTTGGTGACCTGTGGGATCAGGGGAGCGTCTTGTCCTCCACAAAGTTGTGAGATTATGAATAATTAATCAATAATGTTTGATGTGAACTTGTAATTCAAAACATTAAAAACTTTTATCAATTTATATAATTTTTGTAATTTTTTCAAATGCATAATGAATTAAAGGTTTTTTATATTAATTAATTAACGTATGCTAAAATAAAGTACATAGAGTGTGAGCCTGGTAAATGGGATTATAGCCGTAAAAGTTTAGGTGAAATGCATATTCTCTCATCCGCATTGTTTACAAAAAAGGTATTTTTAAAGTTGATGGTTTTGCCCATTTCTATAAATAAATTTGTGTTCACAACATCAATAAATGATTGGCTAGTTATGCTAAAATTGATAATCTAATATAAAATATTTAATCAGTATGACCATTTATTAATGATTAATCAGTATTGCTCATTACACGTTTTCAGCAATCTTGTATGTAGGTCCGTATTTTTGTGTAAATCGTATTTTTCATTTTATTCTATAATAAGATTCTCTATTTTGATTATATCATTTTTAAATTTTTAGTGTTTAATTGTACTTTGTTGATGTAATAGTATTATTTCGAATTTCGTGCAATTATGTTTTTATGTCACCCTTGTTATTTCGGGCAAATTGTTGTTAAGAATATAGTCTGTGGCTAGAATAAACATGAACCTGTTGTTTGAGCATCCTTATTTTTACCATGTAGCCCATCGAGGGTTAAGAAATGATTCCATACCTATACTGACAGTGGCACTATCTAACGGCAAACCTAGTAACTGTTAAATATTACTTGCCAACTAATGATAGCTCGTATATATACACACAGTCGAACGACGTAAGCAACGATTCGTTTGTATCGTTATTTCGACCTGAAAAATATTGAACTTGTCACTTACTAGGTATCATTTCTTGCACTTACGAGTGATCATTTCTTAACCCTCGCCATGTACTTTTTTTTAGCGAAGCTCCAATTATAAGCGACACTTTTCTGTCCATCCGTCCGTGCGTGTATCACTTGATCAAGATAAAAACTTAAAATTACGTAAGATTGCCATATGTTTTTGTCGGCCTTACCCTTCAAGGAGAATATTAATTATTTTTGGTGACCCCGGGGTAGAGAGTGGATATATATAGCCCCTTCCCGCCAAAAGTTTTCTTTAAATGTGCACGGCACTTCCACCATTAGTAGGTTCGTTTGATTAACCTACACTTTCTGTAACTTCTGTAACTGAAAGGTACAGGGCTCCTACTTCCAGAGGTGATGCAGAAAGTGGAATTATAACTAAAAGTGTTTGACATGAGAAGTGCATAGAATTTACAATTGGTAAAATTTGGAGTGTGTGAAATTCGATTAGGGTTCTTCAACTAGGCTTCGTAACCAAAAGTGAGGTTATGTTAATACATTTGCAGGAGCCTATGCCTAAGCAATTGTTTATTTATTACATACATATCAAATGAACATTACGCAAGCTTAATAATAATACCTAAATTCGGCCATTAGTGGCACAGAAACCATAAACTTTTCATAAAAACAGTGGCTGTGGGTGGGAACTGAGGAGGGAGCAGGCAAAAGTCCTAAAAAGCGTTTTATTATTGGTGGCAAAGTGTAGCAACCGGCGAGTGCAATGACGTCATTGTACTACCGCCAGAGTCAAAAGTTGTAAGTAAATCAAACAAACCTAATGTTATAACAAGCGAAGAACATATAAGACAACAAACTTGTGCTCCTATCTTCCAGTTACACATCATATAGCTATATCTTGCACATGATCCTTTAACGATTAAGGATAATCCTTAATACTTTACAAATATGTGTATTTCCTGTCCCCATGATATTTTAACGTTGATTTAAAAATTATTATTTATAAATTTACCAAACTCCATGCATGCATGCATTAATTATGTGGTAACAATGTTTTTATTTTATTTTATTTTTATTTTTATTTAAAAAATTATTTACAAAGGAGGACAACTAAATAAATCTTATTACATAGATGCAGACACAACAATGAAATACAGTTAAGTAATTATTTTAAATATTAATATCACAACAATGCATTAAAACACAACAATTTTGGTAACAAATTAAAAAAGGATATTAAATTCAATTAATTAATGAAAAGTGAGGGAATAATCCTGTCAAATAAGAATTTTTGGAGGAAAAAATTACGATGTTGCTGAATTTTTGCAGAGACCTTCCTTAAATGATACTTATCAACATACTAAAACTCCCCTACAATCGGACTGGAGCTTCGGCCGCCATATTGGAAAATAGCGGCCAAAAAGTGTTTGTTATCGAATATCTCCAAATTGGTTTGAGATAGATAAAATATCTCAGTAGCAGAAATATTCCCCATTTGATTTCCTACAAAACAAGTTTCTTCTATAGTATTGGTAGGGGCAAAGGTTACGTCACAAAATCGTGGTTTATATGTTGCTTATTGGAGTACCAGCTAATTTCCAAATTTTCACGCCCAGCATCAAACAATGCCCGGTAAATCAGTAAAAAATCGATTTAAATACAAAAAGACTTTTGTGCGGTGTTCATGAAAGCTTCCATCAGTATTTTAAAAAATCAGGTCTACGAAATCGAATTTTGCATTTACCCGGAATTTGGGTTTTTCAATTATTGGCATTTCCCCAAAAATGCCGTATTTTACTGTCTATTATTAAGCACTAAATAGCATTGGAGGAAAAATTCTTTCTACGCACATTGAAATGACTTAAATAATGATCCGATTACAACCAAAAGTTAAATCCAATATGGCTGCTAATTCCTAATATTCACAATATGAATACTGTTTTCGTGCTGTTTTTACACTCTTTTTGTTACATAATTCACTTTGATGTTGAGGATATTAGGAATTTGCAGCCATATTGGATTTGAACTTTGGTTGAAATCGGATCATTATTTGAGTCAATTCAATGTGCATAGGAAGAATTTTTCCTCCAATGCTATATTTAGTGCTTTATAATGGACAGTCAAAAAGGGCATTTTTGAGGAAATGCCAACAATGGAAAAACCCAAATTCCGGGTAAATGCAAAATTAGATTTCGCAGACCTGATTTTTTAAAATACTGATGGAAGCTTTCATGAACCCCGTACAAAAGTTCTTTTGTATTTAAATCGATTCCTCACGGATTTACCGGGCATTGTTTGATGCTGGGCGTGAAAATTCGGAAATAAGCTGGTACTCCAATGAGCAACATATAAACCACGATTTTATGACGTAACCTTTGCCCCTACCAAAACTATTAAAGACACTTGTTTTGTAGGGAATTAAATGGGGAATATTTCTGCCATTAAGATATTTTGTCTATCTCCAACCACTTTGGAGATATTCGATAACAAACACTTTTTGACCGCCATTTTCCAATATGGCGGTCGAAGCTCCAGTTTGATTGTAGGGGAGTTTTAGTATGTTGATTAGTATTTTATAAGGAAGGTCTCTGCAAAAATTCAGCGACATCGCAATTTTTTCCTCCAAACGTCAATATACAATCTTATTTGACAGGACTAAAGAAAGAAAAAAAGAAAAGGAAAAGGAAGGAAAAAAGAAAAGAAAAGAAAAGAAAAGAAAAGAAAAGAAAAGAAAAGAAAAGAAAAGAAAAGAAAGAGGAGAAAGGAACAGAAAGAAAAGAAAAGAAAGAAAAAGGAAATTATTACATCAAAAAAAAAAAAAATCATTATAAAAGAAAAACGAGAAGAAAAAACTGATTTATTAGACGATCTTACTTAATATGTAACGAAACGAACTGAAACGTCGATACAGACACCATTGACAAGCGTATAATGACCAACTAGAGATCGTTTTTTAAAAAGTGGCAAAATGATTGGGCATGATCTACTCGCGGGCGACGCCAGAATCAACAAGGCTAACAACACAATGAAACGCATACGATTTAATTTACGATCATGCTGTCATAGACAACTTTCTTAATTCACAGTTTACTTAAGTCACTTCTCTACAACAATCTGTCAACGAGTCTCTTGCAGAAGATGGGTAATGTTCTGTGCTCATTTTTGCCAGCAAGTGGCCCGTTAGCCTTCGTTGTATACCGGCCTTGTAATCGTCTGGGAGGTGGGCGGAGTGCGGGAGTAGGAGAAGTGAGAAGAGAGGTGCATGAAGCTGGCAGAGATCAAACGTACACCAGAGGAGCCAGACTTCGCCGAGGACGAAGACGTAGAGCCAACTCACAGGTAATTCCCATACAGTGGATAATTTCTAAAATAATAAGTGGGCGGACGCTCGTCGCTGGTCTGTAGCTATTATTAAGATTTTTTTTGAAATTCACATTAAACAATAATAATTGTTTCGGGAAAAGTATGTATCCTGGTATACAATTGGTTGTCTGGGGGTATGCCCCCCAGCTAGTGCGGGTGTGGGGAAAATTCGCATAGCATAAGATTTTTTTGGTTTTTAACATTCCAATTGTGGTATTTTACTAGATTTAGCGTGCTTTGGTCGATAATTTATAAAATTGTGAAGATCCACCCACATATTGTTAGTTTACAATATCTTGTCACTTCAAAAACATTTAGAACTACTCAAACAAGCCAGAACTGCCCATTCTGTGTTGTTCATGGGCGCCGACAGGATATTTTCCAGGGGGGGGGGGGCAGGACGAAACAAGTACAACACTATGAGCGTGCCTCGCAAGGCGTTTTTTCATACTTTATAGACGATTTTGGAATGTTAATATAGGATATGAAAAACTAAAAATTTCGTAAGTTTATTTTATTATATCCTAATTTAAAAAGACATTGCAAGCAGTATAGCGTATTAAGGAATTGACAGTTATTGTCTGGAGAAAGGTGGGATGCCGACTTTGCAAAACTAATACGGGTGAGCTGGAGTAAAGTTCCAGTTCTGCCAATGGTTATTATATGACCTAAGGCGAAATCATATTTGCTACTTTTAAACGCATAAAAAAACCACACGTTTAAACAACAAAAACACGTTTAAAAATGTGTTATTTTAAATGGAAGAATCTTTTACAACTCGAACATCGCATTTTTGGAAATAGTAGCGTATGTTACAACATTTTAACTGTATTGCCTATACAATTGTATTGTTGTAAGTTGGTCGACGCGTCCGCCCTGAAATTATCCACGGATTCCCAATAACCGCGTCGTAGCATTATTATTAATACAAGGTTTTTAAGCATAAGCCCGCTTTAAGGACATAGTTATTGATTCATAGCAGTTGTCCTAAAAGTTTGCCCTAACTCATGGGAGATGAGATGTGATTGGATTTATCCATGTGATCTTTCAGATTTGACAGCTACATTGGAGTCTTCTGTTGGATTTATGTCATGGAAGTCAACATTCACAACAACTAGCAGTTTAGTAAAAATTTGTTCGGTTGTCCCGGTGGCTCAATTGGTAGAGCAATGGCACGTTAAGCCGGAGGTTCTGAGTTCAAACCCCAGTCGGGGCAAACTTTTACGATAACTGCTATGAATCAATAACTAGGCTTATGCTTAAAAACCTTATATTAATATAATACTTGTTATCCTAAACGGTTGGTGTTTTTCAAGTTTTTCAATGCTACTACGTACATCAATTCCATTTCCCCATAGGTACCCCGCTGAGGTGGATTTTGTTTTTTCTGGATTGATTTCCTTAAAATCATTTTTACGTTTGTTATTATTTGTTATTTATATAATATACTATGTATTGTTATTCTATATTTAAATGTAGGTATTATTTATATGTATTTATTTTTAGATAACTTTTTTGTAAAATATATTATTAGCGAAAACTTTTGAAAATATCTTGACTCAGGATTTCCGTCGTCTGGTATGGACCGACGACTTCTCGAATTCGATTGATAAATTGTGAGCTACCTTTATTGGATGAGCGAGCGAGCGTAGCGAGCGGAAGCGAAGACTTCAATTTCACTGACCCCCCAAAAATTTTGCTCGGGTGTTTTTTTTTTTTTTTTTTGTTTTTTTTTTTTTTTTTTTTGTTTTTCCGTCTGTTTGTTCGCTCGATCCGGGCAAACGGCATACGCGATCTTGATGAAAATTTGACCGGACCTTCGTTTTCTCTGAACTTAGAGGTGTATTGTTTTTGGGTACAATCGAAGAAATATTTCTCATAAATATCGTACTTTTACGATTTTTTTCGATTTTAGTGCGATATTTTCGTGACATTTGGGCCGATTCTGACCAAACGGGTGGGGCTAGAACGTTCATATTTCACATGGACATTAAGATTATGGTGATGTAGTACCTTTTGAAAGAAAAAGTTGAAAAAGTTAGCTAGAATCCATAGAAATAAAGGTTTTAATATTAGTTTTTCAATTTTTATTGCGATATTTTCGTCACATTTGGGCCGATTCTGACCAAACGGGTAGGGCTACAACGTTCAGATTTCACATGGACATTAAGGTTATGGTGATGTAGTACCTTTTGAAAGAAAAAGTTGAAAAAATTAGTCAGAATCTACAGAAATAAAGGTTTTAATATGAGTTTTTTGAAGTTTATAATACCAATTAACAAATAACAATAGAAACTTGACAACAATCACCTCCACAATGCATTCAAAAAGCACTTGCAAAGGAAAAGTGCAAACAAACGCACAAAACGCAAAAAAAACTTACAAAAAAAACGCTCATCCATCAACGCGGCGGGACTTTAGCGTTTTCCTAGTCGTTAGTACATGGGTGACGCTTGCTTTGCATTGCATGTCGTGCTACACTTCTGCAACACTTTGAAACACTTCTGCAACAATTTGAACACATGAATTTTAATGAGGGCCCAGATAAAGGTTGTCTAGACTCTAGGACATCAACGAATCAAAATATTGCAAGTGCATAGGAATTAGACATTCATGGTCAGGTCATGGAATCCACCCACAGGTGACATTTGAGACGGGTCAATTTGAACTATAAGGTGGAGTCATGGCCATGGTTAATTCCTATAAGATGCAACAAGAAAAAACACTTTACTACAACAATAAAACAAATGAATCGAAATGAAGGACACGCCACAGGTTGTTTAGGATGTAAACAATCTAAAACAATACTAATGCATAGAAATTGAAAGTTGTATCTGCCCAACAAATCAAATTTGTAAGATTTAAATGAGTACTTCCATGACCACAACTTAATAATTTCTATAAATTTGCATTATTTTAGAATGTTGTTGTACATTGAACAACCTTTGGCGTGACCTTAATTTCGATTCATTGTTTCATTGTTACAGTAGAGTGTTACTAGCAACAATAAAGGCATAGAAATCTGCGACCAACCTAATAGTTCAAATTGATGAGTCTGAAATGTTAAATGTTGGGTAGATTGAATAACCATAACTTATTAATTCATGCATATGCAATTGTTAGTTTTAACTTTTAGCCTGTGAGTGTGACGTGTTCTTCGATTCGATTCACTTGATAAAGTATTGCCAGTATAGCCAGTATAGCCAATGCAGAAGGTTCAGGGTTCGATTCCCGCCAAAAGCAGAAGTTTTTTACCTTCTGATTTGGACTTCAGTCCATCAGTTCTTGTCTAAGGAATTTGTAAACGATGACTTTGGAGCCGTCCTAGCAACGAGGCACATAATAAATTTAAAGTTGTTCTGAATCGGCCTTGTTGATTCTGGCGTTGATCCGCGGGTGTTCGCACTGTCCATACTACTGATTGCTATATTTCCTATTAAAAATATCGATCTTTGGTTGGTTATCGCTCACTCGTCGATTGCGTCGGGGCCTACAGGGTTGTCTTGGTCACTTTGGTTTACTGTCCCCCACTGAAAATCAGTTGTGTGACTGAGTGGGTAGACTCTAAATACGGGTTTATTTATTTTATTTTATTAATGGTTTAAGAATTAATTTGTGTTTTAATACAACAATCGATCATCGCTTTTGAGGGCTGAAGAGCGACCAAAGAGTATTTTCACTGCTTTACTGCGATGCAGTGCTAACAATTACTCATAAACAATGAGGAATTATTGTGAGAGATGTAACGACTGATATTATCTTGTTATGATTATGATAAAAATCACAGTGATATCACTACATTTTAATTATGCTGTATTTGAGGGTCACTAAATAGTCATATAAATAGATTTTTCTGACATCATAAATATTTTATCGATACAATCAACACGATTTTGCCAAGGGTTCACAATTTCTTCAAAACCATGGATTAGGATTTTTTGTTTGAGGGCGCGTCGACCGTTATAGGTTAAAATGCGCCACTCTAGCTTAGGGGATGTACGACCTATGCTGGTCAGAACCAGCCGCGGGTAGTGGGTGGTAAGGGAGGTAGTTTCTCACGTCGTGGTCGACATCGTTCATGTTGTCATTGTCGCCGTCGTCGTCGGGAAAGTCTTCGAGGTGTGGAGCTGCTGCCAGAGCTCGCCTCTAGTTTCGAGGAGTAATAAACTTCCCTTTTTACTATAGCTCATGTTTGCGAGATGGACTTGCCTCTTTTCATAGATAATTTTATTCAAAAGTAGCTTACTATTTTCCCCCCTTTTCTTTTCATTCCCCACCCTTTTTTATATTTGATTCATTCATTAAATATATTTAATATAATTTTTATTTGTTAACAAAATTGTTGTGTTTAAATGCATTGTGTTGTAATGCTACTGTTTCAAATATGTACTTAAATGTAGTTTATTGTACTTCTGCATCTGTGTAATTAGATTTATTTAGTTGTCCTCCTTTGTAAATCAGTTTTTATAACTGAATAGAATAGACGTTAACTAAATAATAAATAATAAATAAATTCTTTTCAACTTAATGTAGATATCAATAAAAACGTTCTTTCTTGACATTCTTACACAATTTGCTCATTATATTACTAACTGTTGATGTGCATTCAGCAACACCTGAGCGCGTGAACTATAGTTGCACCAACCTCAGCGACTCCTCTTAAGTAATACATAATAAACTATTGAAACGTGGGAAGTGTGTATATTTATTAGTTGTAGATCTAGGTAGGAATGTTTGTAGCATGGTAACAAAGCTACTGCATTGGCAAATATTTCTAACAGTGTTGATATTTCTTAATGTAATACTTAACAATTTCATTAAGAACGTGATGTAGAGGGAACTTGCATAACTAAACATAATAATAATAAAAAAATAAAAAAATATCCGGGAATTAAATCCCCATATTTTTTAATTCATAGACTTAAGGAAGATATCTTGCGTTATCTGTTTTTTGTTGCTTTTAACGTCTGTTTTAATTCATTATTGCTTTTTGAGACAATGAGTGGTGAAAGATGCGCGACAATTACCACAGTAACTGATAATGTGCCAGACATGCCTTTCTTTAGTTAATGCCGCTAACAGGAGGCGACGAAACGTCAAGGAAACGTGCATTGATGCCCATCTGCAGAATCTCTGCTCAAATATACGTGGCACAATGCCCATAAACCAGTATACTTTTACTACTATTTGCAGCGAAAGTTACATTCTTATATTTTGCAAATTTTAAAATATGAAAGGTCATGTATTGTGTGTAATGGATATTTTTATTATTTATTATTTATTTTTTGTCTCCGTAATTTGTACACACGATACAAAGATTACAGAATGAAACAGAAAAGCAGGCCTATTGTGGCCCATCCACCGCAGTGATCCTGTTCCATTCTTAACATTAGTACAATAAAGGATGATAATGATAATGTTGCAATAGATGATACAGTCTTTTAATATAATAGCTATTATAAATGAAATAAAGAATAAGTGAATGTAGCCGGTATCGAAGATCCATTATTCTTAGCAGTGGTCGGTCATCAACTCTAGGCCAATCAGGCAACCATTTGTCATCTGAAGTGATCTTGAATGGGCCCTTTTAAACGGGACCGCGGATGTCCAAAGGCAGGGAGTTCCAAACACTGGCAGCTCTCTGGCAGAATCACCTTCAGTCAGCCAGTGAACGCGCAAACGGAGATTATTAAACATCGAAGCAGTAGATTGAGGGCGTACTGAAATTGAAAAGATAATTTTATTCAATAGTAGCTTACTAAAAATTAGAGACAAGTTCTAAGATATTTCTTTGTATTATTGTCTAGAGATGGATCTCACGTGGAGTTTTGTGGTGGTCTTATCGTTCATTCTACTCGAGTCTGCAACAACTTCACCGGCTCACAATCTTACTCCAGCTAATAAACACCATGGTTCGGAAGGGGAGGTTGTTAGCAGGAGGCAAGAAGCAATACTGAATAAAACCACCCCCGAACAAGGAGATTCCAAACTCCCCAATGTTGGTCACATTTCGAATACAGAAGGCACAGGAGTCAATACTGCACGAGGGGGTTATCAAAACGGAAATATGAAAATAATTATTAAATCCCATGGAAATATACATGGACAAAGTCGTTTACCCCAAACATTCAAGCAACCAAGTAACGTTGGAAACAATTCAAAAAGAAACGGAACAGGAGTTGATAATGTACAAGGAGGAGAACAACACGGAAATAGGACAACAACTTGGAAGTTCTATCAAGGACAACCTCAAGTGAATCAGACGCCACCAGTTTTGCTTGGTGGTACAATTGACGCGCCCTTGTTAGCACTATCTGGTTCGACGAAATGTGACCCTGGATTTAAGTTTCATCAGGGTGTTTGTCGGGAGATCTTTGATTATTAAATTATGTTTGTATTTTATATTAAAACGACTTTACTCATCAAATAATCAGTTTGTTCGCAAAGCCATTCTGGGTGCCATTAGAGTAAAGTATCTGAAAAGGGTGTAGTGATCAAATTGTGGAAACCAATGCCGAGCCGAAACTAATGATTAAACCAGATTCTGCTTCTGATGAAAATTCGTTAATAAACATTAACAAAACAATGGCAAAAGTGCTTTAGTTTATAATGAATAATTAATTAATTCATCAAAAACTAAAAAAATTATTGCTCGCATCTCTTTCGGAATAATATAATATTGAAAATACTGTATTGGGTATTACTATATATTAAAATTATATTTACTCTCATAACCTGTAAAGAGCGAGGGATTTTTTATACGCACATTTCAGTATATTTTATATGAACTTGAAATATAAAGTAATTAAATAATATAAATAATAATTATAAATATAAAGTCCCACTGAAATCAGTTATATAACTGAGTGGCAGACTCTAAATAAATTTATTATTATTATTATTATTATTATTATTATATTATAGAGACCCAAAAACTTATTTTTAACTTATTTTTTTTATGAAATACATTGTATTAAAATATTGAAGTATATTTTTTAATGTTGAATAATAAAGTGATCAGTGCTATATTCATTGGCTCTTTTAATTATGACTTATCTTGTTTGAACTCCACCACTGACTATACCCAACTACACATTGCATTCAAAGGATCTATGTTGTATTATTAGTCGTGTCAACACAGCAACTGGATGTCATAAGCAAAGAAGAATTCGTTTTAAAGGACACTTTGGTTCATGTGCATAATCAATAAATCGTTGGCTCATAGTTTGAACAAAATATAATTCACATTTTTAATTAAATTGTATTCATAGGCATATAATTCCATAAAAATCAATTATAATTTTATGACAGTTGATCTAAGCTGTTAAATTATTATAATTATAAGCAAATATAATGCCTACATAAAGACCTTCATTTTAGTGACATAAATCATTCAATCATTGATGGTTTGAAGTAGAAGTTTATCATCGGAAAATACCCGATTGTGTACGATTTAAACTTTAAAGATATATTTGCGTGACTTGGCAAAACTATATTGTCCTACTAAACAAGAGGGCCTTAACTACGCCCAAGCAGATTTCGAGTTATTTATGATAACGTGATTGAAAACAAGCTTAAAAATGTAGTTTATTTCATAGTCGATTTGACCCTTTTTGCATGCGGATACGATCTTCTTACTTGGTACAGACGTAGATATGACCCCAACAATATGAATAACAGTGCTAACTTTAAACAAATGTAGTAAAGGCTTTTTTGTTTAGTAGGACAGTATAATAATCTATTAATTTATTATTATTTACTTCAACAAATCAAGATACAAAGTACACTTAAAATGTTTAACAGAATCATAGAGGTCATAGCCCCATAGCAAGTAATGCCTTATTCCCTTCATTAAAACTAAATGAAAATAATTTAATGTTATTTGTAATTATACGATAAAAATAGTCAATAAATGAACAAAATGTTGTAGTATCAAAATATGATAAACCAAATGTAATATACATTTAAAATTTCAATTTAATTAAAATATTATTTTATTCTTTTCTTGAAATTAGTAGCATCTTTGATTTCTGGAGGAATAGTATTCCATAAAGTAACGTGGTGTTGCCATGAGTTGCTAGAGGGCGGCCATGATGCATGACGTCACACTTTTAAATCATTCTTGTTTACAGTGTACAACAAAACAATCTATACTTAGCTAGTAGTTCATGATTTTATTTTGGATTAGTATTCTATGCCTCAATATGATAATACAATATATTATATTAATATGATAATGGTGTTTGAAATGGAGATGTAGGATTCAGCTTTTGAATTTTTCCGACGTAACTATTTGAAATTAATATTATTAATTTTAATTAATTAATTGAGTACCATCGAAATTCTAGGTATTATATTTATGTCGTCACCTTTAGTTTAAGAAGTACGTCGTTGACAGACATGACAAAGTTATAAAATATCTTGGATTCGTTTAAAGAAACTACAATATCTGATATTGTCAAAAATATGGAGCGAAGCTCTTTAACGACGGACGGCCCTTCGGCCGGGAAGCGATCGCCCGAGTAGGCGGTAGCGTGGAGTGGTTGCCGGTACTACCGCGCCGCGGAGTACGAGTGTACGACTCTAGGCTGGGGAATCGGCGAGTCGGGGCGTCGACAGATTGTCAAAGAAAGATACAAATATAAAACCTTGTCGAGAATGATCTCATTTGGTGGTGGTGCCGGGTTCAAAAGTATTCCCATTTGAGTGAGACTAGCCCTGTCAGCCTGACCCCCAGTGTCACAAACAATATTTTGTATCACCCTTGTTGAAAGGCAATCAACAAAGAAACACTTGTAAAAAGAAGGTTATATTCAGTTTTTTTTTTCGTAAAACGAGACACACGCAAGGACGGATGAACAGAAAAGTGATTCATAGAAGATAAGTTTTAAACATGTCATTCATAAATATAGGCTACATTTTTCAAATAATAATGGTGTTACTTAATCACCAAATACACGAGTTAAATACACTCAATGTGATGTGTGTTCGAGCGAAAAACACTTCTAGCTAAACGTAAGTATATACAACCATGATATTTATTTAAAAGATGTAAATAAAATAACATAAATATATCGTTTCTTAGTACTAACATGTACCCCCCTTCGTCTCTAACAATACAACAAGAATGACCAGTATGACACTCACATTGTCTCTAATTAATTATAATTCATTGAAAATTTACCTTATCTTAGGGAGAATGGTTAATAAAGAGCACGTGTGGTCCTCTGTACGATTTACGAGCAAAACACAATACAGTGACATAATTACAAGTACAAAATGCAATCTGTAGCAATAAAAGGTCTAAGTTCACAAATATTCTCTGCCAGGCACATGGTATCCTCAATGTACAGAAAACAAATATTAATAGTAAAAAGCGAGACTTTTAAGAACTAATAATTGAGTTTAAGAGACATTTACATACAAATATATACACGCACGTAAATAACAAAGTGCATATTAAAAGGTGTGAAACGGTCATTCGCCGCGTCGCGTGTTTACACTTACTGGTTGTGAGTTCGACGTTTCGGAACACTGTGGATCCATCTCAGACGACTATATTATAGTAAACAATACCCCCTCAAACTACACTTTCACACCTTGACAAAAGAAAAACGTATATTTTTCAAATAGAACATCTATTTTTCGATTTGGTTATTCGGAAAACACTCCCGTAGGTGGAATTGTTATATTTAATAACTTTTCTCGATATAGCCTATATGTACAATTTTGCGGAGATGCTAGTTAATAATTTTATTTTTTAGTTTTACTTCTTGTATATTTAGATGTAATTTTGTTAAATTATTATGGGATATCGTAATTTCAGTCATATTGAAATCAAATATATGTAAATCACATTATAGTTTTGCGTCTCTATCGTATTCTTAACGAGGACGCTCTCACGTACATTACAGTAGGTGCTGCTAGATTCAAGTGAGAGTTATGTAAGATTCGTGATGACTTTCTCATAATTGTATCCACTTAAAGCTACAAGGTCATACGACCAGATGATAGAAAACCTACAGTATGTATATTGTGTGTACTTTGTAAGAAAGAAAATGTGTCTAGGGCAGGATGCCTTTTTTGTGAAACATTGACGATATACCGGTGTATATAATATGTTATCTTTAGTGGTATTATATAGATGTATATTTGACTATTTTATTGAAATACAAGCAGATACACAATAAATAAAAATAGAGAGCAGAGATTAAAGGGGTATTCACCCGCTAAACTCAAAACATATATTTCATTCAGGCTATCTATATGAACATTAAAATTAACAGAAACATTATTGGGTCCACCATGACCCCCCCCCCCTAAAAATGTCAAATTCGTTATTTTTCTAGCTAGGTCCCAACGGCAAAAATCTCCCATAAGAAATAACACAGGGACGATCTTTATGGCCCGTGACCTTGGAGGATTTTGATCCAAAAAAATATTAGCCAATATTGACGTATGTATAGGGGTGTGATTTTGGAATTCATAATTTTGCGTGTTTGAGTGTATAGGCACGATGTAATAAAGGACCATTTTAGATTGGTAGGATACTCTAGTATCTAAAAGAAATTTACCAAAACGACAGTTTTCGCAAATTTCGAAAAAAATGAAAAATTCGAGTAAAATCACAGTTTCAAGATAAGATTTTATTAACGGTCATTTTAGTGCAGTATTAGGCTATAGATTATGCGGTAAATTTCTATTTTTGGTAATAGCCCCTTTAAGTGCTCGCTGAATCAATAATTGGTTCAGTTGTCGGTCACATGAATATTCACACGTTTTGTGTGGCGACTAGTCCCGCCCTCCTAACACCCAGAGTCACCAAAAACATTATGCATCATTGTTGAAAGGGAATGTCAACAAATAACCGCATGCCAAACAGGCGTAATGTTCGGTTTTTATCGTGAGACAAACAAATAGTGGACTGACGGACGGTCAGATAAGAGGTGCTTATAGAAGTGAGGTTGTTGAGAGGAATACGTATTTTGTTTACGAATAGGGAACGACTTTGACCACAAGTTTGCTAAAATTATATAAAGGCTGACGATTGAAGTTGGAATGGTGCCAAATATAGTATTTGTTCTTATTTCTAATTATTTATTTATTGTATAAATTTATGATTGAGATATTGCGTCGAACAATTACAATTCTTACTATAAAACCACTCAACTGAACTCTAACCTGGGTTACTTACTTTTATTTGAATGTTATTTAGGAGACTCCATCTCCTTCCTCAAGCATCGTCCATGCAATTTTATATTTTTTATATTCTAATTCCGATTTAGATGGGGATTCCATGGTTTCCTATAAATCTAAATGTAACCGACAGTGTCAGCTCAAGCGTGAAGCGCGTTACTCTGATTAGGGTGGTCCCGGGTTCGAATCCCGTTGAGACCGGTAATTTAGACTGAAGGCTTTTTCCTATTTTTTCCACAGTCGTTAATTCAAATGCAAAAAATTAGGTCCACATAAACAGCCTTTAGACATCTCATCACAATTGTCCTAGCTCCAATATACCTCGTTCGACACCTCAAAAGGGCATTGCACCCTGTGCAGATTCTACGAGAAATTTGAAGCGTTGTGATCGAGTACTGTAACCAGGAGATCCCTTGGAAATCCTTCCTAATACCGCCAACAATTTAACGCTAATATGAAGAGATAATCATCGAAAACGTGTCACACTGAAAATCGTAAAAAAAGGTTTAAATTGAATTCCGTCCGTGGCGTATAGTAATAATATGCAATTTTAATTTGTTTGTTTCAGCAATGGGTGATGCACGACTATTAATTATTGCCTTGGTGTTTCTGACGTCATCCGTTGAATCACAACCAAAGCAGAGATCACTCCAAGACTTGAATCTCTCCGCTTTCGAGGTGGCATTGATCAGGGCAGTAGCAAGCTCAGTATCAGGAGATGGGAATACAGGAAGAGGTGATCAAGACTGGACTATAACCCGATCCATATCAGATGAAACCCAAGCAAATCGACAAGAGCAAGACATCATCAGGAGAATAGGAGATGCGGTACCAGGAGACACGAATGGAGGAGGAGGTGGTGCAGATTGGAGTATTGTGAAGTCGATCTCAAGCGAGCTGGAGGATTCACAATTTATGGACCCATTATTTATGCAATTCGGACCCCGTCCTAGTGCTGGCGGTGGTGGTGGTTTTGGTGATTATGCCGCTCCTTTATTCGGTTGTGGTGAAGGATACAGACTCGTAAGAGGAAAGTGTTATGAAATCTTTAAATAATAATTCGTCAACAATATAACATCGAAAACCAATAGATAATTTCGACCGACTCGTCGATTGATTTACATATACCAATTGTTTTTACTTTAATCATTTTTTAAACTAATACACAGCCGAAATGTTGTTTCATTATAGGAAATATCTGATTTAGCTATAGGTGGATTTGTTACTCAAAGCTAACATTCAACACTGGACTAAAAAATTATTTTAATGCCTAGTTAAACTTTTATTAGGTTTATGATTTTAATTACGGATGTGAAAACACTTATTTTAGTTACTCAACTGTTTGATTACTGTTTGATTGTTTTGTTTGAAGTGGCTGTATCACTACACTTTCCAACAAATATCATTACTTTCTTGAGTACTTAAAGCAATGTAAATTGAAGAGAGAAATTTGAAACTGCAATTTGGACTGTGAAAAACACAAACTATGATTATTGTGTATTATTGTTTAAAATACGTTTACAAATGTGTCAAAACTTGGTTCTATTAAGAGTATAAAAATAATTTGTTTTTCTGTATTGCTATTGGTGTTATAGTTATGATTTAGAATTTAACTTTCTTTGTTATAAGCAGTATTATTGTAATAACTACATAACTAAATATTAAAAAATAAAATTGAAACACGTGTTTGTGTGTTTAATTTACCCTCAATCTAAGTTTATCAACTTAAATAATCCGTGTGATGGCATCCTTAAATATTTCCTAAGGGATTTCTCTTACATAATGATAAAAGAGTTGGAATGGAAATAATTATATAGAAAATCCATTGGAAATTCCCATCCTAAAATCACCCAAAATTACTTTCAAGTGATATAAAGAGTAGCCTGTTATCATTGAACACGTGTCCGACGGAAAACCCTAATCGGTGCATTAAATTCCTCCTGTAGTGAATTCCTCGCAGTTGATAGTACACAATCGTAATTTGTGTGTTTCAGCAATGGATGACGCACGATTGTACATGATTGCTTTGGTGTTTCTCACGTCATACGTTGACTCACAAGAAAACCAGAGAACACTTCAAGACTTGAATCTCTCCGCTTTCGAGCTGGCATTGATCAGGGCAGTAGCAAGCTCAGTATCAGGAGATGGGAATACAGGAAGAGGTGATCAAGACTGGACAATAACCCGATCCATATCAGATGAAACACAAGCAAATCGACAAGAGCAAGACATCATCAGGAGAATAGGAGATGCGGTACCAGGAGACACGAATGGAGGAGGAGGTGGTGCAGATTGGAGTATTGTGAAGTCTATCTCAAGCGAGCTGGAGGATTCACAGTTCATCGACCCAAATTCAATTATAAGACCACCCGGTGCTGTCAGTAGGCCTAGTTCTTTCGGAAACGCCGCCCCTTTAATTGACCCAATTCCGCAACAATGTCGTAAAGGATTCATGCTCAGAAGAGGAATGTGTTTTGAAATCTTTCATAATTAATTCGTCAATAATATAACATCGAATACACACATAATTTGCGCTCGTCGATTGATTTCTATAAGTTACACCAATCATTTTTACTTTTTAGCGTTAATTTAACCAATTTACAGCCGGATCGTTGTTACAACATATAAATCTCTGATTTGGCTATCCGTGAATTTATCATTCAAAGCAAACATTTTAAGATTGGACGTTCAATGTTTTTAATTGATTCCCAGAATTAGATTTAAGATTTTTAATACGGATGTGAAATCATTTAGTTAATTAATAGTTTTTTTACTGAAAGGTTTTTTGTTTGTAGTGGCTGTATCACAAATTTCAAAATTTTGTAACTTGAAGTGAGAAATTTGTAACTCCAATTTGGAATATGGAAAACAATGTTAGTATTATTATAAAGGTACACAATTAAATCACAATTTGCAACGCTTGAGTGTTCATTTATCCCAATGAAATGTATCTTACATTAAATTAACTGGGCATTAGCATCCGCAAAGCTTTTCTAAGAGTTTTCCCTTACATCATGATATCAGTGTTGAAATTGAGAACTAGAGTAGATCCCTTGGAAATTCCCATCCTAATATCCACAAACAAATACTTTTAAGTCATATAATGAAGAGTAGCCTTTTTCATTGAAATCGTTTCCAACGGAAAATCCTAATTGGTGTTTTAAATTGAATTCCTAATGCAGTGAATTCCTTTCAAGTGATAATACAGAATCTTTATGACATTATTTGTGTGTTTCAGCAATGGATGCTGCACGACTATTTATGATTGCTTTGGTGTTTCTTTCGTCATATGTTGAATCAGAGGAAAACCAGAGATCACTCCAAGACTTGAATATCTCCACTTTTGAGCTGGCATTGATCAGGGCAGTAGCAAGCTCAGTATCAGGAAATGATAATACAGGAATAGGTGATCAAAACTGGACTATAACCCGATCCATATCAGATGAAACACAAGGAAATCGACAAGAGCAAGACATCATCAGGAGAATAGGAGATGCGGTACCAGGAGACACGAATGGAGGAGGAGGTGGTGTAGATTGGATTATTGTGAGGTCAATCTCAAGCGATCTGGAGGATTCACAATTATGCCATATGGAAAAAGCTCTTCGGTCATAGATGCACATTATTGACCGATTACACAATGTCCTGAAGGTTACACACTGAGAAGAGGAGTGTGTAGAGAAGTCTTTGTGAAAAATTAATTTCTCTACATTATCATACCGAAAACCAATACTTTATACAGCCCGTTCGATACCCTGGTTTCGACTCTCAAAGCTGACATCGAGGATTTTATTACTATTATTATTATTATTATTATTATTATTATATTATATTATTATTATTATTATTATATTATTATTATTAAAATTTAAGGCTTTCGCGGCCCGGTAAATAATTAACACTTAACTGGTCGGGACATTTCGCGCGTCGATTCTGCTTTTATGTCAATGTCCCGACAGTTATTGTGTTAATTGTTATTATTATTATTAATTATTATTATTATTATTATTATTATTATTATTATTATTATTATTATTATTATTATTATTATTATTATTATTATAAAAAATAGCCTAATTTTAATACCTTTTTTAGTGTTTATTATATTATTTACTAGTATTTTAAGCTTTAAGAGTTATTTTGTGTTGAACGGCTCTATCACATTTTTCACCACACATGAGTTTTTAATTGATGGCATAAGAAAATGTAACTTATTAAAAATTAAAACATTGTAATTCCAATGTGTTCTATGTTAAAAAATGTGTATTTTGTCTTAAATTATCTTGATATTCAAAATCGTGTGTTAAGTTAAATTATCTTGATATTCAATATCATGTGTTAGGTTGCATAAAAAGAACTATACAGTATTATCAAAGGTATGTTTTCAATGAGTTGTATTTTAGGTAACATGTTATTTGTTTTTATTATATTTTCAAAATTAAAACACCAATGTGTATTCATTTTAACCTAATGAGAAATATCTCTTGCACAATAATTAAACTAATGATTCATCTGTGACGGTAAGGAACAGCATATTATCTGGCGGATAAAAGAAGATAGCATGGTACTGTATAATAAAAATAAAAATAATAATAAAATAAATTTTATTAGAGTCTGCCCACTCAGTTTATAACTGATTTTCAGTGGGACTTAACAAAGCGACCAAGCCACCTGCAGGCCCGACGCAATCGACGACGTGAGCGATAACCACAAGATCGATATTTTTAATAGGAATATTAGCAATCATGGTATGGACAGTGCGAACCCGCGAATCAACGCCAGAATCAACAAGGCCGATTCAGAACAACTCTGAATTTATTATGTGCTTCGTTGTTAGGACGGCTCCAAAGTCACCGTTTACAAACTCCCAAGACAAGAACTGATGGACTCAAGTCCAAATCTGAAGTTAAAAAACTTCTGACTTGAGCAAAAATCGAATCCTAGACCTTCTGCATTGGAAGCAGAAAAGCTAACAACAAGACACAAAAGCGTTCATGCTTCGTTCGTTAAGAAGCACTGTACCAAAACCGACAGTGTTGGCTCGAGCACTAAGCGCGACTCTGATTCGGGAGGTCCCGGGTTCAAACCCCATCTAGACCAGCAATCCCGACTGAACTTTTTTCCGAGGTTTTCCTTAATCGTTAATGAGAATGCTAAGAATTGAGTCCTCTTAAACATCCCTCGGACATCCCTTCATTGTCCTATCCGCAGTTATAGACACCTGAAGAGGGGCATGAGTTGCACCCTGGGCAGGTTTCCCACGAAAAATTATTATAAAAGTTATTTACTGGATCTCGTTAGAGTCCACTTGCTGCATATCCTGACTACTCCACACTCAAGAGGATACTTGCAGGAAGAGAGTGAAAAATTTTGTTACTATTTTCTATTGGCTGCGTAATTTTTCATCCAAAATGCCAGCTGACCATAGTTAAAAATGTAAATATCCCATCAACTGAATCCCAACAGATATCAACCTCATTGTTCGAATTCAATTTTTAATTAAATTTACATAACTTAATCTGAAAATTTTACCAATTGAGGAATTGATGTTGATGTAGTGGTATCAATTTGTTGCATATAATTTGGTCAAATGATCTATTGGCAAACTGTCAAATGATGTGTAATGACGTCAAATTGATATAATTTCCATATCAAGTGAAATCATTTGAAACGTTGGTAATTAATTGAAAGTTTCAAATATCAGTTAACATCAATGGTCATTATCAACAAAACCATTGTTTACATCTTCAATCGTTTACATAAATTTTTCCAATACTCTTTATGAAATTGGAATACAATTTTATTCTATGATATGTCTTATCCATTTTAGCATTACTTTAGATCAACTTTTTAATTTTGTTTAGTATTTCTAGAGGAGTGCTGAGATCGCCAAAATGGGCCACGTTATGAAATTAACCTGATATAAACTGTAACCCAGGATGCTGGCGGGAAATAGTGTGAACAACAAGTTCTGGTGTTATAAAAATTATATTTAGGGACCTTGATTTTAGCTTGAAAAACATTTTATTAAAACAAATTGATTTGTTTCGTGCTGTTTGTTTCGTCGTTGTTTAGGTATTCGAGTGATAAATTCTAGCAGGTAAATGTAGACCTACACAGTTGGCTACTCCTATGTATGTGGAATCGCAGGTCAAACGACATTAAGTAGTAGGTCGTTGTCTTGTCATAAAAATATACGGTATTTGGCTACAGTGCTGTTTAGCAACCAAAGTATAAACCCTTAAATGGTGTATAATATACATTTTTAATTTCAAAATGGGATAAATTATTAACAATTCCATTCCGTGGGTGTTTCCCGACTAACCAAATCGAGAAAAAACATAACATTTAACACAATCCAGAAAGAACCAATCCGACTCCACCCGGGTTTGAACCCGGGTCTCCCACATTCAAGTTAAGCGTTTTTGTGATAGACCCTGGTTCAAATCCTGACCGGGTTGTTTTTTGTCTGGATTTATTAAATATTATAAATTATTTCTACTGGAGTGTGTCCCGACAAACCAAACAAAATCGACAAACAAATAACATTATTGTGCGTTCATCTTTCTCTCTCTTACGTATGATTTAACTTTAGACAATATAAATACATTGGAATGCAAATTTTCTTCATAGTTATTAGTGTCTTACGGCGCGTAAAAGAGGAACATGTACTCAAGGTCATTTACATGTGAATCACAGAAATACGAGTAATTAGAGGGGGGTTCCTTTCCTAACTGCTAACTACTGGCACAAGCTTTAAACGACTCGACAATTGTATCGTCCTGTAAAAGAACGTCACTAATATAAACACTTATTTTACCTTCCAATCTTTATGCGTTTCTACACTTTTAGAATTTTACAGACAATATAATTACTTGGAATGCAAATCCATAGCTATTTAGTGCAATTACAGGTTATAGGGAAAAATTTAATCAAATTATTGGAATCACAGAAATAGTTATTAAAGTTGAGATCTAATAAACTCATGGACAACCTACTTTTGGAAATCGACAAATTGTACGTGGTCTTAAGGAAGTCTACTATTAAAATTCAGTTACCTCCAGTTTATGGTCAACGATGTAGAAATTTTATCACTTTTTCCTTCGTAATCAATTTGGATATTAAAGTTTAGTGCAAAAATTAAACAATCAATTGATTGAATATTCAAATTTAAAGATAATAATCAGTACAAAATACTTTTAGAGCTACTCTTTAGAGGTCTGATTCAATCAGTCTAACGGAATCTTCCTTAGGCCAAAACAAATATACTAGTATGTTTATGGAATGAAATAAATAAACAAATAAACTAAATTCGTCTTTAGAGTAATAACTTAGTCATAACGATGAAGTTAAAGTGTGTGAAAAAATATGAAAGTGAAAAGTACTCGAAAAACTTCGAAAAACAATTCGACCCGATGGATGATTTTTTAAGTATTATTTAACGTTACGACTTTCAAATTTCTATAAATTTGAAATGCATCTTGTTTGATGTTCTTTTGTACACAATATCAGAATACACTTATTTCTGCGTGTCTGCGTGTTATTTTGCAGGTATATTATTATGCACAGACTATTGCTTACCTTTGCGTTTTGAATCATCACCGTGTTTTCTAATATTAAGGCAATCTCCTTCCGTGGAAATTATAATAAATATTTTCGGTAAAAATAAATATATAGCTATAAAGTTATTATCCTTGTCGTGTTCGGTAATTTTATATACAAATCCAACGTGTATTATCCCATAGTTTATCTGAATTGTCCAAGGTCGATATTCGTGACCAAACTTTAGTAATTTTGTCGGTCGTTAAATTATAAAAACCTACAATCTTCTCTGGCCAATTTTTTCGTTCGTCAATGCGCTATTTGATGGGACAGGTGGGTAGGTTTGCTCCATTGAATATTTACTCTCATGACATCAGTCCAGTGACACAATGTTTGCATTTATCTCAAATGTCCAAACTGCGCTTTTTATATTATGTTTCGATTACACCCATTTACAAGCACAACAAACCTTCTTCTACAGAGAGACTGGCAGGAGAAACTGGGTACATTGTCTGTTAATATTTAAATACAGATCTCTAGTGGCCACTGACTCTCAATGGCGTTGGCAACAGGTGTTGGTCCATTAAATAAATCTCTATGAAATCAGTCAGGATGAAGATATACTTCAAAGTCCAACTGGATTTATATTATGTTAATAGCCAACTTCAGACGAGAAACTGGTACATTCTTTAAAAGAGCTAAAGATTCATCATGTGACGATACGAAAATCTCTATTGTTAGTGTCACCTCTATTGTTCTGCCAAGGTCAACGACATGGTAAATAACATACATCTAACACACTCACATGACGCAAAACCGAAACGGATTAATACTATACTCTTTATTGTTGCAATTTGGATAAACTACACTTTAGAAAATAGTATAAATCTATGAACAATAGTAAAACATGACGCATTTCAGTTTTGGCAGTGTTTGCAAAAGTCATACAAAAGTGAGATTTTGTAAAATAAGTTACGTTTTAACTTTTAATCATGGCTACGATCGTTTCAAGAAGGCGGTCTTTGTTCTTGGAACTTGTGCTAGCTCTGTGTGCGTTTAGTGGTTTTGTGCAATGTGGGGAGATTCGTAAGTATCAGAAAGAAATTAATATATTTTTTATTTATTCACGAAATAAAACAAATATAGAGTTGGAACGAATGGAGATGATTGCTCAACGTATAGAGCGTTACTTGGTAGAATGAAGAATCTTCGTTCAAACTTTACATTTTGAAAACCTGGCCAGGAACAATTTCATATAATAATACAAAAACAATACAATAAAATCAATAAATTACTTACCGTTATCAGTTTAACTAGTAGTAGTATAATCCTTATTTAAAGAATGCTATTTTTTATCAGCACATATCAATACAATAGGCTACAATACGTTTCACTTCCACAGAATACATGCAAACAAATATAGACATGAATAATATAAAAAAATAACTGTGTACAATCCGAGTATGAAATTATGTGTTCTTAACTAACAGCATTAATTTCCTTATTAAACAATTTTAGTTATCCCAAAATCCATTGTTCTCATAAGGCAAAGTTAACAACATTTTTTCCTTAATTAGCTTACAGCAAACTCTCCTGAAAAGTTTCACATCATTAAGATATTTTGTGTCTTGTGCTACTCTATAAAACGCATTTCAAAAAAATTGTGTTCTCTCCATACTCAGTTACAGTATGTCGGATATTAATTAGTAAGAATAACTAGGGTATTGTGAAGTTCGTATATTTGTGAAGAGCATGTTCATGCGATGTTTCAGAGCACTCAATTCCTTGAATTCGTATAATATAATAATATAATAATACCTCGAAGAAGCTTTCAGTCAGAGATACGCCAGTCACCATACCGGTGGCAAAGAACCCGGGACCTTCCGAGTTAGAGGATTAAGCTTGTCAACATGTCGGTAAACAAACATTACACACACACAGTTGCCACACACATTTGCCAGTTGGCATATAGCTGTTCGCTCGGCCAAGAAGCATCCGACGAATAAAAAACTTTGCAAATTTGTCAATAAAGCATGTATGGACAGACCAACAGTCGTAGATTTAAAACATTTGGTTTTAATCATTCAGAAAAAATCCCGAATATTTTTAATTTTGGACTTTTTAACAAAATCGAAAATCGTGAAAAACAATTTATCTTTTGATGATTTGACCAAATCAAGTTAAAAAGTATTTGTAATGATTAGGCTAATATTAATAATTATCATGTATAAATAGAATACGACCCAGTACTCATTCCAATTTTAAAGGATGATTGGGGTACTAGGGGATAAATATCGTTAACATTCTAACGAAATGGTGGTCCGTTGGTCTTGTGGTTAGCGTATGCTTCAATCGAAGGTCCAGGGTTCGATTTCCGCTAAGTCAGAATTTTAAACTTCTGATTTGGATTAAGTCCCAAGTTCTCATCTGGGAGTTGTAAACGGGGACTTTGGAAGCTGTCACTTAGAAACAAGCACATACAAATTCAGGTCATTTCGCTATATTTCGGCCCTTGTGAATCTGGCGTTGATCAAGCTGTTGATGTTCGCCAGCGTGTCCATACATTTGATTACTATATTCCTATTAAAAATATCGATCTTTGGTTGGTTTTCACAAACCAAATCGTCGAACTGCGTCGGGGCTGAGTACAAAGGTTGGTTTTGGTTAGCCATATTTATTTAAAGATCCACTGAAATCATTCATTTAAACTGGACTTGGTAGATCGAAATAAAATTTATTATTATTCATTATCATATAATAGTTGTAACTCATCTGCCAAAAAAGTTGTAACCAATAAACAAGTTTGTAACTAAAAGTATTATTGTTTACTGGTGGGGGTGGAAAACTTGTGGAATGGGTGTTTTGTTGATTGGACTATAACACATTGACAAATAATTTTAATCAGCAATCGAAATATTAAAAATTTATAAAATACGACCAAACGTTTATTCCAATGTTGAGGGTGGTAGGTAACAGTAAGGGTAAAATATCGTTGCTTCCCGGCGGATTATTTTTTTCATTTATGAATACCTCCATGTCAAATTATTTTAAACTGATAACTCAGCGCCTCACTAGTTAGTGCTGGAATTACTGGCCAAAAAACGTGGTTGAGGAAATGAGAGTTGGTCGATTTGATGAAAACACATTGAAACATAATTTTAATTATGAATATTAGGTTTTTAAGCATAAGCTTATGTCATGTCATGTCGTGTCATGTCATGTACAAGAAATGGAAATTTATTTTTCTAGCTGACAAAATTAACTAATCTGAAAACTAAAGTAGCCAACTGCAGTCAAAACACTCGAATTTGAGCCACGTCCAAGCTCGTTATTATGCTACATTGTTGTTTACACTAGGAAAACGCTTAAGTCCCGCCGCGTTGATGGATGAGTGTAATTTTTTTTAAACGAAAAAAGCGTAAAATTGTGATTTTTTTAATAGATAATTTTTCGATTACGCTCAAATTTCACACGAATATATTAATTCATAAAATTAAAGTTCTGTGAAAAAATCATTACAATCGGATAAAGCATGTAGGTTTTATTCGTCGAAGAAATGTTTAAAATTGAAAAAAATCGTAAAATTGCGATTATCATGAGAAATGATTTTTCGATTGCGCTCAAATTTCACACGAATATATCAATTCATAAAATTAAGGTTTTGTGAAAAATCATAACAATCGGATAAAGCATGTAGATGTTATAAGTCGAAGAATTTTTTTTAAAATCGAAAAAAATCGTAAAATTGCGATTTTCACGAGAAATAATTTTTCGATCGATTTTTCCCCCCGTGCAGTTCTTCGTTCAGAGATTTCATAGACCTCCATAAAATTTCATCGCAATTGGAGTATTGGTTTAGCCGGAATCGTGTTCACAGACACACAAAAATACAAAAAAAAGAAAAAAAAAACATTCCGGATTTTTTTCTCCAGTGTAGTGAAATGGAATCTTCGCTTCGCTCGCTACGCTCATCCAAAAATGTAATGACATTCTTGTTTGTTTCCAGCTAGCTTTATCGACATCTGCAAACGGAATGATCCAGAAGTTAGCAAGTGTGTCTCCAAGTCAATTATGGACTTGAAGCCAATGCTCCTGAAAGGTAATAAGAAACACTGTTATAATTAAAAACAATAAGCACAGTAAAAAGTCTGCAACACCAGTTATATTTTTCAGGATCACAAGTCAGTAATAATTATCAGATTGACACCAAACTTTGCACAGATGTTATTCTCAAGTGTGTACATGATTCTAATAAAGAGACACATAAATAACAATCATAAACAATTCGAAATTAATTGAATTAATTTTTAGGATTTAAAATGTTCGTAAAATCACCAAATTTGGTAATTTTCCGAAATTGTTAGTGCCTAATCCGCGACAATGTTTAGTCACATTTTGACTTTAGAAGCGTGACCATCTTTGCTTGACAACCACGAACAATTGCATATAATTATTAATTAGGTGACAACTATATTGCAGGAAATGTTCATCAAAAAACTTCAAATAAGTATAGCTAATCCTTATTTTTCGAATAAAATCTTTTCAAACATTGAGTGTGTGTTAGTGCACAGTTTCAAAATATTTTTTTAAAAGGGAAAAAGTAGATAAGTACAATGCTCTACCGAAAATAAGTAGGATAAAGCCGATTTAAGAAATTCGACAAAATTAAAATTTTCACAAATTTATAGGATCAAAAAACTTAACAAATGTGCGTAAAGTCACAATTATTACATATTTTATTAAAATTGTCATTTAACTTTCGCATGATGCTATTAAATATGTGGTTAAAACAAAAATTTATATACAATAGCTCCTTTAATTATAAACAATTGTTGTATCGAATTGTGTTTCGTAATATATTTTCTACGATTAACTAACGATATTCTTATCATTTGCGATATCAGGTATCCCAGAGTTGAAGGTGCCTCCCATGGATCCTATTGTCATCCCCAGGCTTCCCCTGATTGTAGAAGGCATCTCTCACGACTCCTTCTGCAAGGACATATACGTGCACGGGATGGCAGCCTTCGACGTCACCGACTGCAAGTAAGGAAATAAGTAATTTTATCATACATTATATATATTTGTAAGTATTTTATATTTAATGAGTATAATAGGAGTTACGAGATTGATAAGATGAGGAGCACGAAGATAAGGAAAGAACTAGAGTAGACAGTTTATAAACTTTAAGCTAGGGAAAGAAAGGCTGAGGTGGTTTGGATACATGAAGAGGATGCAGATGGACAGGATTCCGAAGATGCAGTATGAACAAGACGCAGAAAACAAACAGAGAAAAAGAGAGAGGCCCAGACTGAGATGGGAAGAAGTTATGGAAACGAATTTGTAAAGGAGATATACAGCTTGGGAAAGGGTTAACCAGGAAAGATGTTGGGATGAACGAAAAATATGGAAGAACTGGTGGAGATCCCTGAGGAAGAAGACAGTGAAGAGAAAGAAAGTAAAGTGGAATGATGCAGAGGAAGAAAAAGATGGTGTGGGAGAATCGTCAGGCAAGGCTAGCCGGCTCCGATAACCCCGGGGAGCCAAGAATGTGGTGGGAACCTCCCACCCCCTACCCGACTCAGTTGGAAATATGGCTTGATATTAAATAAAATATTTTATATTATTGCGATTTGATGACAACGCAGGAAACTAACAGAAATTGAGGGGGGCCCAGAGGTGGGAAGAGGTTACAGCATTGGATGTGACAATAAGAAACTCGTACAGCTTGGGAAAGGAAAGGGTTAACTATAGGAAATGGTGCTGAGGCTGGCGCGGAGACGAGTTTAGGCGCTCAGCTTTCTGTTTTTTTTTTTTTGTGGGGGGGGGGGGGTAAACGGTTTATAACACCGTTATCAAATTTCACTCTGACGTTAATAAAGAATAAATCTTTGTTATACAGTACGCGGATTTCTAAATTAATTCATTGATTTTGAATTAAAAATTAGTGATATCACAGTAATTAACTCCATTTTGGTCAAATTCAGGAATTTATTCCAAGTGTACAGATTTTTTAACTCAAATTTGCATACTGGATATCAACGTTTAAATCAATGTGAACGCGCAGGTTAATTTGGTTTTATCGTTGACGTGGACAAACCACAACCCCAGCAAAGATTAGCTGCCCATAGCTTATTCGGTAGGGATTCAAAGTAATAAAAAAACAAACTGCATTTTGTATAAAAATATGGTTTGTCCGAGATCATATTACAATAGATTTAATAATGACAATTTTCTTCTAGGGTGGACTTGGAGAAACGTGATTTTGCGATATCGTTCACAGTTCCAGAAATTTATTTGGAAGGTCATCTGGAGGTGGTTGTCAACCAAATGAAGCTCAATGGATCAGGCCCTTTCAAAGCTAACGCAAGTAAGTGTATTAAATATATTTACGTTTTGCATTTAATTTATATCCAATACAAGTAAAGCTTGAAAATGGCTAACCCGAGAAAAATATAATTTTTTGTTTGTGTGTTTGTTTTGTTTGTTGGTTCGTTTGCTTGTTTATTCGCTTTTTACCGGTCAAAAGTCTATAACGATTTGGTTGACCATGTGCGGGGAAGTTACAAAGTTTATCATCAACACATCATTTTAAACAGTATTTTGAGAGATTATTTCATAGAGCCATTCCCGAAAATAAACTCATTTATTGTCATTTTACATTCAAAACATTTTCATAAATAAACATTCCGAATATTGTCCCCATAAATGATCATTTAACAACAAAATGTATTCTGTATGATGTGTTGTATATATCACATCAATTAGTAAAAATATCCAAATACCTCTCATTAAATTAAAATTAAATGTGGTATATAAATAAATTACATTGGATCGTAGACATTGGATTCAATTACATTGAAACAAATGCTAAATATCGATACCAAACATATTAATTTTTTAAATACCTAGTTAAAGTAGCAGTGGTGGTCTGGTGGTTCCATCTACCGGCAGACAACTATACTCCTAACAACTTGGAAGTCGGTGTACCGTCTCAACATATTACCGATAGATGGGGCTAGTAGCCTAACAGCAGTCGGTAGTGCAAGGCCCATTCATGACAAATATGGGAAAATATAGTATACCGTTAACCCTTTATAGGGCATAATTTTTGACCCAAAATTTTTCTTTCTCCATTAACAAATTTAAATTTGTGATTTTTTAAAAGAATTTTAGAACTTTTTTGATTTTTTTTCTTGATCTTTTAGGGAAAAAATGCTGATTTTGAATTCCAAATTGGTATCAAAGTTGACAAAAATCCAAAATTAGAGTATATTTTCAAAAATTAGATTGTTATTGCAATTTTTTAGTTTTTCCAATTTTTTTGCATGTTCAAATTGAACCTACTACAGGAAAACAAAATATCCGGGACATCCCGGAAATGTGTGTATTTTTGTGTTTTTATACACAATTAGATTTTTGATCAATCAAATCAGCTTTTTGACCGGGTGCAAAGTATGAAAAACTGGCAGATTTGATTGTGTAGATTTTGAAAGGTGGTGATAACTACGTGTACCACTATCCTATAAAGGGTTTAAGCAATATTTTGAATAGTTTTTACCACCTACCTATTTATCCATCGCGTTTGGTAAAAACAGGAAGTAAAATTTATTTTCAACACAAAATCGTTATTTGAATGCTCAACTGTGATTTTATTATAACCAGAAAAGTCCTTTCCAAAATCCCATACTCAAAATGTTGAAACATGTCAGGGACTGATAAATATACAGCTAAATCAAATTTTTATATTATTATTACGATCAATTTCACGCTTTTGTTTAATATATTTTGTGTGCATAGATTTGTGATGATGTCATGGTGGTCATGCTCATGGAAGAAGGAAAGGGGGGGGGGTATTTTCAATTTATATCAAAGATGTCAGCCGGTTTACCCTGCAGGGTATGAGGCAAGTATGAGGCAAGTACGAGGCTGTACGAGGCAAGACACGAGTCAAAGTCCAACTCGTAAACATCAAGTCAGCCAGGAAATAGGGAAGTATTTTACTGACCGACACTTGAGGCGAGATCTGGCATTAGTTGCAGGAAACCCTCCCCCACTCTCCGACAATTGCCACGACAACAGCGACGTGAGAATCCCCTCCATCGCCCCCCCCCCGTTCCCCACCCCCTTACCTGTGAATAGATCTGTGTTGTGAGGGTCTGTTCTACCCACATCCCCTAGGCCAGACTGGCGCATTATGAAACAACGGTTTACGTGCCCTTAACATATAACGTTTTGTTCCTCTTTCAGCCGGTATCAAGGTGAACGTCGTCTTGTTTGATAAGCTGGTTGAGCGAGATGGTAAACAATACATGAACTTCACGGAATGTCAAGTGACTGCGGACATCACGACTATTAACATGCAGGTTGGGGATGTGTTCCATGGAAAGATGTTCCTAGGTGGGTTAATATTTTTATTTCTAAATAAATAAATGTTTCGTTTTTGAGTGAGAGGGTGAGAGCCCTGTCTCCTGACCCAAAGTGTCACCAAAACATTCTGTATCATCCTTGAGGCAGGCCAATGCCTAACAAAATAACATACGACATTAGGAGATTATAATATGATATATTTTTAATCTGAGACTTGACACTTGCACGGTCGGGCAAACTGGCTGAAATAAAATATATGCATAATATTATATTATGGGGAGCATCATCTCCTAACATGAAACCGTCCAGCTTAATCGGTTCTTACGCGAAAGTATGATTATTCCCAGAGTTGCTATTTTTTGTTGTTTCGTTTACAATTTTTAAATTTTCGTTTTTCTATTTTCGTTTTTTTCTCTTTTAAATAAATAAATAAACTGTATTTAGAGTCTACCCACTCAGTTATATAACTGATTTTCAGTGGGGGACAGTAAATCAAAGTAACCAATCTTTCTTTCTCCAGTTCTCTTTCTTTTGTTTCTCCATTTCTCTTTGATACATTTATTTAAATCCATATTTTAATATACTATTTGAATATGTTATCGGAAATACTTTTCTAAATGTATTGGCCTATTGTTGTAATATTACCATTTAAAAATTTGTTATGGTTAATTATTTTTTTTTAGCTTTAATGTACTGTTTAATTTATTTTCCTTAAATTTATTTTTAAAATTTTTGTTTGGAAGCCTGCCTAGGGTGCAATGCATGCCCCACTTCAGGTATCTAACTAAGCATTAGGACAATAATTGTGAATGGATGCCCGAGGGATTTTTTCAAGAGGACTCAACCCCTTGCACGAAGAAAACAATATCTATTGTCTTTCTCTGTGAATATATGTTTATCTGACTAGGATATACATTAAATGAATAACTATTATTATTTTAGTGTCTCATGTAGTTTTCTTGTTATTCCAGCCAACCTGACCAACGAGTTCGTGAACGAGAATCCGAGCCAGATGATCCACACGATATTACCCAGCATGCAGAAGCTAGTTAGCGACATGGTACTCGAGGCAGCCAACGACTTGTCTTCGAAGTTTTCCTACGACGAGCTTTTCCCTGCATCGTAGACGACTGAAACATGAATTCAATATTGTCATTTTCTAAATTCAACGCTTATAATGAAGAATAGTTTATGAAGATAATCGAATGCAATTGAATAATGAATCGAAGTTTTAAAATATTTTATTTCATTTAATATGTAATTAAAAGCTCAATTTATTTCACATTATACAATTTATGTTTCCCTCACACAATATTCCATTCCGCATCAAACTGTTATTACTTATTTTTTATTCTCTAAGGCTATTCGGTATTCTGAGCCAATTTGTACCGGCATACGAAAAAATTCATAGGAAAAACAATTAGTTTAAATTAAATCTCAGTCAGTCTCTAGAAAACCAGTTGAAAATTAATGTCACAAAAAACAACTACCTACGTTGAATGGTGTGCTTGGGCGAATTAAAGTTTGAAATTATTTTGAAGAGGCGAAATTTGTCGTGTGCCCGAGAAAAATTTGAAAAAATATTTTTGATTTCCTAAAAGAGCCAGGTTTCAAAGCCATTCACTATATTTTGACTTGGTAGCATATTTGAGAAAATAGAAAAAACGCAGTAGAATAGCCTGCCTTATTTCGTTTTGATTACTTAAGTAATTAATTCATATGCCACGTGCCTTCTACTACCGATGAAACGTGATGCAATGGTCACTATACATGTCACGTCCGGCTAATGGATGCCCACTCATGCACTTTCTATTCAGCCTATCCTACTCAGTTAAAAAATCTAAATGTATTGATTTAACGTCAGTTTTGTATTTTGTGGCATGCACCATACAGCTTTAAGAAATATCGAATAACATGCCAATAGGTCCAAATATGAGTGTTTAGAGACAAATTTCTCTCTAGGGGTAATTGCCATTATTAAAAACGTCCTGAATTAGAGAGGAGACCACAAATTGTGGAAAGATTAAATTATCCATAAAAATTAGCAGGATAGGAATTTGCCTGGATCGGAGAGATCAATGTATCGGTCGAGTTTTGTCAATTCATCTCATAATTCTCTCAAATTTATAAGTGATGTAAATTTTTATTTAATTTAAGAAGTATTCTTCTAAAATAAACTGCAGTTTAAATTCATCAGACGAATTTTAAGGGAATTTTAAGATAATAAAATAATGCAGTATGTATCTGTGATAAATATAATCAAAATATTTATTATTAACAAAATACTATTTACACATTTTTACAAGGGAATAAATATTTACATATACACAATAAATACACTTTGGCATTGATATTTGACTACCTCAATGCGTACATTAATTCAGACTTGTCTACAGGAAAACTTGCACTAATTTTAGTACAAGCGTATAGTAGTATCGTTTCCTTGCCGCTAGATGGTGCCACTAGTATAGGAAGGTGGAAGCGACTTTCTTTTGTTTTCGCAGTTTTTGAATTCTACGCGGGAAGGATTTCATCGTAGACGATATTTTTCGATGCTGCGTTGCCTAATTTCATTAGAATATCTGATACAGTCTTCTCGAAGGTGGGAGTGAAACTTTCTATTAAACGCTTGGAGTTAGCGTTTACTAAAGCGTTGAATCCTCTATCTAGAAAGAAGAAAAATGCATAATTAAGGACCATCCTTAATATTATTTGTTCAATACACATTTTTTAAATATTTTAAAACATTTGAATGACAATTTAATTTTAATTTTTTTTTCATTAAAAAAATAAAGAGGAAGAAAAGGCTGTGATTTATCGGGGTAAAGAACACAAGGCAACCAACTTTGTTGAAAATGAGATTTAGATCATTGTTTTTACCAAAATCAAAACCTGGACAAAAAAAAAGAAGAATGCATTATTGAACGATAATGTCAATAGAAAGAATGAAAATATTTTCAACGTGTACAAAGAATCCTCAATTTAAAAAAAATAACGAAGATACATTTTGTCAATGATGAGGATGAAAACTTCAAGGCTAGAATAAAAAGTTGAATTACTTACTGATAAGAGTGCTTCCTTTGTAGTTGTTCGCTAACCGCAAGGAGCCATCATCAATGTCCAGCTTCAGGTCGATACCCTTGAAGACGATGTACTTTACAGCTTTCTTCTCAACTAGCTTTGCCTTGACGACTGCATTGGCCACCATGTGAGCTGCAAATAAATAATTTACATGATACCTCTGATTTTCATCTTGTTTAACAGTAGTCTTACAATAATTAATACAATTTAGAAATTTAAAAAAATCATCCCGATGGGGTTTGAGCCAGGGCATCCTACATTCCAGGTTGTCACCTAAGATTTAGCCTCAGCTTTACAATATCGCAGTCTCTATTAGAAATCAGATGAAGAGTGAATAATGAAAATGCTCATTGGTATAAAAAAATCAAGTCTCCAACACAGAAAATAGTATTATGTTCTTAATTAAAATTTCGTTTGTAGGACTAGCGTTTGTCGAATTCCTCTTTGCTCTGCTGAATGACATTACAGTTGGCCCTAACTGTTGACATTTTAAATTAAAAACGATTTCAGAATCCGGTAAAAATTACTAACACTCTACTTTCAGCCAATTACCACTCATAATTTATAATAGAAACATGTCTGTCTTTTTGTCCTTGAATGTGAACTATGCACTGTCATAATATTAATCTTATATTTCCTAGCTGCACGAATAGGTATCGCTCAATACAAAAGTCAAGTTAATAACATATTAAAATGGCGACCAGTTTGTCAGTTCGGTGTATAGAACATTATTGTATTGATTTGCGGAATTGAGTTTCTAAGAAAAATATTGCAATAGTTTCAAATAAGTGTCTTGAAAAGCGTTGGTATAATTGGCGTGTAAGTGCTTGTGATTTCGGTTTTATTGGTGCCTAATTTGAAGTTTTAGGGGCTCATTATGGCAAATATACAAACATATTTTTTTATTGACACCAAAACTTGCTAAAAATTATTATTTCCCGCCAGCGACAGGGTGACAATACATAAGGACCGTTGTATAATGATGCACACTGCTGATCCCCTTCACTATAATTATTGTAAAGGTAATATAATAATTTGATCTTTATTGTCAACGGGACCGTAGTCCTACAAGTGCAATATAATATAAGAATAGGAAAGCTTCGAAAAATACGTATTGTTCTACTAGTTAACTTAAGCTAGACTAAATTAAAGTAAATTAAGTGACTATTGTATAGTGCAGAAGGCATAAAGTTACGATACAGGTCATAGCAAAATTTATGACATTTAGAAAATACATTTCGAACTAAAAATGTATGTAGGCCTATGTGTGTATAGATGTAAATTTAAGAAAATTACAGATTGTATATATTTAAAACTTACAGAATAGTTTTTAATTAAGGTTACAAGACTATGTAGGTTTTACTTTTATGCAATATTATTCTAATTCTATATACAGTATACTAAGCAAATGCATCGTGGAGGAATACTTTTAGAGTACGTATTTCAGTATTGTTTATGTCCAGTTCAGGGTAGCGGCTTAAAAGAGAGTTGTAAGTTAGCTGTATTCTATTTACACATGAGTATTTAAACAAGTCGATGCGGCTCCGAGGAATAGCGAAAGTGAGTTGATTGCGAGTGAACCTAGAGGGAACATGCAGGTTCACTAGGCACAACAATTGCGAGTCGATTTGATTGTGCAATAACTTGTATAGAAATATGACGTCAGATGCCTTGCGGCGATTTTCCAAAGTTGGAATATCCAGACTTTTGCACAGGGTGGTGTAGTCGGCTCTATGGTACACAATATTATTTTTAAAACACACGAATTTTATGAACTTCTGTTGGACGCGCTCAACACTTTTGGTTTTCGTCACATGGTGGGGGTTCCAAATCACACTGGCGTAATCAACTTGTGGCCTTATTAAGGCCATGAACAGTTTTCTAGTAGTGTTAATAGAGAAGTCCCTGGCACAGTTCCTCCTCATAAAACCGAGCATTTTTAGAGCTTTGGGTATTACCTGCCCTAGATGTGCATTGTACGATAGATCGCTGGCAATTTGTACACCCAGGTCTCGGATGGAGTTGACCTTAGCAAGCGCAAAGTTATTGAGATAGTAAGTGAAATCGATTGTGTTTTTTCTCTTGTTGGTGAATGATATGAAGTTGCACTTTGTGACATTAAGATTATTATTTATTTAACCCCCCCCCCCCCCCCCCCCCCAGTGAAAATCAGTATTGTGACTGAGTGAGTCGGTAGAATCTAAATACGAATTTACTTTATGTTTTTATTAATTACTTTTTGGTAACTAGATGAAGGAAGGTTACATTACGAAATATTACGTAATTACAACCTTTTCTCACAATACCATTATAAAGTTAAAATAAAGCCCTATTCGAGTTGGATTTTTTAATTTCTGGGTTGTATTTAAATATTACAACGTAACAATGACATATTCTGACACAATTTGCAAATATCTGCAGTCAAATACCTAACTGGTTTATATTATTGGATGAGTGAAGCAAAGACTTCAATTTCACTGACCCACCCAAAAAAATTAGCTCGTGTGTTTTTTTTTCTGTCTGTTTGTTCGCGCTCTATCGGGCAAACGGCATAAGCGATCTTGATGAAAATTGGAGGGGACCTCCGAAATCTCTGAACTTAGACTTGCCACGTTGTTGGGTCTAATCGAATAAATATTCCTCATAAATATCGTACTTCTACGATTTTTTCGATTTTTAATGCGATATTTTCGTGATATTTAGGCCGATTATGACCAAACGGGATGGGATACAACGTTTATATTTCACATGGACATTAAGGTAATGGTGATGTATTGCATTTCGAAAGAAAAAGCTGAAAAAGTTAGCCAGTTTCCATAGAATAAAGGTTTTAATATGAGTTTTTTGAGGTGTATAACAACAATTACAAGTAACAATAGAAACTTGACAACAATCACCTACAATGCGTTCAAAAAGCATTTGCAAAAGTAAAGAGATCCCACGCAAACTAAAAACTTACAAAAAAGCTCATCCATCCAACGCGACTAAAAAAAGCGTTCGCGAAAGTGGCCTAGTCATAGAAAACAAATTTAAAAATATAATATATACATCTTAGTTTTTTGTTCTAAACATACACACGTGCGACCTTCAAGCTTTTTTGTTCAACAGGTCTGCAAGGCCTGTAACCAATATCTCATACGTTTCTATACGTTTGCCCACGTTTTTTATCGCAGTTATGTAAATACCCTAATTTATTTTACAGTAAAGTTATGTTGAGAACACATTTAGAATAGATTTATAAATACGTAACGGGAATTTATTATTTAACTTCATGATAGAAGGTCTGAATAACTTATTTTGTTCGGGGTCCATAGACGCGATACGACTTGAAAATGTGTATCATAAAATACAAGATCGTTATTGACAAGACAAAGCAAATTGTTTTGTGTGAGGATTGTGAGGTGGTTTATTTAAAAGTATATAGTGGTCAAAAGGAGACATCTTAAAAACAATCGGTAATAACGATTTAAATGTTGTAATCTCGTCCCTTAAACTATCAGACAAGTTGAATGAAATCTGCCCTAAGCATATTTTAAACCAAATTCATTATTGAGGAACATTTACTTTAATTTAAGCTTAATACCTGAAACTCAAGTTGAGAAGTCACGGTTCAAAATTCGCCACCAGCAATCCTGACTAAACGTTTTACCCAAGTGTTTCTTCAGTTGTTTATGCAAATAGAAATATATCAATTTAATAACTCGTGGAAATAAAATTCGTTGTTTTTTCTTAGTTTGTATCCGTAGGTTTTTGGCTTTTGAATAGAATGTTCACTCTAGCGATTAAGCGGCTGGTACGGTCTTGCAATAATTTAAAGATAATCATTTAAATCCCTAAACGTGAAACTGGCAAGGTATTGAATTATTATTATCGAACAAATTATTCTCATAAAATTCTAATTTTTTCGAAAATTTTCAAGTTTTCTCTATTCGTTCTCTCGCGAATAGATGCTACGATTTTTTTTATAACAAGGGTAATTGTACACACATTATTACAAATTATATCCACTTCTCTACTCTATGCTAATAGTACCAAAACGAAACTGAATTTAAGATAGATAAATAATTGTATTAGCGAAGCGAAGACTTCAACCTAGGTGCCTGTTAGGGCGCCGCAGCCAAGCCGCGGTGCGCTACACACTCAGGCACCTTATACAGCAAGCAGAGTTGGGGTGATTTCGAGGTGTCACCCAGCCATCATGAAACGTGATGTGAACTTGAAAACTATCAAAATCGAGGGGATTCAGGTACCCGACAACACATGCCAAATTTGGTTTGGGTACGAGCATTCCTTCTTGGTGAAAATATGACTTGAAACATGCTCAAAATCACTTTAAGGACGTTACTTACTACTGGCTACTACTACTACTCCTACTACCACTATCTAATTCGTCAGTTTCAATTGCCCAGCGATTCTGACCAAACGGGTGGGGCTACAACGTTCATATTTTACATGGACATTAAGATAATAGTGATGTAATTCCCTTTGAAAGAAAAAGTTTAAAAAAATTGCTGGAAGGCTTCCAAATAAAGGTTTTAAGATAAGCCTTATACAGGCATACAATCAACAAGTAACTATACTTTCGTGACAATAATCGCCTACATTGTTTTCAAAAAGCAAGTCTTTGGACCACTATACTTTTCATTCTATTGTTAATTGGTACTAATACCATAGCAATTAAATCGACTTTGATAAATTTATTGACATGACCATTACGTTAAAATTAATTAGAAAAAAAGAATTTGGATGAACAATTACGTTTAAATTAATAGTTGTAAATTCTATTTTGCCAAGCTTTTCAAGGGTGTTGTTACGGGACACTGTACGTTTATGAATTAAGAATGCGCAAATGTGGAAGGGTAGATGAGCTTGGCCCTTTTTTTAAGATCTCATTTCTTTTGAGTGTGTAAGGTTTGGCTGTATTTTTACAAGTTTTTGTTATGTGTGGGATTTCACTTACCCCTCAAAAAATTTAGCTATAATGTTATATTATAAATTTGATTTTTTTTTTCGTTTTTTTTTCTGTCTGTTTGTTCGCGCTCTACCGGGCAAACGGCATATGCGATCTTGATGAAAATTAGAGAGGACTTTCGAAATCTCTGAACTTAGACTTGTCACGTCTTTGGGTACAATCAATCGAAGAAATATTTCTCATGAATATCGTACTTTTACGATGTTTTTCGATTTTTAGCGCGATGTTTTCGATACATTTTGGCCGATTCTGACCAAACGGTTGGGGCTACAACGTTCATATTTTACATGGACATTGAAGTTATGGCGATGTAGTAGGCCTACCTTTTGAAAGAAATATTTTGAAAAGTTAGCCAGAATCTAAAGAATAAAGGTTTTAATATGAATTTTTTGAGGTGCATAATAACAATTAACAAGTAACAATAGAAACTTGACAATAATCACTTACAATGCGTTCAAAAAGTATTGCAAAAGCAAAGAGATCCCACGCAAACTAAAAACTTACAAAAAAGCTCATGCATCAACGCTACTAAAAAACGCGTTCGCGAAGCGGCCTAGTAATAATAACAAATGATAGTCTTTAGAAAAATAAATAACAAATAACAAAGTAAAAAACAAATAGACAGGACGGGTCAATATAAAAACGCTTAACCTCTACGCGACAGAAAAAAACGAACGTTAACTCCTAGCATAATACTTAAAAGTTTAAATACATGCCCACGGTTATTGTAGTACTTTTACTTACTTGGGTTAGTATTGATGGATCCATAACCTCTGATGGGAATGAAGCCTATGCGCGTATCCACACTGTATTCAGCCTCACATTTCAATGTAGGAAACTCCAAACCGACGGTGTACGTAAACTGTTCCAATTCCGCACTAAAACAAAATGGACAATTAGTTTTTGATCTAAGTAAAATGGCTTGGTTAAATTATAACATACTGCAAGGGTTAAGTTTGGATGAAGTAGACCTAGAAAATAAATTCATGATTTTTTTCTTTTCTAAACTATATTGGTTTTAGAATCAAAAGGAAGTTATTTTATCATAGGACATGCGTTTTAGGCGTTTTATGCAGACTGAAATCGTAGTCTTTTGAATTTTTGTACACGTGTCATGGAAGCAAAAACAAAGGCTCTACAGTAACTATTCTCTACAAATGACATTACGAACACGATACAAAAATTACAGTAATTTTACGATTTTTGACTTTGTTAAAAAGTAAAAAGTAAATATTTTTGTGAATTATTTATTCTGATCAAAAATACATATTGATAATCTAAGACTTAAGGTCTGTACGTATTATTATCTTTTCTAAAAAACTATACTCTTATTTGTGAACACAGCTAGAATGCTTTCTGGCCGAACAAAATTAATAGCTATGAGCCAAATGTAATGGACAAGTGATTGAAGAAATCACAAGGTAAACCTGGCTTACTTTAGTTTCTTGATCTTGAAATCACTGAGACCATAGCAGCGAATATCTCTGGCTGTGACTACGACGTCAGAGGTGGACTCCACCCCGACTAACTTAGGGTCAAATGTTATTGCTACCTCGGGTACGCGAAGAGGCTCCAATCCAGGGATGTTAATCTCAGGCATGCCTGGAAGAAAATATAGTTTTATAATGAAATCATCTCATTAAATTTATTTTGTTTTTAGTAATAACATTAACCATATTTTGCCCAAACACATAATGAGTGAGTTTTTCACCGATTTACCATAAAAACATACTCTTTTGGAAAATGTTGTAGATCATTTTTGGGGGAAATTTAAGACATTTTTGGATTTAAAATATTTGTTACAATAGTCCTTGCTTTGAAATTTTTATCGACTTGATTAAGCATCCATTAATTATTCAAAAAGTATTTGATAGTCTGGTAAAATACGCCAAATTTATTAATGTTTTATTTATGTGTTTATATTTTTTTGAACAAACAAAACATTTTCAATTTTTACACTTTGTCAGCAGGAATTTTATAAGCTCGGCACCAAAACCAACAACGTAGTTTTTATATTCTGAATAAAATTGAATAGGTATTTTGAAATCTTATATTAGAATAATATGAAAAAAATCAAATTTGAATTACCTTTAGCAAACATCGGCCTAAGCATCTCAACCATATTCTTAAGACATTCAGCTAGTTTGGGATCGTTCCTGCTGCAGACGTGTGGGGTGATGTAGTGCGCTGAAAACAAGGATCGAGTTGTTAATATCAACCACTCATTTGTAGATTCAAACTCTTGAGGAGTAAGTATAATAATTTTAAAAAAATTGTCATGAGGTAGGCCTAAAAATTATATTTTAAATAAACGAAATCTCAATGATCTTTCTTCTACTTTGCTATTAAGATTCATAAGTTATGAGTACTGGTACCCAAAGTTAAGCAAGTTTAATACCACATGAACCACTACATGTACCACATGAAAATATAATACGTGTTAAACAATATATTTTTATTTGTACACAATATTTTGCAGACAGTTAATTTATAAATTGCTTTTTATAAGTTTTTATTTTAATACCAAATGGCCAATTGACTTAAAAGTTCACTCACAATTAATTTTTGCATTTATGAATTTTTGGTCGTAAATGGTGTACAAATTTCAATTAATTAAGCGAGCGAAGCGAGCGTTCCCATTTGACTCTACCGGAAAAAATAGTCACTGGTTTTGATTTTGTTTTTTTGTTTTTATGTCTTGCCATAACGTTCGAACGGAGGCTCGGATCGAGTTGAAATTTTGACCATCCGCAAGCTTTGTTCTCGATTGAATGCCATTAGTTTTGTGGCAAAATCGTTCAAAAAGTTAAAAAGTTACATTAAAATTAATCGAAAGTTTTTTTTTCAAACTAAACGGCGACAAAATCTGAGGTGGCTAAATCATTTAGAATGTCCGTCCGGTCACGAATATGCTAATTTTATTTTGATCCGATAAGTAGTGTAGATGGAAATTACATTATAACAAAAGTAACGTTGCCATGGCAACGAAAAGACGCGCGAAGTTTCTAATGCACTGCCACCTAGAAGTAATCAAAATACTTTCGAGGGAGCAGTGTATAATTTGTCACCAAAGAGTTTAAATAGTTTTCCCAAGGAGTCAAGGTCCTCTAGAGTCTAGATGGCGGGGGATTTTATTCACAAAGTAAAGGTGGACACACGGGTTTACCCAAATACCTTGGCAATAATAAATAATATTGGAAACATGGCCCTGTGGACAGCGAACGTCGCAAATTTAAAAATTTAAAAAAATGTGCAATGTGGGTCTAGCTATAGCACGTGCTTGCTTATCAACGCGTCCAACTGAGCGTTTCCTAGTTTATCAAATAAATGGGAAAAGTATTTCTAAAATAGATTCCTGTATTTACTTACGTAGTGATCGTCCCTTGACATCGACGAAGACGAAATTGGCAACGATCAAAGCAAAAATGACACAACTAAACTTCTCCATGGTATCTGCTGTCCTTGAGCAAAGCAATGCTTTCAGTTCACTTATTTCCAAAATGAATGATTTTACGAAGATGACCGCCCCTTATATATAAGAATATTCGTATATCGCCTTTTTTAAATTCCTTTTTCTCGTGCGTATATTCCACAAAAAAAACTTAAACAGCATCTTTAGCTAACAGTTTTCACCTTGAATCTAAAACGAGCCGGTTCAACTATAGCAATCTCGTTTTCGAAAGAGGTTTTATATCTTAAACCAGTTTACGATTTGCGTAGGTGAACTGCATAAGAACAGCATTGACGTAGGTAACATACGTCCATAATATCTGTGTACCGCCTCTTAAACACGATGTACCACTTTTTGTACATTTATGCCGCTTATCAAGTCACTTTTTCTAATTACATAAATGCACTTGATTAATTGGCAAGTGGATAATGGTTGTATCACACTTAAAACTTAAAGGGCTAAAAACCCCAAAAAATATTTATTACCACGTGATCTATAGCACAATAATTATGCTACACTTAAATGACCGTTTAAAAAATTATATCTTGTAACTGTGGTTTAACACGAATTTTTTAATTTTTTGGATCCAGAAATTGGCGAAAATTGGTGTTTTTTAAATTTCTTAAATTGGCTTTAACCTGCTTCTTTTTTGGTTCACATATATACTAGACCATAGTACCGATCTAAAATGCCCCTTTATAACATCGTGTCTTAAAACTGTGCCCAAATATACCCTCAAACACGCAAAAACATGCATTCCAAAATCACACCCCATCTTGGTAATCAGCATATTTTGACCGAACCACTGCCCAAATTACGAAACAAAATATAGAAAATTTACAGAAAAGGCTGTCGATTACGTCAATAATGGCCAATATTTTTTTGGATCAAACTCCTCCAAGGTCACGGGGCATAAAGATCGTCCCCATGTTATTTCTTATGGATGGGAGATTTTTGCCGATGGCACCTAGCTCAAAAAATGTCATGTTTGACAATATTTTGAGAGGTCATTGTGGCCCCAAAAATTTATCTGTTAATTTCTAAATTCATTACTAGTTAGCCTGAATGAAATATATTTTTTGAGTTTAGCGGTTAAATACCCCTTTAATGGACGTATTAATCGTATTATTTCAGACAGTAAACGTCCATGAGCACGGTCTAACTTTTAAAACATCACTAACAAATAAATAAATAAATAAATAAATAAATAAATAAATAAATAAATAAATAAATTAATTAATAAATAAATAAATAAATAAATAAATAAATAAATAAATAAATAAATAAATAAATAAATAAATAAATAAAAAAATAAAAATAAATAAATAAATAAATAAATAAATCCGTATTTAGAGTCTACCCATTCAGTCACATAACTGATTTTCAGTGGGGAACAGTAAACCAAAGTGACGCAAACGACGAGTGAGCGATTATTACCAATCGAAAATCGATTTTTTTTAAATAGGAAATATAGCAATCAGTGGTATGGACAGTGAGAACAACCGCGGATCAACACCAGAATCAACAAGGCTGATTCAGAACAATTTTAAATTTATTTTGTGCCTCGTTGCTAGGACAGCTCTAATGTCACCGTTTACAAACTCCTAAGACAAGAACTGATGGACTTAAGTTCAAATCAGAAGTTTAAAAACTTCTGACTTTAGCGGGAATCGAAACCCTAGACCTTCTGCATTGAAAAAAGGTAAAGGCTAACCTTAAGACCAATGAGCCACACAAAAAATCTAAAATCTAACGAATGATACATTCTCAATAACTTTTCGACCCCTGAGGTTATTAAGTAAGGATATGTGCATGTTTCAGTCATACAAGATACCACACCCGTAATAATATATGTTTTCTGCATAGGTTTTGGAAATAGCTACCATTTCTTGTCTCTATTATGGCGTATTTACAGTCAGTTCTAGGTAGTGTTATCACATTCTACTATCATAAAGACTTGCAAATCTAAACAACATTGACATATTTTTCTTTTAATGACATGTGGGACACCTGCTAGGTATTGGAGTTGGACAATTGTAAATAAAGGGAAGTCCGAGGCATGTTTAAGAGGACTCAATCCCTTGCATTCGCAAAAACAACTTAGGAAAATTTCGGGAAAAAACTTCAGTCGTGATTGCTGGTCTTGACGGGATTTGAACCCGTGACGTCCCTAATTAGAGCAACACTGTCGGTCAAACAGAACCTTAAATAATTATTTGTCGGATCGACTCTCTGGCTAAGGCTTCTAATCTCACCTTAATGAAAGCTTTAGCTTCTAATTTCAGTGTATAATAAAACTTGCCTCAAAGCACAATATAATCCAGTATAACATACCGCAGCTAATCACCTTGCCCGCCCGTCCTCAAAATACTTTTTTTTAGTAACAATGTCAATGTCAATAAAACTGTTTTGTTTTTTGTGTTTATTACCCACCATAAACTTAATGGCAAGAACGTGGTAATTAGTATTTGACTCACTGAAATTATGCTTGGAACGCATTATTGCAAGGTCAGTTTTGAAAAAGGTTCTACAATAAAACTGTTTTCACTTCGTTTTATTTATTTCAACACAATCGTACTTGAGTATTTTTTTTAAAGAAACTTTAGTAGAACAGGTATATGATATTTATAAATAAGTTGAACTTAACACTGTTCTTAGATGGGAAATAAGTTTTTAATTATGTTGCAACATTTCGAAAAGTTTCACTTTTCTTCGACAGGCAGACATTTACAAAAATACAAACATCTGAACAAACAATTACCACAGCTATGTGGATGAAAAACTGATTGCAAAAAAATTATATTTTTAAGTAATTTAACAAGGTGAAAGAAAAACATTTGCAAACGATCTATCCCTAGCTTTAATTTATGACAAAACAACTAGGTATAAAAAATATAGTAGTTATAGGCTTGATAGATAATTGGTTGTTAGTTGAAAGTTCATTGTTTATAGTTTGAGTTGATAGTTTTAGTTGATAGTGGAAAAATAATAAATAAAAATAATAAATAAAATAAATAATTTTAAGTTGAAAGATGTTAGCTGTAAGACTTATCTTGTTTTGATGGTACGAATTCTTGCCACAACGCTGGAAATGCTGTGCTGGGTGTACTGACAATCTCCGGTGTGACAGCCATGAATGCAGATTCTTTCAGTTTCCGTTTGAACCAATCGGCCTCATGTTAAATGATGGAGACGTCGTTCCAAGAAACATAATGATGATTGTCAAACACGTGTTCAGCCAATTTTGAAGTATCAACAGAAATCAATCAGTACTTGAGTACTCTTTAGTAATTAGTATAAAATATGATTAATGTGTAAGCTACAGCAAAGGTCTGATACTCTCATAGATTTATGAGAATGTTTTAGCTGAATCGATGTAAGTAACTAACTACAATGTATCTACTGTCGTACAGATTCGTACCTTTATTATTTTTAGTCGGTGACAAGTATAATAATTGTAAACCTCCTCAAAACCGAAACGAATACATGCACGAAACCTGTTGAAACCAAAATTATATTTACATTTTGTTCGTTGTTAATGCTCCTTATTTATTTAAAGAATATATTATTTTTTAAACATAAACACAATTCTTGATAAAATTAGACGGTTGATAATAATTGAATTAGCTTAACGAAGACCTTTTTTTCACTACCATTAGACAAAGCTCCGTTTGTTTTGTTTAGTTTTTCTTACTAATTAATTAATTTGTCTAGTTTTATATGCTCATGTTTCTTCTCTGTATACCGGACAAACGTTCAATTCTGATCTTGATGACATTTTGATTGCTTTAAATAAAAAACTAACATAACTTTAAAAAATGGTATTGAACATTAGGCATCCCGTTAGCTAAGTTAATGTAGTCCAACTTGAAGGTGTAAGATGTACTTTTTTTTTAACAAATATACATGACTTGAAACATGTCACTGCCAAATTAAACCCTTGACCTCACACAACACACATTATTTATTCTTTAACAAGTTGTATTTTATTTATTAATTCCGGTTTAAATTAATGCTAAGGCAGTTTTGAGGTTTTCATAGAACTGCACTTAAAAATTTGTTATGTTATGGTAAGTACGTTTTTCATTTAATATTTAATTATTTAAATGCATATTCGAAGTACAAACCGTATCGATTATTATGTTGGAATAATTTTTTTCTTGTATTATATAGTCCTCACAAAATCACATAGCTGTCCGCAATCAGTTTTCACATATTTTGCATCGTTCTCGTAATATCACGAAAAACTGTCATTTCACGTGGTTTTAATATACGCTGGGGCTACCTGCCAATGATATTAAACATCTATAGTAGGGTAGATCCCTAATCATTGGCCACTTCCATGACAATTTGTAGCCATCTTGAAAAGGGCAGTTTGCATGTTAAAGTAGATGGGAGCGATTTGAAGCCCAAATATTTTTCAAGATGGCTGTCAGGTTGACAGGTGAGCATATTGTTTCTGTTTGTGCATTCCCATGCTGCACAAGCTAAAACCATATCAAACAATCCAGAAAAATACTTTATTGCGTTAAAAAAGCATAAATTAAAACGCCAAATCGCCCTTTTGAAAAGGTCAGATTGGCGGTACGCTCGCGCCTGTACGGACGTATTGGAGACTGGGGATGTAGCCTACTATAGATGTTAAATATCATTGCTACCGTCTTACAATAACTTCACAGTTGTTGAATATAAATAACGTTACCTCCCAGTCATTGAACTCCTAGATCGAGTTCACTAAACGAAAGTTCATTTAAAAACACGTGACCTTCCGAAACGCAGGTTTGATAATATTTCTGTATCGAGGAACATTCTTCCTGCGTCTAACTCTGTGTTGAAATCTTTACTAAAGTGGGAGGAGAGGTCATGGAACTCTAACAGAAGCTTACGTAATTGTTGAACTCTTCTTTGGAAACATCAATGTGTATCAATGAACGAAGTTCGAAATTCAATCAATTTAGCATGGGAAACGTCACGATTATAGCCGATATTAATGTGCGTTCGTACTTTTCGAACTACGTCATCATCGTTACACGAATCAAGTTATTTTTTGCGTACACCGGTAGATTAGCCTATTCCTCGTAGATGGGTCGTTTAAAAAAATACGGTACCAATAATTAATCTTTAAAAAAACTTTGCAAACATTTACCGGAAATGATTTTATTTAGGACTCTTGAGGACTCACAAGAAAATAATTGGGTCTTAAATGTCAAAAAGGTCATGAATGAAAGATCAAAATTTATTTTTTATATTAAAAAAAAAACAGAACCATAAAATGTTGATTTTCTTTCTAGTAATCTGAAAAGTACGAAATAACTGTTAGTAATGTATCGACTCAATCAGTTTTTACAATACGTACATAGTTTAAGTATGGATCTATATTAACATTTGCTTAAACACTACATATAGGACTAGACTTATCTCACTGAATGAGTTGTGTGTTTAAAAAGTGAAACCATGCTGTTTGCTGCTTTATGTATTTCATACAAATTTTTATTTTTTAATATGAACATATCGTAATTCTAGTAAACTAGTTTAGCACCAAAACTCAGATACAACTCAGATTTCACACAAAAAACTCGGTGCAAAATCCACACCCTGCGACATGTCAAGGCTGGACTATAGGCACAACTTAAAATTAATGTAGATCCTGCATTCCAGACATATTTTTTCCGATAGCCAGCCTCGCGAGGTTATTTAGCCGCCACACCCAAATAAAATTTAAGAATGTTGGAAGCAATTAAAATGATCTATGTTTATTATTTATTATTTATTCCAACATGACATACAATCACATTGCTGGAGGTAAGAAATTAGAGCATAGCCCCATAACACAAAGTGTCTTACCACCAGGACAATATACACAATGCAATAATAGAATATACAAAATACATTCAACAATATAAAACACATAATAACAATATACTCAATTATCTCCATATAAGAAAACACAAAATATCACAAAAAATTACTCATAGATAACACACATAAATGTAATATAAAATGATGGCAAGTGTGAGTGTGAATTTGAGTGTGAATATGAATATGAGTGTATTTGTACATGTGAGTGAGTGGTATTCGTGTTAACTGGTATGATCTTGACTGTTCATTAAAGTTATTCTAAGGTCTCTCCGAAATTTATGAAAATCTTGTTCTGTGCGGACCTCATAAGACATAGCATTCCAATCTCTAACAGATCGACAGAAAAACCTTGCTGATACTGGTATCAGGTATCAGAGTAACAGCTCTACCGTATCTGCATGAGCGATATCCAAGTTGTATTCTGGTCAATGGATCCAGGTCGACTAGCCCGTTAAACATTTTCTTCAGAAAAACGATTCCCAACTCCTTTAGGTGATTTTCCAGAGTAAGTATATCACACATCTTCGTTCGTTGTTGCCTGTTCAAGTCTTTTCTTTTGGTGATGAATTTTGTCGCTCTATTCTGTAGAGATTCTAATTTGTAAGCATTGGCCTTCGAGGTTAGATGCCATGCAGGACAACCATAGGACAGTGTAGGTCTAACTAGGCATAAGTACACAGTCTGCTTGACCTGACTACGTGCACCATGCAATGTTCTGGATAAAAAGCCTAGAAGCTTAGCAGATTTTTTCCTCACTATTTCAGTTTGAATGTTCCATTTCAAATCCTGAGTTATTGTTATACCTAAGAGCTTAATTTTGATTTCCCGTTTAATGTAACAGCCATTGATTTTGAAAACTATTGCAGGTGCTTTTTTGGATTTTGTCAAGGTAATATGGCTGCATTTATTTTCATTAAGTAACATTTGGTTCAGTTCACACCATAGCTCAATGTTTTCAAGGTCCTTTTGTAATATATCCACATCAGTTGCTGACTTGATGGTTCTGTAAATAGTTCGATGTGTTCGATGTGGATTTTAGGTTGATACCCAAACAAGGAACGTGTGTAACATTTGATTTTAAAATAAGCTACGTTAGTATTCGAATCTACTATTTCGGGTAGACAGAGCAATGTGTAATAATATGTATCTGAATTATAACTAAGAAAGCCTAAAACAAACAATTACGCTACCATAAATTCAATTTACGTTCTGGTGATTTTGTTATGGGAGTAAACATTTTAATGAAGGAAAAACACAAGTTCCAGATGAAAACATAACTCAAGTGTAATGGGTGCAGCTCGGAATCCGGGGGTCCGGCTTCGATACCCGCCACCAGCAAAACCGAATGAAAGTTTTTACCAAGATATTATTCTGTAAACAATTAGAATGAAAGAGATTGAGTCTTTAACAGACCCTGGATTTTCTATTCGCAACTATACTTAATATAAACATCCTATAAGCTTGCCACGTAAAAAAGCAGCAAAAGTTATATTATTATGAGAAAACTTTTTTCTTTTTTTTGTATAAGATTTCCAGTAAGATATTTTTGAATTATGTAACCTATAGATTGTGTTTTTGCATAAGTGATGTTGACAGTATAATTTGTTAATCAAGGCGACATGCTTTCATTTATACTGAGTTTATAACTTGATTGTATAAATTACACTGTGTGTCACCATGACACACATCACACAATAATTTCAAATAAATTGACACGAAATTAATTATGTAAGTTAAGAATAAATTTCAATTTGTACCAGCAAATAATGTACTTCAAAATGTTATAAATGAATTGCATAGATTGATTGTAATATTTATTACTTTCGTGGTGTTGAGAAATATATAAAAATCATCATTGCTCAAATCTCAGTAAACAGGTCAAGATAAAGTTTATTACATTATAGAAGTACCATACCTAATGCAATTAAGTCAAAGATTTTACTCGATTCAAGTGTTAAATTCGAAATTCGGGAATACGGAATAAGGATAAGGATAGGCGTAAGAAATTCAATGGAGCTTTTTGCGAGATTGCCGAGAAGAATGATGGAAAAGAAAAGTCCAGGTAGGAGACCAAGGGTAAGACCACGAAAACTATGGCAGGATAATGCGAGTGAGGAACATTGAGGAAGAGACTGGAATGAGGTGGAAATGGAATAGTAATGGTCATCTTCAATGCGGAGTTGGACGTGGCAACAGATAATGGTGATGAGAGAATAAGTGTAAAACCTTCAGGTTAATTGATTAGTAGTAACATTTTATTTAATGACGGCATTTCACCATAGCATCACAATAATAATATTTTATTCAACTTTACAATACAACGTAAATTGTCTCGTACTAACTAAACATTGTGACTTTGATCTAATGTTTATTCTATCTAATCAAAAACAGCGCTACATTAATATTTCTTTCCAAGAAAATATAAGTTGCCTAAAAGCGAAGTGATGTTCTTTCTCTTGCCGCTAGATGGTGACATCAGTAGAGCGCTTTTCTTCAGTTTTCGCCTTCGTTCGAATTCTTGGCGGGAAGAATCTCAGTTGGCCAGTTTCATCACGATCTTCGCTGCAGTCCTCGCGAAGATGGAGCGAAAGCTTTTATGAAGAGCTTTGAGTCCCGTTTACCAGAACATTTCTAGCTTCAGCTGTAAGGGAGAAAGACAATCTATTAGTCGCCATCCAGAGTTATCTTACTAAAATGATTTTGCAATAGATATCACAATATGTAGAATATCGATAGTATTTATTTCTAATCGGATACTTGTTATTGATTGAGATTTAGTTCTTTTTTTGAAACACCAATCACTCTCATCTTTTAATTTTGGTAAGGTTACAGCTTACATGAAAGTAATACATTTATAGCTCTGATGATTTTATTGTTATAAATAGTGACAAAACCAAATTTGAAGTCGAAATGTTTGTAATTAAAATATATTTAAATTCTCTAATTCCTCTTTACCTGACTATAGTTTGATCAAATCAATACTTACTTACCAGGATGTCCCTAGGTTTTTGTATCTTGACATATGCGTCATCAATGTATCCCTTCAGTTTGATTCTGTTGAGGACATAGTTAGTCCCGCCTTCATTATCAACCAGCTTAGTCCTGACGTTGACGATCGCCTTCGTCCTGAAGTATTCTGCTACAGAAACAATTACATTAACACTGTTTACTTAACATTTATGTATCTACATATTATGGTTATTGATTGATATCAATTGTCGCACAAATAAGCCCCGACTGGTACTCGAACACAGAACCTTAGGTTTAACTTAACGATGATCTTTCCGAATTGAGCCGCCGGGCCCTAAAAATGAAAATTTTTACCAAAATGTTATATATTTGTGATTTCCAAAAATTACCATAATAAAACAATACCGGTATATAACACAACAATACAATACAATATAAAATTAGTTACATGAAGATGAATATACAAATTACATATGAATGTACGTGTGTGGTGTATGTATGTTTGAGTGTACAACTGTGTGAGTATTGTATTGAATTGTATTAATTATTTATTATGGTTTGATAAATTGAACTTGTGGGACATTTGTCCTGTGGTAATGTAGCCACAAATAAATAAATAAATAAATAAATTATATGATTGCCCCAGGTGGGGCAGATTTCTACGACAATAACTATAAATCAATAATTATTATATGAGTCGGACTTTGCAAATCAAAACATTTAGTTATACATCTGATTACACTTTTAGACTGGGGCTCGAATCAAAAAAGGGAATGAAGGAACTTAATCAACAGATCGTCGAAAAAGAGTAAACAATAAAATATATTTCTTTTAAAAATTCCAATCTCGTTTCGTGGCGGTGCCAAGTATAAAGAGAGAATAGGGATGTGAAAGTAAAACAATACGTTCGTGTACGACGTTCATAGTCGTCTCGTTGGTTAGATATTTATATGAAAACTTTATGTGATGATACCCCGTCCCCTAAACCTTAATGAAAAAAAAAAATTATAAATTAAATAAACATTTAGATAACGTACACATATACAAGAACTGATTTTCATTGTGATCATTATTATACAATGTACAAGTGTTCGTTGGTAGGGCGGGTCCAAGGACCAATGTCGCGGTCTATGGTTAAGGATTATCTAATACTGGACGTGCATGTATTTAATTTGAATGTTATTTGCATGGCGATGGAAAAACAAGTTATATGCTGGCCAATAAAACATTTCAACAAAAACTAAATGGAAAAGTGGATAATAAAAATACCGATAATCGTCGTTGAAAGCTCTGCAATTTAAAATGCGGCCTTGGGAGTGACCGATTATGTTTTGCATGCGCTATTACATTTAATTTATTTTAGTTGTAGGAATAAAAAGAGTATTCGCGTGCACTGGTAGTGATGGAGTCTCATTTGCACTCGGGGTAAAATTGAGGAATTTCCACTAAGATCACGAACATATAGAAGAAAAAGACCAGATAAAATTTGCCTGCGGAGGGAATAGTTAACATTTCTTTTACATAATTACTAATTCTTCTTCTTTTTTATTGTTCTTATGCCAATGATTCTGGTATTATCTAGTATTATCAAATATTATATAGTATTACCGACGGCTACCTGAAATTATCGAAAATTATCAGGTAGGTTAGTAAAAAGAGCTGAAGCTAATTCGTAATAACCTCTTTTACTTTTAAGCTACTAAAAATTTAGTACGCTTATTTTAAGAAAGCATTTAAAAACAGAAGGGTGGACAAACTTTTGTTAACTAACATAAATAAATCATAACATGAGAAACTTAAATGTGTGGACGTGTGCGAATTCTGTGATAAGTGCCTTTATTTATAATTTATACTAGGAAAACGCTAAAGTCCCGCCGCGTTGATGGATGAGCTTTTTAAAGTTTTTAGTTTGCGTGGGATATCTTTACTTTTGCAAGTGCTTTGTTTTGCTACCTACGCATTGTAAGTGATTGTTGTCAAATTTCTTTTGTTACCTGTCAATTGGTATTATTTACCGTAAAAACTTATATTAAAAGCTTTATTTCTGTGGATTCTGGCTATCTTTTTCAACTTTTTTTTTAAAAAGGTACTACATCACCATAACCTTAATGTCCATGTATAATATGAACGTTGAAGGCCCACCCGTTTGGTCAGAATTGGCCCAAATGGCACGAAAATATCGCACAAAAAGTCAAAAAATTATATTAAAAGCTTTATTTCTATAGATTCTGGCTAACTTTTTCAACTTTTTCTTTCAGAAAGCAATACATAACCATTACATTAATGTCCATGTGAAATATGAACGTTGTAGCCCTACCCGTTTGGTCAGAATCGGCCCAAATGTCTCGAAAATATCGCACTAAAAATCGAAAAAAATCGAAAAAGTGCGATATTCATGAGAATATTTCTTCGATTGTACCCAAAAACGTGGCACGTCTAAGTTCAGAGATTTCGAAGGTCCCCTTCATTTTCATCAAGATCGCATATGCCGTTTGCCCGGAATCGTGCGAGCAAACAGACAAAAAAACAAACAAACAAACAAAACAAACAAAACAACAAAAAAACAACCGAGCTAAATTTTTTTGGGGGTCAGTGAAATTGTTGTCTTCGCTTCGCTCATCCAATTATGTCTATCCTATTCAGTTTTTGGACAAATTCCGAGATAGTAATATTGAAATAGCAATGTACAAATACCATAAACGCAATAAAATTGTACATAAAAAATATGAAATGAAATAAATAGAAAGGGAATTTAAACAAATAGACGGCCAAAGAAAAACGAAAAAAAAGTAAGGAATATAATTAAAAATAAAATCGAAAGAAGAACCTGATTTATAAGGTAAACCATGATACCAGATGCAGGTATTTATAGTAAAAACGAAATTTTCAACAATTTTTTAAACCGCTTTTGGTCAAAACAAAAACAAAGATGCAAATAAGTTCCACCACATATACCTGCCTCTGAATTTTCACGACTACATTTTATTGTAAACTGCAATTCTTTTACAAGGTCCCACACCCAAAATTTTAAAAAAAAATCAGGGGGGAGAGGTATATAGAGCTTTCAACTAAATGTTGAAATATTTGCACCGCCAATTCACCAATTCACCAATGTGTGGCTCGTTGGTCTTGTTGTGTGGCTCGTTGGTCTTGTGGTTAGCGTATCTGCTTCCAATGCAGAAGGTCCAGGGTTCGATTCCCGCGAAAGTCAGAAGTTTTTAAACTTCTGATTTGGACTTAAGTCCATCAGTTCTTGTCTTAGGAGTTTGTAAACGGTGACTTTGGAGCCGTCCTAGCAACGAAGAACATAATAAATTTCAGAGTTGTTCTGAATCGGCCTTGTTGATTCTGGCGTTGATTCGCGGGTGTTCGCACTGTCCATACCACTGATTGCTATATTTCCTATTAAAAATATCGATCTTTGGTTGGTTATCGCTCACTCGTCGATTGCGTCGGGGCCTGCAAGGTTGTCTTGGTCGCTTTGATTTTAAATCCCCCACTGAAAATCAGTTATATAACTGAGTAGGTAGACTCTAAATAAAAAATTATTTTATTCATTTAATTTACCGCTTTTGGGTATAATAAAAACGAGAATTTTCTTTTTTTCACCCAAAATACCTGCCTCTGCATATCACCTACCGTAGGAATGGCTAGTAACCCATATGCCCTATTTCAATAAAAATGCATTTGATATTTAAAAGAGTAATGGAAATAGTTCAAATTAATTATTAAATTGTTTAACATAAACTAATAATACAAGTAAAAGGTGACTTACTGCAGTTGCTCTGGACGGATCGGTGTCCCTCAGTTGGGTCAGTAATGTGGAGAGAGTCAACGTTGTGAGCACTCGCGCTGCAAACACCAGGAAACTCCATTCCCAAGATGCCCGAGAACTTCTCCAACTCCATCCTGGAAGAAAATAATCGAAATTAAACAAACGTGAATAAAACTGACAAATTGAGAAATAAGGAATTGGCTATGCATTAGGCCTGATGATTCTGGGACGAAACACTAAACCACAATTATATTATACTAGGCCGCTTCGCGAACGCTTTTTCTAGGCGCGTTGATGGATGAGCTTTTTTGTGAGTTTTTAGTATTACTTTTTCAAGTCCAACTGCAAAATCATTTTTTGTTAGATAAGGATATTTGTTATAAAGAAGTATTTATTTCTATGGTAATAACAATTAATATATAATGTAAAATATCTGGAGGCCCGAAGATTTGCTTTTTGAACGCATTATAGATGATTGTTGTCAAGTTTCTTGACTTGTTATTATACATATTATACACCTAAAAAAACTCATATTTACTTTATTTCTATAGATTCTGGCATTCTGGCTAACTTTTTCAACTTTTTATTTCAAAAGGCATTACATCACTATTACCTTAATGTACATGTGAAATATGAACGTTGTAGCCCCACCCGTTTGGTCCGAATCGGTCCAAAT